>CP106727.1:73229039-74429039 GCA_025506655.1 Gossypium rotundifolium
CATTAGTGATAGGGGTACTCATTTCTGTAATACACAATTTGAAAAAGTTCTAAAGAAATATGGAGTATGCCATAGAACATCCACCCCATATAATCCTCAAACTAGTGGGCAAGTTGAGGTAGCAAACCGAGAGCTTAAGCGCATTCTAGAAAAAACGGTTGAATCAAATAGGAAAGATTGGGCAGTTAAAGTAGATGATGCTTTATGGGCCTACAGAACAGCATTCAAAACACCGTTAGGGACATCCCTATACAAGCTTGTATATGGGAAAAGCTGTCATCTACCATTCGAGCTAGAATACAAAACTTTTTGGGCAACAAAATTTTTGAATTCTGACCTCAGAATTGCAAGAAAGAGAAGAATGATGCAGATGAACGAGCTGGATGAATGGAGAACGGAAGCCTATGAGAACTCAAAACTATACAAGGAAGCAACAAAGCGACACCACGATGCTCGTCTCAAGCGATCGAAATAATTCGAAGTAGGAGATCCGGTCTTACTATACAATTCAAGGCTTAAACTATTCTCGGGAAAACTGAAGCCAAGATGGTCAGGCCCATTTATAATCAAAACAATCTTTCCATATGGCACCATTGAGGTAACTCATCCCACAAAAGGCACATTCAAGGTAAATGGTCACCGACTTAAAATTTATAATGGAGCAGATTCTGGAGATATCAGAGAGGAGCTTCTACTCCACGAACCCTCCTTTAGAATCAAAAACAGGGAAAGTCTAGCTTGAGAGTATAAACAAGCACTTCTCGAAAGGCAACCCTAGTGCTAACACACTAACATTGACTTTTTCTTTCTAAAATTTTTCTAAAATAATCTAACAGAAATGCAGGATTGTTAACACAGCCTTGAACACAAGCTTGCCAATGACCGTGTACAAGACAGGGGACACACCACGAGTGTGGCCGAATCTGTGTACAAACAGGGAAAATTTCTTTTTAATAAACATGGCTGCAATATCAAACATGCCCGTGCCTTTCAACCGTGCGAGGTTACTGACTTATCAAGCATGGGCTATACACTACGTGCTTACTACCGTGTAAAGCTCTTGACTTATTAAGCACGGTAGAACATATGCGTGCTTACGACCATGCAAACATATTGACTTATCGAGCACGGGATACACATGCCCGTTCAACCCAATCGTGTGAATCAACACACAGGAGTGGCAGCTTCAACACAGTCGTGGCAAATCCACCGGAACGCGCCTAAAACACAAAGTTGCGAAAAGAACGGGCAAATTCATGATGACACGGGTGTGGCGATTGACCATGCCCCAGCCCCTATATATAAATATAACCATCATCCCCCAATTTCGAACCCTAAAAATCTGAATTTCTAAAACCTTTTCTCCCCCAATCCGACTGCACAACAGTTCCCTCCACCCAGAAACACCTCCCTTCACCATTTTCATCCCTAAAAACCACACAAACCTCGCACACGCCCACGCCACAGCCGTGCTCACGAACACCACGCTTCTACCACTGCCGTGTTCGCAACGCAGCAACTGCACCACTGCCGTGCTCTGCCCATGCTCCCACCGTGATCAATCCTTCTACACAATACCTGGTTCTCTTTTCTTGACTTATATAGTTGATAATAACTTTACTTTCATATTTTGTTTAGATTTAGCATTGAATCATTATTTTTAGGAATCTTGCCTCAAAAATTTAGGCTCCATGAGTAGGAATAAACTATTGCATTTTAAGGATTTACAAGGTTGATGCATTTCTTTGCTCACTAATGATTTGTGCTAATTAATGTTCTAAATTTTTAGATTTTTCATGATTTAATTTTGGCTATATTATTGTTGAAAACCTATTTTATAGTTCATTACAAATTTCAGTCACCATGTAAACATCCCGAATTAAATGATCAGCCCTAAGCAAGAAAAGAAAAGGGTCCGGATCATCATCCACAAGCACTTCTACCGAGCTCCGACACCCATTCCTCAGATTCCCTCAAGCAACTCAGGAAGAACGATACAAAGCATTTCGGGATAGACCCCTCGAAACCTGTAGATGCATCGATTTGGATGCCTTGCAACAAGTCAGACTCGCTGGAGATATTCGAGCTCTCATCTCAATGGAACCGTGGGAGCAATTTTTTGCGATCGTAGAACCCACATACTTGGAACTCACTCTCGAGTTCTGTGCCATATTCACCCTACAGATAGTAATGACACAATTTGACGATGCCGGCATAATTCAATTCCGCCTAGGGGGTACAGCACATCGACTAAGCGTACCTCAATTCGGATCGGCACTCGGACTCTATATGCTAGAATTTATAGAAGAAAATCCACTTTCTGAGTTAAATAGAGAACTCCACTACACCCTATCTCATGTTGGCACAACTTACAACCCACTAAACGCGACTACAACCCTAGTCGCTCCAAAGCAACTGCCCTTCTTCCAGCTCTTAGGTATCTTCATGCTATTCTTGCTTATACTATTGCAGGTCGCAAAGAAAGCATCGGCGTCGTCAACAAACAAGATGTTTATTTCTTATCATGCATGTTTGAAGGACATGTTTTCGACGTGGCACATTTTATTGCATGCGCAATGTAGTACCAAATCCATCAACACAGGAAAGGAATCTTGTCAATGGGGCCTTACATCAAGAGACTAGCCCGACATTTTGATCTTTTCAACACCGACAATCAGATTGCCTCCCTCACACTGATAGAGAACATGGCACCTCAAGGCATCCGGACGATGTTCCACATGAAGATGATCAAGCACCATCGAGGCATCGATCCCCCTCAATATAGACTAGCCACAAAATAGGAGGTGCCTGAGGACATTACTGATGATGTCCCACCAGTCCCAAGCCAGCAGCCATCCAATCCAGTAGCTTCGATGGCAGATATCTCTACACGCCTCACACAGTTCGAGCAATACTGCACCCAGTAGTTTATTGACACTGCTCGATGTTTTGATGGGATCGAGGCTACCCTTCAGCAAATCTTCCATCATTTTCATATATCACCACTGACACCTCCACAGGATCCAGTTGACGATGAGGACCTCTGAATCCTCACTTTCATATATCTATCATTTACTTCCTTTATTTTAAACTCACTTTCATATATCTATCATTTACTTCCTTTATTTTAAAACTTTTTATTTGATGTTGCGTTTAAATTTGAACATTTACTAGTATTACATTTTTTTTTCTCATTTACCATTCGCTATCTAATTTCTTAAGAATCCCTAACCAATTATATACTACAAGATCGTTAACAAAGTGACTTTGCAGAATTACACACCTCACACACACAAGCTCCAGGATCATCCAGATTTCAGGGAGTATTACTTTCCCCACTTATCTTTTTGATTTTACATTTAATTATCATTATCTATCTTTGTACATTGAGGGCAATGTACATCTTAAGTGTAGGGGTAAAAGTGCCTAACTTTTTGCATTATTCTCAAAACCCTGAATTTAGTCTTGTTTTTAAGTATTTTTCTCATATTACTAATTAGGATGAAATTTCTGATGATTTATGATTTTTTTTATATCTCTTTGAATAAGTCATAGTTAATTGTGCCTTGATGATTAAAATTTGAAGGATACTAGAGAATCAAGCATGATAAGTCTACTTTCTGAAAATTAAAATTGATAGGTTGTTGAACCGAATTTGAGTATTACCCTGAAATTTGAAATTTATAAGGATTGATGTTAAAACACCCATAATTTTTGTGAGATTTTTGAGCCTTATAGAGCATATATTCTTTTTCATGCTCACTTTATTAATTATGAGTGTGTCAACTTTGAACTGATATTCTAGAACTTGCCTCGTTTATACATGTCGAGACCACATTAATGATTTGATATACTGAGATGATAAAGGCACCAAGGTTTTAACCCATTCACTCCACTAAAAAGCCTACCCATACAAATTAACCTCTAGTGAACCCTGTTGAATCCTAACAACCTTTTTATTGATTCACCTGTTAGTATTACTTGAAACCCCTTTGTATTTGTTATCAACATTCTTTTGACTACCCCTCTATCGAGAATTGATTTGATCAGCTACTGAATTAGGTTATTTCAATTATCAAAGTTCCTTCTATTATGTTTAATAAAAAAATATCCAAGTTTATTCAATATTAGTATACAAAAGAGCTTAGAGCATTTAAACTCCAATTGTTAAAGAAAAAGCTCGTATTAAAGAATTCTCAAATTTCAAGTGAGGGAAATACTCGTTATTATATAGTAATTATCAATAGTAGGTATTATTGGATTTCAATTGATGTAAGTACTCATAGTAGTTCATTGTTTCTAGTTAGGTAATTGTCAAGTCAATCTTGATTCTTACCCTCTAACTCAGCCTTTATCCACACCTTTTAACCCTAGCCCCGTTACAACCCTGATAAAGACCTTTTGATCTGTGTATCATCTCATATACAGTGGTGGAGATTTGATTCTTAGGCAAGCCTATAGGATTAACTTTTCAGGTTCGACTTATGAGTGCTTATTCTTGAACCTTAAACACTTGGAGTGATTTGAGTGAACCTTCAGTGAGGATGTCAATCCTTGTCGGTTTTGAATTAAAGGTAATTATTCATATAAAGGGAGACACCTATGTTTTCATGCTATAAAGGTATGACTTATCATAATGGAATCTTTAGGACTCTTTGAGTTAAATTATCCATGTATAAATTATCTATGAATTATGATGAGACATTGTAGATAAGAATTATGAATTATGGAAAGTTTGTTTTAATTATAAGTTGAGAATTTTGCTTGAGGACAAGCAAAAGCTTAAATGTGGGGGTATTTGATAAACCGTAAAAGTAACATATTTTAATCCCACATTTGATATGCTTTTGGATGAATTATCCTTGATTTATGTAAAAAGGTGCTCTTAATCCTTTCTTTTCATGTATTATACTTAGAAAAGCATCTAAGGGTAAAAAAAACGTAAAACGGGCTTAAAATGAACTAAATTGGGCCAACCCAAGAATTCGACACGGCCTGGTCGAAAGCCCACACGATCGTGTCTCACCGATTACCTAGAGCACTGCCTCAACTCCGTCACACACGGCCGTGCATCATCCATTTACCACACACGGACGTACCTGGTGATCTACATGGCCTTGCCCAAAATGATAGAATCAAGGCACGACCCAACCCAGAATTACACGGACATGTGCCATGGGTGTGCCCCTACTGTAGGAGAGAGCATTTTCACTCGGATTTGGATGCTTGAAGCCAAAGAAACATATTCCTATGTCTACTTAAACTCCCTAATAGTAATTCTACTTG
Organism: Gossypium rotundifolium; assembly: GCA_025506655.1. Lineage (NCBI taxonomy): Eukaryota > Viridiplantae > Streptophyta > Magnoliopsida > Malvales > Malvaceae > Gossypium > Gossypium rotundifolium. The sequence continues at coordinate 73,234,326 of CP106727.1, forward strand.
AAAGATGAACTTAGCAGCCAAGTAAAGCATCTCAAAGGGCTATATAAACAACCCAAGGTAGCTATCCTAGGGACGCTTTTTGGCAGAGGATTTTGCCGAAGCTTTCATCTTTTAGGGAATCACTTGAAGATAGCCAGTTGATCCATCTCAAGAAGCCAGAGTTCTACTCAAGACGGAGGATCTCCTCTTCAATTCCTTTAGGGTTTTAAGGATTTTTTATGTTTTGTTTTATCTTTTCTCTTGAGATGTTTTCCTACTTTGTTATGAACTAAACCCTTTAGATACCTGAAGGGGATGAAACCTATGATGGATTTTGTTATTTGATTTCTAAATTATATGATAAGTACGTAGTTTGTTCTTAATTATGTTGCTTAATCTAATCTGATGTGCTTAGGTGGAGGAGGAATAGACCCTGCCTAAGAGTAGATCTAGCATAATTGAGCGGAGTTGATCGGCGCCTAGAGATAGGGTTATGAGATTTTGTTGAATTAGGGTGAAACCTAAAATGGGAATCCATTGATCGATTTACAACTTCCTTAGGGTTTATTCTAAGAGAACAAGAGTTCAACTAATTAACCTAAGGTTAGACGTTATTTGCCTCAAGAGAGGGTTTAATATAGGTTAGGGAGTCTCACAGATCAAGCTAAGTAAAGGAATCATATGGTTTGGGGAATAAATAATAAGTGAAGTCATGGGTGGATTCTTCCTGATGGTATCGTCTTCATCAACTGAGTTTTTCTAAAGTCTTTCTCTAATTCATTCTTTTGTCTTTGCATCTAGTTTAGTTTTTTCATTAGTTTAATAAACCAATCACTCCATATTTCAAGCTAAATAATAGAAAGAAAGGGAATAGTAGTACTTTTAGGTTCCTTTGGGTTTGATAAGATATTCTTGCCTAAACTATACTACTGTTCGATAGGTGCACTTGCCTCTATCGTTGTCATAGATAGTCTACAGGTTCGATCATTCTTTTATAAATATTAAAACTCGATTGTTTGACACGATCACTCATGAAAAGCCTATTAGGAATGATCACAAAGAGCCATGTAACAGGAGCTTTGGATAGCCATATATCAGGGAGTTCAAGCGAGACATATCAGGACGCTCATAAAGAGCTGCGTTTGTGTCCGTAACATATGTAAGATCACAACCGATTGCATAACAGGATGCTCAGAAAGAGCTATGGTAGTAGCAACACATGCAAGATTACTACCGATAGGATGCTCGCAGAACTATATAACAGGAAACTTGCAGAACTAAATAATAGAATGCTCGTCAGAGCTATAGTATGTCTGCAACATATGCAAGACTACAACCATTACAGGAAATCCAGTAATCCATCCAATTTCATTTATTCAAACGGGGCTTGACATTTTTCAGGCATTATCATTTATTGGGCTTTGTCGGATATGTCTTAAATTTTATATATACAATATTTATACAATTCACATGCACAACATTCAATTCAAGTATACAATTATACATAATTTAGTTACACGAACTTACCTCAACAAGTGTTCGTGTACGTAAAATCTACTAATCTGACATTTTTCTCTTTTCCACGTTCTAACTCCTAATTTGGTCTATCCGGATCTATAAGAGTAAACTTAACATCAATTTAATACAATTCATACTCAATTTAATCCTTATTCCAAGCCTAGTCAAATTTTACAAGTAACATTTACAGCCCATTTATTTCATAAAATTCAAAATTTTTCCATGACTTTTCCATTTTTTACAATTTAGTCACTAAATCATAATTTCACCGAAATTCTCTTTGTAAAAGTTATTTATCGATCAACAACCTTTCATTTTCTACCATAAATTTCAAAATTTCAGTATATTCATCCATGGAAAAATATCTATTCTTTGATAACTTTTCAAATTAATCCCCAAAATAGCTAGATTAGATTATTCCTATCTCAAAAATATAAAATTACTAAAATAGGACAAGAAAACATATCTAATCAAATCAAGAAAGCTTGTTTTCTTTTCCTAGGGTTTCCATGTATGAAGAAGATGAAAATATTCATATGTTATTTCTATTTAATTTATTTATCATCCATTAATTTTTGCACTTTCAAATTTAGTCCTTTTCTTTTTCTAATTTTCCATGGATGATTCATCCAAAAATATCTACTAACTCATCTAATGGTTTAATTACCATATAAGGACCTCAATTTTTTGAATTGCATAGCTATTTAATCCCTTTAACTATTAGAACTCAACTTTTGCACTTTGTGCAATTTAGTCCTTTATTAAATTAAACATATAATCGGGAAATTTCTTTATGAAATTTTTATACGACATTACTATCATACTGTAGACCATAAAATAATATTAAAATAAATTTCCTTTTTGAAACTAGATTTGTGGTCCCGAAACCACCATTCTGATTTTACCAAAATTGGGCTATTATAGAACGTCTTTTGATATGTATTAATGGGGTTATAACATGTTTGGTGTGTGCTTAAATGGTTGAATGATAGAAATTATGTTGGCATATTGATGATTAATTCTAGCATATTTCGTAAAAAACGCATATAGGTGAATTTGATAAGATAAGTAAGTTTTGTATGTTTGATTACATAATGGTAAAGTGTTATTTAAGGTGCTTAGGAGTACATTGATTGTATGTGATGTTATGTCATGCACGAGACTTGTTTTTGACTTGAATTAATTGTTTTAAAAATGGCTTGTGAAATGTTAAATTATTGGTGTAAGAGGAAGACAAACCGGGTGAGAAATGTGGCTTGGAAAATAACTAATTTTTTTCCACACGATCAGAGACACGATTGTGTGTGACACACAGCCTAACACATGGCCGTGTGGCCTGGTCATGTTTCCCCTGCATCCTTAAAACGTCAAAACAGAATGCTCAAAATTGATCACACGGCCTAGCACACGGGTGTGTGGCTTGGCTGTGTGACCCCTGCACCTACACACGGTCTAGCACTCGGGTGTGTGACTTGACCGTGTGACCCAAGTCAGAGATTTATATGGCCTAAGACACAAGCGTGTCCCTGGCCGTGTGACCCACACGAGCGTGTGACCTCTGCACCTTAGAAAAATTTTGAAATTTTGCGAAAAAATCTCTGAGTACCTGGTTTAGTCCTAACATGATTATAATGCATGATTTCGGCCTCGAGGGCCAATGTAAGGGACCATATGATGTAATTTGATTGAAATTAGATATGAATACCAAGGAATTATGAAATGTTTGTTATTTCTTCTGTAAACCCTGGTAATGCCCAGTAACCTTGTTCTGGTGACAGGTTCAAGTAGGGATGTTACATTTATTGGTATCAGAGCTACAGTTAGTTGGTTCTTGGACTCAACATAGCATTTGTGAAGTCTAGAAATACATGCCATTATATAAATAGTGGTAGTGTGATATTGATAGTGTCAAACAGTCGAGTTTTAAAATTTATAAAAAGAATGATCGAACCTGTAGACTAACCATGACAATGATAGAGGCAAGTGCACCTATCGAACAGTAGTATAGTTTAGGCAAGAATATCTTATCGAACCCAATGGAACCTAAAAGTACTAGTACTCACTTTCTTTCTATTATTCAACCTGAAATATGGAGCGATTGATTTATTAATCTAAAACTAATGAAATATTTTAAACTAAATGCAAAGACGAAAGAATTAAACTTTGGGAAAAGACTGTGAAAGAAACTCAATTGATTACGATGATACCCTCAGGAAGAATCCTCCTAGACTTCACTTGTTATCTTACCTTTAATTCATATGATTTCTTTACTTAGCTTGATCCATGAGACTCCCTAACCTATATTAAACCCTCTCCGAAGCAAATAACGTCTAACCTTAGGTTAATTAGTGGAACTCTCGTTCTCTTATAATAACCCCCTAAGGAAGCAGTAAATCAATCAATGGACTCCCATATTAGGTTTCACCCTAATCTGACAAAATCTCGTAACCCTATCTCTAGGCATTCGATCAACTCCGCTTAATTATGCTAGATCTACTCTTAGGCAGGGTATATTCCTCCTCCACCTAAGCACATCAGATTAAATTAAGCAACATAATTAAGAACAAAATAAGTACTTATCATATAATATAGAAATCAAATAACAAAATCCATCATAGGTTTCATCCCCTTCAGGTATCTGAGGGGTTTAGTTTATAACAAAATAAGAAAACATCTTAATAGAAAAGATAAAACAAAACATAAGAAATCCCTAAAACCCCCTGAAGGAATTGAAGAGGAGATCCTCTGTCTTGAGTAGAACTCTGGCTTCTTGAGATGGATCAACTGGCTATCTTCGAGTAATTCCCTAAATAAAGGCTCTGGCAGAAAACTCTACCCCCTGTTTTGGCTTCTGCCGAACTCCTTTTTAGTTGCTACCTTGGGTGTTTATATAGGCTTTGAGATGTTTTACTTGGCTTCTAAGTATCCTAATTCAAGTAGAATTCCTCTAGGATGTTTAAGTAGACTTAGGAATGTGTTTATTTGCCTCCAAGCATCCAAATTCGAGTGAAATTGCTCCCTCTCGTGGCAGGGGCATGGCCAGGGCACACCCGTGTAAGTCGTCTGCTAGGCCGTGTCTCTATTCTGTTGATTAAGGCACGGCCATGCAAGTTAGGGTTCAGGCCATGCTTCAGGTCTGTCAATTGGGGCACGGCCATGCAAACCGTGCCTGGGTCGTGTTGGGCTTTTTGTTGACGAGGAACTGCCGTGTAAATTGGGGATAGGCCGTGTTCTAGATGGATGGCAAGGCACGACCGTGTGACATGAAGCCCAGGCTATGTCGTCTTCTCGGGTTGGCCCAATTTGCTCCGTTTTAAGCTGGTTTCTCATTCTTTTCATTCTGGGTGTTTCCCTAAGTATAAGACATGAAAAGAAAGGATTAAGAGCACCTTTTTACATAAATTGAGGGCTAAATCATCGAAAAGCATACTAATTGTGGGATTAAAATATGTTACTTTTACAGTTTATTAAAGACCCCCACACTTAAGCTTTTGCTTGTCCTCAAGCAAAATTCTCAACTTACAATGCCTCATTATAATTCATAGATAATTTATACATGGACAATTTAACTCAAAGAACCCTAAAGATTCAATCAAGATAAGTCATACCTTTGTAGTACAAAAACATAGATGTCTCCCCTTATTTGAATAATTACCTTTAATTCAAAACTGACAAGGATTGGCATCCTCAGAAAAGATTCACTCAAATCACTCGAAGTGTTTAAAGTTCAAGAATAAGCACTCATAAGTCGAACCTGAAAAGTTAATCCCATAGGCTTTCCTGAAAATCAAATCTCCACCACTATATGTGAGATGATACAGAGATCAAAAGGTCTTTAATCAGGGTTGTAACGGGGTTAAGGCTTAAAGGTGTGGATACAGGCTGAATTAGATGGTTAGAATCGAGATTGACTTGACAAGTTACCTTCCAAAAAAAACTAATTAAAGCAATTACATCGCTTGAAAACTAATAATACTATTATTGATAATACTATAATACGAGCTCTTCTTCAACAATTTGGGTTTTAGACACATGAGATCCTTTAAACAAATACTAATAATGAATAAACTTTGATTTTTTTTATCATATAAACCAAGTAATATTGGAATAGCTTTACAAACTAATTTAAGTAACTGATCAAATCAATTCTCGAAAGAAGGGTAGTTAAAGGAATAGTGATAACAAATACAAAGGGTTTTGGGTTAATATCAAACGTGTAATTCAATAAAAAGGGTTGTTAGGATCAAATGGGTTCACTAGGGGTTATTTATGCAGGTAGGCTTTGTAGTGGAGTGAATGGGTTAAAACATATGTACCTTTATCATCACGGTATATCAAATCATTAATGTGGTCTCGACATGCATAAACGAGGCAAGTTCTAGAATAACAATTCAAAGTTGACATGCTCATAATTAATAAAGTGAGCATGAAAAAGAATATATGCTCTATAAGGCTCAAAATCTCAAAAAAATTATGGGTGTTTTTGACATCAATCCCTATAAATTTCAAACTTCAAAGTAATACTTAAATTCAGTTCAACGACCTATTAATTTTTAATTTTTAAAAAGTAGACTTATCATGCTCGATTATGTAGTATCCTTCAAATTTAATCATCAATGCACAATTAACTATGACTTACTCTAAAACATATCAATACAAATCATAAATCAATGAAATTTCATCCTAATTAGTAATATGAGAAAATACTTGAAAACAAGACTAAATTCAGGATTTGAGAATAATGCAAAAAGTCGTACTTTTACCCCCACACTTAAGATGTACATTGCCTCAATGTACAAAGATAGATAAACAATTATGTAATAATAAACTCAAAGAGAAGGGAGAAGTAACACTTCCGAATATTTGGATGAAGTCTATGAAAAGAAACCGAATAAGATTGGAGGTGAACGTGGGGAAGCGTCTCGAACCATTTAAAATTAAATCCTCGAAGTAGCCGCTTGGTTTGATTGTATCCTAAGCTAAATCTAAATATCATAAAAAATAAGAAGAAAATAAAATAAAGTAAAAAATAAGGATGAAATAAAAACAAAAATAAATAATGGAAAATGAAAGACAACTAGAAAAATGGGGAATGAGGTTTAAATAGAGATGTAGCCCGTGTTTTGGGATTTTGAATTTTGAACGCATTCAGGGTGTTTGGGCATGGCCGTGGGTGTCATGGCATGCCCATGTCTTTCTTCACACAGTCATTTGATACGGGCGTGCTCCTCCCATGTTCGATAAGTCAGAATGTTGGCACGGTTGGAAGGCACGGTCGTGTTTAGCCCGTGCTTGACCATTCAGTCACCTCGCACAGGGCGTCGGCATGGGCGTGGACTATTATTGCCACACGTGTTGGGAAAAGAAATTTCTCTATGTCGTGCACGACATACTGGAATGCCCATGGTTCATCCCTTGGCTTCCTCCAGGCCACGGACACGCCCGTGTGTAGGGCCGTGTGGCCTAGAAATCTTCTCTTTGGTTAGTTTATGGTTAGGTGCTAAAAAGAAAAAGAAAATAAAAAATAAAAAATAAAACAAAATGTAAAAATGGGGTTAGTGCTCGGGTTGCCTCCCGAGAAGCGCTTGTTTATAGTCTTAGCTAGACTTTACCTCTCATTCGTATGGTCATGGTGGTTTGAGGAGGTGAAAATCCTTTCTCATGCGATCACTTCTGTTATGGGTGTATAGTTTAAGTCGAGTAATGTTTACCTCAAAAGTGTCAAATTTAGGATTGCTGACCTCGACTGTGCCGTATAGGAAGACATTAAGAACCTCAAAAGTGATTTCTTCATTTGCCTTAAGTTCTGAATTGGTGATTCGAGGGTCTTCCTTATTCAACAATACTTGATCCTCTATTTTGATGTGATTTGTTGTTCCTATCAGCTCGTCTGGGGTTTCCTTTGGTTTCACTTCATGTGGTTCTGGTTCTTCATGTAATTCCTCTTTATTAGCACGAGGTCTATGATCCGGCTCAGGTTTGTAACTTTGTGGCGTTTCCTGCAATGAAGGTTGAACAAGTTGGTTATCAACTGAATTTACTTTCTCACCTTTATCACTTGATGTTCTGGCCGAGTCAAGAGCTTGAAGAGTGACTATCTCGTCGCCTACACAAAGTATGAGTTCTCCTGCGTAGATATCAATTTTAGCTCTGGCAGTTGCTAGAAAGGGTTTTCCTAAAATTAAGGGGATCGTGTTGTCTTCATCCATGTCTAAAACGACAAAGTCTACTGGGAATACGAAATTATCAATTTTGATTAGAACATTTTCTATTATACCCCTAGGAATTCTTATAGTTTTATCAGTTAATTGAATGCTCATCCTAGTTTTTCTGGGTTTCCCTAGACCTAGTTGTTTAAACATTTTGTAAGGCATAACATTGATGCTTGCCCCTAAATCCGCTAACGGATTATCAATAGATAAACTACCAATTAAACATGGAATTATAAAACTCCATGGATCTTTTAATTTTCGTGGCAGTTTATTTTGTAGAATTGCTGAGCACATTGCGTTTAGTTCCACGTGGTGCTCTTACGTCTAATTTGCGTTTGTTGGTCAAGAGCTGTCTTAAAAATTTCCTCGAGTCTGGTATCTGAAAAAAAGCTTCAAGAAGAGGTAAGTTAATATGTAATTTCTTTAAGAGTTTAAGAAACTTACCGAACTGCTCCTCTGAATTGTCTCTTTTCATTGCTTCGAGATAAGGTATGCGAGGTTTGTACTCTTTGATTACCAGTTTCGGCTTTTCTTGTGTTACCTCTACCTTACCTTCTTCTACCTTGGCTTTTTGTATTGGATTAGGTTCATCTAGCCCCTTACTGGCATGGGCTGAGATGGCTTGAATTTGCTCATTCGGGTTTATTTCTGTGTTGCTTGGTAGGCATCCTTGTTGACGTTCAGAAATCAACTTTGTGAGATGTCCCACTGACCTAGTATGTTCTCCAACTTGATTCTCGATCCTTTGATCGATTCTTGTTGCTCATCAAGTGCTGCTTCAGTCTTTTGGAAATGAGAATCTGTGGCTGCCATGAATTTCGTCAGCATCTCTTCAAGATTTGGCTCCTCTTCTTGTTGGTGTGGTGGTTGTTGAAAATCTGGAGGAAATTTCAATCTTTGGCTATTTTGATCATCCCATGAGAAATTGGGATGGTACTTCCAACCTGTATTATAAGTGTCACTATAAAATTATTTTGATATCTAGAATAGTTACATGTATAGTGAGCTTGCTCATTTTCCATGCCACATCCGTAAGGTGGGTACTTAGGATTCACCACGCCTCCTAGATTCAAATCATATTGTATTTCTAGATGTACCTGCGAGGGACTATACCAATCATCAATCTTTTTATTCATTATCTCTAACCGATAATTAGAAATAGAGAAAAATTAGCAAAGTAAAAATAAAAATAATAAATAATTATAAATTGTAATAAAAAAAATTTGGCTAAAGTAATAGAAATAAAGCTTTCTTAATATTTTAGTGTTCCCAGGCAACATCTCCAAAAACTTGATCGTGTTAAACAGTCGAGTTTTAAAATTTATAAAAAGAATGATCGCACTTGTAGACTAACTATGACAACGATAGAGGCAAGTGCACCTATCAAACAGTAGTATAGTTTAGGCAAGAATATCTTATCGAACCCAAGGGAACATAAAAGTACTACTACTCACTTTCTTCCTATTATTCAACCTGAAATATGGAGCGATTGATTTATTAATCTAAAACTAATGAAATATTTTAAACTAAATGCAAAAACGAAAGAAATAAACTTTGGGAAAAGACTGTGAAAAAAACTCAATTGATTACGATGTTACCCTCAGGAACAATCCTCCTAGACTTCACTTGTTATCTAACCTTTAATTTATATGATTTCTTTACTTAGCTTGATCTGTGAGACTCCCTAACCTATATTAAACCCTCTCTCAAAGCAAATAATGTCTAACCTTAGGTTAATTAGTGGAACTCTCGTTCTCTTATAATAACCCCTAAGGAAGCAGTAAATCGATCCATTGGACTCCCATATTAAGTTTCACCCTAATCCGGTAAAATCTCGTAACCCTATCTCTAGGCATTCGATCAACTCCGCTTAATTGTGCTAGATCTACTCTTAGGCAGGGTCTATTCCTCCTCCACCTAAGCACATCAGATTAAATTAAGCAACATAATTAAGAAAAAAAATAAGTACTTATCATATAATTTAGAAATCAAATAACAAAATCCATCATAAGTTTCATCCCCTTCAGGTATCTGAAGTGTTTAGTTCAAAACAAAATAAGAAAACATCTCAAGAGAAAAGATAAAACAAAACATAATAAATCCCAAAACCCCCTGAAGGAATTGAAGAGGTGATCCTCTGTCTTGAGTAGAACTTCGACTTCTTGAGATGGATCAACTGCTATCTTGAGTAATTCCACGAATAAAAGCTCCGCGAAAACTCTGCATACTGCTTTGACTTCGCTAACTCCTTTTTAGTTGCTACCTTGGGTGTTTATATAGGCTTTGAGATGCTTTACTTGGCTCTAAGTATCCTAATTCAAGTAGACTTAGGAATGTGTTTCTTTGCCTCCAAGCATCCAAATCCGAGTTAAATTGCTCTCTCTCATGGCAGGGGAACAGCCAGGGCATGCCCGTGTAAGTCGTCTTCTAGGCCGTGTCTCTATTCTGTTGATTGAGGCACGGCCGTGCAAGTCGGGGTTCAGGCTGTGCTTCGGGTATGTCAATTGGGGCGCAGCCATACAAACCGTGCATGGGACGTTTTGGGCCTTTTGTCGAAGAGGAACGGCTATGTAAATTAGGGACAGGCCGTGTTCTAAATGGATGGCAAGGCACGGTCGTGTGACATGAAGCCTAGGCCATGTCGTCTTCTCGGGTTGGCCCAATTTGGTCTATTTTAAGCCCATTTCTCATTCTTTTTGTTCTCGGGTGCTTTCCTAAGTATAAGACATGAAAAGAAAGGATTAAGAGCACCTTTTTACATATATTGAGGGCTAAATCATCCAAAAGCATACTAAATGTGGGATTAAAATATGTTACTTTTACGGTTTATTAGATATCTCCTGACTCTGATGAGAATTGCTTTACTAATAAACAGAGATGCTTTCCAACCGAGCTAAATTTGATAACTTTGAAAGTGATACTCAAGCATCTAAGTAGGAGTAGAGATTCATAAAGGTATGAAATAAATGTTTTATAATGAACATGTTGATGATAAATGTTATGTTATACGTGTTTATATATGAAAGTTAATTTATAAGGCTTTACAACCTCCGCCCCCTCGCCAGTATAGTTTTAAATAATGAAATTCAAAAGATTTATTTTGATTCGGTTCACAAGTGTGAAATTGAAAATTTCAGTGGCTGAAGTGGTCAGAGCTGAGAATGAGTTAGTAAATAAATATGGTTTTAAAAGAGACATCAGATTATTCTGAAGATTTATTTGGGATATGCAATGTCACTGTTAAGGAAGAAGATATTCATGAGTAATTGACTTATTCAAGTACGATATCTACAAAATCGCTTAACCGAATATTTCTTCTGAATTGGCTCCATTAATGAACTGATTAATGTGAGATTATTGATGATTTTATTAGTCAGCGGAATAGTGATGAAATTGCAAAGATATTTGAATGCAGCAGTAACACCCTTTACCCGAGTCTAACACCGAGACTAGATATAGGGCATTACCATGCTTAACCTTACTCAATACTTCGAAACGGGCTATAAAGTCTCATTCAAGCATATCTCTTACTCAAACACGGCCTACAAAGCCTTAAACATACTTCTGAGGGATATCAAAATCTTTTCAGAAACTTCCACGAGTTCGAGAAACTTTTTAACAAAGCAGGGGCCACACGCCCCTGTAGGCCTAGGGACATGCCCGTGCTCCTAAGGCATGCCCGTGTCATCCATCCGTGGTTGACACTAACTTGATTCACACGGCCTTGACATGCCCGTAGGCTTAGACCGTGTGCTATTCCTTGATATACTGACTTAATCACACGGCCTGGGGTACACGCCCATGTTCCGATCGTGTATAACACACGACCTAAACAAACAGCTGTGGGATTAGCCCGTGGTCTATCCTGACTTAAAACACTAAGGTGCAGGGTACGCATGGCCTAGACGCACGCCCGTGTGTCTACCTTTGTGGTCACATGAAGGCTATTTTCCAAGCCAATTATCACTATAATTTGCATACATTCGTTCATAATCACATAACTTCTAATAATATCAATAGAATTCTTGATTTAAAGACATTTACTCATAAGGGAAATAAAGACTTCAACCCATACACTAAGGGAACTAATTCCCATATAATTACAACTAACTTAAGCCATTATTTATGGCTATATACAACCAAACTCTAAGTTGTCTTAGGCCAACACAATTTGGCTACATCAATTAGAACTCAATTAACTTTAAAAAGAATTCCTATACATGCCATGACTCATAAGAACTTAGAACACCTTACCAAGCGATTATGCGATAGTGTGAAAACATCTCCGGCAGCCTCCAACCCGAGCTAGTTAAATTCACACACATAATCATAAAAAAAATATTGATATTCATTGAATATCCACGACTACAAGGTATTATAATGAAGTTTCTCATAAACTCATGGTTACATACTCAACCACTTTTGAAGCTCACACATTCTATCTCTTACCACATTCTTACCTGCCACAAGCCAATTGCTCATTTAATTAGCATACATTCCTACACTGATCACTACATGAGCATATAAAACAACATATCAAGCATTTTTAATGAGTCACTCACACTACTAATTTCTCAGTGGTTTCGCACTTATCCCACCATTGAATCTCTAATAGGGTGGTATCGCACACCGACCAATCCTTTCTACTGATGGTGATTTCGCACTTAGCTTACCATTATCATCAATAGGGTGATATCGCACATAGCTCACCGTTATTTTACCCTCATGGATGGTAATCCACATGCATATCTTTATTTTAAATGTTCAATCGAGAACATCCTCACACAATTCTATTCTTACTTAACTTTCTACGATTCTCGTTTGCATTCAGACAATGCACCAATAAATCTATCTCATACAACTAAGGTGCATTAATTACACATATCCCGCTAGGGTTCATCTTATATTGAATTCATCTCGAATTGTTAAATAACACTATTGTGTCTCATACGTATAGTGTCACATTGACATCATACCCTAATAGGGTTTTACTTACATTAACATAACGATGCCATGTCCCTAACATGGTCTTATATAAATTCTTACACCGAGGCCATCTTCCAATATGGTCTTACACATATTAACATATCGATGCCATGTCCTTGACATGTTCCTATACGAATTAACATATCGACGCCATGTCCCTAACATGGTCTTATACGAATTAACATATCGACGCCATGTCCCTGACATGGTCTTATACGAATTAACATATTGACGCCATGTCCCTGACATGGTCTTATACGAATTCTCACATCGTTGCCATGTCATTGACATGGTCTTATTTAATATCTCTCACCGAGGTCATATTACAATATGGTCTTACACGGAACCTTAACTATCATCATTTCATGCTATTTACATTTTCCATTACTCTTAGATTCAATTCTCTTGACATCTCATCAAAAAATTATTCATGCATTCATAGAGTAATTATACTTTCCATACAGCATTGGAATATTAAATTAACTCATACGTAATTGCAACATTTGCACATGAACTTACCTCGATGACGAAAAGGCCGAAAAAGACTTTTTGCCTACATTTCTCTTTTCACCCATTCTAGGTCCGAAACTTATTTTCTTTGATCTAGAACAATGGAATTTAGTGATTTGATCACTTATGAATCATAATATATCATAATATACACTCTTGGAAAAAATGACTATTTTGCCCTTACACTTTGGCAAAATTACGATTTTGCCCTTAGGCTCATAAATAAATTTTTATCAGATTTTCTTATTAAACAAGCCTATCTGATCGTTTAGTCCTCTTATAACAATCCACAATTTCAACTATTTCATGCATTAATAAACAATTTACAACTTTTACATTTTAGCCCAAATTAGGTGTTTTCATGACACCTTTCACAAAAGTTGTTTCTCATTATCCTATAATTCATTTTCTTCCATAAAAATTTAGAAACTAGCATAAATTATTAAGAAAGATCATCAAAATCACTTACTTGTGAGGAAGTATGCTTGCTAAAATTTTGAGCTTCAAAACCCCATCCATGCTGTTCATTGTTTATGGAAGAAGAGAAGAAATAAAAAAAAGATGATAGCTTTTGCTTATTTCATCTTATTTTATTCATTTGTCAACTAATATCACCAACTTTTAACCAACATTTAATGCCCTTGTCCCCTTAACTTTCTATGGCCGGCCAACACACTTAACAAGGCCAATTTGCACCTTTGGGACTTATAATTTATAATCCATAGTATTCGTCACCTCTAGGAAATAAAATAAAACTTTTGCACTTTATGCGATTTAGTCCTTTTTCACAATTTAGCTAGAAATTGCTAAAATTAAGTCACCAAAATTTTCATGCACCCTTATAAACATGTTATAACACATAAAATAACATGAAAATAATTTTCTCTATCTTGGTTTAGTGATTCTGAGATCACTGTTCCAACTAGCCCCTGAATCGGGTTGTTACAATTCTCCCCCCTTAGGGATTTTTGTCCCTGAAAACCTTACTAGGAGGAGTTGCTACCAACATTCTTCAAATGTTTCCATCCACTCTTGCCAATAACTCTTAAGCCGTAATACACAAGGTCGAAACGTAACTTGAGACCTATGTTATTCTTCCTCTAGGGCATATACTCCAGTAATCCACCAACTTGGAACTTCGTGCATGTCCAAACGATTGTTCAGATCTTTACTGACTGATTCACTACAATTCAATATCATTCCCCTCCTTGGGAATTTTGTTAAACCAAATTTGAAATCTATAGTATTTTACAACACTTTCTCACTAGGATATCTACCAACTGTAATAGTCTTGACCTGTGCGCTATGGAAACTCAGCTTTTAGTGGTCTACTACTTCTGACCATAAACTCAATCATATCATGAAATGTATTCTAGTGTCAAAACATTTATGGATATAACTATACTTCCTAATTCTTGCATTAGTAGTTATGCTACTACTAAATCTCATGCCAAATCTTCTGTACAAGTCATGGATTCATCATTATTCAATTTCTATCTCGAGGAAGCATCAATCAACAGAAATCTTATCCAACATGGACCTTTCATCCAGACATCTATACTATGTCTACTATCTGAGAAGTATTACACCAATTATACCCACCATTGTAATAGTTCAAGTCGTTTCCACAATTTCATTTTCAAAATATTTTGCAGCATAAGATACTCTCACTCAACAAAATTTTAGAAAATACATATTGACTTTTCCACGGATCATTTCATAATATCTAACTCACAATACTGACACAAAAGTGATCATCTCGGGATCACCAACCTATCAACTCTTTTTCTCGATTCAGACTGAACTCACTACTAGAACATTCAATTAATAACTCTTTCTATAGCTTTCAACTCAACCATCATGGTTTGAAAATTTCGATGAGCATATCTTTATAACATGCTCCCTATTCAAATACACATAGAATTTTATTCTCTTTACTGATTCATGCACAAATATACACAGAACTTGAATCATATCTCAATACATTAATCTGTTCTTTTCTCCATTCTGAAAACATATTTTAAGCACACTTTCATCTGAGTTTGTCTTGCTATGCTAATCTAAAACCTTCAATATCGTCATATCTCATGACAGCAGAGACATCTTGATTGAATTCATTAACTTTATTTGGCTTGCCCGAAAACCCATCGCACAACATGAAACTTGTGATTTCACTTCTTATACTAGAGTCATTCTGAAATTATTCCTCAAAGCACCCAAATAGAGTCACGAGGAGATATAGAAATGTTGATTTCAATTAACTACATCAACAATCGCTTACTCTGATTTCTCAATCAGCTAACATTTTCACACAATCACAATTTCCTGAAAAGAACATCCACATCACCCTTGAAGGGAAATAAGTATTACTACATAATATCCAAGGAAATCATTATAATCCTTTTATGGTATTAATTAACCATGCACAGGTCACAGGCTTCAAGCCAACTTACTCATACTTGCCTTTTTAAACACATACCATGCCACACATCGTACTTGTTTCTTCGTGATTCATTTACAAGTACATGTTCTCACTCATCCATATAACTTTAATACCGGTTTCATTTCTACCTTTAACTCATATACTTATCCCATTGATCGCTAGGGATAGTCAAAAACACATATTCATCATCATTCATGTAAGTACGAAACCAATGCCACATCCCCAAGGTGGTCTTATATGGAGTCACCTCTATCCGCTAATGCCATATCCCAGATAAGGTCTTATATGGACTTCCACATCAAGTATCGATGTCATATTCCAAATATAGTCTTATACGATTTTCATATTCCTTACCGAAGCCATGTCCCGGATATGGTCTTATACGGGATCTCAACTCGGTGTTGAGGCCATGTCCTGGACGTGGTCTTATACGGGACCTTATTTATTTCATATCTCAATGACCGCCTTTTTATTATAGTCCTCTAGGACTTCAATCTCCTGTCCAACAAAAATTACTCTATTTAGTAGAGTATCATGTACCAATGTGATACAAAGCATTCTCAAATATGCTAACATAATTTTTGCATTAATCAAATGCAAACTTACTCAACTTAACTCTCATAACATCTCATCATAATTCAACGGTGGTAAGGGGGTGAAGTCGTAGCGCCTCATAACTTGACTCTTGTGACCACATACATATGATTTAACATTCATCATCAATGAAATATCATCATAGTCACACAACTCACTCCAAGTGAATTTTCATGTTTTTTCATACTACAATTGTTTCTATCACTCATACTTTCAAATAGTGATTTTACTTACTCAAGTTCCACATTAATATCTACTTGAGTACTCAACATTTGACTCTACTTTCACTTACTATTGCTTATCAATTTAGAGAATGTCTTACGGATTTGAGTACATTGTTTACTTGAGTGCCATAGTCCAACTATGGTCTTACTAGAAGTCTCATATCAATACTAATGCCATATCCCCGATATAGTCTTACATGGAACTCATGTCGATGCCGATGCCTTATCCCTGATATGGACTTATATAGAATCTTATATCAACATTGATGTCACATCCCAGATATGGTCTTACACAATTTCATATCGAAGCAAGGTCCCAGATGTGGTCTTACACGGAATCACTATTTGATGTCAATGCCATATCCCAGATATGGTCTTATACGAGATCTTTCTTTTGTGCCGAAGCCATGTCCCAGACATGGTCTTACGCCAGCACACATATCAACACCAATGCCATGTTCCAAACATGGTCTTATATGGGATTACATGTACCGCCATGGTCCAACAATGGTTTTATCCATCATTTTATCACTACACGATCGTACTCATCTCCTGCATTCTACTTAGTAAAGCTTATCAATTTAACTCCCACACTATAATCCGTGTGACTTCATAACAGTCATAAAACAAAACATTATACATTTTCTACTTCAACATTCACATGTAAGATTTAACCATGTGGACATATTTATCATAAACAATAGCATCACAAATCTCAATTGCTTACTTACTTTTACTGATTCGTACATACCTCATGGTACTTACTAGTCTCATGCTTGTAAGGTAAACAAGATACCTGTATTACTTGATCACATAGATCAGCATACTTTGCTATGATAAGCATAATCTCAATATCATCATTCATAACATGAATAATAATCTTAGTCAGCTTTAACTAGCATAACTTGATAACAACTTTACTCGTTTGCCCACTGAATTACTATGAATGACCGAGGATACTGAATCTCAATACACATGTGTCTCGATGCTAATGCCATATCCTAGATATGGTCTTACATGATATCTCAATCTCATGATAACTTTTTAATGCCAAGACTTGTCTTGGACTTACATGGTAACTTTGCTTGATTGCCGATACCATGCTTTAGCCTAGTCTTACACGGACTTCCTCGTTTCATGTGGTAGATCGAGTATCCTAGGTAATTCAATTTCAATCGGGACTTTCCTATGCTTGATCTTAGTACCTTCTTTGTTTAATATAACAATTAAACATTTTATGGAAATAATATGCATATAACCACATCACAAGCAATTCGATGAAAATATTCATAAAGCTTGAAAATCATACAAACTTGGTGAAATTAGCTCGGTTAGGGATCATCACTGTCTTAACAAAATAATTTCGTTAGAGCAGGAGATATCCCACTATCATGGTCCATATATGGCATGTATAGCTAGACTCTTACTCACGCTAGGTTAGTCCTAGAACCGACTAAACCATTGCTCTGATACCACTAAATGTAACACCCCTTATCCGAGTCTAACACCGGACTAGATAAGGGCATTACCATGCTTAACCTTACTCAATACTTCAAAACGGGCTATAAAATTTCATTTAAGCATATCTCTTACTCAAACACAGCCTACAAAGCCTTAAACATACTTCTGAGGGATATCAAAATCTTTTCAAAACTTCCACGAGTTCAAGAAACTTTTTAACAAAGTAGGGGCCACACGCCTATATAGGCCTAGGGACACGCCCTTGTGCCCCTAAGGCATGCCCGTGCCTTTCACCCATGGTCGACACTGACTAGATTCACACAGCCTTGACACGCCCGTGGGCTTAGACCGTGTGCTATTCCTTGATATACTGACTTAATCACATGGCCTGGGGCGCAGGCCCATGTTCTGACCGTGTATAACACACGACCTAAACAAACGGCCGTGGGATTAGCCCGTGGTCTATCCTGACTTAAAACACTAAGGTGCAGGGTACGCACGGCCTAGACAGACACCCGTGTGTTTACCCGTGTGTCGCATAAAGACTATTTTCCAAGCCAATTATCACTATAATTTGCATACATTCGTTCATCATCACATAACTTCTAGTAATATCAAAAAAATTCTTGATTTAAAGACATTTACTCATAAGGGAAATAAAGACGTCAACCCATACACTAAGGGAACTAATTCCCATATAATTACAACTAACTTAATCCATCATTTATGGCTATATACAACCAAACTCTAAGTTCTCTTAGGCCAACACAATTTGGCTACATCAATTAGAACTCAATCAACTTTAAAAAGAATCCCTATACATGCCATGACTCGTAAGAACTTAAAACACCTTACCAAGCGATTATGCTATAATGTGAAAATATCTCTGGCAGCTTCCAACCCGAGCTAGTTAAAAATAACCTATAATAGATAAGGAAAGTAATGGAGTAAGCAATAATGCTTAGTAAGTTCACACACATAATCATAAAAAAAATATTGATATTCATTGAATATCCATAATTACAAGGTATTATAATGAAGTTTCTCATAAACTCACTCAACCATTTTTGAAACTCACTCATTTTGTCTCTTACCACATTCTTACCATGCCACAAGCCAATTGCTCGTTTAATTAGCATACATTCCTACACTGATCACTACATGATCATATAAAACAACATATCAAGCATTTTTAATAAGTCACACATACTACTAATTTCTCAATGGCTTCATACTTATCCCACCATTGAATCTCTAATAGGGTGGTA
The DNA here is from genome assembly GCA_025506655.1 of Gossypium rotundifolium. Classification (NCBI taxonomy): domain Eukaryota; kingdom Viridiplantae; phylum Streptophyta; class Magnoliopsida; order Malvales; family Malvaceae; genus Gossypium; species Gossypium rotundifolium. The sequence continues at coordinate 73,253,521 of CP106727.1, forward strand.
TCGCACACAGCCTACCAATCATTTCTACTTATGGTGATTTTGCACTTAGCTCACCATTATCATCAATAGGGTGATATCGCACATAGCTCACCGTTATTTTACCCTCATAGATGGTAATCCACATGCATATCTTTATTTTAAATGTTCAATCGACAACATCCTTACACATTTCAATTCTTACTTAAATTTCAATGATTCTCGTTTGCATTCACACAATGCATCAATAAATCTATCTCATACAACTAAGGTGCATTAATTACACATATCCCGCTAGGGTTCATCTTATATTGAATTCATCTCGATTTGTTAAATAACACTATTATGTCACATACGCATAGTGTCACATTGACATCATACCCTAATAGGGTTTTACTTACATTAACATAATGATGCCATGTCCCTATTGGTCTTAAACAAATTCTTACACCGAGGCCATCTTCTAATATGGTCTTACACGTATTAACATATTGATGCCATGTTCTTGACATGGTCTTATATGAATTAACATATCAACACCATATCTCTGACATGGTCTTATACGAATTAACATATCGACGCCATGTCCTTAACATGTTCTTATACGAATTAACATATCGACGCCACGTCCTTGACATGGTCTTATATGAGTTAACATATCGATGCCATGTCCTTGACATGGTCTTATACGAATTAACATATCGACGCCATGTCCTTAACATGGTCATATACAAATTAACATATCGACGCCATGTCCTTGACATGGTCATATACGAATTCTCACAACATTTCCATGTCCTTTGACATGGTCTTATTTAATATCTCTCGCCGAGGCCATATTCCAATATGGTCTTACACGGAACCTTAACTATCATCATTTCATACTATTTACATTTCCCGTTACTCTTAGATTCAATTCTCTTGACATCTCATCAAAAGATAATTCATACATTCATAGAGTAATTATACATTCCATTCAGCATTGGAATATTAAATTAACTCATACATAATTGCAACACTTCCACATGAAGTTACCTTGATAACAAAAAGGTCAAAAAGGACTTTTTGCCTATATTTCTCTTTTCACCCATTCTTGGCCCGAAACTCATTTTCTTTGATCTAGAACAATGGAATTTAGTGATTTAATCACATATGAATCATAATATATCATAATCTACACTCCTAGCAAAAATATCTATTTTGCCCCTACACTTTGGCAAAATTACAATTTTACCCCTAGGCTCGTAAATAAATTTTTATCACATTTTCTTATTAAACAAGCCTAGCTGATCCTTTAATCCTCGTATAACAATCTACAATTCCAACTATTTCATGCCTTAATGAACAATTTACAACTTTTGCATTTTCGCCCAAATTAGGTGTTTTCATGACAACACCTTTCACAAAAGTTGTTTCTCATTATCCTATCATTAGTTTTCTTCCATAAAAATTCAGCAACCAGCATAAACTCTCTCATGGCAAGTCCCTAGACTCTCAACCATGTTACAAATCAGTGCCCTCATTAGCTAGCTTAAGCTTTGGGGACTTCAAAAGTATAAAAATTATCAAAAAAGATCATCAAAATCACTTACTTGTGAGGAGGAATGCTTGCTGAAATTTTGAGCTTCAAAAACCCCATTCTTGCTGCTCATTTTGGGTTGAAGAAGAGAAGAAATAAAAAAAATATGATAGTTTTTGCTTATTTCATCTTATTTTATTCATTTGTCAACTAATATCACCAACTTTTGACCAACATTTAATGCCCTTGTCCCCTTAACTTTCTATGGCGGCCAACACAGTTAACAAGGCCAATTTGCACCTTTGGGACCTCTATTTTATAATCCATAGCTATTTGGCACCTCTAGGAAATAAAATAGAACTTTCGTACTTCATGCGATTTAGTCCTTTTTCACAATTTAGCTAGAAATTGCTAAAATTAAGGCACCAAAATTTTCATGCACCCTTATAAACATGTTATAACACATAAAATAACATGAAAATAATTTTATCTATCCTTGGTTTAGTGATTTTGAGATCCTTTATTTCGACTACCCATAAATCGGTACATTACATGAGTGTTATAATCGGGTATATTACAGTAATTGCTTCTGGATATTCTACATGTTCTGTTATTCTCAAAGGCATATGAAATTATTCATGTTCAGATGCGATATTTATCAAATATAAAGGTTGGCAAATTATGATATTAGACGGAATTATTGTTAATCTAATTGATTCATGAGTGGTATTGCTCTATCTTTCCCTGGTTTTCTAAACTATTATGTTTGAGAGAAGACTTGATGATAAGATTCATATGATACTATTTTCTACTTCTACTAGTGTTCTGAATTCCAAATATGCAATTTACATTATTTCTAGTGCGTATGAGCAATATTATTCTTCTAGACTTTCTCTGGGATATCATCGATCTCATTACCATTTAATATGGGTTGTATTCTTGGAAATTTAGTATAGCTTCACATTATGGGAATTCAGTGATATGGATCTCAGATTATTGAAATTATATTATGACACTGGTTATTATTAGGATTACTTTTGGTTTTCCACTTTAATTTTGGAGTATTCTATTGATATTGAGGTATTGTTCCATCTATACAGCTGAAACATTGGCCCTATTATGGAACTATGGTTTTTAATGTATATGATGATTGTGGCTTTGAAATAATTCAAAACTTTGATGTTAATAATTGAAATAGCTACAGCGATGATATGATTATTACAGAAGGATGAAAGATTTGAATGGACCGATAAATTTTCGTAAAGTTTTGATCAGCTGAAAGCCCTGTTGACCAAAACATCAGTTTTGGATTAGCCTGAATTGAGTAAGAAATTTTTTATTTACAGTGATGCATCATTAAATGGGTTAGACTGTGTTTTGTTGTAGTGAGGCAAAGTAATAGATTATGTTTTTAGACAGTTAAAACCACCTGAAAAGAATTACTTATTACATGATTTAGAATTGACAGCTATTATTTTTGCACTAAAAATTTGCCGATATTATCTGTTTGGTGAAAAATGCCATATATGTATTGATCATAAAAGTTTAAATTATCTGAAGTTGCAAAAAGTGTAACATCCTAAAAATAAGGGTCTGGTATTTTTGCATCCTTGCATGTGTTGTGCTTGATAAGCTTGTTAATTGGGTGTGAATAGGGGTCCTGAGAAGGCTCGAGGTCGAGCCTAGGCCTTGGTGAAAGTTTGGTTTTTAGGCAATTTAGTGGGGTGAGCTAGTGAAGACAGGACTTAGGTTTAATTAGTTGTATTCTGTTAACACAAGAAGCAAGGTGGCCTAGTGGGTGGCATCACAAGGGAAGCATGGAGAGGGAGAGTGTTCAAATCCCACATGCTGCAAAAAGGGAGTTTTATTTTTGTGTTCAGGGAAGGGAGATAGCTGAGTGGAGACCAAACTCTGTAGGAGAGAGGGAGGACTTGGTCAAAATATTTGAATGAGTGATGGGGAGTGGATTGTGGAGCAAAATAGGGAGTAAATCAAGGGATTGTGGGGGGAGAAGTAGTGATGGTCGTAAGTGGGAAAATGCATAGGGAATTTCAGTCAAAATTTTGTCTTTTAGGGAGTGTGCATTCGGGTTGAGTAGGAGGGTGCCCAAAGTGGTTGCCATTTGGTGCATTTTGAACACTTTTACTCCAAACATTTTTGGGTTCTCATTTCTTAACTTGTGTTGCCAAATTTTCTTGGCAGTTTAATTCATTCTCTTCTTTATTTGCCGTTTTTGTGCATTGCTTCTCCTTGTTACCAAATCACTCTTGGTTGAAAACCATCTTCCACATTCTTTCACTTTCCCTTTTCTATACCTTAGCCAAAACATCAACCCCCCTATTTTCTTCTAATTCTCAATCGGTACTCCATCACTTTTCATATTGGGTATTTCATCTTGTGTAGTCTTATAGCCGAATACTTAATATCTCTTTTACATCTTTTCGTGGTAGGTATTCAGTGAAGTTAAGTCTTTCTCGGTCATCTTTTGCTTCGTGTTCCATCTTTGTTTGTTTTCCTATGCTACCGAATCTTCCTCTACTATTCAATTTTCTCCGGTTGCAAGGTAAAGGTTTCTTCTCTTTGTATGTTCTTTTTCTCTTTTCTCTTCTAAAAAACTAAAAAGGTTCTTTTAACTCTGTTTATTTAGGCCAAATCTGAATACTCCTCTCCACCCTGAATCGTGTTTGTTCCTTCGTGGATGCTGAAACTCCTATTGGACAGTTGTCGAATCTAAGGCACCTTGGTAAGTATCTATGGCTAAATAAGGGTGGATAATGGTGAGCTTCTTATGAAGTGATTCTTGAGTCCTTAAAAGTTGCTTCTCTTATTACCTCGAATAGTTGCTAACATGATCTTTTCGTTAGAAGCGTGAAACCTTGATCAGTAGAGGGTGGACCGAATACTCTCTTTAAAAGGAAGGATTGTATCTATTAGTAAGTTAAGCCTTTAGTCCCGTATTCACATTTTGGTTTTATTTGAACAAGAAGAATAACTGCTTAGCCGATTTCATCTCAGGTGTTTCGAAAGGTACCATGTATTGCAACTTGTAAGTAGGTGTGTACTCTCACACCTCTCTGAAGGTTTGGGTGAAATGTTTGTGAAACGGTCGAATGATGAAAAGCAAGAAAAACCAGCATCTATGACCACACAAGCGTACGAATGCTCGCAATGGTAAATCGAGAAACCAACCATGACGTTAAGTCGATAAGAGTGTCACGAACACTCTCGCGATACCGAGGCTGTAATGGGCCTAATTAGGCCTAAATGGGCCAGCCCATTTGGGCCAAATTATTGGAAAACTAGTAAAAGATAGATCCAAATGTGAAATCTGTATTTCCAAAACCGAAACCCTACTTTTGGGCCACAAGAGCATGTGGGCCCATTTGGGCCTAAAATGGATTTTAGGCCTAATTGCTTCATAGAAACCCAGATAGGGTCCCAAGTCACTCAAGGCAATAGTAGGCCTTTGGGAAGGCCATTAATGAGGAAATTATGAAAATACCCTTGGAGGGTAAATTGCCAAAATGCCCTTGGGCTACGAAATTACTAAAATACCCTCGCTGGGTTGAGTGACTGTTCTACCCTCAGTGTTGCCTAATGATGTGTGTATGTTTACTTTACACTATTATATGTTGGTATCTATATTGCATTTTGTCATGTTGCATAGGGCGCGTTAATGACTGAAGAGCAGTGTATCCTGGTGGCATAGCCACAATATATATACATAATTATGACTTCGGTGGCTCAGCTACAATTATTTTGTGATTAGCAGCTTGTCTCGGCATCGATGTGTTTGGCGGGCTGGGTTGACTTGATCCCCACAGGTGTGATTGGTTGGTACGGGGGTTTGTTTGGTTGGATTGGGTTGGGATGCACTATTTTCATTTGCATTTTTATGATTATAGGCTCAAGCCCAAACTGATGTTTTATGGGCTCGATCTTAGTTAATGTCAGAATAGGGGGTTACACACTGAGTTCACGTAACTCACCCTTTTTCTTTAAACTCATAGGCAAACCCCAACGATAGAGGAGTTAGAGCCATGGAGGACTCAGTGGTGGCCATACAATGAAGATTTCTCTCAAACTTTAGTAAATTTGATTTTTACGTTTGCTTTAAGATTATTTATTTATTTTGGGTTGATATTTTGTAATAAGGCCATTGGTATATTTTTCCTTTAACCTTTGAATTATAATTGTTAAACTCATAAATACGTGGTTTTCTTAAAACATTAACAATCGCTTTCAAAAACATCACGTTACTGTAAATATCAAAATCGATTTTCATTACTAAGGCAGTTTTCAAGTTAATTACAACTTTTCTAAAATGGACAGTGAGTAAATAGGTTTTTTATAAACAACTAACATAACTCGAAGTTTTTAAAAGAGCTACAAACATTTTCAACGAATGCTTAGTTTTTTTTTTCAACAACCCTTCTACGTAACATGCTAGATCTGGTCATAACGTCTAGGCCGAGTTTAGGGTGTTACATTTTATGGTATCAAAGCCTGGTTGCAAAACTTAGCTGTGGAGTGGGTTAGAAAACGTTTTTCAAAGTTGTTGAAATTTGATTTAGAAAATGTCTGTCTTTATTGGAAGTATGGCACCATGAGTCTCTGGCACCAAATCTGTAAGTTCCTTTATTTTATGATTATTGATATGATGATGATATGACTATAGTAAGAAAACTGTTAGAGTTAGTAGTAGCACACTAAAACTTCTAGCTATAAGAGCTAAGACTATAGTAACTGAGACATTAGGAACTCGATTCGCGAAAACAACTCTTATATCTGTGTCCATAAATTATTTGTTAATCAATATTGGAACCATATACTGGTTCATAAAAATTCTTAAATAGATTAACTCAATTTAGTAGCATAAGTACAAGGGGACATGGACGAGGTACACGCGCCCGTGGTAGAGGCCGAGGTGTTGAGGCTGGATCCTCAGAATCAGGACATGTGCCGGAGGGCGAAGTGCCAGCATCGCCGGTAGCGGAAGTAGAGTTTCAAAATCAAACTAGAGGGGACGATGCTTTGTCCCAAGCTATGCTGTGAGTTCTAGAATGGGTCACTAGGGAAAGTACTGGGTCGGCAGCGCATGGGTCTATTTCTGAGTGACTCAGGTCGAATGGGGCCAAAGTTTTTAGGGGCATCTCTGGTGTAGCCCCAAATGTAGCTGAATACTGATTGAAGGCTATGGAACGAATTATGGATGATTTGAACTGCACGGCAGAATAGAAACCAAAAGGGTTGTGTCATTGTTGAGATACGAGGCTTACCAGTGGTGGCTCACTGTGAGGGAAGGTACACAAGCGGATCGTATCACTTGGGATTTCTTTAAAGCGACCTTCCAGGGAAAATATGTCGGGGCTAGCTATGTGGATGCTTGGAGAAAAGAATTTTTAAATTTGGTTTAGAGAGGTAAATTTGTGGCAGAGTACGAGGTGGAGTTTTGAGTCTAAGTCGGTACACTCGGGGAATAGTCTCAACTGATTATGAGCGCTGCATGCATTTTGAAGATGGGCAAGGAGATGAGTTACAGGTACTATAGCCCCGCATAGGGAGAGAGATTTTGCTATATTGGTGGAAAAGGCCAAATTGCTGAGGAGGTAAAATGCTCTGAATGATAGAACCGAGATAAGGAAAGGGGCAAGAATAAAAGAGATGCTGGGTTTTCAGGTCCTTCAAGGGATTTAATAAGAGGCCTAATTTTGATGGGCCAACTCGAGTGGGTGTTCCAGTTACTACCGGTTAGTTACACCTTTGTGTAGAATGTGGGAAATTTCACTCGGGAGAATGCTGGAAAAGAACTGACGGATGTTTCAGATGTGGGTTTATGGATTATCAGTTTAGGGACTATCCTCGAGAGCCTGTTTGGATACAGGTAGTAGGTCAGAGATTTGTGCAGCCAGGGAGTGGTGGTCAGCAGCTAACGACGGGTTGCGGTTCGACCAGAGGGGGAAATGGGTTTGGACGAGGTCGTGGAGCACTGGGCAGAGGTGCTGGTAATGTAAATATAAGGAAGCCATGCCTGGTTTATGTGGCACGATGTCGAGAGAATGGTGACGAACCGGACGTCATAACCGGTACGTTTCTCATATTTGATGTGCCATTTACAGCTTTGATAGATATTGGATCTACCCATTCATATGTTGCATGTACTGTGTCTAGAACTCTAGGTATTAAATCTGAGGTTGCTACTAGAGAAATGTCTGTGATTAGCCCTCTAGGACAATCTGTGTTAGTGAATAAGTTGTTTAGGAATGTGCCTCTAGAAGTTCAAGGGGTAGTGTTTTCGCCAGATTTGATGGAACTACCATTCGGTGAGTTTGACCTTATTTTGGGCATGGACTGGCTAGTTAAGCATCGTGCGAACTTGGATTATGTTGCTAAGCGTGTGGTATTAGAGACTTCAGAGGACGAGGAGGTGATAATGATTGGAGAAAGAAGGGATTATCTGTCTCATGTGATTTCGGCATTAAAGGCCGAGAAGCTGGTACGAAAGGGGTATGAGGGGTATCTAACTTTTGTTAGTGCATCTGGTGCTAAAGAATTGTTGGTTGGGGATGTCCAAATCGTGAATGAGTTTTCAGACATTTTTCCCGAAGAGCTTCAGGGATTAACTCCGAATCGCGAGGTTGAATTTAGCATTGAGCTGTTATCGGGAACGGCTTTGGTGTCCATCGCCCCTTATAGAATGGTGCTGAAGGAGCTAGTAGAACTAAAGGCTCAAATCCAAGAACTGTTGGACCGTGGTTTTATTTGACCGAGTGTATCTCCGTAGGGAGAGCCGGTATTGTTCGTGAAGAAGAAGGACGGGTCAATGCATATGTGCATTGACTATCGTCAATTGAACAAGTTAACTATTAAGAACAAATACTCGTTACCAAAGATTGACGATCTGTTTGATTAGCTACGAGGAGTTTCGGTCTTTTCAAAGATAAATCCAAGGTCGGGGTACCATCAGTTAAGGGTTAAGAAGGTGGATACCCATAAGACTGCTTTTCGAACTCGCTATGGGCATTACGAGTTTTTGGTTATACCGTTCAGATTAACTAACACACCAGCCGCATTTATGGATATGATGAATCGAGTCTTCTAACCCTATCTAGACCGGTTCGTGGTGGTATTCATAGATGACATCTTAGTGTACTCAAGAACGGAAGAGGAGCATGATTCACACATTTGGGTTGTTTTACAGATATTGAGAGAAAAGTAACTTTATGCCAAATTCAGTAAGTGTGAGTTTGGTTGAAAGAAGTGATGTTTTTGGGGCATGTGGTGTCTGTCGAGGGAATAAGGGTTGTTCCTCAAAAGGTTGAAGCTCTATTAGATTGGAAGCCACTGAAGTCAGTGTCAGAAATTTAAAGTTTTATGGGTTTGGATGGGTACTACAGGTGGTTCGTTGAGGGGTTTTCGTTGATTATTGCACCCCTAACTAAGTTATTGTGTAAGGGAGCACCATTTGTGTGGGCTGATAAACAGCAGGAAAGCTTTGAAAAGTTGAAGAAGATTCTGATTGAAGCACCAGTGTTGATTCAGCCTAAGGCTGGGAAGGAATTTGTTGTCTATTGTGATACGTCACACACAAGTTTGGGATGTGTGATGATGCAAGAAGGAAGGGTAGTGGTGTATACATCTCATCAGTTAAGGCCTTATGAGGTGGACTACCCCATTCATGATTTGGAGCTAGCTGCTGTGGTTTTCGCACTAAAGATATGGAGACATTACCTATACGGAGAAAAGATGATTATCTATATCGACCACAAGAGTTTGAAATATCTCCTTACCCAAAAAGAGTTAAATCTCAGGCAACAGAGGCGGATAGAGTTGCTGAAAGATTATAACTGCTCGATCGAGTATCACCGGGTAAAGCCAATGTGGTGGCAGATACATTAAGTCGTAAAGTGGTATCGGATTTGAGATCAATGTTTGCCCATCTCAGTCTATATGAGGATGGTAGTTTGTTAGCGGAACTTCAGGTGAAACCGTCATGGGTAAGTCAGATTAAAGAGAAGTAATTATTGGATGAAACATTGGGTTCTTGGCTTTAGCAAGTGAAACGTGGAGAGAGAGAGGATTACGGGCTGAATAGTGAAGGGGTATTGTGTTTCCGTGAAAGAGTTTGTATGCCGAAGGACTTTGAGTTAAGACAGATGATTTTGTGGGATGTGCATAGTAGCCCAAACACTATGCATCTCGGTGGAAGTAAGATGTACCGAGACCTACGGGAACTATATTGGTGGCTTGGACTGAAACGAGAATTTACCGACTTTCTGAGTAAATGTTTGACATGTTAGCAAGTCAAGGCGAAACATCAGTTGCCCTCAGGGTTTCAACTGGTGAATATTCCACTTTGGAAGTGGGAGAGACTAACAATGGATTTTGTTAGTGGGCTACCCCTGATGCCTACTAAGAAAGATTTAGTATGGGTAATCATTGATCGGTTGACTAAGTCCACTCACTTCATACTATTTCACACTGACTACTTACTACAGAAGTTGGCCAAGCTGTATGTGGCAAAAATTGTGAGGCTACATGGGGTGCCAGCATCTATCACATCAGACAGACAGGGACCCTAGATTTACATCTCGGTTCTGGAAGGCATTACGTGAAGTGTTAGGTACAATATTGGACTTTAGTACAGTGTTTCATCCACAGACTGATGGCCAGTCGGAGAGGTAATTTAGATTCTGGAAGTCATGTTAAGGGACTATGTAATTGATTTTGGAGGTAGTTGGAAAGATTACTTACCATTAGCAGAATTTGCGTACAACAATAGCTACCAATCCAGCATTAGGATGGCACCCTACGAAGCGTTATATGGTCGTAGGTGTCGTACCCCTACCTGTTGGACAAAATTGGGTGAGCTATAGTTGTTGGGTCCGGAATTGATTTTAGATACTGAGGAAAAGGTAAATTTGATTCGGAGTTGGTTGAAAGAAGCTTCTGATAGACAAAAGTCGTATGCGGATCTGAAACGTAAGGAGATAGAATTCACAGTGGGGGATTATGTCTTCTTGAAGGTCTCACCTTGGAAGAAGATTTTGAGATTCGGATGGAAGGGTAAGCTAAGCCCAGATTCATCAAGCCTTATTGGATAGTGAATCTATGGGACCGGTCGCCTATCACCTTGAGTTGCCCCTAGAGTTGAATCGGATACATGACGTATTTCATGTCTCCATACTGAGGCGTTACTGCTCAGATCCATCTCATGTAATACCGGTAGAAGAAATTGAGCTAAGACCTGATCTGTCTTTTGAGGAAGAACCAGTGCAGGTTTTGGATCGGGATGTTAAAGTGTTGAGGAGGAAGTTCGTCCTGCTGGTAAAAATGTTGTGGCAAAATCATGGTTCAGATAAAGCCATGTGGGAGCCGGAGGAGGCAATGCGACAGCAAAACCCTCACATATTTTAACCAGGTAAATTTTGAGGCTAAAATTTCATTAAGGGGGTAGAACTGTAACATCCTAAAAATAGGGGTCTGGAATTTTTGCATCCTTGCATGTGTTGTGCTTGATAAGCTTGTTAATTGGGTGTGAATGGGGTTTTGGAAGGCTCGGGGTCAAGCCTAGGCCCAGGTGAAAGTTTATTTTTTGGGCACTTTAGTGGGGTGAGCTAGTGGAGACAGGACTTAGGTTTAATTAGTCGTATTTTGTTAATACAGGAAGCAAGGTGGCCTAGTGGGTGGCGTCACAAAGGAAGCATGGACAAGGAGAGTGTTCGAATCCACATGCTGCAAAAAGGGAGTTTTATTTTTGTGCTCAGGGAAGGGAGGTAGTTGAGTGGAGACCAAACTATGTATGAGAGAGGGAGGACTTGGTCAAAATGTTTGAATGAGGGATGAAAAGTGGATTGTGGAGCAAAATAGGGAGTAAATCAAGGGATTGTGAGGGAGAAGTAGTGATGGTCGTAAGTGGGGAAATGCATGGGGAATTTCGGTCAAAATTTTGTCTTTTGGGGAGTGTACATTCGGGTTGAGTAGGAGGGTGCCATAAGTGGTTGCCATTTGGAGCATTTTGAACACTTTTACTCCAAACATTTTTTGGGTTCTCTTTTCTCAACTTTTGTTACCAAATTTTGTTGGCAGTTTAATTCATTCCCTTTTTTATTTTGCCTTTTTCGTGCATTGCTTCTCCTTGTTACAAAATTACTCTTGGCCGAAAACCATCTTTCACATTCTCTCACTTTCCCTTTTCTATACCTTAGCCAAAACATCAACCCCCTATTTTCTTCTAATTCTCAATCGATACTCCATCTCTTTTCATCTTGGGTATTTCATCTTAGGTAGTCTTATAGCCGAATACTTAATCTCTCTTTTACATCTTTTTTTGGTAGGCATTCAGCAAAGTTAAGTATTACTCTGTCATCTTCTGCTCTGCGTTCCATCTTTGTTTGTTATCCTATGCTACTGAATCTTACTCTACATTCGGTTTTCTCTGGTTGCAAGGTAATGGTTTCTTCTTTTTTATGGTCTTTTTCTCTTTTCTCTTCTAAAGAACCAAAACAGTATCTTTTAACTCTATTCATTTAGGCCGAATCTGAATACTCCTCTCCACCCTAAATCGTGTTTGTTCCTTCGTGAAAGTCGAAACTCTTGTTGGACAGTTGCTGAATCTGGGGCACCTTGGCAAGTATCTATGGCCGAATAAGGGTGGAGAATGATAGGTTTCTTTTGAAGTGATTCTTGAGTTCATAAAAGCCTATTCTCTTATTACCTCGAATATTTGCTAATGTGATCTTTTCGTTAGAAGCGTGGAACCTTGATCAGTAGAGGGTGGACCGAATACTCTCCTTATAAAGAAGGCGTGTATCTGTCGGTAAGTTAAGCCTTTAGTCCCGTGTTCACATTTTGGGTTTATCCGAACGAGAAGACTAACTGCTTAGCCGATTTCATCTCAAGTGTTTTGAAAGGTACTGTGTATCGCAACTTGTAAGCAGGTGTGTACTCTCACACCTCTCTGGATGTTTGGGTGAAACATTTTTGAAACGGCCAAATGCTGAAAAGCCAAAAAAACGGCATCTATGACACACGAGTGTGCGAATGCTTGCTATGGTAAATCGAGAAACCAACTGTAACGTTAAGTCAATAAGAGTGTCACGAACGCTCTCGCGATATGAGGCTGTAACGGGCCTAGTCGGGCTGAAATGGGACAAATGGGCCCAATGGGCTATACGGCCCATTCAAGCCAAATTGTTAGAAAACTAGCAAAAAATAGACCCGAATGCAAAATCTGCATATCCGGAACCGAAACCCTGCATTTTGGGCCACACGAGCATGTGGGCCTATTTGGGCTTAAAATGGATTTTAGGTCCAATAGCTCCGTAAAGACCCAGATAGGGTCCGAGTCACTCGAGGCGATAGTAGGCCTTTGGAAAGGCCATTAATAAGGAAATTACGACAATACGCTTGGAGGGTAAATTACCAAAACGCCCCTGGGCTGTAGAATTACTAAAATACCCTCGTTGGGTTGAATGACTGTTCTACCCTCAGTGTTGCCTAGTGATGTGTGTATGTTTACATTACACTATTATATGTTGGTATCTATATTGCATTTTGTCATGTTGCATGGGGTGGGTTAATGATTGAAGAGCAGTGTAGCCTGGTGGCATAGCCACAATATATATATACATAATTATGACTTCGGTGGCTCAGCCACAATTATTCTATGATTAGCATCTTGTCTGCGGCGTCGGTGTGTTTGGCGGGGTGGTTTGACTTGATCCCCACAGGTGTGATTGGTTGGTATGGAGATGTGTTTGGTTGGATTGGGTTGGGATGCACTATTTTCATGATTATAGGGCTCAGGACCATTTAATGTCAAAATAGGGGATTACACACTGAGTTCGCGTATCTCACCCTTTTTCTTTAAACTTGTAGGCAAACCCCAGCGATAGAGGAGTTGGAGCCGTGGAGGACTCAGTGGTGGCCATACAACGGAGATTTCTCTCAAACTTTAGTAAATTCGATTTTTACATTTGCTTTAAGATTATTTATTTATTTTTGGGTTGATATTTTGTAATAAGGCCATTGGTATATTTTTCTTTTAACCTTTCAATTATAACTGTTAAACTCATAAATACGAGGTTTTCTTAAAACACTAACAATCGCTTTCAAAAATATCATGTTACAACATATATCAAAATCGATTTTCATTACAAAGGCAGTTTTCAAGTTAATTACAACTTTTCTAAAATGGACACTGAGTAAATAGGTTTTTTATAAACAATCAACGTAACTCAGAGTTTTCAAAAGAGGTGCAAACATTTTCAATGAACTCTTAGTTTTTTTTCAACAACCTTTCTATGTGACATGCTAGATCCGATCATAACATCTAGGTCGGGTTTGGGGTGTTACAAAAAGATTTGAAACTAAGACAGTGTAGTTGGCTTTAAGCTGAAATATTATGATTTAGTAATTGACTATCATCTGGGAAAAGCAAAGGTAGTTATGGATACTTTAAATAGAATGTCTCTATTTGCCTTACGAATAGTGAATATCTGATTATCATTGTTTGATAAAGGTTCAATTTTAACTTAGCTTAAAGCTAAATCAATGTTTCTATAATAGATCTGTGAAGCTCAGAAAGGTGATAACGAGTTGCAAGTTAAACGGATACAAAGTAAGTCAACTTTTGATTTAGAATTTTAGAATGGATCTGGTAATTGTCTATTATTCAGAGGCAGAGCCTGTGTGTTAAAGGATTCAGAGCTTGTATAGAAAATTTTATGCGAGTGCTCATAGTGTTATTATGTTTGTACATCCAGGAAATAATAAAATGTATAACGATTTGAAAAAGATATACTGATGGTTTGGAATGAAATGTGATATTTCTGAGTTTGTATTTAAATAATTGATATGTCAGCAAGTTAAAGTTGAACATCAAGTACTAATACCTTCAGGATTGTTACAGCCAGTGATGGTACTGGAATGGAAATGGGATAACCATGAATTTTATATCGGGATTACCCTTGTCTTTGAAAAAGAAACATACTATTTGAGTGATCGTCGATCGTTTGACAAAGTCTGCATATTTTATCCTGGAATGAATGGATTTATTTCTTAATAGATTGTCTGAATTATATGTTTCTGAGATTGTCAAATTATATGGTATGCTAGTTTTTATTATATCTGATTGAGATCCACGATTCACATCCTTATCTAGAACAAGTTACAAGAAGTTATGGGTACGTGGTTACACTTTAGTATCGCATTTCATTCTTGGATGGATGGTCAATCTGAATGTGTGATTTAGAATCTTGAATATATATTTCGGTACTATATTTTAGAATTTGAAGGCAATTGAAAAAGAAACATTTGTTGTTAATCAAATTCGTATACAATAACAATTATTAGTCAAGTATTACAAATGGTACCGTACGAGGCTTTATATGGTTACAAATTGTATAACTCCATTATATTAGAGTAAGCCCAATAAGAGAAGATACATGGGGTTGATCCGATCCGTAAAATAGAATAAAAGGTTAAAGTGATCCGAGATAGTTTAAAGACAGTGTCTGATTGTCAGAAATCCTATGTGGATTTTAAATGTGAAGAAATAAAATTTCAATCTGGCGGTAAGGTATTCTTGAAAGTTTTGCTGGGGAAGAAAATTCTACTGTTTAGCTGTAAAGGAAGATTAAGTCCTCGATTTATTGAACCATATGAAATTTAATGAAAGAGTTGGACTTGTTGTCTACCGATTGGTATTACTACCAGAGTTTGACAGAACTCATAATGTTTTTTCCTGTGATTATGTTACGAAGGTATCGATCAAATCCATCACATGTTATTTCTTAGATAGATATTGAAATTTATCTTAACATGATTTACAATGAAGAATTGATCAGGTAGCTTTAGTAAAAGTCCTATGGCAATGACATTATAGAAGAAGCTACCTGGGAACTTGAGAAAATTATGAGAAAGAAATATTTAAACCTTTTTACTGGTAAAATTTTTTATGATGAAAATTCTTAGGGAGGAGAGCTGTAACAGCCCGTTTTTGGTAAAATCGAAACAGTGGTTTTGGAAACACAAATTCAATTTCAGAATGGAAATTTATTTTAATATTATTTTATGATCTACAGTATGATAATAATGTCATATAAGAATTTCGTAAAGAAATTTTACCGATTACATGTTTAATTTGATAAAAACCAAATTACACAAAGTGCAAAAGTTGAGTTTTAATAGCTAAAGGGATTAAATATCTATGCAATTCAAAATTTAAGGTCCTTATATGGCAAATAGACCATTAAAAATACTTAGTTGTTAAGGATGATGAATCATCCATGGAAAATAAAATAAAGAAAAAGACAAAATTGGAAAGATGATAAATAAAGATGATAAGTAATAAAATAAAGAAAATATCATCATTTTTATCATCATCTTACCCAAATAAATATGGAAACCCTAGCCATGGAAAATGGAAGAAAGAGAAAACTTATTTGGCCAAATTAGGTAAGTATTCAAGTACCGTTTTAAGTAATTTTATATTTTTGAGATCGAGATAACCTAATCTAGCTATTTTGGGAATTAATTTGAAACGTTATCAAAGTATAGAATTTTTTCCATGGATGAATATGCTGAAATTTTGAAATTTATGGTAGAAAATGAAAGGTTGTTGATAGATAAACAACTTTTGTAAAGTGAATTTGGATGAAAATGTGAATTAGTGACTAAATTGTAAAGTTATAAAATTTATGGAAAAAATTCTTAATTTTGTGAAATACATGGGCTGTAAATGTTACTTGTAAAATTTGGTTAGGCTTGGAATAAGGATTAAATTACATGAATTTCCTTTTCTGAGCCTAGGTGTAACAGCCTGATTTAGGGGCTAGTCGGAACAGTGATCTCAAGATCACTAATCCAGGGTCAGAGAAAATTTATTTTAATGTTATTCTATGAATTAGAGCAAAATTATATAAGTGCATGAAATTTTTTGTGCTTTAATTTTAGCGATTTCAAGCTTAATCGCGAAAAAGAACTAAATCGCATGAAGTGCGAAAATTCTATTTTATAAGCTAAAGGTGCCTAATAGCCATAGAACATAATTTGGAGGTCTTTAATGTTGTAATATCCAAGTAAGGATTTTAAGGGCTATTTTATTTTGGCATTGTTTGCATGTTAATGGCTCGCTATGTTGTTGTTTGTGTGGTTTAGTTGGGCTTAGTTGTAGGCTAAAGTTGAGTGAGTAAAATGATATGGGTGGAAAAATTTTAGTTTTTGGGCTTTGGGGCTTAGTTGATAGGAGTGAAGTGGGTGGGTCTTATATATTTTAATTGGTGTTCTTGAGCACAAATGAAGAGCTAGCAAAGTGGCAAGCATCGCCACTTGGAGCATGTGTATGGCGTCAATTGCAAGGGAGGAGGTCCCGAGTTCAAGCTGCGAAAATCCCCATTTTGGCTCTCATTTTGGCATGGGGAGGAGGAGTTGTTGGTAGTTCAAACTCTACCATGGACTAAGTCAACACATTCAAATGGTGGGTGGTGAGTGAATGTAGGAGGAGACTAGTTCAACAAGTTTGAATTAGTGGCTTGGGAGTATTTGGGGAGGTTGGCGGATTTGGAGAGAGTTTGGGGGAGGGAAAAGAGTGGCCGGTTGTTATTGTGGGAGAGTGCCGAAATTTCCACTTAGGCAAATGTGTATTTTCGGTCACAATTTTGTTTTGGTAAGCTAATTTTTGTTTAGTCAAAAGCTAGTAGAAGATCTCTTCATTTGCAAATAGCCTAAGCCGAAAAAGAACCTTCCATTTTTGCTCCTTGAAACCGAAACACAAAGCAACTTTATTTGCCAACTTTGCACTCTTTCTACATTTTGGTGAAGCCGAGTGTTCTTTTGCATTTTTTCTTCTTTGTCATTTGTGTAAACCAAAACCTCAAGCACCCTTCTTGCAGAAATTCTACCTTGTTTCTTCTCTTTTTATTTTTCATTTGAACAAAGCCGAACCTAGCATCCTACTTCCATCTTTTTCCCTCTTTTGAAACCTTGGTAGCCGAATATTCATCTCTCCCTTTCTTTTCCAATTGTTGAAGCCGAAACTAGTGATCCTTCCTTCTCACATTTTCTTTTTGTTTTTACAACCCTTGTGCCGATTTCTCCATTTGTTTCATACCATTTCATTAAGCCGAAACCATCTTCCCTTGTTCCCCTAACTTTCATTTCCTTTTCTTAATACCATCTTGACCGAAGCACTTCTCCATTTTATCGTTTTATACTCTCCTTTCTTTTCACACAAAGCCGAAGGTAGAAGTGTTAACATCTAGGCCGAATCTTTTTCTCTCCTAGTGGTGTTTGTTGGCCGAATATTGGGTGTTGTTGGGTGCTTGTTTCCAATCGGTTGGTAGTGGGTAAGAGCTTGGCCGAATGGCCATTTTTCCTCTTTCGTTCTTATATTTTGTGGTTTAAATGAAGGCCAATTTTGTTATTGGTTGAAGGATATTGATCTAATGTGTAGACCAATTTCTTTATAGGGCATTCGGATTTTGGGAACAAGTGGGAGGAGCCTTGTTATCTGATAAGCAAACGGTAAGTGGTGGTAAGAGTAGTTTTCTTTTAGATTATTCATTTAATCTTCGTTAAGTCAAGCTGTTAAGGGATTAACCATTTTCTTTCTAGGGTGAGGCCGATTGTTGGATGAACCATTGTTGGTTCGAATTGGGTAGAAAACCAAAGCAAGTTTAAGGTAAGGGTAATCGATATACCCTTTGGATTAAATGGTTTTGGTAGAATGAGTTAAGTGTTAATCCCTTATTGGCCGATTGTAGGATCGGGGTTGTCGGGGTGATCGAGGCGTGGGCCGATTCTAGGGATTAACATCTTCGCTATTTGGTGTGTAAACCAACACACTATCTTAACTAAGTAATGTGATAACTTTGTTTGTGTAAATGAAGCAGTGTGGTTGACTATTTCGATACCCATTGAGGTATGGATACGGATTCGGGTAAGTCCGTTTCATTATGAAATATGTGATGATCTACGATATCATGATTATGGGTGTATATTCATTGAGATGCCATATTGAGCATGTGAGCATGATAGCATGATTGCGATTTTGCATCTAGTATGATATGTGATTGGGTGATATGAGAGGAGGGGAGTATGATATCCGTGTCTTTGGGACACTTTGTGTCTTTGGGACACGGAGGTTTGGCACCTCCGGTGGTTTGGTACCACGTATTTTGTGACTTTGGGTCACGGAGGTTTGGCACCTCGGCGTCTCGTCCGGTGGCTTAGTACCACGATGGGTTGGCCCCGATTGATTATCTGGGATTGGCGCTAGTGATTTGGTATCACACGATGGGTTGGCCCCATCATCGGTTGTGACTGCGGTCACGGTGATTTGGTATCACTGCTGTGTCTTTGGGACACGGAGGTTTGGCACCTCATTGCGACTCGTCCACGTGGTTTGACACCACCGTGGGTTGGCCCCACTTATGAGATATGGGATCGTCGCTAGTGATTTGGTATCACACGATGGGTTGGCCCCATCATTGGATTATTCGTGACTTGGTCACCGGTGGTTTAGTACCACATATGGATATCGTGACTTTGGGTCACGGTGGTTTAGCACCACCGGTGGTTTGGTACCACGGGGTAGAAAAGGTGATATGGTTGGCTAGGATCGGGTGCATTACTTGCATTATTTTGTTATGATATGTGTGTTGGCATGTTATACCGGGAGAGGGATTTATACACTGAGTCTTGCGACTCACTCTCTCCTTTGACTTTTCGGTGACACTTAGGCGGACATGG
Organism: Gossypium rotundifolium; assembly: GCA_025506655.1. NCBI lineage: Eukaryota > Viridiplantae > Streptophyta > Magnoliopsida > Malvales > Malvaceae > Gossypium > Gossypium rotundifolium. The sequence goes on from CP106727.1 coordinate 73,272,770, forward strand.
GCCGGGATGGACTCGAGGTGCTCATGCCATGCTTAAATAAGGATTTGCTCGGACTTTTTATGAATTTGGTACTTAAGCATATTTATTACTATTTGGTTTTATTTGGGTTTGTAAATGGCCTTTTAAAATTATGTTTTGTTTATGTTTAAAGTAGATTTGTAATATGCCTTAACAAATTAAGCGGGTTAAAATGTGCTAAAACTTGGAAAGATAACGATTTCAAAACTACAAAAGCGATATTTTAAGCTATACCATCGGGTATCACACTATGATTTGAGTTAAAGTGAACTCAAACGTTTTCTAACAAACACGATTTTCTACTAAGTCAAAATGTTTTTGTAACAATGATAAACAACTCAAACTTCTTACGAGATAAACTGTTTTACCTACATATACGATTGAGTTTTCAAAATTTTGGGTTTTCAAATACATCATCGATTTCAATCAAACCTACTCAAGTTTTTCTTCAAATACAAAATTTTAGCGAAGTGTTTTCCTCAAACTTTTAAACTCAAACCTAAACCTCTCAAAACCTTTTCCTGTAACATACAGATTCGATTCGTGGTGTATTGACCGGGTTTGGGGTGTTACATTTGTAATATCGAGCTAAGTTCAAAGGCTCGGTTGTGGGCCCAAGGCCCAAAATGTTTTAAAACTATAGTTTTTGAGTATTCTGTTTTAAAAGTATGGTTTGAAAGGCATGGCACCGAGTCACCGGCACCAATCCGCCCAGGTAAGTACCCCGTACTATTGTTTGTGGTAATGATATTGATGAGATTGAATGGCTAGTGATAGTAAGACTACTCTAGAAACTGAAACTGATAGGACTCAGTGGACTTGCGAAAACAAAGCTTCTTTAAAAATTCATAAGACTTTGCCTTTAAATAGTGGAATAATTACTGATGCATAAAATTCTTTAAATCAGATGAGATTTAGTCATGAGTACCCGTGGTGGACGTGGTCGTGGGCGAGGTCGCGGTAGGATGACAGTTTACGAACCGTAGGTTACAGTCGGAAGTCGAGAGCGAGATCTGGGTTTCGCCACCAGGTGGAGGTGGTGAGTTTCAAGACCGGTGGGGATGGCCGCAGTGTCTGAGCGATCTTTGCGAGTGTTAGAAAGGGTAGGCTGGAGTAGGTGGAGGTGTAGGAGCTAGGAAATCGTGCTGGCGACTTGAACAAATAAATTTGAATTCTTTCGGGGTGTCTCGGGTGTTGCTCCTAGCCTTCTTGAATATTGGTGGAAGCAACAGAGCGGATCATGGATGATCTAGACCTAGCTGCTGAAGAAAAATTAAAGGGATAGTATCACTTCTCGAGATGAGTCATACCGATGGTGGCTCCTTTGTTGGAACAAATACTGCATTTGAAGATCGACTTGGGACTATTTTTGGGTGCTTATCGGAAAAAAATGCGTGGGGGCTAACTACATTAATGAAGCGGAGGAAAGCATTTACGAGGTTAGTTCGAGAACAAATCGTAGCCGGTCTGAGGCGAGTTTACGAGGTGAGTCGGTATGCGAGGGTATGGTGGCTCTTGAACATGAGAGGTGCGTTCGTTTGAGGATGGCTGCGGGATGAATTAAGGTTGATAATTGTGCCCGTGAGGCGTGAATTGTGATTACGGTTGAAAAGGCAAAGGTGGTGAGGGTATTAAGGAGTGCGTGAGGCGGGGTATGGATAGGCAAACACAAGAGGAGTTTTGGATCTTACGGGTCATCAAGTCAATGAGAAAAGGGCTAGACCGAGTGGGCGAATCGATCGGGTAGGTTTGTTCTTTGCTAAGCGGGGACCGCCCATGATGTAACCGTTGTGGGAAGGCTCATTGGGAGGATGTTGGGTGATGGTAGAAATTTGTTTTGAGTGTGGCTCATTGGACCACCGTGTGAGGGATTGTCGCGCAAGTTGGCTAGAATTGATCAGAGAGTCGGGCCGTACTCGGTATAGGAATAACGGACCACCACCTTGAGAGGGCCGAGGTAATGGCGAGGAGGTAATGGTTACAGTCGGGGCCGTGGAGCACCGGCGAGAGGTGCAAGTAGTTACGAGGCAGACGGTAGGGGTTGGTGTATCTTTGCGGCGCCTGAGAGGAGGAGGCGGCCTTGCCGGACGTCATTGCTGGTGCGTTTTAATCTTTGGTTCTCCATTCTTGCTTTAATTGATGTGGGTTCAACACATTCATATGTTGCAAGTAGCATAGTGAAGACCATGGATCTAGACTCGAAATATCTTCTAGGCGGATGGTAGTAATAAGCCCTCTAGGTCACTCTGTAGTGGTAGATAAAGCGTATAGAGGCATACCTCTAGAACTCAAGGGTAGTATTTGAGGCGATCGATGGAGCTGGTTTGGGAGTTCGATCGATTCTCGGGATGGATTGGTGGTTAAGTACCGAGCGAAGTTGGATGTGACTAAGCGCATGGTTCTGAAAAATAGCTTTGGGTGATGAGGTAGTTACGATCGGTAATAGGAGAAATTATCATCCAATGTGGTATCTGCTCTGAAAGCGAGAAGATGGTCGAGAAAGAGTACGTGAAGCATATGTGGTTCATGTGTATGCCTTGGAGGCTAAGGAGTCTCTTGTGGAGCAGTTTGGACGATTAGGGAATTTGTTGATGTGTTTCTGAGGAGCTTAGGGTTTGCCACGGATCGAGAGGTAGAGTTCGGGATAGATCATTGCGAAGCTGCGCCGATATCCATTACTCCGTCTGAGGATGGCACCTAAAGAGTTAGTGGAGCTTAAGGCTCGAGATCCGAGAATTGTTGGACCGAGGCTTTATTAGGCCAAGTATTTACCTTGGGGCGCCGGTACTCTTTGTCAAGAAGAAAAGCGGTACCATGCGGATGTGTATAGACTACGCCAACTGAATAAGTGACGATCAAAAACAAGTATCCACTACCTCGGATAGATGACTTGTTTGATCAATTTGAAGAAGCGTCGATTTTCTCGAAGATCGACTTAATGTGCAGGTATCACCGGTTAAGGGTAAAGGCGGATATCGTAAGGCGGCATTTACGTACTCGGTATGGGCACTTTGAGTTCTTAGTTATGCCGTTCGGGTTGACTAACAGCCGTGACCTTCATGGATCGATGAATAGGGTGTTCCAACGATATCTAGATCGGTTCGTAGTGGTTTTATCGGCGACATCTTGGTATATTCGAGGGCGAGGAGGAACATGATGCCCATTTGCGGGTGGTATTGCGATTCTAAGGAGAAAGCATTTCTATCTGAAGTTCGATAAATCGAGTTACGGCTTAGGGAGGTGACGTTCTTGGGTCATGTAGTATCGGTGAGGGATTAGAGTGGACCTCGTAAGATTGAAGCGGTTTTGGATTGGAAGCCGCCTAAGTCGATGGTGAGATTGAGTTTTACGGGCTTGGCGAGGATACTCTAGAAGATTTGTAGAGGGTTTCTCATTGATCGCGACTCAGATGACTAAATTATTGAAAAAAGGGTTCCGTTTATTTGGGTGAGAAGCGGCGGAGAGCTTCGATAAGTTGAAGAAGATTTTGACTGAAGCTCGGTTACGATTCAACTTTGAGGTGGTAAGGAATTCACGATGTCTTGCGATGCATCACATCTGAGTTTGGGTTGTGTCTTGATGCAGGAAGGAAGGTTGTGGCTTACGCATCTCGGCGATTGAGGCCACATGAGGTAAATTATCAACGCATGATCTGGAGTTAGCGGTATAGTTTTGCCTTAAAGATATGGAGGCATTACTTGTGCGGAGAGAGATCGATAGTCTACGGACCATAAGAGTCGAAGTACCTTGACTCGGAAAGACTGAATCGAGGCGGTGGATGGATTGAATGCTTTGAAGACTACGATTGCTCAATTGAGTATCATCGGGCAAGGCTAACGTTGTGGCGAACGCGTTGAGCCGTAAGGTTGTTTCGGATTTAAGGCGTTGTTTGCCCACTTGAGTTTGTATGTATGACGGGAGTATTTTGGCGAGCTGCGAGTTAAGCCTACTTGGGTTGAGCGGATCGAGAGAAAAGCAGTTGTTGGATAAGGTTACGAGTGCGCGAGAGGACACAAGTGCGAGAATGATGGTTTGAAGGGTTATAGCTTGTCTAGTGATGGGGTCTTTGTGTTTTCGGGGAAGCTTGTATCTTAGAGGATTGAGCTAAGGTAGAAGATTCTTGAGGATGCACATAGCGTCCCTACGCTATGCATCTGGAGGTAGCAAAATGTATAGAGATCTCGGAGAACGATTACGGTGGTGGATGCGAAAAAGGAAGTGCGAGTTGGTAGGGAAGTGTCGACATGTCGGTGAGTTAAAGTGAGCATCGATTCCGTCCGGGTTGCTTGACCGGTGAAGATTCCTCGATGGAAGTGGGAAAGGATAACTATGGATTTCGTCGGTGGATTACCGCTTACCGAGCAAGAAGGATTGATTTGGGTAATTGTGGATCGGTGACTAAATCGGCTCACTTTATTCGGTGAGGTGGATTACTCACTGCGAGAGGTTGGCAAAGCTATATGTGTCGAGATAGTGAGACTACGGGGTGCGATGTCGATCATCTCGGATAGGGACCCTAGATTCACGTCAAGGTTCTAGAAGCGTTGCATCGAGCTCTGGGTACACGGTTAGATTCGATCTGGCATTTCATCCATGAGGTGACAGGCGATCGGAAAGGTTATCTGATCTTGGAGGATATGCTACGAGGGTGTGTTTTGGATTTCAGGGGTAGTTGGGAGGAATATCTACCGTTAGTTGAGTTCGCCTACAACAATAGTTACCAAGCAAGTATCAAGATGGCACCTTATGAGGCGTTATGCGGTGAAAGTGTCGCTCACCTACTTGTTGGGCGAGTTAAGTGAGCGTCGGTTGTTGGGACGAGTTGGTTCTTTGAGACCGAAGACAAGGTTAAGTTGATTCAAGCTCGATTGAAAGAAGCTTGGATGGCGAAGTCCTATCTCGATCTTAAGCGGAGAGATATTGAATTCTTTGTGGGAGATCGGGTTTTCTGAAGGTCTCACCGTGGAAGAAAGTATTAAGGTTCGGGAGGAAAGGCAAGCTAAGTCCGAGGTTTATTGGGCCGTATAAAGTCTTGAGGCGAGTGGGACGATTGCATATCAGCTCGAGTTGCCAGTGAGCTAAGTCGATTCATGGCGTGTTCCACGTTTGATGCTTGGCGTTATCGCTCGAGATCCATCGCATGCGTGGTGACGATAGGAGAGATTGAGGTAAACCAGATATGACCATGGAGGAAGAGCTCTGATTTTAGATCGGGATGTGAAGGTTCTGCGTAAGAAAGTCTGTGCCCTTGGTTAAGGTTCTTTGGCGGAATCATGGCGTGGAAGAAGCGGCGTGGGAACCGAGGATACGATGAGGCGACAATACCATAACTCTTGACCAAGTAATTTGAGGTCAAAATTATTTTAAGGGGTAGAAGCGTAATATCCGGGATAAGGGCTATTTTATTTTGGCGTTGTTTGCATGTTAATGGCTCGCTATGTTGTTGTTTGTGTGGTTTCGGGGCTTAGTTGTAGGCTAGGAGTGAGCCTGAGTGGGTGGAAAAATTTTAGTTTTTGGGCTTTAGGGGATAGGAGTGAAGGAGTGGGTCTTATATATTTTAATTGGTGTTCTTGAGCACAAATGAAGAGCTAGCAAAGTGGCAAGCATCGCCACTTGGAGCATGTGTATGGCGTCAATTGCAAGGGAGGAGGTCACGAGTTCAAGTGCGAAAATCCCCATTTTGGCTCTCATTTTGTGGCATGGGGAGGAGGAGTTGTTGGTAGTTCAAACTCTACCATGGACTAAGTCAACACATTCAAATGGTGGGTGGTGAGTGAATGTAGGAGGGAGACTAGTTCAACAAGTTTGAATTAGTGGCTTGGGAGTATTTGGGGGAGGTTGGCCGGATTTGGAGAGAGTTTGGGGGAGGGAAAAGAGTGGCCGGTTGTTATTGTGGGAGAGTGCCGAAATTTCCACTTAGGCAAATGTGTATTTTCGGTCACAATTTTGTTTTGGTAAGCTAATTTTTGTTTAGTCAAAAGCTAGTAAAAGATCTCTTCATTTGCAAATAGCCTAAGCCGAAAAAGAACCTTCCATTTTTGCTCCTTGAAATTGAAACACAAAGCAACTTTATTTGCCAACTTTGCACTCTTTCTACATTTTGGTGAAGCCGAGTGTTCTTTTGCATTTTTTCTTCTTTGTCATTTGTGTAAACCGAAACCTCAAGCACCCTTACTGCCGAAATTCTACCTTGTTTCTTCTCTTTTTATTTTTCATTTGAACAAAGCCGAACCTAGCATCCTACTTCCATCTTTTTCCCTCTTTTGAAACCTTGGTAGCCGAATATTCATCTCTCCCTTTCTTTTCCAATTGTTGAAGCCGAAACTAGTGATCCTTCCTTCTCACATTTTCTTTTTGTTTTTACAACCCTTGTGCCGATTTCTCCATTTGTTTCATACCATTTCATTAAGCCGAAACCATCTTCCCTTGTTCCCCTAACTTTCATTTCCTTTTCTTAATACCATCTTGACCGAAGCACTTCTCCATTTTATCGTTTTATACTCTCCTTTCTTTTCACACAAAGCTGAAGGTAGAAGTGTTAACATCTAGGCCGAATCTTTTTCTCTCCTAGTGGTGTTTGTTGGCCGAATATTGGGTGTTGTTGGGTGCTTGTTTCCAATCGGTTGGTAGTGGGTAAGAGCTTGGCCGAATGGCCATTTTTCCTCTTTCGTTCTTATATTTTGTGGTTTAAATGAAGGCCGGTTTTGTTATTGGTTGAAGGATATTGATCTAATGTGTAGACCAATTTCTTTATAGGGCATTGGATTTTGGGAACAAGTGGGAGGAGCCTTGTTATCGATAAGCAAGCGGTAAGTGGTGGTAAGAGTAGTTTTCTTTTAGATTATTCATTTAATCTTCGTTAAGTCAATTTGTTAAAGGATTAACCATTTTCTTTCTAGGGTGAGGCCGATTGTTGGATGAACCATTGTTGGTTCGAATTGGGTAGAAAACCAAAGCAAGTTTAAGGTAAGGGTAATCGATATACCCTTTGGATTAAATGGTTTTGGCGAATGAGTTAAGTGTTAATCCCTTATTGGCCGATTGTAGGATCGGGGTTGTCGGGGTGATCGAGGCGTGGGCCGATTCTAGGGATTAACATCTTCGCTATTTCGGTGTGTAAACCAACACACTATCTTAACTAAGTAATGTGATAACTTTGTTTGTGTAAATGAAAGCGGTGTGGTTGACTATTTCGATACCCATTGAGGTATGGATACGGATTGGGTAAGTCCGTTTCATTATGAAATATGTGATGATCTACGATATCATGATTATGGGTGTATATTCATTGAGATGCCATATTGAGCATGTGAGCATGATAGCATGATTGCGATTTTGCATCTAGTATGATATGTGATTGGGTGATATGAGAGAGGGGAGTATGATATCCGTGTCTTTGGGACCTTTGTGTCTTTGGGACACGGAGGTTTGGCACCTCCGGTGGTTTGGTACCACGTATTTTGTGACTTTGGGTCACGGAGGTTTGGCACCTCGGCGTCTCGTCGGTGGCTTAGTACCACGATGGGTTGGCCCCGATTGATTATCTGGGATTGGCGCTAGTGATTTGGTATCACACGATGGGTTGGCCCCATCATCGGATTTGTGACTGCGGTCACGGTGATTTGGTATCACATTGTGTCTTTGGGACACGGAGGTTTGGCACCTCATTGCGACTCGTCCACGTGGTTTGACACCACCGTGGGTTGGCCCCACTTATGAGATATGGGATCGTCGCTAGTGATTTGGTATCACACGATGGGTTGGCCCCATCATTGGATTATTCGTGACTTGGTCACCGGTGGTTTGGTACCACAGTATGGATATCGTGACTTTGGGTCACGGTGGTTTAGCACCACCGGTGGTTTGGTACCACAGGGGTAGAAAAGGTGATATGGTTGGCTAGGATCGGGTGCATTACTTGCATTATTTTGTTATGATATGTGTGTTGGCATGTTATCTGGGAGAGGGATTTATACTGAGTCTTGCGACTCACTCTCTCCTTTGACTTTTCGGTGACACTTAGCAGCGGACATGGGCCGGGATGGACTCGAGGTGCTCATGCCATGCTTAAATAAGGATTTGCTCGGACTTTTATGAATTTGGTACTTAAGCATATTTATTACTATTTGGTTTTATTTGGGTTTGTAAATGGCCTTTTAAAATTATGTTTTGTTTATGTTTAAAGTAGATTTGTAATATGCCTTAACAAATTAAGCGGGTTAAAATGTGCTAAAACTTGGAAAGATAACGATTTCAAAACTACAAAAGCGATATTTTAAGCTATACCATCGGGTATCACACTATGATTTGAGTTAAAGTGAACTCAAGCGTTTTCTAACAAGCACGATTTTCTACTAAGTCAAAATGTTTTTGTAACAATGATAAACAACTCAAACTTCTTACGAGATAAACTGTTTTACCTACATATACGATTGAGTTTTCAAAATTTCGGGTTTTCAAATACATCATCGATTTCAATCAAACCTACTACAAGAAGTATTTTTCTTCAAATAAACCTCTCAAAATTTTAGCGAAGTGTTTTCCTCAAACTTTTAAACTCAAACCTAAACCTCTCAAAACCTTTTTCCTGTAACATACATGATTATTTGCTTTTATTAATTGATGATTGAAATGGGCTAATTTGCTATAGAGTAAGAAGAACCAAGAATCAACCTTGATCGGGGCAAGGTGTATTGAAGATCTAGCTCATTTTGAAATCGGGTTTGTGATAAATTCAACATTTATGGTGTTACAGTGTTTGCGGACATGGCCTCGGCACCAAATTGAGATCCGTATAAGACCATATCTGGGATATGGCTTTGGCATTGAATATGAAAAATCGTATAAGGCCATATCCGAGATATGGCATCGATATTCACAAATGATCCATGTAAGACCACATTAAAGATGTGGCATTGGCTTCGTGTTTTTGCTAATGTAATGATTATGCATCTATGAGTATCCTTAGTGATTTATTTGGATAAATAGATTTGCTTAGAAATAGAAATGAGAATTGTATTAAAGTCATGTGAATTAGTGAATACAGGTACTCGTGAGAAAATTCACGAGGAATGTTTACGATATGTGGCATGGTATGTATTAGATAAAAACAAGTACGAGTAAGTATGGAAAAGTGCTTATGACTTTGTATGGTTATCTAATGCTATGTATTAATGTTATTATGAGCTTATTATTTCTATTTATTTTCATGCAAACTTACTAAGCTTTGTGCTTACCCCGCTCATTTCCCTTTTCCTTGTAGTATTGCTAAGATAATTCGGGGATCGTGGGACACAGGAGTTCAGAAATCATACTATCAACATCACTTTGGTATAACAATTTAGACTTATTTTGAGTATAGTATGTATAGGACTTGGTATTTTGTTAGGTCGTAATTGTTAGCCAAAGTGTTGGCTATGTATGTTACCAAAGTCATTTTGTAAATGGTCATCGGAAATGGACCATCACTTGTTAAGTTTATATATATTCAATGATAATGAAATTATGAAGTTTATGTTTGTGTGAATGCTTTGATTTGAGTTCTTGGATGTGCTTTTGGTTCATGAATGATGTTTATATGAGTTGGAGTTAGTATGTCTACTATGTAGGGTGGCATTTGGCCTAGAATGTAGCCTTTTTATGTCCACACGGGTAGACACACGGGCTTGTGTCTAGGCCGTGTAGGACACATAATCAGCCCCATGGGCGTGTCGATCGACCATGCATCCCCTGCATGCTAGGTTTACAAAGTCAGGATGCTCAGTATAAAACACACGGTTCATGAATGCTTGTGTTAAGTTTATATATATTCAATGATAATGAAATTATGAAGTTTATGTTTGTGTGAATGCTTTGATTTGAGTTCTTGGATGTGCTTTTGGTTCATGAATGATGTTTATATGAGTTGGAGTTAGTATGTCTACTATGTAGGGTGGCATTTGGCCTAGAATGTAGCCTTTTTATATCCATACGGGTAGACATACGGGTGTGTGTCTAGGCCGTGTAGGACACACAATCAGCCCCATGGGCGTGTCGATCGACCATGCATCCCCTGCATGCTAGGTTTACAAAGTCAGGATGCTCAGTATAAAACACACGGCAGAGACACAACCATGTGCCTCAGCCGTGTGGGAGGCACGGCCTTGGACATGGGTGTGTGTCCAGTGTGTGACCTTAGTGATGTGATGACGTCATAAACAGAATGCCAAGGTTTTGGCACACGGGCGTGTCGAGACCGTGTAAGGGACATAGGCTAAGGGCACGGGTATGTGTCTGGTCGTGTGAAATAAGTTAGTGTCGACTATAGGTGAAAAACACGGGCATGTCTCAAGGGAACACGGGCATATCCCTTGAGTAACACGGGCGTGTCCCTTGAGTAACACGGGCGTGTGGCCCCTTTTTAGGTAAAATTTTTCTAAGTACGTAAAAGTTTCTGATTAATTCCTGAAACTTTCCAAAAGTGTGTTTAAGGCCTCGTAGGCCTAGGATGAGTATGTTTTGGGTTTATATGGAAATTTTTTAAGACAAAACGAAAGTTTATAGCCCGAAACGTCATGTTTAAGCAAGTTGAGTTAGTTAATGCCTCGTCTTCGGTTCCAGCTTTGAACACAGGTAAGGGGTGTTACATTAGGGACGAAATTATCATTAATTAAAAGTTTAGGGGCAAAACGATAATTTTCCTAAAATGTGAATTGGACTGAATTGAGTTAGAATGAGGAAAAGAGAAAAATGTCAGATTAGTAGATTTTACGTACACGAACAATTGTCGAGGTAAGTTCGTGTAACTAAATTATGTATAATTGTATACTTGAATTGAATTTTGAGCATGTGAATTGTATAAATATTATATATATATATATAAAATTGAAGACATATTCAGCAAGGCCCGATAAATGATAATGCCCGAAAAATGTTAAGTCCTGTTTGAATAAATAAAATTTGATGGATTACTGGATTTCCTGTAATGGTTGTAGTCTTGCATATGTTGTAGACATCCTATAGCTCGTACGAGCATTTTGTTATTGGCACTCTCGAGTTTCCTATTATATAATTCTGCGAGCATCCTGATCGGTATTAATCTTGCATGTGTTGCGACTACCGTAGCTCTTTGTGGGCGTCCTATTTATTGATTGATTATGATCCTGCATATGTTGCGGACATAAACCCAGCTCTTTGTGAGTTTCCTGTTATGCGATCGGTTGTGATCCTGCTTATGTTGCAAACACAAACGCATCTCTGTATGAGCGTCTTGATATGGCTCGCTTGAACTTCCCGATATATGGCTATCCGAAGCTCTTGATTAAAGGCTCTTTGTGAGCTTCCTGATTTAAAATTTCTTTGTGAACTTCCTATTTTAAACTCTTATGAGTTTCCTGATTTAGCCCGGATAAGCTTCCTATTACATGGCTCATATGAGCATTCCTGATATATGGCTCGAGAGAGTGCTTCTTGATTAGGTACTCTAATGAGTACCATTGATTATGAATTGACAGATTTCTGATTTGTACACTTCAAGTGTACTACCTGAGTATCCATCAATATTTCAAATAAATTCAACAGGCAAAATCTTGACTTTAGAAAATATGAACACGAAATGAATTATTACAAGTGTCTGCCTGAAATACATGAAATGATGACACATGATTTATGGAAATACAAATTGATGATATATGAACATGGAAATTGTTTAATAAATATGTTCATCCATGAATATAGATTAGTACATCTTTAGTGTATTTCCCGTGAGACACTGATATTTCAAATAATTTAATGGGTAAAGTTCTGACATGAAATAGTTTGAACTCGAGATGAATTATTATGAAAATGCACTTGAAATAAAGGAATATGAATTGTATATCTTATTTGAATTCATGATGTGAAAAATATATTTATATGGGAATTTGGTTATTATTGAGCCCGTACACATTTCTTGATGCTTATATGAGATAGTATGACTTAGAAATGTATTATTACCTGTATGTACATGAAGTACATGGAAATGACATTACTTGATATAATGATGCATGAATTGGTTATTACATAAATGTGGATCATGCTTGATGACTTTGTTCATCCATGATTAAGGACTATCATATGAGATTACTTGGCTAACATGATGAGGATATGTGTTTAGGGCTTATGATAAAATTGATTAATAGTGCCTTGCAAGTTTATTCTGAACATAAATATATGGTAAGTTATTTACCATGTTATACGAACTTACTAAGCATTTCATGCTTACTCTGTTTTATTTTCCCTTGTTTTATATTAATTCAGAAGCTCATTGGATTGGAAGCATTGATGGAGATCACTCACACTACCCATCGGCCCATCTTGGTACATATGGTAAATTAATTATGGTTATAATGGCATGTGTAGGTTAATTAGGCAATATTGGCATGTAAATATTTGGGTTAAAACTAGCCACTGGAATGGATTGTGATGAACGTGTTTTGATATATATTAATGGGGCGATAACATGTTTGGAGTGTGCTTAAATGGTTGAATGATAAAATTATGTTGGCATATTGATGTTTAATTCTAGCATATTTGGTAAAATACGCATATAGGTGAATTTGATAAGTTAAGTAAGTTTTGTATGTTTGATTAGATGATTTGTAAAGTGTTATTTGAGGTGCTTAGGAGTACATTGATTGTATGTGATGTTATGTCATGCATGAGACTTGGTTTTGACTCGAATTAAATGTTTTAAAAATGCCTTATGAATATGTTAAAGTATTGGTAAAAGAGGAGGACAATTTGGGTGAGAAATATGGCCTTGAAATCAGCCTATTTTGGTCCACTCGGGTAGGGACACGACTATGAGTCTCAGTATGTGTGTGACACGGCCAAACATATGGGCGTGTGACCTGGTCGTGTGTCCCCTACATCCTTAAAACGTCAAAACAGAATGCTCAAAATTGATCACACGGCTTAGCACACAGGCATGTGGCTTGGCCATGTGACCCCTGCACCTACACATGGTCTAGCACACGTGTGTGTGACCTGACCGTTAGAGACTTACACAGCCTGAGACACGGGCGTGTCCCTGATCGTGTGAACCATACGGCCTGACAACATGGGTGTGTGACCTCTGCACCTAGGAAAAATTTTAAAATTTTGCGAAAAATTCTCTAAGCACCCTGTTTAGTCTTAACATGATTCTAATGCATGATTTGGGCCTTAAGGGCACATGTAAGGGACTATATAATATAATTTGATTGAAATTAGATATGAATACTAAATAATTATGAAATGTCTATTATTTTTTCTATAAACTTTTGTAATGCTCCGTAACCCTGTTCCGGCGACGGATTCGTGGTAGAGGTGTTACAGTATGGATTTTTATCTGGATAGATTGGTTGATTTATCTATTTCTGAGATTGTTAGACTACATGGAGTGCCAGTCTCCATTTTTTCAGACAGTGATCCTCGATTTATGTCTCGATTGTAACACCCCTTAACCGTATTCGATGCCGAAGCAGGGTACGAGGCATTACTGGACTTAAACATAAGCATTCATACAAAACTGAGACATGAATTTCCATCCAAAATTTAAAACTTTGCATTCACATTCATATTGTCCCTACTATGGGCCTACGAGGCCCAAAACATACATTAGGAGTGGTTCAGGATTAAACCGAAAACTTTGGAAACTTTCGGGAAACTTGAAAAAAATTTCATGTAAAAGGTGCACATGCCCGTGTGGGTGAAGGGACACACCCGTGTGGTATATCACACGCACGTCCTTCAGGCCGTGTCCAAAATAAGAGACATTCTATTTATGACGTCATCAACCAAATAAGGTCACACGACTAAGGCACAAACCCATGTCCTTAGGCCGTATGGCAAACTAAATTCCTAAAATCAAGTGCAAACTTCACACGGCCTGGGCACATGCCCATGTCCTATGGCCGTGTCTCTCACATGGCCGGGACATACGGCCGTGTGTTTACTATCGGGCATTCTGTTTCTCAAAACTAAGGTGCATGGGACACATGGCCATAACACACCCCTATAGGGCAAGTCGTGTGTCACACATGACCGTGTGTCTACCCATGTGGAAAAAATAAGGCTATTTACCAAGCCTTTTTGCCACCCAAACTTGCACCAACCTACACAACATCAAAACCACACCAATCGAAATATAGATATGACTTCAAGGCACTTAACATGGCATAACTAAGCGCTTCACCATCATCAAACATCCATAATCACATGCAACACATCATCATTCAACCATCAATAACCATAAGCCATATCATAATTGTAACGCCCTGAATTTTGGGCCTAAAAAAATAGTTTTTGAACAAAGGAACAGTTAGGAGACTGCACATAAATATTTAGTTGTGCAAGAAAGTGACATAAATGAATGTCTGCTTCAGTGGTTAAGTGATTTAGGAGTGTTTGAAAGTGTCTGAGAAGTCGGGATTCAAGCATTGGCTTATGCAAAATTTTTATTTTAAGTGAATAAAATCATTAGATCTAGATAGTAGGTTCTTAAATTATTGTGGTTAAAATATGATACAAAGTAGTTGTTGGTCTAGTGGTAAGGGGCGCGTGGAGTGTACATGGGGACTAAAGTTTGAGTGGTGGCGTATCAAAAAAGGTGTATTTATTTTACTGCCTAATTCGTGTAGGTGGTAGAGTTGGATTGAAATACTGCTGAATGGAGTTTGAACTGGTCATAGAGAGAATTGAAGAGGGATATTTGGAGAGATTTGAGGATTGAATATTGGGATTTGATGAGGTGGTTGTTGTAGAGAGATTTTAGGAGAAAATCAAGGGAAGTGATGGGGGAGGGAGAGTTGTCCCAAACTGAACTGTGAACACTCATGAATTTGGCCAGAGGGGGAAAGCTACTCATTTTTCGTTTTGCTCTGCATTTGTGTTTTTCCCTCTGTTGAAACCGTTTCTCTTTTCTCTCCCTCTCTGCTGCCACACTCTCCTATTCTCTGCATATTTGGTCTGCATCTCCTAACACCCTGCCTGTGTTGCCAAACCTTTCCCTTCTTTCATCTTTCTCTTTCATTTCCTGGTTGTCGAAAGTTTCTTTCTCTTCCCCCTTTGTTTCATAAATTCATTCACCTTCTCCTACCGAATTGATTTTACTTCTTTCTTCTCTCAAACATTTTGAGCCTCCATCTTGTATAGCGACTAACCGCAATATTCGGTAAATGTTTATGATACTTGAAGTTTCAGCTTTGGGGTTGTTAATTGGGGTTTTGTTTAATTGTTTTTGACAACTATAAATCGAGGGTGAGAGGCTGTGCTAGGGTCGAATCATTGAAGGAAACATCCGGTGTTCGTAAGGTAAGAGTTTGGTTAAGTTGTTAAGATGATATCTTTTGATTTTTGTTAATTGGTTATCGATTGAAGGGTATAATAAAGTGCTATATTGGTCAATTGATAGGTCTTGGGTGCTCAGGAGTGCTTTCGCAAAGAATCAAAACCAGGTGTGTAACAGTACTCTGTAAACGGTAATTAGCAAAAAAGTTGAAAAAGTGTGTAAACACCCTACGGTAACTGTAGAACGACAAAAGCCAAAAAGCTGAAAAGCTGAAAACACGGAGTTTGAGGCCATACAAGTGTGCAATCTCTCGTGTGGTAAGCCAAATTCACGAAACGTGGGCGATAGACTGTAAGAGGCTTCCATGAGCATTCTCATGGGACTAGGCCGTATTGGGTCACGTTAGGCCGAAATGGGTCGTATGGGCCCAATGGGCTCTAAAACACCCACATCCAGCCCATGAGCCTGGACCGGATCTGGTATGTTCCCCAGTGAATACCATTTCAATTTCTTTTATATTTAGGAAAAACTTGAGCATTTTGAGGGAAAGTTTTGTTTTGGGTTGGGCTTGAGTTGAAAACAGGTTTATTTCGTTATTAAAAATCCTTTTGATTTAGGTGACAAAACGTTTGGGCTTTGAATTAAATTAATTTTACTTAATCTTTTAATAAATATAGAGATTGTATGCTCAATAAATAAAAGTAAAGTAAACGCTACTACGGCCTTATTACATCAAATAATTTCCCAAAATTAAAACCAAAATAAACTTTAAATTACTTAAAATAAAATAAAAGTCCAAGTCGTAAATTTTTTGTTGTGCATGGCCATCCCTAAGCTTCTGCCGAACCCGGTCCATCACTGATCGTCACCAAACATGTTCCCACAACAGGTGAGTCAAGCAGACTCAATGTGTACACAAACACTAAGTCTTAACAAATTCGGGCATAACAAATCATATTCATACGTATCATAATTTCACATTTAATGATTCAAGATAATGATTCAATCCAGATCCCAAACCTATATGCCATCCGCTACACTCCACCGTACCATCACGCTTTTGTGGGGACTACTAAGTCAACCCTCCATCCACTACACACCATCGAAGGCGATCATTGCGATCGGCGTGCTCATCGCCCATATAAAAGTTGTGGCATAGCCACCAGATTAAATAATTATGTCATGAGACACCACATTCAGATAATGTAACCGAAGTTACCACATTCAGATAATGTGACCGAAGTCACCACATTCAGATAGTGAGACCGAAGTCACCACCTTCACTTCCCAATTTTAATATAACCCGAATGCCCCATATTATTTATATCATGCATACATACTTAAGTTCACATTCATGTCACTTTTCACATGTTAAATATAACATATTTCGTAATCCTGGTAGGAGTAGGAAACGTACCTGAGTACTTTGTACCATAACATGGTACTTTAGCCACATTCTTACACTTTAACATGTTAAAGCCATAAATCTATTAAGATTAGTGTGGGGTACACACCTGATTTGCTTAACAACTTCACTGAAATCCCAAAATCCGATCTACTGCTTTAGGTTTTTAATGCCTACATTCGGCCAACATGGTAATATTTAGCAAAGGCCTATTCGGCCATAAAACCAAATCCTAGTAGGATTTGTGTACTTACCTTAATGCCGATTGAATAAAAAATCAAATCCCAGAAACTTGTATTCTTCCCCTTTGAAATCGGCAAATCACTTGGAGTTCTCAAATCCCGATACTTTGCTTATGCTCCTTCCTTGTATTCGGCCAACTCTAGATCCCTTTAACATATTAGTTTTTTGGCTTTTAAGATAATAAAAGATAGATCCAAACACTAGGATAAGCCTTGGCTGAATGCTTATAGAGACTTACCTTCCAAATTTTAAATCCCGAAATTGATCTTTGCTTCCTTAATGCTGTCGAAATTCCTATAAGCATATGTTAGATTTGATCTAATATTAAAGTAGGGAATAGACCTTTGGCCGAATGTACATATATGTACTTACCTTGTTTCTAATTCCTGAATGATCCTTAGTAATAATCGACTATGGCTCTCATAAGTAACACAAAGTTTCAGCTTTTGCAACTATGAAGAAATCGGCTAGGGCTTTGCTTATTTTTGACTTTTGAGGCTATGAAGAATTTGGCTTGAGAAAAAGAAAATCTTAGAGAGGAGAGGAGAAAGAATTTCGGCAAAAGAAAAAGAGAGGGAGAATGAATGAAGAGTAGCCTTGCTATTCCTTTCTTAGCTGAAATTGGTAGGCTAGAGTCCCCTACTTGGCCACCACTCTACCTATGTGATAATTATCACTTTATCAAAAGAATTAATCCAACAATTATCTCCTAATTAGCCGAAATTCTAGAAGAAATAAAACTCCTCTTTTAAGAGCCTTGTGCCGTCCATCTCTGTGCTTTTAGAAGCAAAAATAAAACTTCTTTTATTTGCTTCCCATGTGACTCGAACTCAGGCCCAACACCCTTGCATGTGGCGCCATTTCCGGAGGCCCTAAGTGGCATCTTGAGCCACTTTTCCAAGCCTGTTTGTGTGTCAAATTTCACATACTTTTCTCTTAAGGCCACCTTGCCTTAATTTCCTCTTTTAAACTTTAAAACTCGACATTTCTAAGTCATTTCTAAGTTTCCAAAAATTTTCGTTTGGCTCTTTAAACTTGACATTTCCTTACATTTCCAAGTTTCCAGAAATGTTCACTTTCCTATTTTACTTAGGTTTCCAAAATGGTCACTTTCCTATTTTACTTAGGTTTCCAAAATGGTCACTTTCCTATTTTACTTAGGTTTCCAAAATGTTAACTTTCCTCTTTTAACGTAACATTTCTATACATTCCCAGGTTTCCAAAAATATTCAAAATTTATTCATAACACATAAGACATGTCATTTCGTACAATTAAACCAAAAATGCATAGGCCCTTTTTAGGATGTTACAGGCTCGTAGGCCCACACGGTTGAAATCCATGATTTGAGGCATATACTGGACTGGGCTATGTAGGTCACATAGCAGTGGTGAAATTTGGGCTAAACGGGCCGCATGAGCGTGTGGGCCCATTTGGGCCGAGTAATGGGCTTTGGGTCCATTTGCACTGTTATGATCGTTTAGGTAACCAAAGTCGCTCGAGGCAACTACAGACCTCTCGGGAGGTCGATATCTATACCGAGACCCTAAAGTAGGTAAAATGACCAAAATACCCCTAAAGGGTGAAATGACTATTTTATCCCTAATAAATGGAAATGACCGATATACCTTCATATGGTAAAATAACCGAAATACCCCCACAGGGTAAAATAACTGAAATACCCCTATAGGGTAAAATGACCGAAATACCTACATAGGGTATAATGACTGAAATACCTCCATAGGGTAGAATGACCGAAATACCCCCATAGGGTAAAATGACTGAAATACCCCTATAAAATAAAATGATCGATATACCCCCATAAGGTAAAATGACCGAAATACCCCTATCGGGTAAAATGATCAAAATACCCCCATAGGGTAAAATGACCGAAATACCCCCGTTGGGTAAAATGATCGAAATACCCCTATAGGGTAAAATGATCGAAATACCCCCATAGGGTAAAATGAATGTTATACCCCTAAGAGATGAAATGACTGTTATGGCCTTCTGTTATGTATGACTGATTTGCTTATGATATGTATAACTATAATTGAGATTGACATTTTGCATACACGTATGATATTAAGTCACCACATATTGCATGGTGATGGGTTATTATATTTGGAGGAAGTGTGCTATACTGGTAAGGTCGCACGAGTCGCCCATGACGAATGTGGACCTACTAATGGCTTTGTGCCGCTCATATTATTGGTAAGATTGCACGGGTCACCCAAGACGACTGTGGATCTACTGATGGTTATATGTCGTTTATTTTACTAGCAACTTTGTTACAATATTGTTTAGTGTCGCAACCGATGCTAATCTTGGTGTGTCTGGCTGGGTGGGTCGATTTTATCCCCACATGGTGTGTTTGGCGGGACGGAGTGGTGTGTAGAGGATGGATTGGGTAGGATTTCTGATTGCATATCTGCACTGATTAATGATACTATACTTTTACTACATCGATTAATGATATTACATAATATTCATTGCATGACTGATATCTGTTACTGTTATGGGCCAAGGCCCCAGTGATACTATTACTGAAGTTGGGCAAAGGCCCTACTGATTACTGGGATTGTGATGGCCACACTGAACTAGACTATTATCATAACGGGCACAGGCCCAAATTGTATTTATCTACTATTTAATTGACTGATTTCTTGTTAAGGGATTACACACTGAGTTTTGTAAACTCACCCCTCTGTTTAACTATACAGGTAATCCCCAGTCATAGACGAGTTGGTGCTGCGAGGGACTTGATGATGGCCACACAACCGCATCAGCTTTCGTTTCTAGATTTTGATTTATAACTAACTGAAGTTGGGTTTTTTTTTTTTGTGATAAGGCCTCTTTAAAGTTATAAACTTTAAATTGGGGTTTCTATTTATTTAGTTTGATCTAAACTATTAGTTGTAGAAAAAGGCGAGTTTTCAAAAGGTAACTGTTTTCAAAGACACCATGTTTTCGCAACATTTCCTAAAAATCTTTCGCAATAAATGTGATTTTGAAAATTAATAACGTTTTAAAAGTGATTAGCTTTTAATGATGCACACTTTGGAAATGAACAACCAGTTTTGGAATCACCGTTTAATAACAAAATTATTAATTAATTTTAAGGATTTCCACGACAACAAGTTTTACGCTAAACACTTCAATATAACACCACCAGATTTGACCATAACGTCTAGGTCGAGTTTGGGGTGTTACAATAATGGCATTGGCACATGCATGCATATATGAATGGGTTTAAAACCAAATAATCATTATGAGCCACATCTCATGGCCTTATACAAAATGAATCAAATATCATCATAAGCCAATACATTTGGCTAAACCAATATGACATATAACAAAAAGACCAAGTCCCTATACATGCCATACTCAAAATGTTGAGACTAACTATACCCAAAGGTTCCAATTGATAGTGTGATCGAGTCTCCGACGTCCTTTGATCCCCGAGCTAGCTTGGCGATACTATGAGAAAATGGAAAAGAAAGGGGAGTAAGCATAAAGCTTAGTAAGTTTGCATGTAAATAATTAACAACATTAACCATGCTTTATTGTACACATAACATAATATAATTTATCACAATCTCATCAAGTATCATAGATACATTTTAAATTATGTCATTTACATAATGTACAATAAAACCCGTGATCATGATTTATTCATTCACTTTTTACCAAGGTCTCATCGATTTATAATCTCAATTTGTATGAGCTTTCTGTACATACCTGTACCCTTTCAACATGTTCATACCTTGTCATTTAGTTGACATAATCTTTAGACTACCCATTGAACCACTTGGAATACTAAAGGATACTCGGGAATCACATACATATAGAATCATACCAATGCCATATCCTAGATATGGTCTTACATGGGATGACATATCGATGCCTATAACCCAGCTATGGTCTTACACGATTTTCATATCAATGCCATCTCCCAGACATGGTCTTACACGAAGTCTCATAACGATGCGATATCTCAGATATGGCCTTACACGTAAAATCATAGTCCTAAAGTCATGACATTTGTATCCTAACTATCCTAAGGTTCAACCGGGATTTTGAGGCATCAAATCTTTGTCGAATCGTCATCGACTCAACATTAATCAAGTTCATAATTCAAGCAATATTAAAGCATTAAATACCTAATAATGTAATGTTTCATTATTTGCACACGAACTTACCTCGATACCAAAATATGACTAACTATTCGATTTAGTCCACAACATTGTTCTTTCCTCGATTTAGGTCCGAACTCTGTTTTTCTTGATCTATAATAGAAAATTTAGCTCATTTAATTATCACATTATTCAAATCAGTCCAAAAACCATACTTTGGAAAAATTATAGTTTTGCCCCTACACTTTCACATATTTACAAATTAGTCTCTAGGCTCGTAAAATGAAATGTGTCCATTTTCTTTATTACCCAAGCCTAGCCAAACCTAACACATGCTCATAACAACCCTCATTTTCCTTCAAATTAGATTTTTACTTCCCATTTTACAACTTTTACAAAAAGGTCTTTTTTAGGTGTTCTCATCAAAAATCACTTAGTAAAAGATGTTTATTACACATCAAACTTTCATAATCTACCATGAAACACCAAAACACATGCATGTCACACATGGGTAAATTTTTAAACATGAACCATAGCTCAAATAAATGGTAGAAATAGTTAGATCGGATGATAATAACTTCAAAAAATGTAAAGAACATTAAAAACGGGGCTAGGATTTACTTAATATCAAGCTTGAAAAGTGAAGAAACCCTAACTATGGAGAGCTTCAAAGTTTTGGCCCTAGCTTGAAGAAGATAAGTAAATTTTGCTTAATTTTCCCCTTTTTAATCTTTTATTAACCAAATGACTAAAATGCCCTTTTTACTAAACTTTAAAATTTTACCTACTCATGCCCATTTTTGTCCATAAAAATAGAAATTTGTCAAATTTCTATTTAAATACCTCTAATTTATAATCCAAAGCTATTTCATGCTTAAATCTTCTAGAATCTCATAGTTTGCAACTTTTTCAATTTAGTCCTAAA
Organism: Gossypium rotundifolium; assembly: GCA_025506655.1. Taxonomy (NCBI): domain Eukaryota; kingdom Viridiplantae; phylum Streptophyta; class Magnoliopsida; order Malvales; family Malvaceae; genus Gossypium; species Gossypium rotundifolium. The sequence goes on from CP106727.1 coordinate 73,294,784, forward strand.
AGTTAAATTAAACACTTATTCATAAAATTTCTTAACGAAACTTTCACACAATCATTCAAACATATCATGGACCATAAAAGAATCATAAAAAAAATATTTATACTTCAGATTTGTGGTCTTAAAACCACTATTCCTATTAGGCCCAAAATCGAGATGTTACACTAATTCTGGAACAAGTTGCAAGAAGCTTTTGGTACACAGTTACATTTTAGCACTGCGTTCCATCCTCAGACTAATAGACAATCCAAGCGTGTTATACAGATTTTGAAAGATATGCTTCGGTGTTGTATTCTGGATTTCGAACTGGAAAAAATATCTGCCTTTAGTTGAATTTGCTTACATTAAAAGTTACCAGTCCAGTATTAAAATGGCACCATATGAGGCTCTGTACGGTTGTAAATGTAGAACTCCATTGTATTGGATATAGCTTAGTGAGAAAATGATACACAGAGTTGACTTAGTCCATGAAACTAAAGAAAAGGTGAAAGTAATTGAAGATAGTTTGAAAGCAGCCTCTGATCTCGTCAAAAGTTTTATGCTGATCTTAAACGAAAAGAGATAGAATTTTAGGTCGATGATAAGGTATTCTTGAAAGTATCACCTTGGAAGAAAGTTCTACGGTTTGGTCAAAAAGGAAAATTGAGTCCATGATTCATCGGGCCATATGAGATTACTGAAAGAACTTGACCTGTTGCATATTGGTTTGCATTACCAGCAGAACTCGACATAGTTCATAATGTTTTTCATGTGTCTATGTTGCGACGGTATCGGTCAGATCCTTCACATGTTATTTCTCAAATAAAAGTTGAGATTCAGCCTGATATGACTTATAGTGAGGAACCGATCAAAATCCTAACACGTGAAACAAAAGAGCTAAGAAATAAAAAGGTGTCATTAGTAAAGGTTCTCTAGCAATGACATGGAATAGCAGAAGCCACCTAGGAACAGGATGATACCATGAGAAAGCAATATCCAAATCTCTTTACTAGTAAGATTTTTGAGGACGAAAATTCATTAAGGGGGAAAGTTGTAACATCCCATTTTCAGTGAAATCGGGACAGTGATTTGGAGACTACAAATCTGAGTTAGAAAGAAAATTTATTTTAATATTATTTTCTGGTCTACATTATGATAGGAATGTTATATTAAAATTCTGATAAGAAAATTTTACCAATTATGTGTTTAATTATGGGAAGGACCAAATTGTATAAAATGAAAAAGTTAAATTCTAGTAGCTAGAAGGATCAAATAGCTATGGTACTCAAAATAAGAGGTCCTTATATGGTAATTAGACCATTATATAAAAGTTAGTAGATATTTTGGTGATTCATCCATGGAAAATTAGAAAAGAAAAAGATGAAATTGAAAGTTGAAAAATTAAAGATGATAAATAAAATAAATATTAAATAACATCATTTTATATCATCTTCTTCACCAAATTTTCTATGGAAACCCTAAGAAAGAGAAAACAAGCTTTCTTGGCTTAATTGGGTAAGTATCTTAATCCCATTTTAGTAATTTTATATTTTGAGATCGAAATAGCTTAATCTATCTATTTTGGGGATTAATTTGGAAAGTTATCAAAGTATCAAAGTTTTGCCATGGATGAATATGCTGAAATTTTAAAATTTATGGTAGAAAATGAAAAGTTATTGATAGATAAACAACTTTTGTAAAGTGAATTTTGATAAAATTATAATTTAGGGACTAAATTGTAAAGATGTAAAAGTTATGGAAAAATTCTGAATTTTGTGAAATACAAGTGTTGTAAATGTTATATGAAAATTTTGATTAGGCTTGTAATAAGGATTAAATTGCATGAATTTCATTTTCCGAGCCTAGGGATGAAATTGTCATTTATGAAAAGTATAAGGACAAAATGGTAATTTAACCTAGGATGTAAATTGAATTCAATTGAATATGAAATGTAATAAATTGATGATTAAATTCATTTATATAGATCCGGATAACTCAAATTTGAAACTAGATCGAGGAAAAGAAAAGGTGTCAGATTAGTAGATTTTTAAATACGAACAAGTGTCGAGGTAAGTTCGCGTAACTTAATTATGTATATTTATATGTTTGAATTGAATGTTGTACTTATGAAAATTTTATAAATGATTAATGTATGAAAATAATCACATGCCCAAACTTTCTAGATAAATAATAAGTTTCGTTTAAATAATGAAATGAGATGGATACAGTATTTTGCCTTACTGATTATAGTCCTACATATGTTGCAGACATTATAGCTTGGACAAGCATCCTGTTAAAAGTCTTCTCGAGCATCCTGTTATATAGTTCTTGCGAGCACCTTGATTGGTAGTGATTCTACATGTGTTGCACACTACCGCAGCTCTTTGTGAGCATCCTGATATAGGCTCTTTTTGAGCTTCCTGACAAGGCTCGCTAGAACTCCTTATTAAATGGCTATTCGATGCTCCCTGATAATAACTCTTCAGAGTTACTTGATAAGCTCTATGATCTTCTTGATTAAGACTCTTATGTTTTTTCTATTTAGCTCAGATAAGTGTCCTATTACATGGCTCATCTGAGCATCTTGATATATGTGGCGCGAGAATGTGCTTCCTGATTATGTGCCCTATCGGGTGCCCCTGAACATGAATTGATAGATCACTTATTTGTATATGAAACACCCCACACCCACCCACGAGCCTGAACCGGATCTGGTATGTTCCTAAAGTAAACCGGTTTCAAAAATTTTTGTTACTTAGAGAAAATTTGTAAAATTTTAGAAAACTATTATTTTGAGTTGGGCTTAGATTGGAAACCCATTTAATTAATCTTGTAAATCCAATTTAAGTAAAGTGACAAAATAATTTTAGGGTTCATTTTTAAAGAAATAAATTTTGTACTTACTTACATCCAAAATAGTTCTTAGCACAATATTTAAAAGTAAAGCAAAAATAAAGAAATCCACTTGGGCCTTATGGCCTTATTACACCAAGTAAACCCAAAAAAAAAAAAATTTAAATGTACTGAAAAGAAATAAAGTCCAAATCAAATCAAATCTTCAAATGAAACATGGCCACCTCAAGGTCTCTAGTCCGGTCAAATCCTTGTTCATCACCTGAAAATAGTTCCCACAGCGGGGTGAGTCAACAGACTCAATGTGCACACAGTACTAACATTCAACAAATCAGGCATACATGTTCATATCAAATTCATATTCATATAAAAATAAATGATGATGCAACCCAAACCCAAGCCTATTTGTCCATCCGCTACACACCACCCGTACCTGCCAGTCACACCGTGGGGACTACTAAGTCAACCCTCCATCCGCTACACACCATCGAAGGCAGTCGCTGCAGTCGACGTGCTCATCGCCCATATCATTTGTGTCATTAGACACCATATTCAAGTAATGTAACCGAAGTTACCAAATTCAGATAATGTAACCGAAGTTACCATATTCAAATTTTGTGACCGTAGTCACCATATTCCGTTGGTGAGACCGAAGTCAACACCTTCTTCCCCTTTCACATAGATCCCGAATGCCCCATAAATTATATAACATACATATTTCTCATTCATGTTCCTATTCACATGTTCATAATATATCATATTCGTAATCCTATCAGAAGTAGGAAACGTACCTGAGTACTTCTTACCACATTTGTGGTACTTAACCACATTCACATTCTTATGCATATTCATATAGTTAATAATTGCCATATAATTTATTGAAGATTAGTATGGGTACACACCTGATTCGCTTATTGGATTCCTTGAGATCCAGAAGAAGCGATCTACCGATCTAGATTTTTAACTCCTATATTCGGCCAATCATTAAAGCATATTAACAAACCTATTTGGCTTAAAGAAAACCAAATCCTAGTAGGATTTGTATTACTTACCTTGTTTGCCGAATTTGGATGTCTGTAAATCAAGTCCCAAAAATCGCTAGCATTCCTTTTTCCTTGAAATCGTCTAACACAAGCCATGTAACCATGTCAGTTTCTGGCTTTTGAAATAATGGGAAATAATCCTAAATATCAAAAAAAACAAGCCTTGGTGAATATCACCTACCTTACAAATTCCAAATCGAAAAGGATTCCTTGCCTTATAAGACTTTGTCGACATCCCTAGCATCATATGTTAAATTTAATTTAACATATAATTCATAACCTTTAACCAAATATATTTATCTTACCTTAGATCCTCGAATTTCCTAAAGATTCCTCCTTGTATTCAAGCTGTTGTAAAAAGAACACGAGAGATCCTTATAGATTCGCCATAAGACAAAAATAGGATTAGACCCTTCTCTTTCGGCAAATAGAAAATGAAAGAACTTGATTAATGCTTAGCCTTACCTTTAATGCTTTGATCGATTGCTTCCTTGCCTAGAGTCACAGAGTTTCGGCTATGGAGTTTTAATTAGGGATCAAAGAGTGTTTTGGCTCGACAATAGCAAAGGAGGGAGAAGAAAATAGAAGAAGAAGAGATGGATTTTGCTTAAAGAAAAATTTGAGAGAGGGGAGAGAGCTAGGAATTTTGACAACTTGGAAAAGATGAGAGAAAAGACTTTGGTTCTCCTTCTTTAGCCGAATTTGCTAGGCCAAGAGTCCTTGACTTGGCCACCACTCTCCTTAAGATAATATTATCTCCTTTATCTAAAAATAAAAGCATTTAATCCATCAATTATCTCCTCAAATAATCCAAATTTAAAATCCCTTATTTATCACTTATTAATCACATATTTATGGAATTAAAACACCTCCTTTCTAGAAGGCTTGTGCCGTCCACCCTTAGCCTTGGAAGCAAAAATAAAACTCCCTTTATTTGCTTCCCAAGTGACTTCGAACTCGTGCCCAACACCACGCATGTGGCGCCATTTCCATAGGCCCTAAGTGACATCTTCAGCCACTTTTCCAAGCTGTTTGTGTGTCAAACTTTACCAACTTTTTCTTTTAAGGCCATCCTGCCCTTATTTCCTATTTTAAACTTTAAAATTTGACATTTCTGCATCATTTCTAAGTTTCCTAAAATTTTCGATCGGCTCTATAACTTGCCATTTTTCTTACATTTTCAAGTTTCCAAAATGTTCGGGTTTCCATTTTGGATCATTTCCAAAATGTTCGAGTTTCAAAATGTTCAAGTTTCCAAAATATTCAGGTTTCCAAAAATATCAAAAATTTATTCTTAGTGCTTAAACTTGTCGTTTCATACAATTAAACTGAAAATGCATAGGCCCTTTTCAGGATGTTACAGTATACCTCACTTATACTACTTGAGTATCTATCGAAATTTCAATAATTTAACAAATAAAACTCCTGATATGAGAAATTAAGAGATTAGAAGTATTTATGTCTCGAATGCTTCTAAAATACCTAAAAGTTTGTAACATGATGAGCTCATCCATGTTTATTTGATGTACATGTGAAATATGTGACTAACTTGCTTAATTAAGTATATGTGATTAGGCAAAATTTTCAATTTGTTGGGAAGCATGATAATCTTATGCTTATTTAAATAAATATGATTGGTAAGTTTAATTCCTGTTATACGAACTTAGTAAGCATTAAATGCTTACTAGGTTTTCCTTTCTCTGTTTTATAGTGCTCAGAAGCTCGCAAAGGTTGGAGATCGCTCGGAGCATCATCACACTATCCACCAGCTCATTTTGGTACAAATAGTAAACTTATTTTGGTATAATGGCATGTCAAGGCTAACTTTGTCAATGTTGGCATTTAAATGGATGTTTGTAATTTAGCCATTAAAATGGTTAGTATGGTATGTTTTGGTATATATATATCATGTAACAGCCTGGTTTAGACCCTAGTCAAAATAGTGGTTTCAGGACCATAAATCCAAGTCAAAAATATTTTAATATTATTTTTTATGCTTATAGTATGTGAATTGATATGTGTGAAATTTTGTGATTTAATTTATTCGTTTGTGTGCTTAATTTGATAAAAGGACTTAATCACGTAAAATATAAAAGTGGCATATTAATTGTTAAAGTGTTAAATTGTATTGTTCTTTTAATGTGGGGTCCTTAAGTGGGAAATGGACCATAAGAAAATGTATGGACGATTAAAGGCATGGTTATTATGTGTTTTTAATTTATTTATTAAGGCTAATTTAGTAAATGTGTTAATTAATGTAATAAAATAAAACAAAACATTAAAATGTCATGTATTTGTGTTCATCTTAGCCGAAAATTGTAAGAAAAAGAAAATAAAAAAAGAGTTTTAAGGTTTCAACCATGTTCAAGCAAAATTAAGGTAAGAGTTTTGTTCGGTTTTTGATAATTTCTACGTTTTTTTTATCGTTACTTTAAGTACAACAAAGCCCATGTTTTAATTTTTGAATTTGATGATGATTTTGTGTTTTTCCATTGATGATAGCTTGTGATTTTTGTTGTTTGATGATGGAAAATAAAATATATGTGATAGATTACTATGTTGTCTTTGGATTTTTGATGAATTTGAATAATTTGGGCTAAATTGTGAAAATAATATTTTGAGGGACTAAAATGTGAAATGAATGAAATGTATGGACTTATATGAACAACATGTATATTCGGCCAAGCATGGGAAATATGAAATTTTGTGTATTTTGTGATTTTACTAAATAGGGACTAAAATGTCAAAAATGTGAATTGTAAGGGGTAATAGTGTAATTGGCCCATTTATGTGTTTTTCGATGAATTTGAATGAATGTGTGATTAAATAAGTTAAATTTGAATTTATTTAGATCAATAACGAAAGAAAATGGATTTAGGTTGGGGGAAGTCGAAAGTAGTCGAGTAGTCGATTTCATCCATCGTTATCCTAGGTAAGTTCATAAGTAAATAAATATCGATAAATTTTATTTTATTCATTTTAATAGTGTCGAATTAAATTATTATTTGTGTATATAATGTGTTGAAATGAATTAAACATGAGAGAAATATTCACGAGCCTGAAATGATCGAGTATCAATGTCCGAAAGTCCCTTACGAACCTTAGGAATAGTTAGGATACATATGTCCTAACATAGGATTCCGATATGTGTTTTCGTGTAAGACCACGTCTAGGACATTGGCATCGACCTGTGTTTACGTGTAAGACCCTGTCTGGGATAGTGGCATCGATATGTGATTACATGTAAGACCACGTCTGGGACGTTGGCATTGTACGAGCTTTTTGATTATCTAATTATCCTTATTAATTCCGAATAGTTCAACGGGCATTATCGTGATGAGATCAGATGTGAAAAATGAACTAAAAGATTTAGGTATGTGCTTTGTGATATACATATATATATATATATATATATATGAAAACAAGGTAAGTATATGTTTATGATGAACACATGGTTTGGATATGGTAAAAGATAAGTTTATATGTGTTTATATGTATATGTGAATTTGAACAATGATGTTATACTGCTATTGTAATTGTGATGATATTTGAGTTGCAAGCATATTAAATGTACAATTGATTAATGTTTATTTTGATTTGGTTAGTTGGTATAAAGCAAATGCTTATTTATTTATTATTTGCTTATAGCTTACTAAGCTATGATAGCTTACTTTGTGTGTATGTTTGTTCATTATTTTATAGATTATTAAAGCTATGGGAAGCTCGGGGATCGTCGAGGATCATCACCACACTATCGATCTATATTTTGGTACCTTTTGAGAATGTATATATTAAAGTATGGCATGTATAGTTTAGAGAACTTAGAATATATTTTGTGATGTGTAAAAATAGCCATGTGATATGGCTAGATAATGGATGTGTTTATGAATGAGTTTTGTTCAGCTTATTGATGTATAAGTTGGTAAGTTTTATTGTGCTCATAAGTAGTTAAATTAAATGGTGCATAAATATGTGAGTTCATGGTTGATTTTAGATATTTAATCGATGAGAAATTTATATGAATTGAAATGGTTTAGATGAAGTATTCGTTATATTTTTTTGATGGAAAGTTAATACTTTGAATTGGTATATGCAAATGAATGATGTGATTAAGGGTCAAATTTTGCATGTTTTGGTATGTTTTGTATCCCTTTGGAGTATGGATTTAGGTTGGTTTGATGCTTTTAGGTTTGACCCAAAATTTGGGTGGCAAATTGGCCTTGCAAATGGCCTATATTTGCCCACACGATTGAGCACACGGGTGTTTGTCTCGATCGTGTCATTTAAGTTTGTAATTCAAAACAAGTCAGACTCGCACACGGGCCAGACACATGGGCGTGTGACTGGCCGTTTGAACTAAGTCAGTATTGCCCACAGGCCAAGCACACGAGCGTGTCTTCAGCCGTGTCGACAAGTAAGTATGTATGCCCAGTTTTGCCACGGCTTGGACACACGAGCATGTCTGATGATGTGTGAGGCACACGACAGCCCACACGGGCATGTGACCTCTATAACTTTAAAAAATGTTAAGTTTTCAGAAAAATTTTATAAGTGCTCGGTTTAGTCTATAAATATGAATTGTTTTGATATGATGATGATGTATCTTGTGTTGTTAAATGATTGTAATAGTTCTGATATGTCTGGTAATGCCTCTTAACCATATTTCGGCGATGGTTACGGGTTAGGGGTGTTACATATCATAAGGTTATATCATAAATAATATATAAAAGTTTAATATGGTTGAGTAAGTTAAAGTGTATATAATTTTTTTTATAATCAGGTAAGTTTGGAAATACATGAACGTATGTGATAATATATCACACATAATTCTTGCAATTGGCTTGGATAATATGTATTGAGTTGGTTGTTATATATGTATAAGTGTTGTTGTAGGTTAATGAAAAAATTTGGGTGAGAAATAAAGCTAGGAAATGGCTTTATTTTGTCAACACGGCTAAACACACGGGCGTGTGTCTAGACCGTGTGTGACACACGGCCAGGCACATGGGCATGTGGTTTGGTCGTGTGTCCCCTGCATCTTAAAATTTAGAAATTGAATGCTTAGAATTAGTCACATAGGCAAAGACACGGGTGTATGTCTTAGCCGTGTGTGACACATGGCCTAGAACACAGGCGTGTGTCTTGGCCGTGTGAATCATGCACTTAAATTTCGAAAATTAAATTGACCACACGACCTAGCACACGGGCGTGTGGCTGGCCATGTGACCCAAGTCAAAGAGTTACACGGGTAAGGACACGGGCTGGAACATAGCCGCGTGCTTCATATCAAATTCCTATACGGCCTGTGACACACAGCCTACTCACACAGGCGTGTGACCACTGTATTAAAGAAAAAATTTTACAAATTTTGCAAAAAATCTCTAAGATCCCGATTTAGTCCCGGTTTATTTCTAATGCTTAAATTGGGCCTCGAGGGTCCATTCAAGGGACGATATGATTATTTTCAGATATGATTAGTAAATGACATGAATTATCTATAATTAGTTCTGTAAATTCTGGTAATGCTCTGTAACCCTATTTCGTCGACTGATACGGGTTGGGGGTGTTACAATTAGTTTCGTTGAATAATGATCAGCATTGCTCTATATTTGGCATTCTATTCAAATAATTTTTGGTAGAGGACTCGATGGCAAAAATCACGTGTTGTTACTTTTCTTCTTCTACTGGTTGTTGCTCTACTTTAGGTATATGAAATTTACGTTATTTATGTCACAGCTGGTTCTAGTACACCTGAGCGATATTCTCCTTCTAGATTTTTCTTTGGGGTATCGTCAATTTCCTTAACAATCAATATGTTCTTATTATACCGCATGGTCTTCAATAGAAATAACTTGGATGTAGACGAGTGTGCCCAAAAGGTTCATAAATTTGCATATTCAGACAGAATAGAAATGGGTTATATTCTCAAGAGTTTAGTAGGGCTTTACATCTTGGCCTTCTTTGTCTTGGTTTTCTTATTGTTCTTATTGTTCACTTTATCATATATAGTTCATCTGCAAAGGGTATACATTGGCTTGGAGTTATTACAATTGAAACGGTTATATTTTTTTTTTGTTGGATCTTGTGAGCATGTTGATACAAATCTTAGCTTTTAGAGGTCGTGTTGCTGCACTGGTTGTTATTAGAACTATATTGGGTTTTCTCTTTTGCTTCGGAGTCACTATTGGTATTTGAGGTATTATTCTATCTATACGGTTGTAACGCCTGTCTTATTAGATCACTGTGGTTTGTTTGAGGGAAGATATTCGTGGAAGGAGCAAAATAATACTTCAAAGTCATTTGATGGTTGTGCCTCCTGTATAATTCAATGTTTTGATGTTAATTATGAGAATAGTCTTATTATGTTCAACTTTTAGCTTTCAAGAAGGGATAAATTGTAGTAAAAGTGTAGACGATGGAAGATCAAGCATAGCATTACACCTTAATTCTCATTATTCAAATATCTCGAATTGTTTCAACAAGTCAAAATTGGATGTTATATTTCGTATGAGTTAATACAGTTTGTTATGATCTTTGATTGGTATTATGAGGGAATTATGATAGACTATATGTTTGGATTATCTTGACAACAAGAAGAAAAAATTATTTGAATTATTACCATCAGGTTGATAAAATCAACTAGTTTGTTTTAGTCAGAACAAATTTTTCACTTGAAAAGCTAGTTGAGTTGTATGTATTTGAGTTTATCTCTAGATTCGGGAATAAATTTTATGAATTCACGGGCAAGTGTAGGTAGATAGTTAGAATGGGAAATTCAGATTTTAGAAGACATGATATAGGGATATATCAACCATATTAGAGATAATTAGGAAATGTTATTATGGGTTAAAATCATCTTGATAGTAGCAGCAATCACACTTGTATTTAAATGATACTGTTTGAAGCTTTTCACGAAATGGAATGTAGAACCCTGGTATGCTAGCTAGATAGAGCGACAACAAGTTAGTCAGGTTTAAGCAATTGGAATGTTTATCAATTGAGAGTCTCTTATGAAAATTATGAATTTTAGCTAAACACTGTGAATTATCAAATGTATTTGAAACCTAATAATCTGGATTTTTCAGTTATGTTTCGATAGGTGATTTACTAGGAATTTCTCAGTAATTGTACTACTAATGGTGAAGCTATTACAGGAAAGCAACAAATTTGTTTAGTCAAGTCAGGTATCTACTTTAGCCTGAGTCAGAGAATAATTTATTGTTTATAGTAACGTTTCATTCAAATGATAATGATTTAAGATGGGTTGAGTGTCATGAAGTAGATGGTCGAATCATTAATTCTTTTGAGATACAGAGAAAAATATTCGAATATGTACACTGAATAATTTTGGGAATTTTTGGGAAATCTTATACGTAGTTCATGCTATTACCTATTTGATCTCAATCAGTTAGTGGCGAAATGTATAATGCCTTGAGACAAAAATGCTGGTACTCAGGAGTAAAACGTGAAATTTCAAATTTTATTCTGTAATATATGTTATATCTATAAGTCAAGGTATAGTATTAAATACTACTTGAAATATTAAGATATGGTATGAGTTCTAATTGGGGATGATTTTGATGGATTTTATATATGGATTATCTTTGAGGTTGAAAAATAAAAACTTGATCTGAATAGTTGTTATCAGGTAAAAAATTTCGAGGACAAAATATTCGTAAGGGGAGAGGAGAGTTGTAACAGCCTATTTTTCAGTGGTGTCGGAAACAATGGTTTCAGGGCCACAAATTTGATGAGTAAGTTCATAAATATTACTATTTAATATTTACGAGTCAAATATTGTATTAAAATAAATTTTTGAATTGACAATTTATGCTATTTGAATGAATAATTATGTTCAAGTGGTATGACCCTAGTCGTGTGGTTTTAGAAAATGAGGTATCGGGACCCCATTTCTATAAACCGAGCTATAAATATTTTATTAAATATTTACAGAGTGTTATTAAGGTCGTATTAAAATTTGGTTAAGAAATTTTAATGTTTAGATAGTTAATTAATTAAATAAAAAAAGATTAAATTGAAAAAATTGCAAAAGTAGATTTCTTTGAGGTAAAGGAGTCAATTGATTATGGAGTATTAAATCAATGGAATCAAATAGTAAATGTACCGTATTAGAGTTTAGTAGGCGGTTAGTGGTAGGTTTTGAGTGAAATTTATTTTAAAAACTATGGTTATAATAGTAATTTAGTAAATAAGTTAAAAACAAATGATAATAAAAATGTTATCATCTGTAATTATCATCATCACCATCGAAAGATAAAAGAACTCCATGGATTAACGTTCTTAGGATTCGGCCAAGCTTGAAATGAATGCATTATCAATAACGAGTGGAAAATCGAGGAGAAGATAAAATTACCAAATAGCCCATCTACATAGCCATTGCTTCAATTTAGTCAGGTAAGTTCGTATGAACTATAATCATTTAAATGTTGTTTAAATTGAATGTTTATTATGTTACTTTGATGTAAATGAATAAAAAAAATAAAAATATCAAAGCTATGATGAAATGACGATATTGAGTCCCGGTTGAACCTTAGGAATTCTTAGGATACAAATGACATGTCATTAGGGATTTCATGTTTCGAGTGTTCATAGATCGTGTGAGCATTGATGTAAAGGAAAGGTTACAGTTATATGTAAAGGCACAATTCGTGTAAGCTTTCTTGAGTATCTGATGTAATTCTAGATGGTTCAATAGATAAAAAATGGAATGGAACAGTAAGTGACTTAATGGAAAGGTTCATAACTATATGAAAAGGTTGATGCTTATGTAATGTATCTTAGGAAATCTATTTATGTTATAAATGAGTTTATATGATTGCCAATGAATCTACTAACATGTGAGCTTGATGATGCTTGAATAGACTTATATTAAACTCATGGAATTGGAAATAGTAAGTAAGCAAATGGAATAAAACATGATCGTATGGTAACGATGATGAATTAAATGTTATGTTTATATATATATGGTTGATTTCATATGTATCATGAACAAGTATGTTAACTTGTGAGTTTGATGTTGTTATATAGGCTTTTATTAAGCTTCTGGCATTGGTAAAGGTTTATACTTATTCTATAAAGTTATTATTGGAATGGTATGTTAAATTTAAAGTTTATACGAGCTTACTAAACATTCATTGCTTACGTAGTTATTTTCCTTTGCTTTATAAATTATCAGAAGCTCGATTGATTGGAAGTTTTTCGGGGATCTATCACAATATCCAATGGATAATTCATTAGTTTTTGAGTAATTTTGTAACACCCCAAACCCTGCCCATTCGCTATGACCGAATTTGAAATGCCACTGCGATAAACGTTTGAAAAACTTTTGACTTAGAATTAAAAACATAAATTTTTGTTGTCTTTACTAAAACATTGTGTAATTAAAATTTCAAGTAAAACTAAGTTGTTTAAAATAAAACATTTTCAAATAATAATATAATCGACAAACCAACTTAAAACATAATAAAAGTCCTTAAATACTTAAAATGGCCCTTATTACAAAAAATTAAATACTTAAAATCTTTGAAACATAAATTGTATAAAGAGAATCCATTTCTGCATGGGCCACCTCGTATCCACTCCAACCCGGTCCAAGCTTTATTCATCACCTGAAAGGTTTGAGAAAAAATTGGGTGAGTCAAACAGACTCAGTGCATAGTTATTACACATGCCTCCACGTATGGGCTTGGCCCATATCCACACATCAATCACATATCAAATGATAAGGCATTATATCCACATAATTTCACATGTTGGGCTTGGCCCATATCCACATTGATCCACATAAATAGTCATGCAAAATGCATAAATATGTAACATGAAGCCCAACCCAACCTAGAGTCCATCCGTTACTCCTACCTTAGCAGACTCCCTGCCAAGGCCGTGGCTAATCCACCGATCTCATAGTGATCCACATATCTTACCTTGGCAGACTTGCTGCCAAGGCCGTGGCTAAGCCACCATCACATAGTGATCCGCATATCTGTATCCACGAGGTGACTCGAGGTCATCCTCAATCTACGGTGATGCACACAGCTATCATCCGCCGAGATGGGCACCTATCCAACACCTCCCTTGATGGAGCACATAGCCACCATCAAGCGCCAATGTAGCACAAGGCTAACATCAGACCACGTACATAATGTACACCCTTTCCTTCGATAGTTACATCCCAATTCCCATGCAAATATGTATATGATGGCAACATATCACTTAAACAATAATGCATCACATGCCATCACATTTTATATATTCATCAATGATCATTTAATATCGTAAATCACTGACCTGAGTATTCGATCACCCACCACGGGTATTCACAATCTTAGCCCTTAATTGGATACCATTAACATCATATCACATATACATAAATATAACACATACACACAATCAAGAGAGCGGTCGATAACTACGCACCTTATTGGCACGATCGGCTAAATCCCAAGACCGATCAACCACACTAGATCACCTTGTCCTACAATGGCCAATACTAAAATTATTAACAAAGGCCATTCGGCCAAACCACAATACTTTAATTCTAAAACTTTAGTCTTTTCAAAAGAATGATGAATCAACTAAAATCCTTACCCCTTTGACTTACCAACCTTTGATTGCTAGAGAAAGATAGGACTTAAATCAATTGCTTCCAAAGTCCCAAAGAGCCTATCTTTCAAAACCGATTGAATAGAAATCAAAGAAAATCTACCCTTGAATATTCGGCCAAAACAAGGACTAAAAGAGAGGAAGATGGTTCAGCTATGGTTGATTTGTATTAACAACAAGGATTCAATTAAAGTTGAGAAAGAGAAAGGAAAAAAAAAGAAGAAAATGGAAGAGATTTCAATGGAAAAGAAATGTTTATGGCTTAAAATAAAAGAAAGTAAAGAGAGATGGAGAGATGGAAATTTCGGCCAAGAGAGTGTAGGAGAAAAGTGATTTGAACAATATTGAAAGAAAGAAAAGGAGAGAGTTGTGGAAGAGATTCGCCAAGCACTACTTTGCCAAAAGAAAGTGCACAAAATGCACAAGTTAGATTGTAGTTTCGGTTTCAAAAGGAAAATGAAAGGAAGTAAAATGATGTGATTTGGTTCAACAAAAGAGGCTAAAATCAAAAGCAAAATGCACAAAATGCACATGACATATTCGCCAAAGAGGAGAGCTTTGGGGAGGAAAAGAAAATGCCAAAGATGCACAAAATGTTAAAATGACTAACCAATTCCCTCCCAAACTACCTATCAAAATTCGGCCACCCCTAGCCTTACATGCCCCACATTCAACCACTAAAGGCCATCAAAGAGTTTCCAAAACGTTCTCCAACATTCAAGCCTCTTGACAAAAATTTTGAATTAAACATACTCTAATTTTCTCCCTATTTCCTCCTATTCACTCACAACACTTAAGCCAACCCCATAGTCCATGAAACCGTCCACATTCATGGAAAAATAGCCATTAAAAGCTTCCAAAAACCTTACCTTAAACTAAGCCTTATGTCCCTATCTTTCCTTAATCCATAGGATTCCTTACCCAAAGTTCAAGCTTTCCTAAATTTCTATTCAACTTACCAAAAGAAATAGTCCAACCTATCATAAATAAGTTTGACCGTCCATCAATGCAAGGATTCAAAAATAAACCTTCAAAATGCTAAACATGCTACTCGAACCTCTAACCTCAAGCCACCTTTCAAGCTCCTTAACCAACTTGCCACTTACTCCTCTTATGCTTTAAATGAACACTTAATTAACTTAAGTGTCAAGCTCACTTAATCCTACTTCATTAAATAAGCCATACTAAAAATTATTCTAGCTTCCTAAATAAAATCAAGCCTTCACAAGACTATGCTAACACACAAGATTCATACCCGAGCCAACACAAATAATACTCAAATTTTCTTCCTAAAGCCCAAGGCCCAATCGACCAATCCTACTAGGCCCAATTTCGGGATGTTACAAATTTGGCTAAGGTTTACAATGGCATGTGTAGTGTGATTTATAATGGTATTATGGTGCATTTGTTAATGGTATTTTGGTATGTGTAAGCCTTGGAAATCTATGTTGGTTTTGTACACCTTGATACCTTACCAAGTTATATGATTTTGGTTACTTTAAAGTGCTTGTTGATAAGGTTCTCTTGGCATGTTGATGACAAATTGAAAATGGTTACCTGTGACATATTTTAGTTCATGTTTGAACTAGGTTAGTATGTTTGGAAATGGCAATATTAACATATATAAGATGGTTTATAATGGTTCTTTGATGAATATGTAAATGGTAATTTGGTATGTTTTTGCCTTGATGTTTAAGTATGGTTGAAGGACTTATAATGCTTGATTAGGCAAACTCTTTTAGTCACTTTTTGCTAATTGATGTGTATGGCATTTTGGTACAAGATATTGACTTGGAAATTGTCAATTATGTTGGTTTTAGGTACATAATAGAATGGAGTTTTTATGCATGGAATTAGGTAATATACATATGTTCTGGTAATGTTGAATTGTTATAATTGTGGTTCCTTTGAATGGCATATTGGTTAGTTGATTTTGGATCTTGAAATTGAATTTTGACGTATGTTTGGATGTTGTTTAGGTCCCCTTTTAAGTGTGCACAAATGAGTTGAATGTTCATACATGGTTAAGCTATGAAATGACTTGATTTTAGGTAAATTTGGGTCCACACGGCCTGAGACACGGGCTGTAACTTAGCCGTGTGAGGCATATAGCCTGGTGACATGGTCGTGTGTCATCTAATGTTTTCATTAGGGTAAAAGTCAGAGAGTTACACAGCCTAGCACACAAGCGTGTGACACGATCGTGTGACACTACTCAAAGAGTTACAAAGGTGAGGACACAGGCTGGGACATGGCCATGTGTCCCTAGTTTGAAGGTTACACAGTCGTGTGACCCCTATTTTACAAATTTTGCTTCTTTTTCAAAAAAAATTTGAATTATTTCAAATTTGTCTAAAATTGCTTCTAAGTTATTTTTAGGGCTTCGAGGGCTCGATTTAGGGATGGTATGCATGTGTATGAATGTTTTACGATGTGTTTAAACTATTGAATGATATAATTTATAAATGTTTTCGATTATACTATAATGATCTGTAACTCAAATCCGATGACGAAGACGGGTTAGGGGTGTTAAAGTTGTAACATCTCATTTTTCAATGGTTCTTGGACCACAATTTTGATATGAGAGGTTGTGTTTATTAATTAAGTAATGTTTTATAGAGTTAGATTAGGGTTGTATTAAAATTTGGTTAAGAAAATTTAATGTTTGGATCGTTAATTAGTAAAAATGATTAAATTGTAAACATTGAGAAAGTTAGTTGCTATTAATAAATTGGGTTAAATAGCTTTAGAAATTTAATTTGGTGGCCTTAAATGGTAATTAGACCATCAGTATCTTTGATGGACGGTAATAGGTATTAAATTAGCTTAAATGAATGTTTTATTAAAGGACAAAGAGGTAAATTAATAAATAAAACTTAAAAAAAATGGTAAAGTAATGCTATCATCTTCTTTAGTGCGATGTTTCATCGAAAATTGAAGGAGGAACCACCACTTTTATCAAGATTGAGGTTCAGTTATATTCATAGCTTACATATCAAGATTTGAATCAAAAGGACAATAATTGTGGAAAAGGATAAATTACTAAGTAGCCCCTGCTGTGAAACAAGAAGTGGATCGTAGGTAAGTTCAGAGTATAAAAGAATTATATTATATAAAATTCACTATTGATGTTGTTTTGTGTTAGTTAATTTAATTTGAAGATGAAATTAAAATGGTTACCGATGAGTATATTTAAGTATTACATTGGTTGAGAAAATAGATGAATTTACAAATGATGAAATCTTATGGTGAACATATTGAAGTTATTGGTTATGTATAGTTATTATGGAAATGCACATAAAGTAAAAGTGATAAATTCAGTAAATTGCCCAGTTGAACATAGTAATTACTAGGATATAATTAGCATTCCAATAGGGTTAGTATGCTTGCTTGTACGGGTTTGCACTTCGATGCCTCTGTATAGACTTCATTGTCTCTGATCACACTACGATGCCTCCGCTTGCACATTCGTGCCTTTATTCACACTTCGGTGCCTCTGTTATGCATCTTTGATGCTTCTGGTGTGGTGTAGTTACTCGTGTATCTAAGCCAAGTTACTAGTTCTTTAGGCCATGTGACAATTGACTTATAATCTATCTATGTGTTAATATGTATTACATATTCATAAAATTGTTAAGTGAGAAATAATGCTATGAAATGCTTGGTTACATGTGTGAACTATTAATTGAAATAAATGTGGTTTATGGAATGTACAAGTCCTTTGAGATGGAAGTCATTTGATATGTATAAATATATGAAAGTTACTAATATGAATTGGTGAACTTTGATTTGGTGATCAGGATACTAAGTTGTCTCTTAAAGTGTTTATTTTGGATTAAGGTAAGTTAATTTGAAGTTAATGCTATGGACTTACTAAGCTTCTTTAGCTTACTTGTTCCTTTTATGTTATTTGTAGCTGTCAAATTCCGGACTGACTGAACGGATCGATTCGAGAACTCACACTATCCAGCTGGCGTGGTGGCTTTTGCATTTCTTTTTGGGTTGTGTCATGTATATATACTCTTTATTGTTCATACGTCAAATGTTGTGTTGTGATGTTATATCTAGTTGAATGGTTAATCTTGAATATGAATATAAGTTAGCTTTTGGTTAGATGAATCTTTAATGTTAAGATTTAGTAATGGTGTTTTCTTTTGGTAAGCTTTTATGCATGTTTTTATTATGGCCACAGTGTTTAACGAAAGGAACATGAATAGATGGTTTACGCTATGTGAAATTTGGATTAGATCATTTGCATGAGTGAACTTGGTTTGAGGTGCCTTTGACTGGAATATTGGTTAGTTTTAGGATGGATAAAGCTTTTAACATGAATTGAATTTTCTAAGATGAGATTTTTTAACAATTATTGAGATAATTATTGGTGCTTTGGCATTTGGTATCGATACTTGACCAAATGAACAGAATTCAAATATAACAAAATGCTAAAATAGTATCGATTTTCAGTTAAGTATCGATACTTTTTAATGAAATATCGATACCATCAACTAATTATCGATACCACGGTTTTACAAAGAAAACATAATTGAATTTTGGAATCAATTTTTTTGAAAGGTATCAATTGGGTATCGATACCAATTGCGAAATATTCATTATAAATTTTAAATCTTAATGATTTTGAGACTTAATCCTATTATATGTTGAGGTTCACAAATAGGTGCTCTTAGAGTTCTGGAATTAAATTATGTATATTAGTTTACACGTGATTGATGTTTTAAATACTAGAATTTTGTGTATAATAAAGTGATTATCAATTGTCTAGCTTTGTCGTAACATTGTTTACTCCGCTCGACAGATGGGTCGGGTAAGGGGTGTTACATTAGTAGGGACAGATTTGATTCGAGAAACTGAAGATAAAGTTTTGGTTATAACAGATTGTCTAGAAACGAGATTAGATCGTCAAAAATCGAATGCAGATTTAAAAAGAAAATATATAAAATTTAATGTTGGTGATCAAATGTTTTTAAAAGATTCTCCGTGGAAACAAGTGCCATGGTTCGATAGAAAAGGGAAACTTAGTCTGAGGTTTATCATGTCATAAGAAATTGTTGAAAAAATCTATCTCGTAGCTTATAGATTGGCTCTAACTCCTAAAATCAAAAAGATCCACAACATTTTTCAAGTTTCGATGCTAAGATAGTATAGATCAAATCCTTCACATATGATTTCTCTGAACGAGATTGAATTACAGCCTGATCTGTCATATTTAAAGGAGCCAGTAGAGATTTTAGTTCGAGAGGTAAAAGAACTTTGGAATAAACTGCTACCACTAGTAAAAGTTTTGTGGCATCAGCATGATATTTAGGAGGTTATGTGGGAAACTGAGAAATTGATGGAATCTCAATATCTGAACCTATTCTCAGGTAAAAATTTGAGGACGAAACAGGGACAAATTCTGTAACTGAGTACGAATGAGAGTTTATCAGGCTCAGTAAGTATGCTTAGGAGTGTGTTTGCACCGAGGCTATCATGTGCAAAAGGTTCAAAGATGGGTTGAATGAGGATATTCGATTGATTGTTTGGGTCCTTGAGCTAAAAGAATTTGTAGTGCTATTTGATCGAGCTTGTAAAGTTGAATAATTAAGCAGTGAGAAGAGAAGAGCTGAAATTGAGACTAGAGATTAGAGAAAGAGGCCGATCAGTAAGTCATTTCAATCTTAGTCTAAAAATCAAGAGATTTGTATGCTAATTCGAGTGCTTCAGCTTGGTATTCCAACAGAGATCGTGGGAAGCAATACTCAGGTTCTAAAGCCCAAACTACATCAGTAGCGAGTGTTTGTAACGCTAGGTCTAGTGGCCTGAATGTCAGCACTATGGCAGACGACATCTCGGTGAATGTAGAATGAATGACCGGGCTTTCTTTAAGTGTGTCTCACAAGACCACTTTATTCGGGATTGCCCTGAGATGGCTGAAACGACAAGATTAAGAATGCAAGATCGGAAAACACTGCCAGTATAGGGGGACCCTCGAGGAATACGAGGATGCAACCAGTAGTAAAGGTGTAACAAAAGATTCAACTGTAAGATCCGAGGCTAGAGCACCAACTAGAGCATATGCTATCTGTGCTCGAGAAGAAGTAACATCTCCCGATGTTATCACTAGTACTTTTTCTCTCTATAATACTAATGTAGTTGCATTGATTGATCCTAGATTGACTCATTCGTATGTTTGCATGAAATTGGTAGCTATTAAGAGCTTCCTTATTGAATTTACTAAGTTTGTGATTAAAGTGTCAAACCAATTAGGCAAACATGTATTAGTTGATAGAGTTGGCAAGAATTGTCCCTTCATGATTCGAGGTTTCTATTTTTCGGCTGATCTAATGTTGTTGCCATTCGATGAGTTTGATGTTATTTTGGGTATGGATTGGTTGACACTGCATGATGCTGTAGTGAATTATAGATAAAAATAATTGAATTGAAATGTGAAAATGGTGAAATTCTTTGGATTGATTCAGATGAGTTGAGTGAATTACCTATTTTTGATCTCTTCGATGTCTGGCCAAAGATATGTAAGAAAAGGTTGTGAAGCTTACCTAGCTTATGTGTTGAATAAAAAAGTGTCTGAATTGAAAATTGAATAAGTGTCGATAGTTTGTGAATATCCGGATGTTTTTTCGGAATAGTTTTTTGGGTTGCCACCGATTAGAGAAGTTTAGTTTGGTATTGATTTAGTACCAGTGACTTCACTGATATCAATTGCTCCTTATAGAATGGCTCCAACTAAATTGACAGAATTAAAAGCTCAGTTGCAAGAGTTGACAGATAAGGGTTTTGCAAAACTGAGTTTTTCTCCCTGGGGTGCACCAATATTATCTGTAAAGAAGAAAGACGGATCTATGAGACGTTGTATCGATTATCAACAGCTTAACAAAGTAACGATAAATAATAAGTATCCTTTGTCAAGAATTGATGACTTGTTTGACCAGTTGAAAGGAGCAATAGTGTTCTCGAAGAATAATTTGAGGCCTGGATACTACCAATTGAGAGTTAAAGAGTCGGATGTCCCGAAAACCGCGTTCAGAACAAGTACAAGCATTATAAAGTTCTTGTTATGCCTTTTGGATTAACTAATGCTCCTGCTATTTTTATGGATTTGATTAACCGAATCTTCTAACCATATTTAGACAAATTCGTGGTTGTGTTTATTGATGATATTCTAATTTATTCTCGAGATGAGTCGAGCATGCCGAGCAGTTAAGAACTGTATTGTAGACTTTGAGAGATAAGAAATTATTTGCTAAATTCAATAAAAGTGAGTTTTGGCTCTGAGAAGTCAGATTTTTTGGACATATTGTTTTAGGAGATGGTATTTAGGTTGATCCGAGTAAGATTTTGCAATTGTTGAGTGGAAGCCAACGAGAAATGTGTTAGAGGTTAGAAGCTTTTGTGGCTAAGTTGGTTACTACCGACAGTTTGTTAAGGGTTTTTTGATAATCTCTACTCCTACGACTAAGCTGTTGCAAAAAAATGTTAAGTTTGAATGGTCCGATAAATGCCAAAAGAGTTTTGAACAGTTGAAAGCATTATTGACTGAGGCGCCGGTTTTAGTGCAACCTGAACCCAGAAAAGAATTTGTGATTTATAGTGATACGTCACTAAATGGTTACGGTGTATATTGATGCAGGAGGGCAAAGTGATAGCCTATGCCTCAAGACAGTTGAAAACGCTTGAGAAGAATTATCCAACGCACGATCTAGAATTGGCTGCCATAGTGTTTGCTTTGAAGATTTGGAGACATCATTTGTATGGTGAGAAATGTCATGTCTTTTTGGATCATAAAAGTTTAAAGTATTTGATGACTCAGAAAGATTTGAACTTGCGGCAACGAAGATGGCTCGAGCTACTGAAAGATTATGAATCAGTGATTGACTACCATCCCGAAAAGGCGAACATAGTCACAAATGTTTTGAGCAGAAAGTCCTTGTTTGCTTTGAGAGCTATGAATACGAGGTTGACTTTATTTGAGAATGGTTTCATTCTCGCTGAGTTGAGAGCTAAACCGGTATTTCTTCAGCAAATTTGCAAAGCTCAAAAAAGTGACAAAGAACTTCAAGCTAAAAGAGTTCAGTGTGAATCGAGTAGTGATTCAGACTTTCGGATCGGTTCTAATGATTGCTTAATGTTTCAAGATAGAGTATGAAAATGATGAGATTATTCATAAAATTCTTCATGAGGCACATAATGGTTGTTTATCTGTTCATTTGGGCAGTACGAAAATGTATAATAATTTGAAGAAACTGTATTGGTGATCTGGTATGAAGCAAGATATTTTAAAGCTTGTTTCGAGATGTTTGATTTGTCAACAAGTAAAAGCCAAACACCAAGTACCTTCGGGTTTACTTTAGCCAGTGATGGTACCCAAATGGAAATGGGATAGAATTATGATGGATTTTGTAATTAGATTACTTCTGACTCTGAAAAAGAAAGATGTCATTTGGGTCGTTGTTGATAGATTAAAAAAATCATCTCATTTTATTTTGGTACGTACAGACATTCACTTGATAAGCTAGCTAAATTGTACAGTGCTGAGATTGTTAGATTGCACGGGGTGCCTATTTCTATTATTTCAGATAGAGATCTGAGGTTTACATCGAGATTTTGAAAGAAGTTGCAAGAAGCTTTAGGTACAAAGTTAAATTTTAGTATTGCACTTCATCCACAAATCAAAGGTCAATTTGAAGGAACGATTCAAATTTTCAAAGATATGCTCCGATGTTGTGTTTTAGAACCCGAAGGTAGTTGGGAAAAGTATCTACCTTTAGTCGAATTTGCTTATAACAATAGTTCTTAGTCGAGTATTAATATGGCATCGTATGAGGCATTGTATGGCTGCAAGTGTCGAACTCGATTGTACTGGACCGCACTCAGTCAGAGACATTCACGAGATTGATTTGGTCAGAGAGACTGAAGAGAAAGTGAAAGTAATTCGTGATTGTTTGAAAGTAGCTTCAGATCGACAGAAATCCTAGGCGGATTTGAAAAGAAAAGAGATTGAGCTTCAAGTTGGTGATAAAGTATTTCTGAAAGTATCTCCGTGGAAAAAAGTTATGATATTTGGTAGCAAAGGCAAGTTGAGTTCGCGTTTCATTGGGCCGTATAAGATAGTTGAAAGAATAGGGCTTGTGGCATATCGGTTAGCTTTGCTAAAAAGGTTGGAAAGGATTAACAATGTATTTCATGTGTCGATGTTTTGAAGTTATCGATCAGACCCTTCGCATGTGATTTCTCTGACAGAGGTTGAGATTCAACCCGATATGACTTATGGTGAAGAACCGAAAAGGATTTTGGCTCGGGAAGTCAAATAGTTGAGAAATAAAAGTATAGCCCTAGTTAAAGTTTTGTGGTAACGACATGAGGTCAAAGAGGCTACGTGGGAACCCGAGGAAGCTATGAGAAAATAGTACCCAAACCTTTTTTTTCTGAAAGATTTTAGGGGACAAAAATCCCTAAAAGGGTGGAAAGTTGTAATAGCCCGATTTTGGGTCTAGTAGGAACTGTGGTTTTGGGACCACAAATTTGATGCATTAAAATTTATTTTTATTATATTTTTATGGTTTACAGTTTTATGGAATGATTTCATGAAATTTCGTTCGAGAATTTTGCTGTTTGGGCACACAATTTAGTTAAAGGGACTAAATTATAAAAAGTGAAAATTTTGAGTTCTATATGTTAAAGGTCTCCAATTGCTATGTGATTTTAAATTATAGGCCCTTAGATGGTAATTAGATCGTTATGTCTTAGTATGGACAAAAATAGACATGGTTAGGGAAAAATATCAAAGTTTAAGTGAATGGCATTTTGGTCATTTGGTAAATAAAGCCAAAATAACTAAAATAAAAGATGTCATCTTCTTTAAGTTCATCCCTTAGTGCCAAAATTTAAAGAGTCTTTATAGTTAGGGTTTGGCCACTTTCAAGCTCGATTTAAGTCCCATTTAGCCCCTTTTTAATGATTTTTATGTTTTTGAGATCATTGCAACTTAATCTAGCTATTTCAAGAACTAATTTGAAAGAAAATCAAAGTCTAAAATTTTACCCATGTTAGATATTTGTATATTTTGATGTTTAATGGTAGAAAATGTATGTTTGGTGTTAGATAAACAACATTTACCAAGTGATTTTTGATGAAAATGCCTAAAAAGGACCTATTTGTAAAAGTTATAAAATGAGAAGTAAAAGTGTGATTAAATGGAAAATGTGGGCTGTTATGAGTATGAAAATGGTTCGGCTAGGCTGGGTTTTGAAGAAATTGAATATATTTCATTTTACGAGCTAGGGACTAAAATGTAAAATGTTGAAAAGTTGGGGGAAAAAGGTAGTTTTGCCATAATGTGATTTTTGGGCTAAACTGAGTAATGTGATTGTTAAATAAGTTAAATTTGATATTATAGATCAAGAAAAACAAGGGTCGGATCTAGATCGGGGAAAAACAAAATGTTTGACGATTATATCCATTTCTGCTATTTTTGTACCGAGGTAAGTTCGTATGTTAATAATGCAATGTTATAATTGTATTTACAAAGTTTTGTTATTGCATGAATTGTCTAATTGACTCTATGGATGTAACTGACGAAGTTTCAACAAGTGAGAAAATCTCGGTTGAACCTTAGGAATAGATTAGGATAAAAGTGACATGTCACTAGGTACCCATGTGATTATGTTATTTATGTGTCCCGAGTGCTAGTCTCGTACATCCTACCGATGGCTGAATATACCGGCATATGTTGTGGATACTTGACAGCTTGTGTGAGCAGCACCGAGTAGCTACATCTTGACTGACAGCTTGTGTGAATAGGCTCGAGGATAGCTCGAGAGCAAGCCTATATGTGTTATGAGATCTGTGGTAGCATTGGCTACATATGTGGCACTTATTGTTGGAATGTCGGAACCCCCATGGCGCAGCAAAAAAAAATAATTCTGGCGATCCAAACCATGGATCCATGTGCGAGGAACGAATCAGGGTGAAATAATGGTTTCTAAATTACTGAAATTTCAATCTGAGCAGACAGCGATGCCTCGGCAACAAGAATTCTGATCTACTATCAAATCAAGCCTCAACCTTTTATGATTTCGACCTCTACGTAATCCACCCAGTTTGACGATGAACGGAAGAAACCTCCAAAACTGTTTTGGAGGTTTCTTTGCTTGACGGCTACTAGACCTCACAAGCAAGGTTTCAGTTTTTTTAAGGGTTTTTTTTTAAAAAAAAAACTCTCTCTGTCACCTTTTATAATTGGTATATATATAATGAATCATAATTCATAAAATTTTAATCGAAAATTATAATTACATTAATTATAACAAGGATTTCGGTAAACTATATTTATTTAAATTTATATACGAACCAAATTCATATATTAATAGAACTATGTTCTCATTATGTGTACAACGTCCTTGTACATATAATATGTTCAATATTTGATTGCCCAATTAAATTAATTCTATAATTAATTTAATTCATGTGACAACTAAACACAATACCAACTATGTTTTATTCCATTCATTTCAACCATAGGTTGTGACCCTGTAGGTTCTTGTTGTAACACCCCTTACCCGTATTCCAAGCCGGAACTAGGATTGAGGCATTACTGTAACAACCCAATTTTTAACCCTAATTGGAACAATGGTTTCGAAACCACGGATCCGAGTCGGTAGAAATTTTTAATATTTTATGTTTGGTTTGTGATCTATGATAGAGCATGTGTTAAAATTTTTGTGAGCTAATTTGCATGTTGGTGTGTTTATTTTAACAAAAAGGATTGAATTGATAATTAGTAAAAGTAGTGTGCATGGAATTAAAAAAGGTGATTGAATTGTTTTATTTAATGCAAGGATTTGCATGTCAAATTTCCACATTTTTTGTAAGTGGACGGTAATGATGATGGGGGATGATTTCTTGAGTATTTTATATTGTTAAATTTATATTAGTTTAATATGATAAGATATATTAAATTATTATAATAAAAGAAACATAAGAAAGTTTATTTTGTTTTTTTTTCATTTCTCTTTCCTTACTTCATCTTCTTCACCGAAAAGCTCTCTCAAAATAAAGAAGAAAATCATCCTCCCTCATCCGGCCTTGCATGTGGTAGTAAGGTGAGTAATTGAGCTTTTTATTTGAAGATTTAAGTGTAAATAGGTTAGTTTCCTTGAAGGTTACCGAAAGCATGTTAGAATTTTGAAGTTAGGCACATGTGGTGATTCGGCCATGAGAAAAAAAAGATTTAATGAAATGAGAGTGGTAATTTGAGTATATAGGAATGATAGGAAAGTTGTTAAATTTGAGCATGAGGATGCCCTTACATTTGGCCAAAGGTTGGGATGGCTATTCATAAGTTTTTCTCTTGTTTTGATTGTTCGGTTATATATATATGTGTATATAGTGTAATTGATCATGGATGAATGGTTATAGTTATATGTGGTTATTGGTTAAATTAAGTATTAGGAGTCAATTGTATAAATTAAATAATGGAAGGGTTAAAATGTTAGAAGGAAGGTTTATGGAGACTTGTAGGGACTTAGAAATTAATAGGCCAATGAGGAGAAATTTCAATTTGTTGTAATTTATAAAGTGGTGCTTTAGGATTAAATTGAACGGGTTGTAAACGTCAAGAGTAAATTGGTAAATTGCATGATTTTGTATATTTGTGTTTAATTGGATGGAAATGTAATTAAAAAGGGTTCAATTTGACATTATAGATCAAGATCAAAAAGAACCAGGTTTAGATCGGGGAAAGACGAAACTAAATGAATAGCCGGGAAAAGCC
Source organism: Gossypium rotundifolium (assembly GCA_025506655.1). NCBI lineage: Eukaryota > Viridiplantae > Streptophyta > Magnoliopsida > Malvales > Malvaceae > Gossypium > Gossypium rotundifolium. The sequence goes on from CP106727.1 coordinate 73,322,066, forward strand.
TTGAATTGTCGCTTTTTGAGGTATGATTTAAGAAATTATTTAAATGAAATTTTATACCTTATTGTGTACTTAGTTTCGAATATTAGTGAGTGTATAAAATGGACTTAACCGAATGTATTTATGGTTTTGGTGTGTTTAGCCGAATGTATGGATTATTGAATGCTAAGGCAATGGCATAAGTGGGTATTCATGAGATGTTGATACCTTTAGATATGTAAATAGTGAATTAGATGATTGTAATAGACCTAAAGAGGGTTTGGGAGTTATTTAGTACTGCTTAGTCTGAATGCAATGTGGAATTGGATTGTTAATGTATATTAATCATATAGGAATATGCCCATGGGGGAAAATGTGATAAATTGATTTTGAGTATGAGCTCTATATTTGAATGAATGATCAGTTATGCTAGGTACTAAATGTGTGAATGATTAAGTAACGGCTCTGTGTGAGCGATATGTTAGAGACGTGTAAGTAACGGCTCTATGTGAGCGATACGTTACGAGAAATAATAAGTAACGGCTCTATGTGAGCGATACATTACGAGAAATAATAAGTAACGGCTCTGTCTGAGCGATACGTTACGAGACGTGTTAAGTAACGGCTCTATGTGAGCGTTACATTACGAGAAATAATAAGTAACGGCTCTATGTGAGCGATACGTTACTAAGGCTTTTTTAAAAAGGTAAGTAGAAATTTTAAAGGAAAATCAATCATGCCTACTGATGTTCGTATGTATGCAGGAAGGTTTAAATCAAGTATAGTATATTTTGTATGAATGATTATTTATGAAAAGTTTACAAATTAAAGGTATGTGATATGTTTATTTAATAGCAAGTTCCTTGCAAACCGAAATGGGTGAGATTTGAAATAAAATGTGAAATGTTCATGTATGCTATCGATTAGGTGATGGTGATATATGAGGACAGATATAAGTATGTGATGGTAAATGCAATCCGTTTTCTATATGTTATATTCCTCTTTTATTTTGAATATACCTATTGCTGATAAATTGCTTAAATCTTACTAAGCTTGGAGAGCTTACTTTGTTTCTTGGTTGTTCTAAATCAGAGATTTCACCTTGACTAGAAGCTTACACTCGGGGATCCCGTCAAAATCAATCGCATTATCGCCCTCTTTTGGTATCATTATTAGTCAAGAATTTCTTGAAATTTTAGCATGTATATGCTTGACCTCTCTTTTGAGTTTGTTTTGGGGTTGAATGAATGTATAGAAGTACGTATAAGTTGCTTGGGAATGGCTAAAGTATGTCATTTTGTTTTATGCAAATTAGCCATAATAAAAGTATCATGCATATATGCAAGTTATGATAGTGGTATTCAATATGAATGAAGTTTGATGAGGTCTAATAATTTGTATAATTGTGAATGGTAAAAGTTAGATTTGGTAGGTTAATATGAGCATAATTTGATGATTTTGAATTTGAGTAATGAATGATGAATAGATCAATTGCATATTATGAAAGTTGTATGTATATATGATAGAAATACAATCGAATGGCATGAAAAAAATTTGTTGTAAATTAGTCTTATCTTGGAATGAATCTGTTTGTGGGTGTTACATTTTAATTGGTATTAGAGCTACGGTTTAGTCGGTTCTTGGACTAACGTAGCGCATAAGAGTCTAGCTATACATGCCATGTTCTGTGATAAGATAATGTAATGACTTCTGACAGTGAAACTTACTTGTTTCCTTCATCGAGTAATGGAACCCGATCCCTAGCAAGCATTGGCGGATGATGTCGAGAGTGTGGCGCCTGCTCGCTCAAGGGACTGTCGGAAGAACCTCGACCGTCATGAGTGGCGGATGAAAGGGTAAAACAGGCTTTCAAAATATGATGAAGCGATTGGTTTAGCCACTACTTACGAACCACCCATTTGGACCCCGATAACACTAGTGGTACCTCCGGTGACTAGTCTTGATCGAACAACTAAACCCCGATTGATCGTATTAAAGCATGGGGCTCAAGAGTTCGAGCCGAGGATGATGATGACGAGAGCAAGCTGAATTTTGGCTCGATAACACTATTCAAGTATTCGATGAGTGTCTTGTACCCCGACGAGTGTTTAAAGTGTGTTATATCATTCTCGGGATTCTGCGTACTACTGGTGGAACACGCTAGTGTCGGTTGTCCCTAAAGAGAAAGTTACCTGGGAGTTCTTTCAAGTGGAATTCCGCAAGAAATATATAAGCCAGCATTTTATCGATTCTAAGCGTAAAGAGTTCCTCGAGCTCAAACAGGGCCGCATGACGGTATCAGAGTACGAGCGCTAATTTGTGCGACTTAGTCACTATGCTCGAGAGCGTGTTTCATCGGAAGCTGCTATGTGCTGGAGATTTGAAGATGGCTTAAATGAGAATATAAAACTTTTGGTCGGTATTTTGGGAATTGATGAGTTCGTAGTGCTGGTTGAACGAGCTTGTAAAGCTGAAGAATTGGGAAAGTAAAAGCAGAAAGCTGAGTTTGAGTCCAAAGACATTCGAAAGAGGATGGCAAGCAAACTTTCACAGATGCCTATGAAAAAGTTTAAGAATGACGGTGGACGATTCAAGCCTAACGCCGGATTTCTATTAGAGAACGACCGCCGATGAGTTCTCGGGCTACATCGATTACAAGCGTGGGTAATGAGAAATCGGGTAAACTGAGTGCAACAATGCGCGCGGCGACATCATGGGGAGAGTTGGGGTAAATCTATTTCTACTTTTGTTATAAGTGCGGCTCCTAAGACCACTTTATACGAGATTGTTCGGAGAATGCTGAGAGGTGTGCGGTCAGAGTGCGAGACCGAGTGGCAATATAGCTCGAGGTAGATCATCTCGTTTTGGGGTGGTAGGCGGTACTCGGAGGGAGTTTCAGACGTGATTGTTCGATCGATGCGAGGTACCGGCTAGGGCTTACATAATCGATTACTAGAGAGGAGGCCTCGTCCCCAGATGTCATTACTGGTACTTTCCTTCTCCTTGATACTAATGTGACTACTTTGATTAACCCCAGCTCAACTCATTCGTATGTGTGTGAAACATTGGTATCTAGTAAAAATTTACCTATCGAGTTTACCGATGTTGTGATTCGGGTTTCAAACCCTCTAGGTAGATGTGTGTTAGTCGATAAAGTGTGTAAAAACTGTCCATTGATGATTCGAGATATGTGTTTCTCGGCTGATCTGATGTTGTTACCGTTTGACGAGTTTGACATTATTCTCGGTATGGATTGGTTAACAATGTATGATGCAGTAGTAAATTGTAGACAAAAGACTATTGAGTTGAGAAACCGAAATAACGATATAATCCGAATTAAGTCTGTGGATTTAATCGGACTACCTAATGTGATATCATCGATGTTGGCTCAAAAGTTTTTGAGAAAAGGTGGTGAAGCTTATCTTGCTTATGTGATTGATAGCAAGATAACCGAAAAAAATATCGAATCTGTGCCAGTTGTTAGTGAATATTCAGATGTGTTTCCGGAGGAATTACCGGGATTGCCACCTATCCGAGAGGTAGAGTTTGGCATTGAGTTAGTGCCAGGGACCACTCCGATCTCGATAGCTCCATATAGAATAGCACCTACGGAATTAAAAGAATTGAAGGCTCAGTTGCAAGAATTGACGGATAGAGGTTTTGCCCGACCGAGTTTCTCTCCTTGGGGTGCGCCCGTTCTATTTGTGAAGAAGAAAGAGGGAACATTAAGAATGTGCATCGATTATCGACAACTCAATAAGGTGACAGTTAAGAATAAATATACATTGCCTCGTATAGATGATTTATTTGATCAGCTGAAAGGAGCCTCGATGTTTTCAAAAATTGACTTGAGGTCGGGTTATTATCAGTTACGGGTTAGAGAAGCGACGCGTCAAGACCGCTTTCTGGACGAGATATGGTCATTATGAATTTTTGGTGATGCCGTTTGGGCTCACTAATGCCCCGGCAGTATTCATGGATTTGATGAATCGTGTCGTCAAACCGTATCTAGATCAATTTGTGGTCGTATTTATAGATGATATATTGATCTATTCGCGTGACGAAATTGAGCACGTTGAACATTTGAGGCTAGTGTTACAGATTTTACAGGAAAAGCAATTGTACACAAAATTTAGTAAATGTGAGTTTTGGATGAAAGAAGTTAGCTTTTTGGGTCATGTCATTTCAGCATCCGGTATTCGGGTTGACCCAAGTAAAATTTCAGCCATACTTGATTGGAAACCTCCGCGGAATGTTTCTGAGGTTCGTAGCTTTCTGGGACTTGCTGGATATTACAGACGTTTCGTGAAAGGCTTTCGATGATAGCAACTCGATGACAAAACTTTTACGAAGGATGTAAAATTGAATGGGTGATAGGTGTCAAAAGAGTTTTGATCAATTGAAGGCCATATTAACTAAGCTCCAAGACTCGTTCACCGAGTCGGAAAGGAATTCGTTATTTATAGTGATGCCTCACTTAATGGGCTCGGATGTGTATTGATGCAGGAGGGCAAAGCGGTAGCTTATGCCTCGAGATAATTAAAATCGCATGAGAGGAACTATCTGACACATGACCTTGAATTAGCTACCATAATCTTCGCTTTAAAGATATGGCGTCACTACCTTTTTGGTGAAAGATGCCATATCTATTCAGATCACAAAAGTCTAAAGTATTTAATGACACAAAAGGATCTAAATCTGAGACAGCTGCGATGGTTAGAATTATTGAAAGACTATGAGCTCGTGATCGATTATCACCCGGGAAAGGCTAATGTGGTAGCCGATGCACTTAGTCGCAAATCATTATTTGCTCTTCGTACAATGAACGCTGATTTAGCTATAACTGATGATGGGGTGATCATTACAGAATTAAAGGCGAGACCGTCATTTGTGTCACAAATCCAAGAAGCCCAGGAGCTTGATGATGATTTAAAGGCAAAAAGGAGTCGTAGTAATTCTGAGGCGAATTCAGATTTTCAGATAGATGCTGAAGGATGTTTACGGTTCAAGAATCGAATGTGTATACCTAAGAAAGCTGATTTAATTCGAATGATTTGTGATGAAGCTCATAGTGGTAGATTGACGGTTCACCCGGGTAGCACAAAGATGTATAACGACTTGAAACAACATTATTGGTGGCACGGTATGAAATGAGACATCTCGGATTATGTATCGAAGTGTTTGATATGTCAACAAGTTAAAGCTGAGCATCAAGTACCATCGGGATTTCTTCAACCGATTTTGATACCTGAGTGGAAATGGGACCGAGTCACCATGGATTTTGTGTCGGGATTGCCTCTGACGCCGAGCAAGAAAGATTCGATCTGGGTTATTATGGATAGATTGACAAAATCGGCTCATTTCATCCCCGTGCGTACGGATTTTTCACTTGATAAATTGGCTGAATTGTATGTATCTCAGATCGTACGGTTGCACGGGGTACCCATTTCTATTATTTCAGATAGAGACCCAAGGTTTACATCGTGGTTTTGGAAGAAGCTACAAGATGCTTTGGGTACTAAGCTACACTTTAGTACCGCTTTTCACCCTCGATCGGATGGACAATCGGCGTATTATTCAAATACTCGAGGACATGTTAAGATGTTGCGTTCTTGAATTTGAGGGTACGTGGGATCGATATTTGTCTCTGATTGAATTTGCTTATAAAAACAGCTTTCAATCGAGCATCAAAATGGCACCTTACAAAGCTTTGTATGGTCGTAAGTGTCGTACTCCATTGTACTGGACCGAATTAGGGGAAAATAAGATCCATGGGGTCGATTTGGTTAAAGAAACTGAGCAGAAAGTGGAAATAATTCGTGATAGTTTGAAAGCGGCATCGGATCATCAGAAGTCTTATGCTGATTTAAAACGCAAGGACATTGAGTTCCAGATAGGTGATCGAGTGTTCCTAAAAGTATCGCCATGGAAAAAGATAATGAGATTTGGTCAAAAAGGGAAGCTAAGTCCACGATTCATTGGGCCGTATGAAGTATTGAGCGGATTGGACCGGTTGCGTATAAACTTAGGTTACCTTCTGAGTTGGACAAAATTCACAATGTCTTTCACGTATCGATGCTTCGACGATATCGATCCGACCCTTCTCATGTGATCAGTCATTCAGAAATTGAAATCTAGCCAAATTTAACGTATGAGGAGGAACCAAGTCGTATCTTGACTCGTGAAGTGAAAGAACTACGACATAAAAAGATACCGTTGGTTAAAGTGTTATGGTGTAAGCACGAAATCGAGGAAGCTACTTGGGAAACCGAAGAATCAATGAAAGAACGTTACCCGCACCTATTCACGGGTAAGATTTTCGGGGACAAAAATTTCTAAAAAGGGGGGGAGTTGTAACAACCCAATTTTTAACCCTAATTGGAACAATGGTTTCGAAACCACGGATCCAAGTCGGTAGAAATTTTTAATATTTTATGTTTGGTTTGTGATCTATGATAGAGCATGTGTTAAAATTTTTGTGAGCTAATTTGCATGTTGGTGTGTTTATTTTAACAAAAGGATTGAATTGATAATTAGTAAAAGTAGTGTGCATGGAATTAAAAAGGTGATTAAATTGTTTTATTTAATGCAAGGATTTGCATGTCAAATTTCCACATTTTTGTAAGTGGACTAAGAATGATGGGGATGATTTCTTGAGTATTTTATATTGTTAAATTTATATTAGTTTAATATGATAAGATATATTAAATGATTATAATAAAAGAAACATAAGAAAGTTTATTTTGTTTTTTTTTTTTCATTTCTCTTTCCTTACTTCATCTTCTTCACCGAAAAGCTCTCTCAAAATAAAGAAGAAAATCATCCTCCCTCATCCGGCCTTGCATGTGGTAGTAAGGTGAGTAATTGAGCTTTTTATTTGAAGATTTAAGTGTAAATAGGTTAGTTTCCTTGAAGGTTACCGAAAGCATGTTAGAATTTTGAAGTTAGGCACATGTGGTGATTCGGCCATGAGAAAAAAAAAGATTTAATGAAATGAGAGTGGTAATTTGAGTATATAGGAATGATAGGAAAGTTGTTAAATTTGAGCATGAGGATGCCCTTACATTCGGCCAAAGGTTGGGATGGCTATTCATAAGTTTTTCTCTTGTTTTGATTGTTCGGTTATATATATATATATATGTGTATATAGTGTAATTGATCATGGATGAATGGTTATAGTTATATGTGGTTATTGGTTAAATTAAGTATTAGGAGTCAATTGTATAAATTAAATAATGGAAGGGTTAAAATGTTAGAAGAAAGGTTTATGGAGACTTGTAGGGACTTAGAAATTAATCGGCCAATGAGGAGAAATTTCAATTTGTTGTAATTTATAAAGTGGTGCCTTAGGGATTATATTGAACGGGTTGTAAACGTCAAGAGTAAATTGGTAAATTGCATGATTTTGTATATTTGTGTTTAATTGGATGGAAATGTAATTAAAAAGGGTTCAATTTGACATTATAGATCAAGATCAAAAAGAATCGGGTTTAGATCGGGGAAAGACGAAACTAAATGAATAGCCGGGAAAAGCCTTGAATCATCGCTTTTTGAGGTATGATTTAAGCAATTGATTTAAATGAAATTTTATACCTTATTGTGTACTTAGTTTTGAATATTAGTGAGTGTATAAAATGGACTTAACCGAATGTATTTATGGTTTTGGTGTGTTTAGCCGAATGTGTGGATTATTGAATGCTAAGGCAATGGCATAAGTGGGTATTCATGAGATGTTGATACCTTTAGATATGTAAATAGTGAATTAGATGATTGTAATAGACCTAAAGAGGGTTTGGGTGTTATTTAGTACTGCTTAGTCTGAATGCAATGTGGAATTGGATTGTTAAAGTACGTATATTAATCATATAGGAATATTCCTATGGGGGAAAATGTGATAAATTGATTTTGAGTATGAGCTCTATATTCGAATGAATGATCAGTTATGCTAGGTACTAAATGTGTGAATGATTAAGTAACGGCTCTGTGTGAGCGATACGTTACGAGACGTGTAAGTAACGGCTCTATGTGAGCAATACGTTACGAGAAATAATAAGTAACGGCTCTATGTGAGCGATACGTTACGAGAAATAATAAGTAACGGCTCTATGTGAGCGATACGTTACGAGAAATAATAAGTAACGGCTCTGTGTGAGCGATACGTTACGAGAAATAATAAGTAACGGCTCTATGTGAGTGATACGTTACTAAGGCTTTTTTAAAAAGGTAAGTAGAAATTTTAAAGGAAAATCAATCATGCCTACTGATGTTCGTATGTATGCAGGAAGGTTTAAATCAAGTATAGTATATTTTGTATGAATGATTATTTATGAAAAGTTTACAAATTAAAGGTATGTGATATGTTTATTTAATAGCAAGTTCCTTGCAAACCGAAATGGGTGGTATGAGATTTGAAATAAAATGTGAAATGTTCATGTATGCTATCGATTAGGTGATGGTGATATGAGGAGGAGATATAAGTATGTGATGGTAAATGCAATCCGTTTTCTATATGTTATATTCCTCTTTATTTTGAATATACCTATTGCCGATAAATTGCTTAAATCTTACTAAGCTTGGAGAGCTTACTTTGTTCTATGTTGTTCTAAATCAGAGATTTCACCTTGACTAGAAGCTTACACTCGAGGATCCCGTCAGAATCAATCGCATTATCGCCCTCTTTTGGTATCATTATTAGTCAAGAATTTCTTGAAATTTTGGCATGTATAAGCTTGACCTCTCTTTTGAGTTTGTTTTGGGGTTGAATGAATGTATATAAGTACGTATAAGTTGCTTTGGAATGGCTAAAGTATGTCATTTTGTTTTATGCAAATTAGCCATAATAAAAGTATCATGCATATATGCAAGTTATGATAGTGGTATTCAATATGAATGAAGTTTGATGAGGTCTAATAATTTGTATAATTGTGAATGGTAAAAGTTAGATTCGACAGGTTAATATGAGCATAATTTGATGATTTTGAATTTGAGTAATGAATGATGAATAGATCAATTGCATATTATGAAAGTTGTATGTATATATGATAGAAATACAATCGAATGGCATGAAAAAAAAAATTGTTGTAAATTAGTCTTATCTTGGAATGAATCTGTTTGTGGGTGTTACAATTACCTAACTTATCACACTTAACGTCTCGAAACGGGCTATAAAATATCGATGTTAAACCTATCGTATAGCTCAATCTGGCCTACAAGGCCCTAAACATAACTCCGAGAGGCTTTGGAACTAATCCTGGAACTTATATGAACCCGGGAAATTTTTCATCAAAACAGGGGCCACACGCCATGTTGGTCTAGGAACACACCCGTGTATCATCTCACATGCCCATGTTCGATGCCGGTGGATGACACTGACTTAAATCACACGGTCTAGACATGCCCGTGTCTTATACCCGTGGAGCTCTCTAACAATGACATCATCAACCCTTAATTAGCACGCGGCCAAAGCACACACTTGTGTGGTTGGCCCGTGGTCGTCTCTGATTAATCCACACGGCTGGTTGCACGCCTGTGTGCTTCTACCATGTGGCAATTCAAATTCTAAATCCTAAGTGCAGACTTCACATGGCCTGGGCACACACCCATGGACTGGTCGTGTGTCACACATGGCATAAACACACACCCGTATGCCTACTCGTGTGGACAAGAACAAGGCTATTTGCGAAATTCCTTTCACTCCTCTAGCTCACACAACATGGATTCATTCAACATATCATCAAACAACTCATATTTTGCAATCTAAAATTTCATGAATGACTATATACTTTCATAAACAAAAAGGTGAGCCATCAACCATGGCAATATATAGAATAGTTTGTCTCAAAAAGGGGCCAACACATTTTGGCCAAAATAACAAAATAATCTAACTAGTCTATCCCCTATACATGCCATACACAAAATCACTAAGTCTAGTTATATCAAGGAGAGCTAATAGTGTGGGTGATCTTCTGGTTGTCAGCGTATCCGAGCTCGACTCTTAAACTCTATAAAACAAGGGAAAAGAAAGGGGGAGTAAGCATTATGCTTAGTAAGTTTACATGTAAACAAGTAACATCATAGTATGAGTTGAACAACAATAGCATTATATTAAAAAAAAGCCATGCACATTCACATTCATGCTTACTCATTTAATCCCTTACCACAGTCTCACCACATCACAAGCATAATGCTTATATTCATTCATTTGCATACCTGCACTCAACACCACAATTTCTCGTGATACAACACCATATAGTTTCTCACTAATCCAATCACAATGTTAAAACACTCAGTGGTTTCGCACTTAGCCCCATCAATATTAATAGAGTGGCATCGGACATAGCCCACCAAAAAGGATAATTATAGTGGTCTCATACATAGCCCACTAAATAATATAACAAACGATGGTATCGCACACAGCCCATCATAGTTAAGTAATAAGGTGTTATCGCACTTAGTCCACCGTCAAGTGTTGTCATTACATGTTTATATCACTATTTCATCATTCATTCGAAACTATACAATGAGTATCAAATTCAATCCACATGAATCATACATGTTCTCAATCATGCCATGCACCAATCAACAACAATAATGTATGTATATAAATTGTATAGTTTAAACAAACTTACCTCAGTGCAAAACGCGTTAATTAACGGTCTAATTCGTAACCTTGCCTTTTCCCTGGTCAAGGTTAATTCTGCGCTCTTCTTGATCTATAACAATAAAATTCATTCATTTAGATCATTCTATGATCATAATGCATCATAATCTACACTTAAGAAAAATGACTATTTTGCCCTTGTACTTTGGCAAAATTATGATTTTTCCCTAGGCTTATAAATCATTTTTCAACTCACTTTCACATTAAGCAAGCCTAGCTAAACATTTATTTCTCTTACAACTACTCGTAATACCTACTATTTCATGCATTTATGACACAAAATCAATCTTTGCATTTAAATCCTAATTAGGTGTTTTCATGCTAACACGTTACACAAAAGTTGTTTCTCACCTCCCTAACATTCATTTTCTTCCATAAAAACTTAGCTAACAACATGAATACTCTTATGGAAAGTCCCTAGACTTTCAACCATATCACAAATTAGTCCCTTCATTAGCTAGCTTAAGCTTTGGGGACCCCAAAAGTACTAAAATCATTAGGAAAAACCTCAAAAATTACTTACTTGCAAGGATGAGATGTAGCTGAAATTTTCAAGCTTTCAAACCCTTAAACTTGCTGAAATTTTTGGTAGTAGAGGGGGAGATGAATAGTGAAAGATGATAGCTTCCGTTAATCATCTTATTTTATCATATCAATTAGTCACCAACTATCACCTAATTTGACTAAAATTAATGCTTTTGTTCCCTGTGCACCCTATGGCCGGCCATTACACTCCAAAATGGCCCAATTGCATTTTAAAATCCTCCAAATTACATTCTATAGCTAATAGGTACCCTTATCTTATAAAATAGAACTTTCACATCTTATGCAATTTAGTTCTTTTTCACAATTAAGCATGATATTGCTAAAATTAAAGCACCGAAATTTCTACATAGCCATATTTTAATGCTATAACACATAAAATAATATTAAAATAATTTTCCTTATCCTCGGTTTAGTGGTCTCAAAACCATTGTTCTGACTAGCCCCGAAATTGGGCTGTTACACTTGTAACATTAGCAATAATACTAGAACGATTCTAATGTTACAAACAATGAGTGGCATCTAGCAATGCATCATTGCTACCTAAGTTACAAGAGGTCATGATTCGACATAACCTTTTGTGATTAACCTTTCATGCATTAATCCTTAAGTCCTTTATCTCTGGAATGGACACAAGTCATGGAATGGTCACACTTGCATAGTCCATCCCATGTTTCTTGATATCTTGAGTAGACTGTGGTATACAAATAAGTATGACATTTCATATCAACTTATTTGAGCATGGTCATGCATTTCTAGTCTTACTCAATCAAGTGGCCAAGATATTACTCCCATTATGTAGGAGGGACTTATCCTATATTGATCAACCATGTCCCTCTACATAGATTGTGGTATACCCAACATCAGCCTTTATAGAACAACCAGTTACGGTGTACATTTGATTGTATCAAAATATAAAACTCACGATGTTAGGATAATTATGATCTCAAGTATGAGGATCATATACATATTAATCACTATGAGTAATGTTGTGACAATTACATAATAATCTAAAAAACATACACATAGCGGGTCAGTCCAATATGTTGTTCTCTAACACACATATTCATGCATTGATTTTGACACCCCATATCAATGATAACTCTCTATCATCAATCAACTACATGTTAGTCTTAATGCATTATTGTTGTCCTAGTCAACAATAATACTTGACTAAGGATCTTTTAAGAATAATCATATTATTATTAGGACATTATAGGATCTTTTAAGAATAATCATATTATTATCGGACATTATTATAAAACAGTTTATTTGTACACATAGAAAAAAACTGAAATAATAATGACAACGCCTTATATTAATAAACATGGTAAATCAAGTATGTTATTACAACCATCTCATGATTGATCTTTGGGCATACTCTTACACTTATATGCAAAGTTTTTTGTGTATCTGATAGTATTCCAAGTGGTTCAACGAGTATGTAAAAGATGAGAAAGTATGTGATTATGTTACGAGTTGGTATAGGTATGTACGAAAAACTCAATAGAAATGGATTCGATATATGATGAACTATTGGCAGGAACGTGATTGAGTAAGTTATGCTCATGAAATTTTAATGACATTTATTGTAACACCCTAAAAATTTGAGTATTTAAATTTGCATAATTTTGGTGTTTAGATTTTAAAGGAAAAATCTTTTATTTTAATTTGGTGTTTATTGAAATCTTGAGAGGGTAAAGCATAATTTGGAGAAGAAATAAAATTTATTAAAGTGAGATTTATGGAAGTGAAACAAAGGTGATTAAGACTTAAGCTAAATTAAGTGCTAAAAGTGTCATAAAATGAGCATATGGCATGGTGGAGATTGGCGCATGGGTTCAAGTAAGAGGAAGAGGTTCGAATCCTTGTATAGCACCTAGATAAAATTTTGTTTTAATTTTACGCTCATGGCTATGAAGTGTCGGCAAGGGACATATAAGGAAGGTGTTGACCATGTATTTTTGGTTAGTGTATCAAGGGATTAAGGTAACAACTAACATATGGTATGAAATCAAAAGTTTAAGGAAAGATAGGGGGGACATAAGGCACTTATCAAGGGGAAAATTTGGAAAGAAATAATGGCCAATTGACCATAGGCTGGACGGCAATATTGGTAGGGGGAGGAGAGCCAAAATTTTGTTAGTTTGGCAAAATCTCATTCTTTTCTCTTTGGTTAACCTTTGCACTTTGTGCGAATTTTATTCCTCTCCTTTCAATATCCCTTTTTGGCCGAATTTTGCACTTGGTTAAGCCAATATCTCTTGACCATTTGGTCACTTTTATTCATTTTGTTAACTTTCTTTTGTATTCTCCTTGTGCCGAAATCACCTATACCAAAATCAATCTCTTTCTTTTTCTTTGCCATGGCGAATATACCAAAGCACCTAAGTTCATATTTTTCTTTTCTTTTCTTCTAATCTCCTTGAAATCAAAACATCATCACCATCATCCTTTCGTTCTTATACTATTTCTTTTCAATCGAAAATTTTCTCCATCTTCACTCTCTTGGCGAATGTTATTGTGCCTATAAGCCAAAAATTATTTTCCATTCTTAATCTTTTATAGCCGAATCTTTCATCAATTTAGACACCATTCTCCATCCTTTTCTTTTCGATTGTGGATCATAGGTAAGGGTTTTCTTTTCCATTTTCGTTTTAATAAGTGATATTATGGCGAATGTCATTAGATTATTGAAGGTCTTTTGGATTGATATGGCATTCATATTAATAACGTTTCTTTCGTTATTATTTAGTGCAATAACGAGATCGGAACTCAAGAGATCGGGAGAAACGTTGGAGACGTTTTATTTTGGTAAGGAAATCAAATCTCTTTAAATCTCTAGTATTATTGATATTATTTTAGATCTAACTAAATTCTTTTGGATCTTGAAGACCGTCAAGATAGGGAAGAAAAGGCGGTGTTTAGTTATCGTAAGAGGGTGGATCAGTAAATCCCCATTCAAGCGAAGAGCGGTTTGCGGTCAGGATTTTCCACAGGGTTGTGGGCCATCTTCGAAATAAGTCCATTATTCAAGTAGTACGAACCTCGAGCCGTTATCGTTGGTGGATTCTCGTGCTAGTGAATCGATAAACGAAGGAAAACCGAAAATCAAGTGATTCAAAATCAAGAGGGTAAGATTTTGGATCCATTAACAAATAAGATTATTTTTCTTGAATTAGTTGTCTAACGAATCGAAATATATTTTAGGTCCGAGGAGCGAGAAGGATAATACTCACGGTATCGAGGTGTGTAATTTCACCCTCATTATTTTTGGGTTGTATGTCAAATTTCGGTATGGTAGAAAATCGTAAAACGACTAGATCGGTAAAAGCACAAAATTGATATTTTGACGAATACGTAAAAGCGACTAAATCGTGAAAATTACGAAAATGCCCTCAAGAAATTAATTGTTATTATGAAAATTTGATGTTTAGTGAAAATGGGCCGTAAATACTCTAGTTCGTGAAAATGGGCCGTAAATACTCTAGTTCGTGAAAATGGGCCGTAAATACTCTAGTTCGTGAAAATGGTAGTAAATACTCTAGTTCGTGAAAATGGGCCGTAAATACTCTAGTTCGTGAAAATGGGCCGTAAATACTCTAGTTCGATAAATTGGGCCATAAATACTCTAGTTCGTTAAAATTTAGCCAAAACGCTCTAGTTTGGTAAATGGGCCAAAGCCCACTAAATTGCTAAATGGATAAATTGCTATAATTATGGGCCAAATGAAATGTCATTGATAAACCCACCATGTTATGTATTGATAATAAATTTTATATTTTTAAAGTACATGTATAATTGCATGGGTGGGATTTATGAAGAGAAGAATGGCGATTGCCACAATATCGACTTATTGCCTCTAGTTAAATTGGCTCGCCACAATATCGACTTATTGCCTCTAGTTCGGTGGCTCTCGCCACAATATCGACTTATTGCCTCTAGTTCGGTGGTTTCGCCACAATATCGACTTATTGCCTCTAGTTCGGTGGCTACATACGATTATAAAAAGGCTTAATGCCTACGATTGGTGTGATGGCGGGGTGGGTTGACTTGATCCCACAGGTGTGATGGTTGGTACGGGGTGTTAGCGGATGGATATTAGGTTTGGGTTGGGAATTACATTTTTTTTATGCATTATTAATTATTTTAAATTCATGATATATTATTGAATTCGAATTGGGCTCAAGCCCAAACATAATATCTTGACAACTGGCCCAATAATGGTGGTAAGTGAGTTACACTCGAGTTCTAAGTAACTCACCCCTTTAATTTCTTTCCATCTCGGGTAATGGAAGCGATGTGGACTTAATGAGGATGACTTCGTGGAGGCCATCTTGCTAAATAAGGGTTATTTAAATTTGAACTTTTAATTATTATTTTTACTATTTTGGGATGTTGTAATAAATGGCCTCTATAAATAACTTATGGATTTTATGTGTGTTGGAATTTAAACTTTATTTGGGCTTTTAAATCATGGAATGTGATTTATGATGCTTTACTAAAATGAACTTGGGTTTTCAAAGTATATGGAATTCTTTTATAAATAATTCTTTTTTTGTTAACTCTTTAACAAATTTCCTAACGGTTTTAGATAACACAATGATTTTCAACTAAATGTTTTAAATATTTATCAAAATCTAATACTCTACAAATTTTAAACTCAGTAAACAATATTGTAGTTTTCAACTCATTAAGGATTTAAGAATAGTTGAATCATGTAACAAACCAAATCTAGTCTCAACGCATAGGCCGGGTTTGGGGTGTTACATTTAGTAATATCGAGCCAGTTTCAAAAACTCTACTGTGGTTTGGGTTCAAAATAATTTCGGTATGAAAACGTTCAATGATATTTTAAAGATCGGTATGGCACCACAAGCATCCCAGCAACAAGTCAAGTAAGTATTATTGCTTAATGATTACTATGATATGATCATAGGAACACTCTAGAACTTCTAGTTTTAGATGTGAAAAGCTGTAGAGATTGAGACTATAGGACACGTTAAAAACAACTTTATATCTCAAATCTCATAAAATATCGTTAATAAACACCAAACAAAATTACGATTCATAAAACTTGTAATCGGATAAGCGAACAAGCAATCATGAGTACAAGAGGACGTGGTCGTGGGCGCGGTAGGCGTGGCGTGGTAGAGGCCGAGGTGCTACTGGTGAAGCACCAAATCATATGCGAAGTGGGCCTTTTGCGTCAATAGAAAGTGAGACCGGATCACGCGATCACATGGAAGAAGATCATGCATTGACTCAAGCAATGCTACGAGTCTTGGAAAGGGTCATTGGAACTAGAATTGGGCCAACAACTCGTGGGTCAATTTCGAGAGCGACTTAAAGCGAATAATGCGAAGTTTTCGAGGAGTCTGGTGTAGCTCCAAATGTGGCGAATCATGGCTCAAGTCGTGGAACGGATTATGGATGATATGGAATGCGGTGAGCAAAAAGCGAGAGGGCTGTATCCTTATTGAGAGATAAGGCGTATCGGTGGTGGCTCATCGCTCGAGAAGGCACTTGCCGCATAGCGATTAATCGGGAATTCTTTAAAGCGCCTTCCAAGGAAAATCGTCGAAACGAGCTATGTAGATGCTCGAAGGAAGGAATTTGAATCTTGTCCAAGGAAGTAAGGCGTGGCGACATATGAAGTCGAGTTTTTACGTCGAGCCGTTATGCGGACAATTGTAGCAACAGATCATGAGCGCGTATGCGTTTGAGGATGGACTTAATGATGAGTGAGGGTTCGAT
Source organism: Gossypium rotundifolium (assembly GCA_025506655.1). Taxonomy (NCBI): domain Eukaryota; kingdom Viridiplantae; phylum Streptophyta; class Magnoliopsida; order Malvales; family Malvaceae; genus Gossypium; species Gossypium rotundifolium. The sequence continues at coordinate 73,339,002 of CP106727.1, forward strand.
TGCTCATGACAAGTTAGAAATTTTTCGACTCTTGTGGAGAAGGCCAAAATAGCCGAAGAGGCTAAGAACTCGTAAGCAGCGAGCAGAAAGATCCCAAACAAGAGAGAGACACAATGATCTGGTTCTTCCAAGAGATTCGGAAGAAACCCGAAATGATGAATCAGTTCAAAGCGAGAACCCGGTAGCAAATAATCGAAGTCGAGATTGCCTTGAGTGTGGGAAAAGGCATTTTGGGGAATCTTGGAGGAAAGCAGGTGCATGCTACAAATGCGGTTCAATGGAACATCGATACAAAAGTTGTCCTCGACGAATGGATACGACTCAAGAAGTCCATAATAATGATGCACAATGGCCGAGGGTGTCAGCGACCACCGAGAGGTCGTGGACCAGTCGTGGTGGTAATGGGGCTGGTCGTGGTCAAGGTGCACCGGTCGAGGCAATGGTAATAGAGGAAATGCGGATGCAAGATGTACTGGACTGGTTTATGCGGTTAGACGCCATGAAGACGGCAATGCACTGATGTGATAACCAGACGTTCTTCATTTTGATGTACTGTTATTGCCTTAATAGATATTGGCTCTACTCATTCACATGTATCTAGTGCCATATCTCGAAATCAATTTAGAATCAAATTTCGAAAATGAGATGCGAATCGATCCTTTAGAACGATCGATGAATTATTAATAAAATATTTAAAGACGTGCCTTAAAAATCCAAGAGGAAGTATTCTTAGCAAATTTGATGGAACTACCTTTCGGTGAGTTCGATCTCATTCGGGCATGGATGGTTGGTTAACCATCTAGCGCAATTGGATTGTCTTGAAAACGAATGTCGATAAGGACCGGATGATAAGGAAATCATAATGATTGGTGAGCGAAAGAACTATCGGCAAATGTGGTATCGCATTAAAAGCGGAGAAGTTGGTGCGGAAAGTGCAGGGCATTCCTAGCCTTTATCGTGCTTTGGATGCCAAAGAATTATCCGTGAATGATGTGAGGACGGTGAAGGAATTTCCGATGTATTTCTGAAGAACTTTCGGTATACCTCGGATCGAGAAGTAGAATTTGGCATTGAGCTTTTGCAGGGACGGCTCGGTGTCCATTGCTCCCTATAGAATGGCAGAAGGAGTTGGTGAGCTCAAAGCTCAAATTCAAGAATTGTTGGATCGGGATTCATTCGACCAAGTGTGTCTCCGTGGGGAGCACCGTTTTGTTCGTCAAGAAGAAGGATGGATCGATGCGTATGTGCATTGACTACTGAGCGATTGAATAAATTGACGATCAAGAATCGGTATCCTCTGCCGAGAATTGACGACTGTTTGATCAATTGAAGGAGCTTGATTTTCCAAAATTGATTTAAGGTCGGGTTATCACCACTTAAGGTAAAAAAGCGGACATTTATAAGGCGGCATTTTGGACACGTTACGGACACTATAAGTTTGTAGTGATGCCGTTTGGATTAACCAATGCACCAATTTGCATTTATGGACATGATGAACCAAGTCTTCCAACCATATTTAGACCGGTTTGTGGTAGTGTTCATAGATGATATATTGGTTTATTCGAGAAATGAGGAGGAACATGACCAAACATTTACGGATAGTATTACAATTACTTCGTGATAAGCAATTGTATGCCAAATTTGGTAAATCGAATTTTGGCTAAAGGAGGTGACTTTCCTTGGTCATGTAGTATCGGTAGAAGGAATAAGGGTGGATCCTCGGAAAATTGAGGCTATTCGGATTGGAAGCCACCAACATCGAGAGTGAAATTGAGTTTCTTAGGCTTGGTGGATACTATAGACGCTTTGTAGAGGGTTTTCATTGATTCTTTGCACCTAACTAAACTATTGCGAAAGGGAGCTCCGTACATCCGGGTGAAAAGCAAGAGAGTTTTGAAAAATTGAAGAAGATCCGATGAAGCTCCAGTTTAATTCAACTTAGAAATTTGGAAAAGAATTCACTTTTTATTGTGATGCGTCTCACACGGTGCAGGTTGTGTGTTGATGCAAAATGGAAAGGTGGTGGCCTATGCTTCTCGTCAATTGAGACCACACGAAGTAAACTACCCTACTCATGATTTGGAGTTAATTGCCGTTGTCTTTGCTCTAAAGATTTGGAGGCACTATCTCTATGGTGAGAAGTCCATAATCTACACGGATCACAAGAGTCTTAAATACCTCCTTACCCGAAGGAGTTGAATTTAAGACAAAGAAGATGGGTAGAATTGTTAAAAGATTATGATTTCTCCATCGAATACCATCCTGGAAAGGCTAACGTGGTAGGCGACGCGTTAAGTCGTAAGGCGGTATCTCGAATTAAGAGCTCTATTTGCCCATTTGAGTGCATACGAGGATGGCGGTTTGTTATGAGAACTTGGTGAAGCATTGTGGTTGGAACAAATCAAGGAAAACAGACATCGATGAGAAGTTGGGACCTTTCTTGCGACAAGTTAAAATGGCGAAATTGAGGATTTTGGAATAAACACGGAGGGTGTGTTGTGCTTTCGAGGAAGAGTATGCATGCCTAAGGATTTAGATCTGAGGCAACTGATTCTACGGGAGGCGCATAGTAGCCCTTACGCTATGCATCCCGGAGGAAATAAGATGTATCGAGATCTCCGTGAACGATATTAGTGGCGGGGTTGAAGCGTGAGATTACAGAGTTCGTGGGAAAATGTTTGACTTGTCAGCAAGTGAAGGCAGAACACCAATTACCGTCTGGATTGTTACAACCGATAAAGATTCCTCTTTGGAAATGGGAGAGGATAACTATGGATTTTGTTAGTGGGTTACCGTTAACACCTACTAAGAAAAATTCCGTTTGGGTAATTGTTGATCGGCTGACGAAGACCGCTCATTTCTTGCCGATTAAATGCGGATTATTCTTTGCGTAAATTGGCGAAACTTTACGTATCCGAAATTGTGAGGTTACATGGGGTACTGTATCTATTATATCGGATAGGGACCCTAGGTTTACATCACGATTCGAAAGCTCGCATGAAGCCTTGGGAACAAAGTTGAATTTCAATCGGCTTTTCATCCTCGGTCGATGGTCGATCGGAGAGAGTAATTCAGATATTGGAAGATATGTTAAGAGGATGTGTAATCGACTTGAGGGTAGTTGGGAGGATTATCTACCCTGGCGAAATTTGCGTATAATAACAAACTATCGGTCTAGCATTCAGATGGCACCTTACGAGGCATTGTATGGTCGTAAGTGTCGCTCTCCTATTTGTTGGTGAGTTGGCGAAAGACAGATGTTAGGTCCCGAGATGATATCGAGACCGAGGATAAGGTAAAAGTTATTCGAGCACGGTTGAAAGAAGCCTCGGATAGATGTAAGTCGACGCAGATCCAAGCGGAGGGACATCGAGTATAGTGTGGGAGATCGGGTTTTCTTGAAGGTATCTCCTTGGAAAAGATCTTGATTAGGAAGGAAGGGCAAGCTAAGTCCTAGATATATTGGACCTTATCGTGTCTTTGAGCGTGTTGGTCCGATGGCATATCAGATTGAGTTACCTCCGAGTTAGATCAAATTCATAATGTCTTTCATGTTTCCATGTTGAGGCGTTATAGATCGGATCCTTTGCACATTATCTGGGTAGAAGAATTGAGTGAATCCAGATTTGTCCTTTGAAGAAGAACCGATTGGAAATCCTAGGCGAGATGTCAAGATATTAAGGAAGAAAAGCTGCTGTTGGTCAAAGTTCTATGGCGTAACCACGAGTGGAAGAAGCTACGTGGGAGCAGAGGATGCAATTCGGCAACAATACCCTCACCTTTTTCAACTGTAAATTTCGAGGACGAAATTTTCTTTAAGGAGGTAGAGTTGTAACACCCTAAAAATTTGAGTATTTAAATTTGCATAATTTTGGTGTTTAGATTTTAAAGGAAAAATCTTTTATTTTAATTTGGTGTTTATTGAAATCTTGAGAGGGTAAAGCATAATTTGGAGAAGAAATAAAATTTATTAAAGTGAGATTTATGGAAGTGAAACAAAGGTGATTAAGACTTAAGCTAAATTAAGTGCTAAAAAGTGTCATAAAATGAGCATATGGCATGGTGGAGATTGGCGCATGGGTTCAAGTAAGAGGAAGAGGTTCGAATCCCTTGTATAGCACCTAGATAAAATTTTGTTTTAATTTTCTGCTCATGGCTATGAAGTGTCAGCAAGGGACATATAAGGAAGGTGTTGACCATGTATTTTTGGTTAGTGTATCAAGGGATTAAGGTAACAACTAACATATGGTATGAAATCAAAAGTTTAAGGAAAGATAGGGGGACATAAGGCACTTATCAAGGGAAAATTTGGAAAGAAATAATGGCCAATTGACCATAGGCTGGACGGCAATATTGGTAGGGGAGGAGAGCCAAAATTTTGTTAGTTTGGCAAAAATCTCATTCTTTTCTCTTTGGTTAACCTTTGCACTTTGTGCAGAATTTTATTCCTCTCCTTTCAATATCCCTTTTGGCGAATTTTGCACTTGGTTAAGCCAATATCTCTTGACCATTTGGTCACTTTTATTCATTTTGTTAACTTTCTTTTGTATTCTCCTTGTCGAAATCACCTATACCAAAATCAATCTCTTTCTTTTTCTTTGCCATGGTAGAATATACCAACACCTAAGTTCATATTTTCTTTTCTTTTCTTCTAATCTCCTTGAAATCAAAACATCATCACCATCATCCTTTCGTTCTTATACTATTTCTTTTCAATCGAAAATTTTCTCCATCTTCACTCTCTTGGCGAATGTTATTGTGCCTATAAGCCAAAAATTATTTTTCCATTCTTAATCTTTTATAGTAGAATCTTTCATCAATTTAGACACCATTCTCCATCCTTTTCTTTTCGATTGTGGATCATAGGTAAGGGGTTTTCTTTTCCATTTTCGTTTTAATAAGTGATATTATGGTAGAATGTCATTAGATTATTGAAGGTCTTTTGGATTGATATGGCATTCATATTAATAACGTTTCTTTCGTTATTATTTAGTGCAATAACGGAGATCGGAACTCAAGAGATCGGGAGAAACGTTGGAGCGTTTTATTTTGGTAAGGAAATCAAATCTCTTTAAATCTCTAGTATTATTGATATTATTTTAGATCTAACTAAATTCTTTTGGATCTTGAAGATCATCAAGATAGGGAAGAAAAAGGCGGTGTTTAGTTATCGTAAGAGGGTGGATCTGTAAATCCCCATTCAAACGAAGAGCGGTTTCGCGATCAAGGATTTTCCACGGGTTGTGGGCCATCTTCCAAATAAGTCCATTATTCAAGTAGTACGAACCTCGAGCCGTTATCGTTGGTGGATTCTCGTGCTAGTGAATCGATAAGCGAAGGAAAACCGAAAATCAAGTGATTCAAAATCAAGAGGGTAAGATTTTGGATCCATTAACAAATAAGATTATTTTTTGAATTAGTTGTCTAACGAATCGAAATATATTTTAGGTGCCGAGGAGCGAGAAGGATAATACTCACGGTATCGAGGTGTGTAATTTCACCTCATTATTTTTGGGTTGTATGTCAAATTTGGTATGGTAGAAAAATCGTAAAAGCGACTAGATCGGTAAAAGCACAAAATTGATATTTTGACGAAATCGTAAAAGCGACTAAATCGTGAAAATTACGAAAACGCCTCAAGAAATTAATTGTTATTATGAAAATTTGATGTTTCGTGAAAATGGGTAGTAAATACTCTAGTTCGTGAAAATGGGTAGTAAATACTCTAGTTCGTGAAAATGGGTAGTAAATACTCTAGTTCGTGAAAATGGGTAGTAAATACTCTAGTTAAGTGAAAATGGGCCGTAAATACTCTAGTTCGTGAAAATGGGCGTAAATACTCTAGTTCGATAAATTGGGCCATAAATACTCTAGTTCGTTAAAATTTAGCCAAAACGCTCTAGTTTGGTAAATGGGCCAAAGCCCACTAAATTGCTAAATGGATAAATTGCTATAATTATGGGCCAAATGAAATGTCATTGATAAACCCACCATGTTATGTATTGATAATAAATTTTATATTTTTAAAGTACATGTATAATTGCATGGGTGGGATTTATGAAGAGAAGAATGGCGATTGCCACAATATCGACTTATTGCCTCTAGTTCGGTGGCTCTGCCACAATATCGACTTATTGCCTCTAGTTCGGTGGCTCGCCACAATATCGACTTATTGCCTCTAGTTCGGTGGCTCTCGCCACAATATCGACTTATTGCCTCTAGTTAGATTGGCTACATACGATTATAAAAAGGCTTAATGCCTACGATTGGTGTGATGGCGGGGTGGGTTGACTTGATCCCCAGGTGTGATGGTTGGTGCAGGGGTGTTAGCGGATGGATATTAGGTTTGGGTTGGGAATTACATTTTTTTATGCATTATTAATTATTTTAAATTCATGATATATTATTGAATTACGAATTGGGCTCAAGCCAAACATAATATCTTGACAACTTTGGCCCAATAATGGTGGTAAGTGAGTTACTTTGAGTTCTAAGTAACTCACCCCTTTAATTTCTTTCCATCTCAGGTAATGGAAACTGATGTGGACTTGGGCTGAGGATGACTTCGTGGAGGCCATACTGCTAAATAAGGGTTATTTAAATTCTGAACTTTTAATTATTATTTTACTATTTTGGGATGTTGTAATAAATGGCCTCTATAAATAACTTATGGATTTTATGTGTTGGAATTTAAACTTTATTTGGGCTTTTAAATCATGGAAAATGTGATTTATGATGCTTTACTAAAATGAACTTGGGTTTTCAAAGTATATGGAATTCTTTTATAAATAATTCTTTTTTTGTTAACTCTTTAACAAATTTCCTAACGGTTTTAGATAACACAATGATTTTCAACTAAATGTTTTTAAATATTTATCAAAATCTAATACTCTACAAATTTTAAACTCCGTAAACAATATTGTAGTTTTCAACTCATTAAGGATTTAAGAATAGTTCGAATCATGTAACAAACCAAATCTAGTCTCAACGCATAGACCGGGTTTGGGGTGTTACATTTATGTTAGTATATGTTAAGTTATTTATATTAAAAATGTATAATTAATGTTGTTTATTATTTTCATATGAACTTACTAAGCTATATAGCTTACTCCACTTTCTTTCCCTTATCCTATAGTGTCACCAAGCTAGCTCGGGATCGGAGATTGTCGGAGATCCATTCACACTATCAACCATTATTTTGGGTACCATTGAAATGTTAATATTTTGAGTCATGGGATGTATAGGGACTTGGTCATTTTAGGTATTTGTGTCATTATGATTTGGCCAAAAGTATTGGCTTGTAATTGATAAATGTTATATTTTGTATAATGCCTTGAAAGATAACCTATCTTGGTTAATTTGGGTGTGATTTATGTATGGGCTAATGTTATTTATGATATGCCTTTTATTTTCTTGGTAGATGAATGATTGTGGCTAAATAACTTAGGTGCTAAGTGGGGAGAATTGGCTTGTTGGTAAGCTAGTGAAATTAGGCTAGACTATACATATTGAAAGTAATCATATTAAATATTTGTGGACGTGCTTGTGGTATGCTTAAGTTTGGAAAAGTTTGATGTTTTCAAGCATGATAGATATTGGCTTGTAAATGACATGTTTAAGCCTTAGTTATGATGGTATTGGTTACTTGTTTGTGCTATGAGTTATGCCTTTGAAGTTCTGTACAAGTGTGTGCAAATGAGGGTGGCAAATGGCTTGATAAATAGCCTTTATTTTTCCACACGAGTAGACACACAGGCATGTGTCAAGGCCGTGTGTAACACACGATGTAACACCCCTATCCCGTGTCCGTCGCCAGATTAGGGTTAAGGGCGTTACCTGAAAGATTGGAAACTTTGTTAAACAATTCATAAAGTTAATTATCATTTACAACCATAGTGTCCCCTCTGTAAGTCATTGAGACCTAAAACATACTTAGAAACAGGGTCGGGACTAAACCAGAACACATACAGAAATTCTTAGAAATTTAAAACTTTTCTAAGTTTCAGGGGTTACACGCCCGTGTGGACAGGCCGTTTGCTTCCCACAGCTGCTAGACACATCCGTGTGTCTTCCCCGTGGTCGAACCTGACTTTACTCCACGGCCACCAAGCACGCCCGTGTACCTTAACCATGGTCAATTCTGACTTGGCTCCATGGCCACCAAGCATGCTCTTGTACTTTGGCCATTGTCGATCATGTTGAAACCACACGGCTACCAGGCACATTCGTGTACCAAGGCCGTGTACTCTTAGCTAGCTGCTAACTTAACCCCACTGTCACTAGGCACGCCCATGTGCCACAAATGTGTGAAAAAATAAGCCATTTGCAAGGCCAAATTGTCACCCATCTAGGGTCATAACTACAAACCAATTATCAATTCAACTTGTGCACAAATAGCAATCAAGAACTTATCAAAATAACCATCCAATCTCTACATTCAAATCTATTTCCATTCATACCAATTTACACATCAAAAACTCAAGTAAACACAAGCCTATTTCATCCACATTTACCATAAACTTGACCATTTTAAATGCTATCTAACCATGCCAAAACATACATCATAAAACATCTTCTTAAAGGAAAAATATCTACTCATATTTAGCCATATCACATGGCTAAGTTCATATAACAAAGTTATACCAAATACTAGCCTATACATGCCACATCTAAGTATATATATTTCCAAAATGTACCAAAACAAGTTGAGTTGTGTGATGACGATCCTCGACAGTCCCCGAGCCTTTAGTAGCTTTGACGATCTATAAGATAGAGAAAACACACACAGAGTAAGCTTTCCAAAAGCTTAGTAAGTCATATACAAATAAAATTAACATGAAAAGCATATAGGAATATACGAACATTGGCACACTTAATTTACATAGCAAATTTATCACTTGTATGCTTTAGTCCATGTACTTGGGCACATTTTGCGACATTTATCAATTCAAAAATATTATATATACATAGCTCTTTCATGCATACTTTCACATATCATATTATTATTCCAATATACATAATCATCATAGTAAGATCATATAGATACTTACCTTGTATACACATTTAGTGTATAACTCAACGTAACTAAAATGAATTTACAATCCACATAGCCATTCATATCATAGACTTACCCGTTGAACCGTTAGGAACCTAATAGGATACTAAAAAAACTCGAAATAGTCGTACACTGCCAACGTCCCAGATGATGTCTTACATGTACTCTGATATCGATGCCACTATCCCAGACAGGGTCTTACACGAATCAATACGATGCTAATGTCCCAGACATGGTCTTAAATGTAAATCTCATATCGATGCCAACATCCCAGACGTGGTCTTACATGAAATCTCAAATCAACGCCAACGTCCTAGACGTGGTCTTACATGATATCTCAGAACTGACACCTATGTCATGACATAGCTAATTCTATCTATTCCTAGGTTCATACGGGACTTCTCGTACATTGCTACTATGTTGTTCTTATCTTGGAATTCATGTACACATCATCTCATAAACATACATCATTATTAATAGTCATATAAACATATACAATTCAATACAAATACATTTATTTGCATAATGACTTACCTCGGATTCGATTTAACTGAAACGGAAACGGCTACTCTCTTACTTTAACTTTCCTGCGATCTAAGTCCAATTTCTTCAGTTCTTGATCTAAACATATTCAAATTTAACCCTTTTATTCACTAACTTGTTCAATTCTATTCAAGAACACACATTTAGGGCTATTTGCAACTTAACCCTTACATTTGCACATTTTATCAATTTAATCCATTTTTCTCAAAACATCAAATTTATGAAATCATCATTTAACCATGCTTAGTCGAATGCTTATGAACATCATAAAAGCCCATAATTTCCATCAAATTTATAATTTAGTCCCTCAAATATCTATTATCTCAATTTAGCCCTAATTAGCTAAATTTATCAAAATTTCAAGAACAAAACATGTTCATTAAACACATATCTTTCATTTAACACCTAAACTCATCAAAAAGCTCACCATTTCATCAATGGAACATTTCATAAACATCATGAATACACAAATTGAGACATGGGTTTTGAAGCATCCGAAGCAACGATTACAAAAACGTAAAAATTATCAAAAGCCGATTAAAAACATACCTTGAATCAAAGCTTGTAATGACTGAATGCCCTAACTAATTTTCTTTCTTTTCTTTCCTTCAAAATTCAACAACATGGATGAACAAATGCCACTATCTATTTCTTTTATTTTATTATAAGTATATTAATATACAATTTACCATATTAACCTTTCATAATAATAAGAAACACATATATATCAAGGGCATAATTTACCTTTGTCCCTCCATTATCCACTTATTGGCATATTTTCCTTCTAAGGCCACAAACATTCAAAACCCACAACACTTAATTACTTTAATAAATAGCATGCAAATTTCACATTTAACGTAATTCAATCTTTTTGTCAAATTAAGCATATCGATAGACAAATTAACTTACAGAACTTTATCACATGCTTAATCACTTATTAATAGCATAGAAAATAATATTAAAAATATTATTTAGACTTGGATTTGTGGTTCCAAAACCACTATTCCGACTAGGGTATAAACCGGACTGTTACACACGATCTGTTCCATGGGCATGTGTTTCGGCCGTGTGTCCCCTGCACCTTAAATTTTGAGAAACAGAATGCTCAGAATTGAGCACACAAGTAGAGACATGGGTGTGTGTCTCAGCCGTGTGAGGGACATAGCCTCAAGCACGGGCGTGTGAAGTCTACCCCTATTTTATGAAAAATTATGAAAAATTAAATCAACCACACTGCCTAGCACACAGGCGTGTGACTTGGCTGTGTGACTTCAATTTGTTCATGAGTTACAAACAGAGAGTTACACAGGTGAGGGACACGGGCGTGTGTGACCACACGAATGTGTCGTAAAACCACACAAGCATGTGACCCTTGTTTCTAACAAAAATTTTCTAAGTTTTGTAAAAATTTCCTAAGTGCTCGGTTCAGTCCTGAACCACTACTAAAGCATATTTTTGGTCTCGTAGGTTCGTATTAGGGACTTTATGATTGAGTATGAATGGTTTTAATTTGGACGCAAATTTATGGCTTGGAATTATACGATTGCTTGTGTTGTGAGTCCGGAAATGCCTTGTACCCTTCTCCGGAGTTGAATACGAGTAAAGGGTGTTACATTTCTTGTAAAATTTCAGTATTAAAAGGATGAATAAGGATGGAAATGAATTCGACACTATGGTTAGGGATTAATTGTGAAATTAAGCTTATTTTGATTTTAGGGACTAAATTAAAAAAGTGTAAAACTTTAGGGAAATTATGGAAATGTTAATAGTAATTCATATGCATCAAATTAGATATTTCAAGCTTTTAAACAATTAGGTACATATAAACTAATAGAGATTATCTTTTGTAACTTCAATGATTTAGTCCTTTTTACTAATTGACTATCTAAACGTTAAAATTTTCTAACTAAATTTTAAAATGACACTATAATGACCTTATAAATATTAAATAAATAATAATTACTGACTCATTGGTCAGAATTGTGGTCCTAAAAACCATTGTTTCTGACACCACTGAAAATGGGTTGTTATAAATGCCCTAAGTGTAGTATTTTCGTCTAAGTACACTTGTAAAATTTTGAACAGATTGATTAATAAAATTATTCATAACTTACTGTAATAGGCCAATTTAGCCCGGGCCCATACTAAAAATAATAAACCCAAAATAATAAAACAAAGTCCAAGTCTAGTCCAAAAAATATCATTTGGCCCGATCAGAATGACCCATTAAAGGATTGAAGGTCCATCTACAAGCTTGACGTATATGGGAATACAATCTTCAAGGATATGCAATCTTAGATATGATATGCAATCCTAGAAGATATGGTATGCAATATTAGATATGATATGCAAATCTTAGATATGATATGCAATCCTAGAAGATATCGTATGCAATCTTAGATATGATATGCAATCTTAGAAGATATTGTATGCAATCTTAGAAGATATGATTTTGTAATCTTAGAGATTTAATTTGTAGATACCTTTTAATCTTAGTCGTTGATGTAATTGATCTGTACTGTTGGATTTGGGGAGGCTCAACTATAAATAGAGGCCTCTCCCTTCATTGTAAAAGACACTTGAGTTTTGGAGTAATAAAAATTCTTGAGAGCATTCACTCAAATTTCTCTCTTTTGCATTTTTACTTTCTATGGCTTGTTCTTATTTTTTTTCTTCGCTCATCTTCGTTTCTTTTTGAGTTGCTTCCATTCGAGTTAGTTTTTGGTGGAGGAATTTCATCAAATCCTCATATTGCGAGAGTTTGGTTGACTTATGCATTTTTTTTAATTTTTTTATTTATCCATTTAATTGCTTAATCATTATTTATTCATTTATTTTAATTGCCACTTTTTATCCAAAACTTTATTTCTTAAAATAAGGCAATATTTGACATTTGGAATCGTGCCCTAACTTACTGGGCTTCGATTTTTCTCATTAAGTCTAAACCTTTTTTGGAATTAAAATCTATGATTTTCAAATAAAAAACCTATCTCAGAAATTTAAGATGTGGTGTCCTAACTCACTAGATGCGACATTTTGTCATCTCGATGCAAGGATTTCTAAAAAGCAAAGGATATTTGGTGTTTGGAAAATTTGAAAGATCGTGCTCTAACTTACTGAGTTTCAATTTTTGTTTTAAAATCCAAATAATTGAATTTCCATTTAAAATTAAAGGACATAAGTTTTAGAAATCAAAAGGATCGTGTTTTAAAATCTTTTCAAATTTTTGACATTACGACATTAATTAATCAATTAGGTACCAATTTTTGGGCGTTACAAGGGTGCTAATCCTTCCTCCTGTGTAACTAACTCCCGAGCCCATTTTCTTGAATTTTGTAGACAAAATTATTATTTTAATAAATCAAAATGTTTTATTAAAATGATTAATCTCAAGGTGACCCGATCACACCTCGAAAAAAGATTGGTGGCGACTCCATTTTTGTTTTTAAAGTCGACTCCCGTTTTTCTTTCAAAATATAAAAATGGTTTCGACAGCTTGGCGACTCCACTGGGGACCAATAAGAGAGTCAAGCTGTAAAATTGATTATTTCTTGTCCTTTTGTCCAAATTTAAAAAATCGATTTGAAAAACTATGATCTTTTTTATTGCATGTGGTTCTAATTTTATAGAATATCTCTACATTGCATTGTATGACCGTTGTGGCCACACCCTTTTAAGTGGGAGTGAGAAGCTACTCCTTCGTGAGGTTTTCACCTCCGTGCAGGATAGTGAATCGCTTTCAGAATACTTCCGTACCTATGTCTTTGTGAGATTTTCATCTCCATGCAGCCATAGGGAAATGTATCCCCCTGAATTGAACTCGATCCATATGAGCCTATAATGGGTGAGGGTCGAGGAATCTGCTTGTTCAGGTACCTCAACTTTAGAACTAAACCACATTTAGAAAACCTAAGGACTTACCCTAGGTAGAACTATACTAAACCTTAGCAATCACCTAGATATGCGTTTGTTTATTTGCTTTATGTTTTATTCCATGGTACTAACTTGTTGTGTTTTATTTTTTGTGCATGTCATTTCATATTTTAAGAGGTATCGATTCACGGTTAGTTTCTAAGTTAGAAAGCTGGTTATGGAGAACGAATTCCTTGATAAAGTGGAAGACAATGCAGTCGTCCACATGTTGTTAGAGCAAACGTAATTAGAGAAAGGGGAAGACTTCGGAACAGTGGAAACAGGGTATTTGAGATGAAAAGGCCAAAGCTGACCATTGGGAGAGGAAGTTTCAAGAGATGTAGATGTGAAACAAGGCCCTAGAAAGGAATTTAGCACAAAGCCAAAAGGAAAAGTGGATTAAAAGCTAGAGTGGATGAACTGGGAAGGTCTCTTGACCACCATCGAAGCCATAATTCTACAGTCGAGTTGAAGTCAAGTCTGAACAAGATTGAGGAAATGAAGGGCAAGATTGAAAATTAGAATCGGCAGTGCAGAATTGTGAACTCCAGATCGAGCTTTTTGAAGCAAAAGAAGGACATTGGAAGGAAGAGCTCCACCATTCCCATGGCCAAGTTAGAAATCGGGATTATCTCATGAGTGAAGCAATAGTCCAAATTCGAGAGGTAGCTTATCACCTACAAACTTTGGCAGTACAGGCTGATACATTGAGCACGAAATATGAGCTACAGCCAGATCATGGTCAAGAGTTAGCCTTGTTGTTTGGGAAAATCAAAACTTTGGGCATTAGGGCGAAAGCATACTTGTAGTCCGTTTTATGTAAAGGATTTTTTTTCTAATAAAATCTTCCAAAATGAAGTTGAATCTGAATCGATGCCTCCTTGCATTCATGATTTTGCATTACATCACATCATATGCATTTAAGTCCAGAGAGAGCCTAATTAGTTGAAATTATCACAAAAAAAAGGAGAAAGAAAGAGAATGAGTTAACTTGGAAAACATGGAACAAAGATTGGAGAGATTAGAGCAAAGACAAATACAGATGCAAGAGAAATTGACCAAAATTCACCAAGACATGCGGGAATTCCAAAAGAATTTGATTGGCCAGTTAAGTCATTTACTAATTGAAGGGCTTGAAGAGAGGAAAGGCCTAGTAGTTAATGTGGAGATGATAATGAAGACCTCGTCTATCCCCTAGGTTTTACTCCAATAAGCGTCCAGACTCAACCAGATGCATATCCAAAAGTGGTACCCGTTACTATCAGATCCCAACAACATTAGGTCACCTCAAGGCAAGAACCCAATCTAAGACCGAACTCAAAAATATCTCAGTCCTCGCCCATCCCAATCACGTATAGGGAGATGTACCAAATTTTGTTTGATGCACATGTAGTATCCCCTTTCTACCTAAAACCTATACAACCTCTATACCCTAAACGGTATGACACGAACGCTCAATGCGAATACCATGCGAGAATCATAGGACATTCGATCGAGAACTGCACAGCTTTCAAAAAGATGATTAAAAGACTTGTCAAAATGGGTATTGTCAAATTCAATGATCCCTTTAGGGTAGAAAATCTGTCACCCAACCATCTAGGTGAAGGGGTGAGATCTATGAGATTCAAGAATGCATCGAGTTTAGGGCTTTAGTACAAGACCTAATATTGGGAATCTGAACACTAATGACATATCTGAAGAGGGAATCGGGGATTAAAAGTTTCCAAGCCCTTACATACTTGGGAAGATTTTGAATAATGGGACTGTGGAAGAGATCCTTATATTTTTTAGAGCTAATCTAGAGTAATTTTCAAAACACGCTTGTTGCCTTAAGCCTAGAGGCAATAAGAACCCTTTTGTGAAATAGGCTTGTGTCTAGAATTTTTATTTTAATAAAATGCATCTTTTTGAGCAAATATTCTTTTATTTTTCCATTTCATATTATACAAACCATTGTTCTTAGTTTTTTTTCTCTTCTTTTGTTTGTTTGTTGGACATTCTTTCAAGTATTCTTCATAATCATTCTTTGAATCATTTATTCTTTGGAATCTTCTTCCAAACCTACAATAGGTCTCCATATATTAACGATGCGAGCAACGATGTTATTGACTCAGAGTTTTCTTTCGAGTAAGATATGAGTCTAGAGGGATCTCAGGACTTTGAAGACGACAGAGATTGTAACTTATCTTCTGATTTGTTAATAATGGTAGAACAAGAGGAAAAATAGATTCTACCTAGCATAGGGTCAGTTGACATTGCGAGCCTAGGAAAGGGGTGAAGATTGAAGCCCATCTCACCATAGAAATAAGGCAAGACATCATTGAGTTATTTCTAAGAATTCAAAGATGTTTTTGCACGATCATATCAGGACATGCCTGGACTACTAAGACACGGGTATAGTGAAATCTTAAAGGAGACCCATAAGGTGTCAGGACACATGATAATGGTTTTACAATAGCCAAGCTAATCATGAGGTTTGGGTATTGCTAATCTACATAGAAAGGGATGGTATGAGCTATGCCGTATTTAAGGAGACAACATTCATGTGCCTTCTCCATTTCTTCACAAATTTTCCATATGTGGGACATGGATATGATGGGGACAATCTTGTCAAAAGCTTGATCGTATCAAACAGTCGAGTTTTAATATTTATAAAGAATGATCAAACATGTAGACTGACTACGACAACAATAGAGGCGAGTGCACCTATCGAACAGTAGTATAGCTCAGGCAAGAATATCTTATCGAACCCAAGGGAACCTAAAAGTACAACTACTCACTTTCTTTCTATTATTTAGCCTAAAATATGGAGTGATTGGATTATTAAACTAATGAAATACTTAAACTAAATGCAAAGACAAAAGAATGAATTGGAGAAAGACTTTAAGAAAACTCAGTTGATAAAGACGATACCCTCAAGAAAAATCCACCTATGACTTCACTTATTATTTATTCCCCAAACCATATAATTTCTTTACTTAGCTTGATCCGTGAGACTCCCTAACCTATATTAAACCCTCTCTCGAGGTGAATAATGTCTAACCTTAGGTTAATTAGTGGAACTCTCATTCTCTTATAATAACCCCCTAAGGAAGCAGTAAATTGATCAATAGATTCCCATATTAGGTTTCACCCTAATCCGATAAAATCTCGTAACCCTATCTCTAGGCGCCTGATCAACTCCGCTCAATTATGCTAGATCTACTCTTAGACAGGGTCTATTCCTCCTCCACCTAAGCACATCAGATTGAATTAAGCAACATAATTAAGAATAAACTAAGTACTTCTCATATAAATTTAGAAATCAAATAACAAAATCCATCATAGGTTTCATCCCCTTTAAGTATCTGAAGGGTTTAGTGCATAACTAAATATGAAAACATCTCAAAAGTAAAGAATAAACAAAACAAAAGAACTCCCTAAAACCCTATGAAAGAATT
Source organism: Gossypium rotundifolium (assembly GCA_025506655.1). NCBI lineage: Eukaryota > Viridiplantae > Streptophyta > Magnoliopsida > Malvales > Malvaceae > Gossypium > Gossypium rotundifolium. Next base: position 73,355,952 of record CP106727.1, read on the forward strand.
AAAGAAGAGATCCTCTGTCTTGAATGGAGTTCTGACTTCTTGAGATGGATCAACTGGCTATCTTCAAGTGACTTCCTAAAAGATGAATGTTTCGGGAAAAAGCCTCTTCCAAAAAGCTGTCCTGTTTCAGCTTCTGCTGAACTCCCCCTTTTTTAGTTGCTACCTTGGGTTTTTATATAGGCTTTGAGATGCTTTACTTGGCTCCTAAGTATCCTAATTCAAGTAGAACTCCTCTTAGGATGTTTACGTAGACATAGAAATGTGTTTCCTTGCCTCCAAGCATCCAAATCCGAGTGAAATTGATCTTTCCCGCGACAGGGGCATGCCTATGGCACACACCTGTGTCAATCAGGGTTGGGCCTTGCCTTGTTTCTGTCGTTTTAGGCACGATCATTTAATTCACTTGACACGCCCATGTGTGGTAATGAGGTGATGCGCGACCGTACAACTCGTGAGTTAGGCCGTGCTCTAGGTAGTCGGCAAGACATGGCCGTGCAGGACTTGTGCCAGGCCGTGTTGATTTCTTATTAAAGCCCATTTGCTCTGTTTTAAGCCCGTTTTGTGTTCTTTTTATCCTCGGGTGCTTTCCTGAGTATATGACATGAAAAGAAAGGATTACAAGCACCTTTTATATAAAATCAAGGGCTAAATCATCAAAAAGCATACTAAATGTGGGATTAAAAATGTTACTTTTATGGTTTATCAAATACCCCCACACTTAAGCTTTTGCTTGTCCTCAAGCAAAATTCTCAACTTACAATTAAAATAAGCTTTCCATAATTCATAATTCTTATCGACGATGTCTCCTCATAATTCATAGATAATTTATACATGGATAATTCAACTCAAAGAACCCTAAAGATTCAATCAAGATAAGTCATACCTTTGTAGTAGTACGAAAACATAGGTCTCTCCCCTTATCTAAGTAATTCCCTTTAATTTAAAACCAAAAAGGATTAACATCCTCACAAAAGATTCACTCAAATCACTCGAAATGTTTAAGGTTCAAGAATAAGCACTCCAAGTCGAACTCGAAAAGTTAATCCCATAAGCTTGCTCGAAAATCAAATCTCCACCATCAGATATGAGATGATACATGATCAAAAGGTCTTTATCGTGGTTGTAACGGGGCTAGGGTTAGGTGTGGATACAGGCTGAATTAGAAGGTTAGAATCGAGATTGACTTAACAAATTACCTAACTAGAAACATTGAACTAAATCTGAATATTTATTTCGAATGAAAACTAATAATACCACCATTAATAATTACTCTATAATAAAGAGTATTTTCATCACTTGAAATTTGATAATACTTGAATACGAGCTTTTTCTTCAATAATTGGAGTTTAAATGCTCTAAGTTTTTTTTTAAGAACAAACTAAGATATTACATCATAAATGATAAATGTAACTACTGAACCAATATAATATGGTAACTTAATCAAATCAAACGTTGATTAAAGGGTAGTCAAAAGAAAGGGTGATAGCAAATACAAAGGGGTTTTGGGTTAATATTAGTGGGTGAGTCAATAAAAATGTTGTTAGGATTCAACGGGGTTCACTAGGGGTTAGTTTGTAAAGGTAGGCTTTTTATGGAGTAAGTGGGTTAAATCTTAGGTGCCTTTATCATCTTGGTATATCAAATCAAAAGTGTGGTCTCGACATGTATAAACGAGGCAAGTTCTAGAATAACAGTTCAAAGTTGACACACTCATAATCAATAAAGTGAGCACAAAAAAGAATATATGCTCTATAAGGCTCAAAATCTCACAAAAATTATGGGTGTTTTTGACCTCAATCCCTATAAATTTCAAACTTCAAAGTAATACTCAAATTCAATTCAACGACCTATTAATTATTAATTTTTAAAAAGTAGACTTATCATGCTCGATTCTCTAGTATCCTTCAGATTTAATCATCAATGCACAATTAACTCTGACTTAATCTAAAACATATCAATAAAAATCATACATCATAAGAAATTTCATCCTAATTAGTAATATGACAAAAAATACTTTCGAACAAGACTAAATTCAGGATTTTGAGAATAATGCAAAAAGTCAGATACTTTTACCCCCCCACACACTTAAGATGTACATTGCCCTCAATGTACAAAGATAAATAAACAATTATGTAATAATAAAATCAAAAGAGAAGGGGAAAAGTAACACTTCCTAAATTTTTGGATGAAGTCTATGAAAAGAAACTGGATAAGATTGGAGATGAACGTGGGGAAGCATCTTGAACCGTTTGAAATTGAATCCTCGAAATAGCCAGCTTGGTTTTATTGTATCCTAAGCTAAATCTAAATATCATAAAGAATAAAAAGAAGAAAATAAAAAAAAGTAAAGTAAAGTAAAAAAATAATGATGAAATAAAATAGAAACAAAAATAAATAATGAAAAATGAAAAACAACTAGAAAAATAGGGAATGAGGTTTAAATAGAGATATAGCTCGTGTTTTGGGATTTTAAATTTTGAACGCATTCAGGGTGTTCGGGCATGGTCATGGGTGTCGTGGCATGCCCGTGTCTTTCTTCACACGGTCATTCAATATGGGCATGCTCCTCCAGTGTTCGATAAGTCAAAATGTTGGCACGGTTGGGAGGCACGGTCCGTGTTTATCCCTTGCTTGACGAGTAGTAACCTCGCACGGGGTGTCAGCACGGGCGTGGACTAGTATCGCAGCCCGTGTTAGAGAAAAAGTTTATTCCCTATTCGTGCACAGCTAATGACACGCCCATGGTCCAACCCCTAGCTTCCACACAGCCACGGGCACGTCCGTGTGTAGGATCGTGTGGCCTAGGAATCTGCCCTTTGGTTAGTTTATGGTTAGATGATAAAAAGAAAAAGAAAAGAAAAAATAAAAATGTAAAAATAGGGTTAGTGCTCGAGTTGCCTCCCGAGAAGCGCTTGTTTATAGTCTTAGCTAGACTTTACCTCTCATTCGTATGGTCATGGTGGTTTGAGGAGGTGGAAATCCTTTCTCATTCGATCAATTCGGTTATGGATATAAAGTTTAAGTCGAGTAATGTTTACCTTAAAAGTGTTGAATTTAGGATTGCTTACCTTGACTTTGCCTTATAGGAAGACATTAAGTACCTCAAAAGTGATTTCTTCATTTACCTTGAGTTCTAAATTGGTGATTCGAGGGTCTTCCTTATTCAACAATACATGATCCTCTATTTTGATGTGATTTGTTGTTCCTATCAGCTCGTTTGGGGTTTTCTTCGGTTTAACTTCGTGTGGTTCTGGTTCCTTATGTAATTCTTCTTTATTAGTACGAGGTTTATGATCCGGCTCAGGTTTGTAGCTTTGTAGTGTTTCCTGCAATGAAGGTTGAACAAGTTGGTTATCAACTGAATTTACTTTCTCACCTTAATCACTTAATGTTCTGGCCGAGTCAAGAGCTTGAAGAGTGACTATCTCGTCGCCTACACGAAGTATGAGTTCTCCTGCAGAGATTTCAATTTTAGCTCTGGCAGTTGCTAAAAAGGGTCTTCCTAAAATTAAGGGGATCGTGTTGTCCTCATCCAAGTCTAAAACAACAAAGTCTCAGTGGAATCTGAATTTATCAATTTTGATTAGAACATTTTCTATTATACCCTAGGAATTCTTATAGTTTTATCAGTTAATTGAATGCTCATCCTAGTTTGTCTAGGCTTCCCTAGACCTAGTTGTTTAAACATTTTGTAAGGCATAACATTGATGCTTGCCCTTAAATCTGCTAACGCATTATCAATAGATAAACTACCAATTAAACATGGAATTGTAAAACTCTCTGGATCTTTTAATTTCGTGGCAGTTTATTTTGTAGAATTGCTGAGCACATTGCATTTAGCTCCACATGGTGCTCTTCGTCTAATTTGCATTTGTTGGTCAAGAGCTGTCTTAAAAAATTCCTCAAGTCTAGTATCTGAAAAAGAGCTTCAAGGAGAGGGAAGTTAATATGTAATTTCTTTAAGAGTTTAAGAAACCTACCAAACTGTTCCTCTGAATCGTTTTTTTTCATTGCTTTGGGATAAGGTATGCGAGGTTGGTATTCCTTGATTATCGGTTTTTGCTTTTCTTATGTTACCTCTATCTTACCTTCGTCTACCTTGTTTTCTTGTATTGAGTTTGGTTCATCTAACCCCTTACTGTCTTGAGCTGAGATGGCTTGAATTTGCTCCTTTGGGTTAACCTCGGTGTTACTTGGTAGACATCCTAGCAGTCGTATTAGCTTTGCGAGATGTCTCACTGACCTAGTAAGTTCTCCAACTTGATTCTCGATCCTTTTGATCGATTTTTGTTGTTCATCAAGTGCTACTTCAATCTTTTAGAGACGAGAATCTGTGACTGCCATGAAATTTGTCAGCATCTCTTCAAGATTCAGCTCCTCTTCTTATTGGTGAGGTAGTTGTTAAAAATCTGGAGGAAGTTTCGATCTTTAGCTTTTTTGATAATTCCACAAGAAATTGGGATGGTACTTCCAACCTGCATTATAAGTGTCACTATAAAAAGAAATAATAATAAAGAATAATATAATAATAATAAATTGCAAATAAAAAAAATTGGCTAAAGTAATAGAAATAGAGTTTTCTTAATATTTTAGTGTTCCCCGGCAACGGCGCCAAAAACTTGATCATGCCAAACAGTCGAGTTTTAATATTTATAAAGAATGATCGAACCTGTAGACTGACTGCGACAATAATAGAGACGAGTGCACCTATCGAACAGTAGTATAGCTCAGGCAAGAATATCTTATCGAACCCAAGGGAACCTAAAAGTACAACTACTCACTTTCTTTCTATTATTTAGCCTAAAAAGAAAGAGATCATTCTCATGACATTCTGCATTCATGCAAATGTAATCCCTAATATCATTTAGTTAGGAGTGTTTGATTCATTATGATCATTGCATCCTAAACATTTTACATTTAAAAAAGGGATCATTCTCATGACATTCTGCATCCATGAAAATGCCGTCCATAATACATGCGAGTCTACAGGACATGTCCCTAGAGAACGGTGTAACAACATCGGTGAATTCATCAATCCTATCTCCCTGACCAGTAGAGGAATAGGCAAAAGATTGTAGATCTTATCACCCTAAGCAGTAGCAGAACAAGATTGAATGGCAAATTTTATCTCCATAAAACAGCGAGTATATTTAAGTCATCAGTCTTATCTCCCTCAAGATGGTAGTGGAGCAGACTGAAGATTGAAGTTTTCTTGAGATAGTAAGGAAGCAAATTGGAAAGTTCAGATTTTGTTCCCTCGAGATGGTAGTGGAGCAGGCTAAATATTGTAGTCTTTTTGAGATAATAAGGAATCAAATTGGAAAGTTTAGATTTTGTTCCCTCGAGATGATAGTGGAGAAGCCTTAAGATTGAAGTCTTCCTAAGATAGTAAGGAAGCAAATTGAAAAGTTTAGATTTTATTCACTCGAGATGGTAGTGGAGTAGACTGAAGATTGAAGTCTTCTTAAGATAGTAAGGAAGCAAATTGGAAAGTTCAGATTTTGTTCCCTCGAGATGATAGTGGAGCAGACTGAAGATTGAAGTCTTCTTGAGATAGTAAGGAAGCAAATTAGAAAGTTTAGATTTTGTTCCCTCGAGATGGTAGTAGAGCAGACTGAAGATTGAAGTCCTCTTGAGATAGTAAGGAAGTAGACTGAAAAGTTCAGATTTTGTCCCCTCGAGATAGTAGGGAGGCATACTGAAGATTGTAGATCTTATCCTCTAAGCAGAGTAGATCAAATTTGGCGAATCTTATCCTCCTGATGTAGCAAGGGAGCAGATTTTAGTCACAAGTCTTATCTCCATGTATCGGCAATGGAGTAGACTGAAGATAGTTAATCCCATCTCCTTGAAGTTGCAGTGGAATAGATTAAAATGATGAATCGTATACCTCTGAAGTTGCAGTAGGTCAGATTGAATTTTTCATAGAAAGTCTCATCTCCATGAAGTTACAGTAGAGCAGACTGAAAACGAAAAATCTTATCTTCTTGAAGTTGCAGTGAAACAGATTGAAGCCACCAACCTTATCTCCCTGAGTTTACAGTGGAGCAGATCGAAAAATAGCAGATCTGGCATTCCTGAAATTGCAGTGAAACAGATTGAAGACAATAATCTTGTCTCCCTGAGTTTCCAGTGGAGTAGATTAAAAATAACAAATCTTACCTTCTTGAATTTGCAGGATGAAGATCAGAGGCATCAGTTTGGCCTCCCTGAAGTTGTAGTGGAGCAAATTGAATATAGTAGATCTGGCATTCCTGAAGTTGTAGGAAGCAGATCGAAGACATCAAATCTTGTCTCCCTGAGTTTGCAGTGGAGCAGATTGAAAATAACAGATGTGGCATTCCTGAAGTTGCAAGAAGTAGATCGAAGACATCAGATCTTGTCTTTCTGAAGTTGTAGTAAAATAGATCGAAGATACTAGTCTGGCGTCCTTGAGTTTACAGTGGAGCAGACTAAAGATAGCAAATCTTATCTTCCTGAAGTTGCAGGAAGCAGATCGAAAATATTAGCCTGCCTTCCTAAAGTTGCAGCGGAGCAGACTAAAAACAGCAGAAATTATCTTCCTGAAGTTGCAGGAAGTAGATCGAAGATATTAGCCTGCCTCCCTGAGTTTGCAGCGAAGCAGACTGAAGATAGCAGATCTTATCTTCTTGTGATTGCAGTGAAGCAGATTGAAGATACTAGTCTGGCATCCCTGAGTTGCGGTGGAGCTGACTAAAATAGCAAATCTGGCCTTCCTCAAGTTGTAGTGAATTAGATCAAAGACATCAGCCCTGCCTCTCTAAGTTTGCAGTAGAGCAGGTTAAAAAGACAACAGATCTTGCCTTCTTGAGATTGCAGTGAAGCAGATCGAAGAAACTAGTATGTCTCCTTGAGTTTACAGTGGTGCAGACTAAAGATAGTAAATCTCGTCTTTCTGAAGTTGCAGTGAAGTAGATTGAAGATATTAGCCTATCTTCCTGAAGATATAGCCATTTGACATGACCTGGCAAAATTGGTCCTCTTATAGTCTTTGCTCCATTCTCGTTACATGACAATGAGCAAAGAGGGGCAGCTGTAATAGGCTAATTTAGCCCGGGCCCATACAAAAAATAATAAACCAAAAATAATAAAACAAAGTCCAAGTCCAGTCCAAAATATATCATTTGGCCCTATCGGAATAACCCATTAAAAGATTGAAGGTCCATCTACAAGCTTGACGTATTGGGAACACAATCTTCAATGATATGCAATCTTAGATATGATATGCAAATCTTAGATATGATATGCAATCCTAGAAGATATGGTATGCAATATGCAATCTTAGATATGATATGCAAATCTTAGATATGATATGCAATCCTAGAAGATATGGTATGCAATCTTAGATATAATATGCAATCCTAGAATATATGGTATGCAATCTTAGATATGATATGCAAATCTTAGATATGATATGCAATCTTAGAAGATATGATTTTGTAATCTTAGAGATTTAATTTGTAGATACCTTTTAATCTTAGTCGTTGATGTAATTGATCTGTCACTACACCAAAATAGACTTTTAGCGGTGTTTTTAGTGGCGTTTCAATGAAAAATGCCGCAAATATTATCTATTAGCGGAGTTTGAAATAAAACGCCACAAAAAGTTAAGCAGTAGCGGCGTTTTTGAGATAAACGCCGCTAAAAAGGATACATAGTGGCATTTTTTCCAAACGCCGCTAAAAACTTGAGCATTAGCGGCACTTCTACAAAAACGCCACTAAAAACCTGAGCATTAGCGGCGCTTCTACAAAAACGCCGCTAAAAACCTGAGCATTAGCAGCACTTCTACAAAAACGCCGCTAAAAACCTGAGCATTAGCGGCGTTTCTATAAAAATACCGCTAAAAACCTGAGCATTAGCGGGCTTCTACAAAAGCGCCGCTAAAAACCTGAGCAGTAGCGGTGCTACTATAAAAATACCGCTAAAACCAGAGCAGTAGCAGCGCTTCTAGAAAAACACCGCTAAAAACCGGAAGCGAAGATGCGCTTCTAAAAAATGTCGCTAAAACACGAGCGAGAGCGAAGCTTTGAGAAAAATGCCGCTAAAAGTTTTTCATATTTTTTTCTTATTCTTGCTTTGAATTATATTTTATTTTGATGCATTCACTTATAAGCAATGAAAAGTTACAAATTGCTAACTAAACAATTTAGAAGTTTTCATTTAAGTTACAAATTAAGCTATTAAAATTAATTTAGGGTTTAATGTTTAGTATGGTTAATTTCATGGTTTAGGGTTTGTTATTTTAATGTATAGGTTTAGTGTTTTAAAGTTTGTTGTTTGGGTTTATTGTATAGTGTTTATCAGTATTAAGGTTTAAGTATTAGTGGTTAGGGGTTATGGTTTAGGGTTAAGGGTTTAGGGGGAAATGGTTAATGTGTTAGTGTTTTGGGTTTAGGGTTTATGGTTTATGGGTCAGTACTACAGGAAAATAGGGCTTTAGCGGCGTTTATGGTTTATGGGGTTAAGGTTCCCGACCCCGTAGGTGGGGGACTTGGTGTAAGGAGTTAGTTAAATAGTTGGCCGTGCCGCCCCCTCGGGGAACATGGCACAATGGGGTAGTAGTGGTGCGTGGTGCGAGCTCCCAACTTTGGTGGCTCGGGCACTTGTTCAATTTTTACTGTGTGATGGCATCCCATGCCATCATGCCATATTCATTCTGGCTTCTAGGTTAAGGTTAAGGTTAAGGGTTTATGGGTTTAGGGGTTAAGGGTTATATAAGGGCTTGTGGGTTAGGATTAGGGGTTAATATTTAGAGTTTAGGGTTTAGGGTTTAGGGTTTAAGGAAAATTCAAAAACCAAAATCCCTCAAATCAGTTTTCACTAATTCAAACCCACAAAATACCTAGAATCATATAACCCAGCCTGAAGTTGTTGGATCGAACCATCGTTTACCGATCCTTCCTTTTATTGTGAAACTGTCTTCCCAGAACCCCGAATGGTATATATATATCCATTATCCGAATGTTTATTCGTTTAAAATAGATTCAAGTTTTTAACCTGAATTTATATATTAAATAATTTATAATGTAATTGTAAAATAGATAATATGATTTTATTAAAATTTTATCATTATATAGTTTGGGACTTGGGGTTATGTGTTAGAGATTAGGGTTTGAAGTTTGGAGTTGGGGTTATCTATTGGGTTTGTGGTTAAGTATTTAAATTTATATATTCAATATATAATTTATTATGTAATCGTAAAAGTGATATTATGAAATTTTTATATAAAATTATCATTATATATATAGTTTTTAAACCTTCTTTTATTTCATATTTGGAAATTTTTACTTTTATTTTCTTACATAAAAATTTATATAAAACTATGTCATGTATTTATTTGTTTTAAATATTACTCAAAGTTCCCAAAATTATTTATTTAAAATTTAGGTGAATTATGTAATAAATAAATACAAAATTGTAATAAAAGTCAAGCACTATATCATCCTCTTCTTATAATTATTTAATTAACTTTGTATTGATTAAAATGTAATTTTTTAATTTTATATTTAAATTATTTATAAAACATTAATAAGACATAGAAAAATTTGAAACAAATTATAACATAGAAAATATATGTTAAAATTAGAAAAAATAAAATACTATGATTTAAAATAATTTTAAAGATTTATGGGTATATGACTGATATAATTTAAATTTATATATTTAAAATAATTTTAAAATTTGGTTTTAATGGTTTAAGGTTGATTATTTAGATTAATTAGGGTTAATAATATTAAGTAATTGGAGTAATTAATAATAGTATAAAATATATATTTTAAATGAAATTAAAAATTATCGGCATTTAATAAAAAAAAACCCACAAAATCCATCCAAATATATCAAGACGGATTCGTTTGAAACATTGTTGTATGATTTAGTGGCGTTTTTTGAGTGAAACACCACAAAAATATATCAATAGAATGCAGGACGTCGTCGTTTGAAGCTATTTTGTTAGTGGCGCATGTTTGAAACGCCACAAAAATCTGTCAAGTCTTAGTGGCGCTAGTCCAAAACGCCGCAACATCCTATACTTAGTGGCGTTTTTATAAAACGCCGCAAATATGTATGGACATTAATCTTCACGTCGTCGTTTTATCAAGAGGATAATGTGCATTTAGGTGGACGACATCGTTTTACAAACAATTAGTGGCGCTTTTTAAAAATGCTGCAAAACATAAACTGAGTTTGAGCAAAATGTAAATGATTCATTGTGTTTCGGTGTTATCCCCTTCATCCCCAAAATCCCTAAGTGTTTTCCCTCATTTTGTTTTCTGCTTCAATTTTTCTGCTCAAAGTCCATCTCCCCGAAATTCCTCGTCCCTAAAATTTTCTGCTCAAACTTTTCCCTAAGTTCTGTCGGCCTTTGTTTGCTTATATTTCCCAATATCCCAACATTCAACAAACAACGAGGGTATGGAATTTGTAAAAATTAACTTGTTTGATTTAGGGATTTTGTTTATTTATTTTCGTTTAACTTCTTTTTTTTGTGATGCTGGTGGATTTGGTGGCATGTAGGGTCGTCTTCAGCAAAGGTACGAGGTTGGTTCTCTTTGTCTTCCCTGTCAAGTTAGAGATTAGAAAAATCTCATTAATTCTATTTTGTTTTGTTCTACCTTTCTTAATTTTTATTTTTATTTTGCTGTGAATTGAGTTTCTCTATGTCGATTGAAATCGCAAAGCAAGGATGAAACACCCCAAACCCGGCCCACGAGCCTTGACCGGATCTGGTATGTTCCCCGGTGTAAACCGTTTCAAATTCTTTTGTTACTTAGGAAAACTTGTGTGTTTTGAAAGAAAGATCATTTTGGGTTGGGCTTGAGTTGAAAATAAGTTTATTTCATTGTTAAAATCCTTTAATTTAGGTGACAAAACGTTTGGGCTTCGTTTTTAAAAAAAAAATGATTACTTAATCTTTTAATAAATAAAGGCTTGTAAGCTTAACAAATAAAAACAGAATAAAATAATTCTACTAAGGCTTTATTACATCAAATAATTCCCAAAATTAAAACCAAAATAAACTCTAAAATACTTAAAATAAAATAGTCCAAATAAAAGAAATCTGAACTTCACATGGCCTCCACTAATCATCTGCCGGCCCGGTCCATCACTGGTCGTCACCTGAAAAGTAATCCCACAACGGGGTGAGTCAACAGACTCAATGTGTAACCAACACTAAAATTTAATATTTCAGGCATACAATATCATTCATGTTCAAAAAGCATTTAAACAATATGATGCAACCCAAACCCAAACCCATAAGCCATCCGCTACACACCACCCGTACCATCCTGTACATCGTGGGGACTACTAAGTCAACCCTCCATCCGCCACACTCCATCGAAGGCAGTCACTGCAGTCGACGTGCTCATCGCCCTTATAAAATTCGTGGTCTTAGGTCACCACATTCAGATTTCGTGGTCTTAGGTCACCACATTCAGATATCATGGTCTTAGGTCACCACATTCAGATATCGCGATCTTAGGTCACCGCATTCAGATAGTGAGACCGAAGTCACCACTTTCACTTCCCCTTTTTAATAACCCATATGCCCAAATCATATTATGCATTAACATGCCAAAGTTCACATTCTTACCATTATTCTCATGTTACTTGTAACATATTTCATAATCCTATTGGGAGTAGGAAACGTACCTGAGTACTTTGTACCATTGTATGGTACTTTAGCCATGCTTTTCACATTCTTAATAACACAATTAATTTAAAACATAGCCATGAACATATTAAAACTTAGGGTAGGGTACACACCTGATTCGCTTAACGATTTCACTTGAAATCCCAAATTTTCGATCTTAGATCTTTAACTCCCTACATTCGGCCCATATTAAATATTTAATGAAAAACTCATTCGGCCACAAAACCAAATCCTAGTAGGATTTGTACACTTATATGCTTACCTTGCTGTCGAATTGACTATAGTCAAATCCTGAAAACTTTGCTATACCCCTCCTTATATTTGGCCAAACACTGGATCTCTACATAGGTTAGTTTCGGCTTTTTAACATGTAAGAAATAGATCTTAGTATCAATACAGGCCTTGGCCGGATGCTATAGATACTTACCTTGTGAATTTTAAATCCCGAAACTCACCGAATAACTAGGGAACACGGGCCTATATATGCACCTTCTGAAAAGAACTTTTCCTTCCTTGTAGTCGACACTTAGTAAATCTGAAAGATCTCTTTAAAGTTTCGACAATAAGATATTAATGGGGTTAGTCCTAGATTTCGCATATCTTATAAGAAAAGGATGAAAATCGAATGATAACTAGTTCTTACCCTTAATACGTAAGGAAAACCCTTGTTTGAAGTCTCAAAACTATTCGGCTATGGCCTTGATTTTAGCAAACTTTCGCTTTTGGAAGATTATGAAAGAAGAATAGAAAAGAGTTTGAGCAATTTGGTAATGAAGTTTCGGCTACACAAGGTGTATTTTTGGCTTGGCAAAACGATGAAGAAAGGAGATATTTGCTAGAGAGAATTTGGCAGAGAAAGAGTTAGAAGAAAGAATGAATGGCCCTCTTTTCCTTTTATAGCCAAAATTTACTACTCAGAATCCCTTACTTGGCCACCACTCTTCTATTTTTATAACTTTATCCTTTGAATTATCACTTTATTAAAAGAATTAATCCAACAATTATCTCTTAAAAATAATGATAATTAAATCTATTATTTATCTCCTATTTAGACGAAATTTAAAGAGAATAAAACTCTTCCCTTGGGGTGCTTTAGTGTCGTCCACTCCCCTGCTCTTTGTAGCAAAAATAAAACTCCTTTATTTGCTCCCCAAGTGACTCGAACCTAGGCCCAATACCCTTGTATGTGGCGTCACCTACCTGGGCCTCAAGTGATATCTTCAGGCCACTTAAACAAGCCCATTTTTGTGTGTCAAAATTCCTCCTATTAATTTTCTTAAGGCCACCTTGTTTTAGTTTCCTCTTTTAAACTTAACATTTCTAAAGCATTTCCTGGACATCTCCCTACATTTCCAAGACAAGACATTTCCTTACATTTCCAGGACATTTCCTTACATTTCCGGGACATTTCCTTACATTTCCAAGTTTCCAAAATGTTCACTTTCCTATTTTAACTTAACATTTCCAAGTTTCCAAAATGTTCACTTTCCTATTTTAACTTAACATTTCCAAGTTTCCAAAATGTTCACTTAACATTTCCATACATTCCCAGGTTTCCAAAAATATTCAAAATACATTCATAACACATAAAACATGTCATTTCGTACAATTAAACCGAAAATGCATAGGCCCATTTTCAGGATGTTACAAAGGAGGCCTCTGTTTCAATTTGAGTTAAGTTGCAGAAAAGGTATGCACACTCTTTTTATCTTATTCTTGGATCTAGGCATTCAATTTTGGTAATAACTTAGCCCCAATAAGTCAATTGAATCCCTTATCTACAGTTTGATTTCTCTTGGTATTGGAATTCAGTTTGCTTCATAATCCCAATTGCATTCGAACTGATATTGCAGTTCTCACTAATTTTCCTTTTGTTTTATTGTTTAGTAATTTTAATCCTCTATTCAGTTTTCGAATTAGGTCTACATTCGACAATAGTTTTTGGTTTACCCCAAATTCCAATATTCTAATACCCTACTACAATATATGCTAATGATTTTCCATTGAATTTTAGAATTTAGTAGCTATGGGAGGTCATGCAGGGTTAAATATTTTGCCCCAAAAACGTTGGAAGGTTTAAGCTCAAAATTTGGTTTCTCTGTGTTGCTGAAAATTGTTTTTGTACTTAAATTGTTTTTGTACTTAAATTATCATGCTTAAATTGGGTTTCCATGTTTTTGTACTTAAATTATCATACTTAAATTGGGATTCTCGTGTTCTTTGAAAATTGTTTTGTGTTCCTTTTATATAAAATTGTTTTGTATTCCTTTTGTATAAAATTACGCAAATTGTAGTGTGTTCCTTTGTGTATAAAATTGTTTTGTGTTGCTGCAAATTGTAGTGTACTTAAATTATCATACTTAAATTAGGTTTTCTATGTTGCTGAAAATTGTTTTGTGTTCCTTTTTGTATAAAATTGTTTTGTGTTCCTTTTTGTATAAAATTGCTGCAAATTGTAGTGTGTTCCTTTTTGTATAAAATTATTTTGTGTTGCTGCAAATTGTAGTGTGCTTGAATATTAAGTTTTGTTTTGCTGCAGGGTCGTTGTCTACTTGTCTGTATTGGGACTGATTAGTAGCGGACCCAATCAGATTACGATAACAACTGTTGAAGGAAACAAAAGCGCATTTTAACCTTCTTCGCCTGTGGATTTATACGGCTGGAAACCTGACGGCTTTATCTTTTCATCTGAGGTGAGTTGATTGAGTTGAAATTTTTAAATGTTTTACATCCTTTAATATTAATTTGATTTGATTTGATTTATTATAATTCTGAAAAAAGATAGTTACCAAAAATGATTTTTAAAACCGTAAAATTGACATGTTATTGGAGCTAAGGTCATTAAAACTATTTGTTCATGTTACTTAAGTTTTACTAAAAAAATTTAATTTTAGTTCCATAATTATTAATTTTAGCTTAATCAATTTATACTATTGAGAGAGTCGAAATTGATTATTATGATTCATGAGTTGAAAAAATCATATAAGCGATTTAATATATTATTTAGTGTGATATTTGTATTATTTTTAGTCCAATATGGTAGTAAAATTTATATATTTTGGTACTCAAAATCAACTCTAAAAATTGAATTGAAAACTAAAAAGTTAATTAATATTGTTTAATTAATTTTTTAAAAAAGATTATATTTGTTTAATAATTCATTGTTATTTTTCTATAATTGTTTTATATTATTAATATTTTTAAAAAATTAAGTACTTTTAATTTTTAAAATTTATTGTAATTTTAAATTTTTTAATAAGTTATATATATTTTGTATTTTTTATATTTTCATTTCAAAACCCCAAACCCCAAATCCCAAACCCTAAATCCCAAACCTCAAATCCCAAAACCCAAACCCTAAAACCCAAACCCCAAATTTTAACCCTAAACCCCAAACCTCAAATCCTAAAACCCAAACCCTGAACCCTAAACCCTAAATCCCAAACCTCAAACCCCAAATCACAAACCATAAAACCAAACCTTAAATAGTAAACCCTAAACCCTAAAACCTTAAACCCTAAACCCTAAACCCTAAACCTAAAACTATAAAATAATAAACCCTAAATCTTAAACCCTAAACCCTTAACTTTAAACCTTAAAACCCTAAAACCATAAACCTTAAATGTTAAACCCTAAACCCTAAACCTTAAACCCTAAACTCTAAAACATTAAACCCTAAACTTTAAACCTTAAACTCTAAAACCTTAAACCTTAAACCCTAAACCTTAAAACCATAAACCTTAAACCTTAAACTCTTAACCTTAAAACTTTAAACCCTAAACGATCAGCTTTCATAACTAACATAATTTTAAGTTAAGATCAAACTTCATAACTTACATAATACTTGTATATATAAAAAAAAAGGATTCAAAGTATATAGGCTGGAAACCTGACGGGTTGCCTTATATCTCACAGTCAGATATAATGGATCCTCCCTAAGTGTAACAATGCCACGTATGATAAATCCAAACGAATACAAAACTTATCTAATTTTAAGATCAAATTTCATAACTGACATAAGTTTACGATCAAATTTCATAACTAACATAATTTTCCCTTAAGATCAAACTTCATAACTTACATAATACTTTTATATAAAAAAGGGATTCAAAGTATATAAATTTGGAAACTGACGGGTTACCTTATATCTCACAATGATATAATGGATCCTCCCTAGGTGTAATAATGCCACGATGATGAATCTAAACGAATACAAAACTTATCTAATTTTAAGATCAAATTCATCATACAAAACTTATCTAATTTTAAGATCAAATTTCATAACCGACATAAGTTTACGATCAAACTTCATAACTAACATAATTTTCCTTAAGATCAAACTTCATAACTTACATAATACTTGTATATAAAAAAAGGATTCAAAGTATATAGGCTGGAAACTTGACGGGTTGCCTTATATCTCACAGTCAGATATAATGGATCCTCCCTAGGTGTAACAATGCCACGTATGATGAATCTTAAAGAATACAAAACTTACCTAATTTTAAGATCAAATTTCATAACTTACATAAGTTTAAGATCAAATTTCATAACTTACATAATACTTGTATAGATAAAAAAGATTCAAAGTATATAGGTGGAAAACTGACGGGTTGCCTTATATCTCACAATGATATAATGGATCCTCCTAGGTGTAACAATGCCACGTATGATGAATCTTAAAGAATAAAAAACTTACCTAATTTTAAGATCAAATTTCATAACTTACATAAGTTTGAGATCAAATTTCATAACTTACATAATACTTGTATAGATAAAAAAAAGATTCAAAGTATATAGGCTGGAAACCTGACGGGTTGCCTTATATCTCACTGTTAGATATAATGGATCCTCCCTAGGTGTAACAATGTCGCGTATGATGGATCTTAAAGAATACATAACTTACTTAATTTTAAGATCAAATTTCATAGCATTATTTACATAAATTATTAATTAACAATTTAGCCGTGTAATTTATTGTCAACTTTAGACTTCAACAACTACGAAATGGATAGGAGTTGGATGAAATTGTCAAGGGTTAGCAACGGCTATCGAAATGGAGTAGAAACTTTTCTGAATTTCGCATTTCAAAATGCAAGCCAAGAGAATATGATTCTTTGCTCGCATAAGACGTGTTGCAATATTAATTGGCATTATCGTGAAGTGGTCTACGAACATCTAGTTGTTAATGGCTTTGTCCGGGGGTACAAAAAATGGTTTTTTTCATGGAGAGTGTACATCTAGTAGAGCATCTTCATCGATGAATCTGGGGTATCCTAATAGTGCTTTCAATCAGAATGTTAGAGATGATAACATGGAAGGCATGTTGCAGGATGCTTTTAATATGTGCAGTGATGGTTTCGGGACATTTCCACCTCACTTGGGTCCAATCGATGATCATTATTTTGGTGGTAATACTTTCACCAAAACAAGAAGTAGTGTACCGGATAAACAGCCAAATGAAGAAGCGGCGAGGTTCTACACGTTACTTGGTGAAATGAATGAAGAACTGTAAGAGAGATCAAAATTTTCCAAACTGTCATTCTATATTCGTCTTTTTCACTTGAAATGTTTGGGGGGTGGACCGAAAAATTGTTGACAATGCTGTTAGAGTTTCTGCAAGAAATGTTCTCGTTTGCAAAAATCCTCAATCTTCCAAAGACATGAAGAAATTGATAAAGGATTTCTTGGATACAACAAAATTCACACTTGCCCAAATGATTGCATGTTGTATTGGGGCGACCGGATAAATCAACAGTGCTGTCATGTATGCGGCCAATCCCGTTGGATTAATAGAAATACAGAGGAAGGTAACGAGGATTAACACGATACACAGTCAAGGAAGCAGCCAGTTAAGGTTTTACGATATTTTCTGCTAATACCAAGGCTTCAATGGCTTTTCATGTCGTGGAAGATAGCCGAATCAATGACGTGGCACCGTGATGGACAAACAGATGATGGGTTGTTAAGGCATCCTGCAGATTCTTTAGCTTGGAAATCGTTTGGCTCCAAATTTCCAAGCTTTGCAAGCGATCCTCGGAGTGTGAGGCTTGGGCTAGCATCCGATGGATTTAACCTTACAAACTCATGAGCACAACGACAAGATTTTTCGTGGTGCTTGTTCCCTACAATTTGCCTCCATGGGTTTGCATGAAACAATCTTCTTTTATCTTGTCTATGATTATACCTAGAGAGAAAGGGTCGGGGAATGATATTGACGTATATTTGCAGCCACTTGTTGACGAGTTAAAACAACTATGGGCTGGTATTCAGACATACGATGCAATGAGAAAAGAGAACTTTAATTTACGTGCGGCTTTAATGTGGACTATTAACGACTTCCCGACTTATGCTAATTTATCTGGTTGGAGTACCAGGGGACGTTATGCTTGTCCGTGTTATGCTGCGCAGACATGTTCGTAGTGGTTATATAATGGGAAGAAGTTCTCTTACATGGGGCATCGTCGGTGGTTACCAGAAAATCATACATTTAGATTTCAGAGTGCTCAATTTGATGGTACTGAAGAGTTTAGACTAGCTCCTTCGCAGACCGGTGGATCCGAAATATTATTAATGTTGAAAGATATGAATTTCATTTATGGGAAGATGAATCAACCAACCAACCCGTAAAGAAATAGAAGATCTAGGGTTGAATCTGATGAAGAGGACGATCCTAATGAGGCGGACTTATGGAAAAAAAGAAGTATTTTTTTCGAGCTGCCTTATTGGGAGCATTAGATTTTACGTCATAATCTTGATGTCATGCACATAGAGAAAAATGTCTACAAGAACATCATTGGGACTATTTTGAATGTCGATGGAAAATCGAAAGATAATCTTCAGAGTCGACTTGATTTAGTCCACATGGGAATTCGACGTGAGCTTCATCCCCGACCACTTTCGAATATGAAATATCAGTTGTCGTCTGCTATTTTTTCAATGTCGAAGGCGGAGAAAGAAGTGTTCTGTACGGTGTTGAAGGATATAAAGGTCCTGGATGCGTATGCATCAAATATATCGCGATGTGTGAGTCTTAAGGATCAAGACTATATGGCTTAAAATCGCATGACTATCACATCTTGATGCAAGACTTACTGCCAGTTGCTATGCGGTCTGTATGTCGAAAAAGGTGACGGCTCCTATAATTGAACTGTCGAATATTATGAAAGGCATTTGTGGTAAAGTTTTGAATGTTCAAGAATTAGAGAGACTACAAGACCGAGTCGCATTGACTTTATGCAATCTGGAGAAGATATTCCCTCCTTCCTTCTTCACTATTATGGTGCACTTGTTAATTCATCTCCCATGTGAAGCACTTCTTGGTGGACCCGTTTTCTATCGATGGATGTATCCCACTGAAAGGTCTTAATTTATTTACAAAATAGTCCTTCATTCATCTCAATTCCCATAATAGTTGCAACTTTTGATAATGTTGTATACCGTGTTTAGGTTCCTTTCCAAATTGACGTCATACTACCGCAATAAGCGTTATCCGGAAGGATCAATTACCGAGGGCTACTTGGCAGAGGAATGTATGACTTTCTGTTCGAGGTATTTGGAAGATGTTGAAACAAGAATGAACAGACCAAGTAGAAATGCTGGGCTCACAGATCATAATTTGGTGGAACTTATTTATTTCAAAGTTTCGGAGAACCGATCGACAAAGTTGAAATTACAGAATTAGACGATAGATCGTGGGTCCAAGCACATCGATACGTTCTTTTTCATCACGATTCAATGGAACCATTTCGGAAGTAAGTTCTAGAATTTGATAAATACTCATCAATTATAATTTATTTGTCTTCTAACAAAGTAAAATATTTTTTTACCGTAGTGAGTATAAACATATATTGAGAGCTGGTTCACGATCCTGAAGATTAAATCGACGAGAAATTAATAAGTTGTTCGCAGAATCATTTCATGAATGGTTAAGCCAAATGGTATGCAATTTAAATTTTCATTGACAAGTAATAATGTTTTCTCATAACATTCATAATTACTTGATTTACTTTCGACTCAATAGGTTTAGAGTCTGAATGAAGTAAATGATGACGTTAAATGGCTTTCACAAGGTCCAAACAGAATAGTTAAAGATATAGTGGCTTCCTCATCAACGGACATGATTTCATACAAGGTATCGCGAGAGATTGAGGAGAACCCAAAATTGCAGAATTATTGTTAATTCTTCGATTACAAGTTATGCTAGTGCTAGGGATAGTAATCCGGTCAAGGGGAATTTGGAATATTACGGACTTATTACTGACATCATTGAGTTGGACTATTACGGCAATTGCAATGTTGTCTTATTTCGAGGTGATTGGGCTAATGTGAATACGACTCACGGAATTAAAAACGATCAATATGGCTTTACAATAGTGAATTTCTCTCGATTGATTCACACCGGAGAACAACTGATGGACGAGCCGTATGTGTTTTCTTCTCAAGTTAAACAAGTTTTTTACTCCCAAGATCCAACTGATGAGGGTTGGTACGTTGTACTCCAAAACACCCCTAGAGACTTGTTTGACATTGGCAGTGGAAGTAGAGATGACATAGTCGAAAGATCAGAAACTTTGTCTTTTCTAGAACAAGACTTAACTGAAAATATCCCTAGTACTAGTCAACAATTTCAATGGGTTCGTCAGGATGTGGACGAAGATATTTACGAAATATAATGTAGTAAGATTTAACGATTTATTATTTATATGTTATATTATAATTTTCATGTTGGTCATGTTACATAATTTAACTATTTTAAATGTCATATTATTGTTGTTATTTGTTACTAAAATTTTGAACTATTTTATGTGTATTGCAAGGAAAATGCCTAGAAGACGATTATGAGGTTTAAATATTGTCCGAAGTACTCCAAATCCAGAAGAAGTAAATAGTGGACAGGATACAGTTGTTGGATCTTCTAGTCTGCCGGACATAGATGACGAGCATGGACAAATCCAAAGTAATGTTAAGTTTATTTTACATGCATGTTGAATTTTATTATTGATTCATTTTCAATTTTAATATAATAATATATCATTTTTCAAATTGAGGGTGGTGGGACGATCGAGCTCTGGGACGTACATTACTTACTGATTTATATGACTTGAGCCTAACGATCGTGTTAAAGTAAGGAGAAACGATCATGGCCACCTATCGGATCTCGAAGCTCGATCGTTCGCAGCTATTTGGGCATTGTAGCATGAAATGCTAATATGTTGCCCATTAACTACGAATCATGGCATCACGTGCTCGATGCCAACAAAAATCGTGCTCTCGATAATATTAAGGTAATAAAAGGTGAATTTAATTTATAATACTTTAATTTAACCTTCATTTATATTAACTTTTTTAAAAAAAAAATTCTAGGGTAAATTTGCTTTAGAGGTCTCCGATGACTATGTTAAGAAGACGTTGGGTAAAAAATGGAGAGACAACAAAAGCACCCTAAAAAAAACAATATTTTAAGAAAGATATAAGCCTCGACGAAAAATTGCGAAATGTCTCGCCGGGAATGTTGAGGTACCAATGGGAAGATCAAGTTAGATTCTGGAATTCAAAGAAAGGAGAGGTATTACGTACTTTCAAAGTCTTATAAATTTTTCAGTTTATCGTATTTACTCTATACATAATTCAAATTCCATTATGTAGGACCGTGAGCGAGTTGGAACAAACAGCAGATAGAAACAACAATTCATTTATTGGCGAGTTCCGTAAGTTTTGCTCGTCTTTGAGGCCGAGGTATTATAATTTATTACTTTTTCAAATATTAATTACTTTATACTATTAAATTATATTTTTTCGCTATAATGTAGGAAGTTTCGTCAGTCAAAAGTTGGACGCCTTGACTTTTTGACATTACGCATAGGAAGAAGGATGGATCTCCGATGACACCGAGGTCGAGAAATTTTGGTATATTTACTTAATAAAATTTGATTTATTATAAATATTTATAATGTTTAATTACAATAGTTTAATTCATCGTTTGTAGTTGTAAATTTATAATTTTAAGTTATGTTCCATTCCTTTTATTATATATTTCGTTTCTAACTTTTTATTGATTTATTAGGATAAACTAAAAGAGAAGATGGTAGAGTATGAAGTTGTTGCTTGTTCGACATTCTGTTAATCTCGAGGAGATTGATAATGTAATTATTGCTAATGTTTTGGGTCCCGAAGGTACGATCGCTTCGATTGATAGTTTTGTTAATCTTGAGTATATTTATAACAAAATTATCACTAATGTTTTGGGTCTTACAAGGTATGGTCGGGTTTGATGTCAAGGATCGTGTTACCCGACTCAATATTTTGATCCGGCCCGCAATACATGCCTTCCTCGAGTCAATCTCGAGTGAAGTTTAGAGACCGAAAGACCAGATATCTCGATGGAAGCGAGCACGGTGAGCAAATTTCTCAACTTAGAGCGGAGGCAAGAATGAGGAGGTGGAGCATATTGCTCAACTTAGAGCGGAGGCAGCAGCGCGGGAGGCAGAGCAGAATAAAAAGTATGAAGAACTCCAGCTACAGCTGCAGACCATGATGTAGTTGTTCCAATAGCAGTCGCAGAGGCCGCCCTATTAGACATTTGTTTTATTGTTGTAAGATTTTTTTTAACATTGTTACAGTTAACATTTATTTATTATTCATTTATTAATAAATATCATGTAACACCCTGGTTCTAAGGGTTATACATTTAGTGCATAACTCAGGTATTGGCATACTTCAGTGTGTGGTTGGGTGAGTTTTGAGGGTCTTGAGAACTCTAAAGTGTAGTAGAATGCCTTAGGAAATTATTGAATTTTTAGTATTAAAAGGGGAGCTTGGCTAGAGGGGTCTTAAGAGAAATATTTGGGAGGTTAAGACACAAGAGAAGGCTTGGCAGAGTGGCAAGGAAGACGCCACATAGAGCATGGAGAAGTGACGCCTCAAGGTGAGAAGGGGGGCTAGTGTTCGAGCTGCTAGGGCAGCATTTTGGTTTTGTTTTTGCGTCATGAGAGGGGGGAGGAGTTGGTTTCAGCCATGGCACTTAAAAAGGGGATTTTGAATGGGTCAACTTATTTTGAATGTGTGGCTTGAGTTGGTTTTAGTTTGAATTTGATTGAAAGGTTGGTGTAGAGTGAAGCTAGGAGGGAATCAAGGGATTTGGGTGTGAGGTAGAAGAGTTGGACGGCTAGGGGGGTTCTCATGAGGGTATTTTGGCTATGAAGGGTAGGGGAGTGGCCGAATGCTATTTAAGGGGGTGTGCTCTTCCTTTAGCCGAATTTTAGCTTTTTCATCTAAAGCCTTCACTTTAATTTTTCTTCCCATACTCTACTAACACCAGAAACGTCCCTCTCCTCTTCACTTGTCACTTGGCCGAAATCTCAAGGTCACTTTTCCTTCCATTTTCCCTTAGTCACTTCACCGAAATCCCTCTCCATCCCTTGTCGCCGTAGTCGAACTTCTTTAAGCCATCAACATTTCTTTTCTTCTCTTATTTTTCACCAAAGCCGAAAGTACTTTTAGCCAAAACCTTTCTCTTCTTTTGACATCTTGCTAAGTCGATTCTTGAGGCCATCAAATACTCTCCTTAATCTTTTTGAGCATTTGGTAGTAAGTACTTCCACTTTAGTAGTTGGTTTGCTTTTTCTGCTTGGGTGCCGAACCTAAAGGGTGGTCTTGGTGTTTGGAGTTGGTCAATGGTTGTATGGTCTTAATATGGTTTTTCTTTCGTGTAGCCAAGGGAAGGAAACGCTAAGGATCTGTTGAGGTTTGATTTCATAAGGTAAAGGCTAGTTTCGGTCAAGAGGGGTTTTCCTTAAGTAATCTTATGTTAGAGCCGAATCTAACATGGACCATGCAGGGTTTTCGACAGCCTTTTAAGTAAGTGGCAATTTCGGGTTGGTTAAGCAAGTAAGGGGCAAATCGACAGAAGCATTTAGTAGCCTCCGGGATTCAAGTTGGTTTTGGTAAGCAATTTTTAGTAAAGGTTTAATATTTGGATTTATGGCTTGGAGGTTTAACCGATTTATCTGATTAAGTGTGTTGATGGAGGCAAGTACCAGTCAAGGGGAGCAAGGGAAAGTCCCTATCCGGAAGTTCAAGAAAAGAGCTATCTCGGTGGTTCGAGATTGGCCACCGGGGTGTGGGCCAGCATCAGAGTAGCAGTTTAGGCAGATCGCCGTAGTTTCATTTAGCGATAGCATTGAGATCGAGGGTCTAGAACTTCAGTGATAAGGTGCGTAATCATCGACCGCTTTCTTGATTAATTGTTTATTAGTGTGTACTTGTGTATCTTTGTGTGATAGCCGACATTAAAGGCTAAGGTGATGGATACCCATATGTGGGTAATCGATTATCGTGTTGGTAAATTGTGTTATTAAATTTACTTATGGTGTATGTATGATATGGTAATGAGCATGTGATGTATACTCATTCGAAATGATTGACTTGACATGATGCATTGACACTTATGCATGGGGATTGATGTGACCAAGGAAGGATGGGTGTACACATTGATGTACGTGGTCTAATGTTAGCCTCGTGCTACATTAGCTCTTGATGATTAGTTGTGTGCTACATCAAGGAGGTGTGGCTAGGTGCCCATCTCGGCGGTTGATAGCTGAGTGCATTACCGTAGACAGATTACTGTCGGGATCACGATGTGATCGGTGGCTCAGCCACGGCCTTGTGCAAGCAAGTCCGCCGAGGTAAGATTTGTGGGATCACTCGGTTGTGATCGTGGATTAGCCACGCCTTAAGTGTGGAGTCGCTAAGGTTGGTGTTACGGTGGATTGTAGGTTACCGGGATGCATGTTTGCATGACTTGTTACGTGAACTGTGTGGGTATGGGTTAGGTCCATACGTGTAGAACATGTGTAATGATTATGCACTGAGTCTGTGGACACACCTTATTCTTTCTTAACTATTTCAGGTGATGCGTAAGGACGAACTGGGTTCGGAGAGGATACAAGGTGGCCCATGCAGAAGAAGATATTTTAAATTATTCTAAGCCTTTTTAATATTAAGTATTTTGTTTAAGTATGAGTTGTAATAAGGGCCTTGTTATTATTGTGGTATTATGTTATTATTATTAGTAAGCTGGCTTGTTTAAATTAAATTACTTATGTGAAGATGGCTTTATTTTTAACAACTTTTCTTTATTCAAATTATATATATATGTTTAACAAAGTTTTAACTCAAACATTTTACATCATTAAGGTTTTCATATTATTTTAAATGGACATGGTTTTCGGTTAATAAATTTTAAGGTTTTATTCTAAAGTCACAAAGATTTTCAATTGTCTTTCCACAAAGTGACACAACCAGATCCGGTCAAAGCTCGTGGGCCGGGTATGGGGGTGTTACATATCATATATCTTTTATTAAATTTGAAGTATCGTTTAGATTTAATGCTTTTGGTGAGATTTCAATATTTTATTTGCTGCCTTGGGTTGGAATTATATGCAATTGTCGCTATTTTTGATTGGTTTTAATGCGGGAGGGTAGGATATTGCAAAAAATAGATCGCAAATTTGTGCAAATTAATATTATTAAAAAACGCCGCTTAAAGACCAGACCTTTAGCGTTTCTTAGAAAAGTGCCGCTAAAGGTCCGGTCTTTTAGCGGCGTTTCTTATAAAAGCGCTGCTAAAGGTCCGGTCTTTTAGCGGCGTTTCTTAGAAAAGTGCCGCTAAAGGTCTGGTCTTTTAGCGGCGTTTCTTAGAAAAGCGCCGCTAAAGGTCCGGCCTTTTAGCGACGTTTCTTACAAAAGCACCGCTAAAGGTCTGGCCTTTTAGCGGCGTTTCTTATAAAAGCACCGCTAAAGGTCTGGTCTTTTAGCGGCGTTTCTTATAAAAGCGCCGCTAAAGGTCATGACCTATAGCGGCATTTTTTCGCAATAAACGCCACTAATTTTTGCGGCGCGTGTTTTAGCGGCGTTTTTTGAAAGCGCCGCAAATTATATTAGTGGCGCTTAAAAATGCCACTAAAAGCCATAAAAAATGCCGCTAAAAGTCTGTTTTGGTGTAGTGTGTACAGTTGGATTTGGGGAGGCTCAACTATAAATAGAGGCATCTCCCTTCATTTTAAAAGACACTTGAGTTTTGGAGTAATAAAAATTCTTGAGAGCATTCACTCAAATTTCTCTCTCTTTTGCGTTCTTATTTTCTGTGGCTTGTTCTTATTTTGTTCTTCGCTCATCTTCATTTCTTTTTGAGTTGCTTCCATTCGAGTTAGTTTTTGGTGGAGGAATTTCATTGAATCCTCATATTATGGGAGTTAGGTTGACTTATGCGTTTTTTAACTTTTTATTTATCCATTTAATTGCTTAATCATTATTTATTCATTTATTTTAATTATTTTAAATTTATTTTAATTGTAACTTTTATCCAAAATTTATTTCTTAAAATAAGGTAATATTTGACATTTGGAGTTTTTATGGAATCATGCCCTAACTTACTGGGCTTCAATTTTTCTCATTAAGTCTAAATGATCAAATACCTTTTTTAAAATATATGGTTTTCAAATAAAAAACCTATCTCGGGAATTTAAGATGTGGTGTCCTAACTTACTGGATGCGATGTTTTGTCATCTCGAGGCAATGATTTCTAAAAAGCAAAGGATATTCGGTGTTTGAAAAATTCGAAAGATCGTGTTCTAACTTACTCAATTTCAATTTTTCTTTTAAAATCCAAATAATTGAATGTCCATTCAAAATTAAAGGACATAAGTTTTAAAAATCAAAAGGATCGTGTTTTAAAATCTTTTCAAAATTTTGACATTAGTACATTAATTAATCAATTAGGTATCAATTTTTGGGCGTTACGAGGGTGCTAATCCTTCCTCGTGCGTAACAGACTCTCGAGCCTGTTTTCTCGAATTTTGTAGACCAAAATCATTATTTTAATAAATCAAAATGTTTTATTAAAATGATTAATCTAAAGGTGGCCCGATCACACCTCGAAAAAAGATTTGTGGCGACTCCATTTTTGTTTTTAAAGTCGACCCCCCGTTTTTCTTTCAAAAAATAAAAATGGTTTCGACACTTACATTAATACTTTGTATATTGTCCTCACATGATTTTTGCATCCAAAGTAAAATGAAAGCATATGTTGCTCGCTGGTTGTCTCATGTTTAACTAATATTAAGCGATATTACATGGTCGGATTGTAATATAGAAAAATAACTTATATTAGTAGATGAACTTAAACATGTCCTTAGTCTAATCGGACATGAGCAAACTGATTGAAAGACTAATATGTGGTCTATCAATTCTAATCAGGGAGATGTTTTATCTTGAGCATCAAAGCGGATGACTCTTAGAGAATAGAGACATAGATGTGGCTAACTAGATTAATAGTACATCGGATAGGACCCAATCAGAATAGATCCTGAAACCGTTTATGGATTTATTTACTTGTGGCATTCATTGTGTGGCATACCTAAATCCTAAGTGGATGGCAAACTATGTGTGCGTGACTCGTACACTTTGATGCAAGTAAAAGTCTAAGTTCAAATAGATAAGGAACTGAAAGTTGATGCGTTGGGTGTAGGACTCTTGCAGTACGTAGCATCATTCACAATAGTGGAATTCATGGCCCGAAATATTGGCAAATGATATCCTCTCATTGGCATTACATTGTTTATGAAAAACAAACATGATCATGGGTATTTTGTCTTTGTGATGAATGACTTAATTATCTATTCGATAGTAATTGACTTTTCATAAAGGAAGATGTAATGGTTACCATGAGATAAAATATAATCATATTGGGAGAATGGATATTATCCCGTCGAGATCAAGAATATCCTATGAGGGTAACACACTGACGACAATGTCATTAGACGAGCATTGAGTAGTTGCTTTCGTAATGGCATGTCGTTAGGGAGAGCTTAGTCATGATACTATAGTGAAATGCCTTTGTGACTAAATGAGTTTATAATTAATAGGCAAAATGCTGGAACTTAATTATAAATCATTTGATCTTTAATTACATATGTCCAATCTTTGTAGCAGTACTCACACTATTGACATTTGCATGTCGGGAGGCGGTCAATGACCAATCTTTATGTTTTTTTACAACAACCATTTTTTAAAATTTCAAACTGATGTTGCTACTATGTCAAATGGCACCACAAAAGAAAAGTATTTTTCGTACTCATATATTATTTGTATTGTATTCAGGAGAAAATACATTAAGTTTTTTAATTCCAAACCGAACAGTCAGTGACCAATCAGTCATAACTTACCCTCCAACCCTTATGTTTTTTTACAACAACCATTTTTTAAAATTTCAAATTGATGTTGCTACTATGTCAAATGGCACCACAAAAGAAAAGTATTTTCCGTACTCATATATTATTTGTATTGTATTCAGGAGAAAATACATTAAGTTTTTTAATTCCAAACCAATGTTGTCAATGTACCAGGTGACACTCAAAAAATATTTTTTTGAGCAGAATGTTTGATTGATCATTGGGGGAGAGTTTAGGGTGGTGCGCCTGACAAGTTGGTGACACCCAATGGCACTGTAGAAAACGCCCAATTTTCGTAAATAATCACACCCTATACCATTTTTGTAATTAATTTTTTATATTATTTTGATAAAAAAAATCCTGAATTATAACAATTTTAAATTTTAGTAGTCATAATTCAATTATATTTTTGTATATATTTTATCAATCGAACAATCGATGTTTTACATACACTCCACCTTGATAAAGATCACTACATAAAGCTAATTTTGAGTCTTGATGTTTCTTTTTTATGGGAAATGAGATTGGTTTTGATGAGATTAAAATTAGCATTGATGATGATGTTAGTTACTATAGCATTGAAATTGAGTATTGTAACAGTGAGATTAAAAATTATGGTGGGATGTGTATTTGGGTTACGTCATAGTGGTGGCAATGAGATGAAAGTAGAAAATAACCATTAAAAACGTTAAATTAAATGTATATATAATAAAAAAACAATTAAAATCATATTTATATTAAATATTATATTCATATTAATGTTAAAGATAGTAAAAAGATATTGAAGCGCTTAAATATTAGACACATTAATTTAAAATAATTTATAATTTAACAAATTAATTAATATTTTATTTTCTAAAGGTTTGCAATTCTAGAAACATGTAACTTAATAACCTACACTTGGGAGTTTACTTGAAAATTGATATAATTTAACTTATTCATCATATTCTATTACTTTGTTTTGAATTAACTATACTATGTTTTCAATTGTATACTATAACCTTTTAATTATTTATTAGATGTCCCCTCATAAACATATCACAGTTCCTCTGAGAGAATTTAATGTAAAGTCTAAAACCCAATCATTCATATCAATTCCAAACCATGGCAAATCTCATCGTTGGTGTAAGCACTAAATTTTATCCGGCTTAATTATGGGTTTATTTTAAAAAAAAAATTAAAATTTTTTTAAAAAAATTTAAAAAAATTTACATTTTAACCCTTAAACTTTCCTAAAATTACATTTTGGCCCCAAAACTTTTCAAAATTACATTTTTACCCCTCATCTTTCTTAAAATTATACTTTGACCCCAATAATTTTATCTGATTTATAGTTCAATCCTTCATCAAAAAATCTCCAAAATTCATGGATTTCAAGATCCACCCCAATTTTTACCACCACCTAAGGATGGCCTCCTTCCCTAGCCACCGCCACTGCAAAAACACACTATAAAAGGGATTTTTCCCAAAAATCAAAACCCCAACATTCAAAAACCCACAAAAAAGAAAGAAAAGAAGAGAAAAGAAAGAAAAGAAGAGAAAAGAGAGGAAAGAATGAATAGGAGAGAAGGCTCACCACCGACGGGAAGACTTGAGTCGACGACGGCAAGCAATGCATGGTTGGAGAAGAAGAAGAAAGGAGAAAAGAAGGAAGAAGAAGAAGAAAGAAGAAGAAAAGAAAAGAAAAAGGAAAGAAAAAAAAGAAAGAAAAAAAGAAAAAGAAAAGTAAAAAATTCAAACTCACTGGTCGACCCGACCCGACCAGGACTGACCCGCCCACAAGCAGCCCAACAAAGAAGAAGAAGCCCAACCAAGAAGAAGCCTCAGCCCAAAGGCGAGGGCCCAAGAGAAAAAAAGAAGAAGAAAAAAGAAGAAAAAAAGAAAAAAGAAGAAAAAAGAGAAAAAAGAAAGAAAAAAAGGAAAAAGAGCCCGGATCGTGTATCTCATTCTTCAAGCTCGTAATTTTGAGCTTTTCGGTAATTTTTTTACCTACTTTTAATTTAATTCGTGTATTTTAATGACATCTCGTTTTAATATTATTAATATTTTTAGCATTTTTATTTTTTAATTGTATCTTATTTTACTTTTAATTTTAATAATTTTAATAAATAAGGCAACGAATCGGTTTTACACTAGTCGTTGATTTCATCGCTATGTTGGGTGAATATCATCGGTTCGTGTTAAATACGATACGCCCTTTTTAAAAAAAATCTAAAAAATCTAAAAAATAATAATAAAATAAAATTTCGAGTTTCAAAACTTTTTGTGTTTTCAGAAAATTGTCGTATTTTCCAAATTTTCGTGTTTTAAAAAATTTGTATTTTCAAAAATCTCGTATTTTAAAAATTCTCGTGTTTTAAAAGTTTTGTTTTCAAAAATTTTCGATTTTAAAATTTTCATATTTTCAAAATTTCGTGTTTTAAAAATTTTCAGATTTTCAAAAATTTTCAAAAATTGTGTTTTAAAAAAGTTCTCGTTTCAAAATTTTCGGTTTTCAAAAAATTTCATGTTTTAAAAAAATTATTGTGTTTTAAAAAATAATTTTCAAAATTTTCGGTTTTCAAAAAATTTCATGTTTTTAAAAAATTATTGTGTTTTAAAATTTTCAGATTTTAAAATTTTCATATTTTCAAAATTTCGTGTTTCAAAAATTTTCGATTTTCAAAGTTCTCGATTTTCAAAAATTCGTGTTTTAAAAAATAATTTTCGCTTCAAAATTTTCGAGTTTTCAAAAAAAAGTTCATGTTTTAAAAAAATTATTGTGTTTTAAAATTTTGTGTTTTCAAAATTTCGTGTTTCAAAAAAATTTCGTGTTTTCAAAATTCTCGATTTTTAAAAATTCATGTTTTAAAACAAAAAAATTCTTGTGTTTTAAAATTTCGTGTTTTCAAAAATTTCGTGTTTTCAAAAAATTTTCGTGTTAAAAAATCTGTGTTTTCAAAATTTTCAGATTTTCAAAATATTCGTGTTTTCAAAAATCCTCGCTTTCAAAAATTTTTCGTGTTTTAAAAAATTTCGTCTTTGCAAAAATTTCAATTTTCGAATTTTCGTGTTTTCAAAAAAATTTTGTGTTCCAATCGATCATGATTAAATATTAAATTGAACTTTTATTTTTAAAAAATTAAGACAACGCGCTTAACGAGATACCAATTTTGGGCGTCGCGAGGGTGCTAATACCTTCCTCGCAGAATCGACTCCGAATCCTATTTTTCTCTCAAATTTTGACGCAGACTTAAACCCGCCTTTTTAAGAAAATTCAAAAAATGATTTTTCTTTGAAAGAGGATTTATTAGGTGTCCGATCACACCTAGAAAAAGGATCGGTGGCAACTCCCTTTTTTAAATAAAATTGAAACTCGCTTTCAAATTTTAAATAATTTCCTCAATTAGCGCCAAGCAAATTTTAGGTCGCTACAGCTGGCGACTCCACTGGGGACATTTTTTTGAGAGTCGAGTCTGGAATTAAACGCGTGTTGTCAAAATTTTCAAAACTCTTGTTTAAAGTAATACTTAGTCGTGATCCTTAAATTTCGTTTTTTGAAAAGTCATGCATTTGCATCATGTTGTAAATATTTTTCTAACTTGTTTTATCTTTTTATTTTTCAGATCTAAGTTTTTACGGTTTTAGTTTTAGTTTTAAAATAAAACGAAAAGGTTTGTGAGTTTCTCCCCACACACTGCACTTGCATTTTTGCATAACATGAGCTCTCTACCCTGCTCCATCCGCTTAAGTGGAAGTAAACATTATGCCTTCGTGAGTTAACTCGCCCTCCAAGACAAAGCTAGTGAATACTTCCGGTTACATATGACTTATGCTTTCGTGAGTTAATTCGCCCTCCGCATAGGTATAAGTAAATGTAATCCTCGAATTGAGCTCATGAGCCTATGATGGGCGATAACCGAGGCTCAGATTAGCCTTAGTAGGCAACAAGACGGACAATTCGAGTAATTTTTTAGAACCAAATCGCATATAGTGAACCGTATGAGCCACCCGATTAGAGCCATGCCGAGCCTCCGTCTGCTAATAGTTACCAAAATAAGTACATGGGAGAAACGCTTTACCTTTTATTTCTTTTACATTTACACTTTTATGCAATCAAATCGGGTCCGCTTAATAATTTAGAGAGGGTAGATTATCCGATGAGCATGTGGGGTAAGTTTATTTTGTAAATATGATGGGGTAAAAAAAGTAGGTCGGCTTTCACCAAAATGCAAAATTAAATATCTTAATTTGTTAGATTTTCCATAGTTTTTCTCCGCTTATATTTGTTGTAATTACTAGCCAATGTTATTTGTCTTCATTTTTATTTTTCATCATGCATCATAGGCATCTTGTTAGGAAGGTGTTGATTAGAGATTGGTTGCCAAAAACGGGTTTCTGATGGAGGAGTCAATTACACAATTGACCAAGAAAAATGCCGTGGTTCGAGACTGGTCTTTGAAAACTCAGAAAGTAAAAGGGGACAGTTTAAAGGAAGGATGTATCTCCAATCTTCTGGAGCATATGACTATGAATGTTTGTCGGAATAACCTTGAAGACTTGACTAGGATCTGGAAACAGTGGGACTTAGACACTAGGGGCATCTTCACTGAAAAGTACGGGGATATAGCTCACTTAATCGCCGTCAACGTAGACGAACAATTGATTCAAGCCATGGTTCAATTCTGGGACCCAGCTTATCAATGTTTTACTTTCAACCAAGAAGATATGACTCAACCATAGAAGAGTATGCCACCTTGCTTCGCTGACAATGCACAATTCAAAGAAGATATATGTGAAAGAGCCCAAACCAATGACCTTCAAGAAAAAGCTAATGAAGTTGACAGAATGGTCGATAACATGGGCTAAAAACAGATAAAGAAAAAGAACGAAGTCAGGTTGTATTCCATGGTTTTCTCTGCGAGACTTAGTTCAAAACCATCCAGATATTGTGAAGAGAGTGGATCTGTTTGCTTTAGCCATTTTTGGATTAATTGTCTTCCCAAAAGTTCTTGGGCATATAGAAGTTGCGGTAGTGGATTTCTTTGAAAAGTTGAGGCAAGGAATCAACCCCGTCCCCACTATTTTAGCTGAGACTTTTAGATCTCTAAATTGTTGTAGGAGAAAAGGGGAAGGACATTTTATCGGATGTGCACAACTACTTAATGTTTGGATTCTGAGCCACTTCTGGAAATTAGAGCGCACACCTTTCTACATGTTTTCGAAAACATTCGCTCCATTGGAAGCTTACCTTGAGAAAGATTGGCCGAAGGATGTCACCGAACAAAGACTGGCTTCAGCTTTTTAGAACCTCCGCGCCGAAGATATAACTTGAGAGCACCATGGATCCGTCCTTCAATTTCGCTATACAAATGCGAAGCCAAGATTGGGTACCTTTACTCGGATTATGGGAGGAGTTGGATATGCACCGTTAATGGTTCAAAGGCGGTTTGTTTCACGACGCTCATACCAACTATCGGAGGATTAGCACATACCGAGTTTGCTTTTACGGTGAAGGTTACATGAAAAAAGTCCGAGATACTGCAAAGTCTTGGAAGGAAATCTACCTAATGGAGTTAGCTCTGTATGCTGATATTATCACTCAAGATTATGAAATATGGAGACGA
Source organism: Gossypium rotundifolium (assembly GCA_025506655.1). NCBI lineage: Eukaryota > Viridiplantae > Streptophyta > Magnoliopsida > Malvales > Malvaceae > Gossypium > Gossypium rotundifolium. The sequence continues at coordinate 73,389,467 of CP106727.1, forward strand.
AGACGAGTGAATAGTCAACAAACCTCACCAACAGATTATATTTTCCAAAATCCCTTCTCAGAAGAAATGCCGTCCGAACTGGAAATAGCAAGACATGAATTTGAACATGAAAATGCCAGTCTATTACGGGATATTAGTTCTCTTCAAAAGGAAAATTACCAGCTGAAGATAGATGTTCAAATTGAAAAATCAGAAATGAGAAAGTCCAAAAAGAAGCTGAAATCATGAGAAATGACTTAAAAGATCTTCATTTTGAGAGGTACCATAAAGAATAGCGGGCTGGGCAAATCATCGACGGAATGGAAGGAAGAATTAAGCAACATCAAAGGTGGGATAGAATTCTGGAGAGGGAAAGCAAAGAAGGAAGAGGAAAAAGTTGCGCGTGCTATGATAGAGTTAAGGAAGAAGAATGTTGAATACGAAACCATGTCTTCAGAATTAATGACTGGTCAGTCTGAGTGTCAAGAGCTAAGAAGGAAAATACGAGATTTAGAAAATATGTTGCAAGCTCATCAGCAACATTTGGATACTCTCCTAAAAGCTAGAAGAAAAGAATGGCCAGCATGACAGAGACATCCATGCCTACGGAAGAGCTCTCCAAGAAAAAGATATGTATCTTGGCGGTTTGATTAATGAAATTCGCAAGGTGGCTGTGCAAATTGTGCAATTATCGATGAAGCGAAGATCTCGCTACCAATTCCTCCGAGACAAGGATCAAGCATGTCAGAATTCCTAGAACGAGTAAAGAAACAAGGCGATGTGGCTAGGAAATTTGTGTAACTGTTAGATCAGAGATGGCAAAACATTTTGTAATAGACTCTTTTGATTAACGAAATGCGTAAGTATGGGGCTATCTTGAAATCAACACCAAATTCTTGCATATTTATTCATGATTTAACATGCATTTTTCATTTATTCATTCATCCATTCATTACATGTGCATATCACTCTAATCATTCACTGAGGCTAAAACCATACAATCCACAGTTGCAGAAAGATCAAGAAATGAGGTTTGTAAGAGCCTCAGGTCAAGAATTGGAATGGGAGCCCATAGCGTATCCTCCTTTGTCAAAAACATTTACATCTATAGGAATGATGTACCCAGGGCGAGATAATTCACGAAGCATGCTGTTATTAATTGAAAGGGGTCTTCAGAACGTCAGTATAAATGTTATTGACAAAGGAGATGACGCAATTGAAGATGTTTCAATGATACGCCCTTGTTCTCCTGGATTCATCTTGAATAATTGGACTGTTGTGGATCTTCTTATAGTTTCTAAGTCCTCTCCAGAGTAATGCTCAATGTTAACTCTCTTTTTTGTGTGCCCCTAAGTAATAGTGGGATTCTTTTGTAAGAGCTTATGTTTGCTCTTTATCATTTAAATGAACATTAATGGAGATGCATTTTGTCATAGTCTTTTCATTCTTATTAACTTCATAATTATTCCCTCTTCTCACAGTCTGTCCTCACATATACCTCATACCATGCCATAATATTATGTTTGTTGGTTCCAATACCTTGATACTCCTCTATAGTTTTCTTTTCCATTCACCTCTCAGGTGCTCAGATATTAGCGACATGAGCAATCCCGTTACAAGTCTTGAAATCGATTTCGAGAAAGCTATTTGTTTAGGAGAATTCGAAGCTGAGAAAAATGCTGAAGATTATGTCTTGTCTCCTGACTTACAAAAAATGATAGAACGAGAAGATAAACAGATCCTACCCCATCAAGAATCTGTTGAGACAGTGAACTTGGGAAACGAAGAAAAGATGCAAGAAGTGAAGATTGGGACCTCCATTTCAGATAACACCAAACATGATTTGATCGCCTTGCTTCGTGAGTATAAAGATGTATTTGCATGGTCGTATCAAGACATGCCAGGGTTGAACGAAGACGTAGTGGTCCATAGACTCCCATTGAAACCAGAATGCAAACCTATTCAACAGAAGCTGAGACGAATGAGACCTAAAATGTTGTTAAAGATAAAAGAAGAAGTCAAGAAACAATTTGATGCTGGCTTCTTACAAGTCTCCAAATACCCAGAATGGGTAGCTAACATAGTCCCAGTACCGAAGAAAGACGGTAAGGTACGAATGTGCGTGGATTATTGTGATCTGAATCAAGCAAGTCCTAAAGATAATTTTCCCTTGCCACACATCGATACATTGGTGGATAACACAGCAAAACATTCATTATTTTCTTTCATGGATGGATTTTCGGGTTATAATCAGATAAAGATGGCTCCCGAGGATATGGAGAAAACTACCTTTGTAACGATGTGGGGAACATTTTGCTACAAGGTGATACCGTTCGGATTAAAGAATGCCTGGGCAACATATCAGAGGGCAATGGTGATGCTATTCCATGACATGATGCACAGAGAGATAGAAGTTTATGTTGATGATATGATTGCCAAATCTCGGGGGGAAAGAGAGCATATTGGGAACCTCAAGAAATTGTTCGAAGATCGAGAAAGTTCCAAATGAAGCTTAATCCAACCAAGTGTACGTTCGGGCTACCTCGTGAAAATTACTCGGCTTCATTGTTAGTGAGAGAGGTATTGAGGTTGATCCAGATAAGATAAAAGCCATACAAGAACTACCACCTCGCATACACAAAAAGAGGTCGAGGATTTTAGGAGGTTGAACTACATCGCCGATTCATTGCTCAACTTACCAACCAAGTGTGACCCAATTTTTGACTCCTTCGAAAACATGATCCGGAGAGCGGAACGATGAGTGCCAAGTGGCTTTTGACAAAATAAAATAGTATTTGTCTAACCCTCTGGTGCTAGTACCACTAACTCCCGGAAGACCGTTAATATTGTCTCTAACCGTGCTCGAAAATTCAATAGGTTGCGTACTGAGGCAACATGATGAGTCGGGGAAAAGAGAAAGGGCGATCTACTATCTCAGCAAGAAGTTCACAGAGTATGAAGCAAAGTACCCATCAATTGAAAAATTCTGTTGTGCTTTGGTTTGGGCAGTTCGAAGGTTCAGACAATATATGTTGTATCATACGACGTGGTTAATTTCAAAGTTGGACCTAATAAAATACATGATGGAATCACCTGCACTTTCAGGAAGAATGGCACGATGGCAGATCCTACTATCAGAGTACGACATTGTATATGTGAGTCAAAAGTCGATAAAAGAGAGTGCGATAGCTGACTTCTTAGCAACTGGAACAACAGAGGAATACGAACCATTGAGATTTGATTTCCAGATGAAGACTTGATGTGCATTACAGAAAAAGAGTGTGAGTCGTCAAAAGAGAAATCATGGAAGATGAACTTTGATGGTGCATCAAATGCATTGGGGCATGGGATTGGAGCAGTCTTAGTGTCACCAGAAGGGAACCATTATCCGTTCACTGCCAGATTAAATTTCTTCTATACCAATAACGTAGCGGAATATGAGGCTTGCATCATGGGACTTTGCGCAGCTATTGAACGAAACATCAAAATCTTAGAGGTGTACGGGGACTCAACGTTGGTGATTTACCAAATCCGTGGAGATTGGGAAGTGAGAGATTCGAAATTGGTCAAATATCGCGATCTCGTAGCGGAGCTGGTCAAAGAATTCAAAGAAGTGACTTTTAACTACTTCCCACGAGAAGAAAACCAATTGGCTGATGCCTTGGCCACCCTGCCTTCAATGTTCAAAGCAAACAGAGAAACAGAAATAATGCCTCTCCAAATGAGCATATATGAGGTCCCTGCACATTGTTTTAGCATTGAAAAAGAGACAGATGGATGGCCGTGGTTCCATGATATCTTAGAATATGTCAAGAATCAAAGGTATCCCGAGCAAGCAAATGAGAACGACAAAAGAACAATCAGAAGAATGGCGGTGGGATTTGTCCTTGATGGGGATATCCTGTACAAAAGAGGAAAAGATCAAGTGCTCCTGAGATGCGTGGATTCTGTTGAAGCGAAAAATACTTGAAGATGTCCATGAAAGAATTTAGGGACGATGCCAATGGTTTCACTATGGCGAGCATGATTATGAGACTCGGTTATTCTTGGTCGACGATGGAAAGCGACAACGATTAGTTACGCGCGAAGGTGCCACAAATGTCAAATTTATGGCGATAAAATTCATGCAAATTTCTTCATGTCATGACTTCTCCGTGGCCTTTTTCTATGTGGGGCATGGATGTTATAGGCCAATCTCTCCAAAAGCTTCTAATGGCCACCGGTTCATTTTGTGGTTATAGATTACTTCACAAAATGGGTAGAAGCCGCTTCATTTTCTAATGTGATGAAGACTGCAGCTTTGTGTTCTTAAAAAGGAAATCATATGTCGATACGGTTTGCTCGAGAAAATTATTTCAGATAACTCTTTAAATCGAACAACAAGATGATGAAAGAAAGTGCGAGCGATTTCAAATAAAGCATCATAATTCCTCACCCTATCGCCCAAAGATGAACGGAGCAGTAGAAGCGGCTAACAAAAACATTAAGAAGATTATTGGGAAAATGACCGAGACTTATAAAGATTGGCACGAGAAGCTACCATTCGCTTTGTATGCATATCGCACATCTGTGCGGACACCTACTAAGCAACTCCTTTCTCTCTGGTCTATGGAATGGAAGCTGTGCTGCCCATTGAAGTTGAGATCCCCTCTCTACGAGTCTTAATGGAGTCGAAACTAGAAGAATCAGAATGGGTTCAAGCTCGATATGACCAGCTAAATCTTATCGAAGAAAAACGCTTAAAGGCAATCTATCATGGACAGATGTACCAGAAGAGAATGATCACGGCTCATGACAAGAAGGTGCGGCCAAGAGAATTCGCGAGGGGAACTCAGTCGAGAAAGATTCTCCCAATATAAAAAGACTTTCGAGGAAAATGGGCACCAAATTGGGAAGGGCCGACGTCAGAAAGAAGGCTTTCTCTGGTGGAGCTTTGATTCTCACTGAGATGGATGGGAAGGAGTTACCTAATCCAGTGAACTCAGATGCCGTGAAAAAGTACTATGCCTAAAAAAAAGAGAGATCAAGATGAAAACCCGAAAAGGGCGTCTTGATAAAAAAAGAAAAAAAAAAAAAGAAGAAAAAAGATCAAGATGAAAACCCGAAAAGGGCGTCTTGATAAAAAAAGAGAAGAAAAAAGATCAAGATGAAAACTCGAAAGGGCGTCTTGATAAACATAAAAGATTAGGATGAAAACCTGAAAGGGCATCCTAATGAATGAGGTTCGGACAAAAGGAGCAAGACGATTTGAACGGGGAGTCATGTGGCGAGATTACAATATTTGAAGCAATCCCAAAGCTCAAATCTTCTACACAAGAAGTCGTGCTCAAGAGATCTAGGATGAAGAAATGTGGAGAAGTTCATGCGTTGAATATCTAGAGCATTTGTGACAATTGAATCGCTTTCCTTTCTTTATAATGTTTTCTTTATTGAGCTTTTCCTTGTCAATTTTCTTTGCTTATTGCTTTTGAAATAAATATGAATGTGAGGTATTTCTTTCGTACTCTACTTTCCTATTTTCATGCATCTCATGTGTGGTTCGTCTAAATGATAAATAGTGAAATGACATACTCTAAACAAAAGGAATGTTGAGTATTAGCCGGATGAGAATTTGGTAAGTGCAAGAGCCTCAAAGCAAGGACAAAAGTTCAACAAGGGCAAAAGGGTGATACACGAGAAACGCAGATTACTCGAGGATGGGTACAAAACCCGAAAGGAAATCAAGAATCAAGCAATGAATGCAATCATCATGAGAGTCGAATTAAAAGAGATATAAAATAAACAAGCCCAATGCGTATGGCATAATCATGTAGGCATAAAAGCATTTAAGACTAAACATGTGCATATCATGATAACATCATGCATGACATATACAGGTATTCCAATAAAGCAAAAGGTTTTGATGATAGCTGTACCGAACCAAGGACAAGGAAGACATTCGAGTTCCACCGTAAGATATGTTTTGAAATTTTGATACTTTTAAATTATTTCATTTCGCTTTTCAAAAAATCAACTCATATGGCGAGAGGTGAGTTGAGCCTCAGTCACACGCCGAGGTATTTTCAATTCTATTTTCAAAAATCAACTCATAATGCGAGAGGTGGGTTGAGCCTCAGTCACACGCCGAGGTATTTTCAATTTCTTTTTCAAAATCAACTCATAATGCGAGAGGTGAGTTGAGCCTCGGGTCACACGCCGAGGTATTTTTCAATTTCGCTTTTCAAAAATCAACTTATATTGCGAGAGGTGAGTTGAGCCTCGGGTCACACGCCGAGGTATTTTTCAATTTCTGCTTTTCAAAAAATCAACTCATATTGCGAGAGGTGAGTTGAGCCTCAGGTCACACGCTGAGGTATTTTTCAATTTTCGTTTTTCAAAATCAACTCATAATGCGAGAGGTGGGTTGAGCCTCAGGTCACACGCTGAGGTATTTTCAATTTCTGTTTTTCAAAAAAATCAACTCATATGGCGAGAGGTGAGTTGAGCCTCAGGTCACACGCTGAGGTATTTTCAATTTCTGTTTTTCAAAAATCAACTCATAATGAGAGAGGTGGGTTGAGCCTCAGGTCACACGCTGAGGTATTTTCAATTTCTGTTTTTCAAAAATCAACTCATAATGCGAGAGGTGAGTTGAGTCTAGGGTCACACGTCGAGATATTTTTCAATTTCTGTTATTCAAAAAATCAACTCATATTGCGAGAGGTGAGTTGAGCCTCGGGTCACACGTCGAGGTATTTTTCAATTTCTATTTTTCAAAAAAATCAACTCATATTGCGAGAGGTGAGTTGAGCCTCAGGTCACACGCTGAGGTATTTTTCAATTTTCGTTTTTCAAAATCAACTCATAATGCGAGAGATGGGTTGAGCCTCAGGTCACACGCTGAGGTATTTTCAATTCTTTTCAAAAATCAACTCATAATGCGAGAGGTGAGTTGAGCCTCAGTCACCTGCCGAGGTATTTTCAATTCGCTTTTCAAAAATCAACTCATATTGCGAGAGGTGAGTTGAGCCTCAGTCACACACTGAGGTATTTTCAATTTTATTTTCAAAGATCAACTCATAATCCGAGAGGTGAATTGAGCTTCGTGTCACATGTCGAGCTATTTTCGATTGCTTTTCAATAAAGAATAAATATTGGACATCGAACAAAATTTAAGCTTTTAAGTCTTTGCTTCATCCCTGCTTCACAAATGATGAGCAAAGAGGGCAATTATAAGCACTAAATTTTTATAAAGCTTAATTATGGGTTTATTTTAAAAAATTTAAATTTTTTAAAAAATTAAATTTTTAAAAAATTTAAAAAATTTACATTTTAACCCTTAAACTTTCCTAAAATTACATTTTGGCCCTAAAACTTTTAAATTTACATTTTACCCTCATATTTCTTAAAATTATAGTTTGACCCCAACAATTTTATGCATTTATAGTTTAGTCCTTACATCGGAAAATCTCCAAAATCATGGATTTCACAAGACCCACTCTCGATTTTCCTACCACCACCTAAGGGATGGCCTCCTTCCCCTAGCCACCGCTACCTACAAAACACACTATAAAAGGGATTTTTCCCAAAAATAAAACCCCAACATTCAAAAACCCACAAAAAAGAAAGAAAAGAAGAGAAAAAGAAAGAAAAGAAGAGAAAAAAGAGAGGAAAGAAGAAAAGAGGGAGAGAAGGCTCACCACCGTGGGAAGACTTGAGTCGACGACGGCAGCAAGGCGGTTGGAGAAGAAGAAGAAAGGAGAAAAGAAGGAAGAAGAAGAAGAAGAAGAAGAAAAGAAAAGAAAGAAAAAAAAGAAAAGAAAAAGGAAAGAAAAAGAAAGAAAAAAAAGAAAAAAGAAAAAGTAAAAAATTCAAACTCAAGAGGGTCGACCCGACCCGACCCGTGACTGACCCGCCCACAGCAGCCCAACAAAGCAGCAGAAGCCCAACCAAAGAAGAAGCCTCAGCCCAAAGGCGAGGGCCCAAGAGAAAAAAAGAAGAAAAAAAGAAGAAAAAAAGAAAAAGAAGAAAAAGAGAAAAAAGAAAGAAAAAAGGAAAAGAGCCTGGTCGTGTATCTCATTCTTCAAGCTCGTAATTTTGAGCTTTTCGTAATTTTTACCTACTTTTAATTTAATTCGTGTATTTTAATGACATCTCGTTTTAATATTATTAATATTTTTAGCATTTTATTTTTAATTGTATCTTATTTTACTTTTAATTTTAATAATTTTAATAAATAAAAACGAATCGGTTTTACACTAGTAGTTGATTTCATCGCTATGTTGGGTGAATATCATCGGTTCGTGTTAAATACGATACGCCCTTTTAAAAAAATCTAAAAATCTAAAAAATAATAATAAAATAAAATTTCAAGTTTCAAAACTTTTGTGTTTTCATAAAATTGTCGATTTTTCAAATTTTCGTGTTTTAAAAAAATTTCAGATTTTCAAAAATTCTTGTATTTCAAAAATTCTCGTGTTTTAAAAGTTTTCGTGTTTTCAAAATTTTCAGATTTTAAAATTTTCATATTTTCAAAAATTTCGTGTTTTAAAAATTATCGATTTTCAAAGTTCTCGTATTTTCAAAAATTCGTGTTTTAAAAAATAATTTTCGCTTCAAAATTTTCGGTTTTCAAAAAATTTCATGTTTTTTAAAAAATTATTGTGTTTTAAAATTTTCAGATTTTAAAATTTTCATATTTTCAAAATTTCGTGTTTCAAAAATTCTCGATTTTCAAAGTTCTCGATTTTCAAAAATTCGTGTTTTAAAAAATAATTTTCGCTTCAAAATTTTCTAGTTTTCAAAAAAAGTTCATGTTTTTAAAAAAATTATTGTGTTTTAAAATTTTCGTGTTTCAAAAAAATTCTCGTGTTTTCAAAGTTCTCATATTTTCAAAAAATTCATGTTTTTAGAACAAAAAAATTTTCTTGTGTTTTAAAATTTCTGTGTTTTCAAAAATTTCGTGTTTTCAAAAAAAAATTTCGTGTTAAAAAAATCTCGTGTTTTCAAAATTTTCGTATTTTTAAAATATTCGTGTTTTCAAAAATCTTCGTTTTCAAAAATTTTTCGTGTTTTCAAAAAATTTCGTGCTGCAAAAATTTTGAATTTTCAGAATTTTCGTGTTTTCAAAAAAAAATTCTTGTGTTCCAATCAGATCACGATTAAATATTAAATTGAACTTATATTTTTAAAAAAATTAAGACAACGCGCGTTTAACGAGATACTAATTTTGGGCGTCGCGAGGGTGCTAATACCTTCCTCGCAGAATCGACTCCGAACCCTATTTTTCTCTGAAATTTTGACGCAGACTTAAACCCGGCCCTTTTTTAAGAAAATTCAAAAAAATGATTTTTCTTTGAAAAGAGGATTTATTAGGTGTCCGATCACACCTAGGAAAAAAGATCGGTGGCGACTCCCTTTTTTAAATAAAATTGAAACTCTGTTTTCAAATTTTAAATTATTTCCTCAATTAGCGCCTAAGTAAATTTTAAGTCGCTACAATTGGTTCCAACAATGCTATAGTTTACTGTTTAAATATTGCTCTGGTCATTGGTTAGATTTGAAGGGAAAAAAAGAAAGAACCAAAAAGCCCAAAAAAATCCGACCAAAACCTTCCTTTCTTTAACCTTGACTTCTTGTCTGTATTTCCTCTCTCCTTTTAGGGTGCAAATAAGTTGGCGAGCATTTAATAATACCCAATCTTTTCTGTGACAAAACACAAGGCAATTCATAGTTACTGATAAGCTCCACCTTAGCCCTTTGTTTGTAAACATGAGGCCAAAGATCTATCTGTTTGGAGACTCTATCACGGAGGAGTCTTTCGGTGATGGCGGTTGGGGCGCTTCTCTTGCCAACCATTTCTCTCGCACGGTACATATAGTTTCGTTTTTTTTTTTTTTTTTTATGGGCAGTGTTTGTGTTGTTTTATTTCTATGGTATTAAAGAGATTAATTTTGAAAGTGGGTTTGGTGGTTTAATATTTACAGGTAGATGTGGTGCTGAGAGGGTACAGTGGATACAATACAAGGTGGGCGTTGAAGGTAGTTGATAGGGTATTTCCAACGGCGGAAAGCACTGGTGCGGGGGCGCCACTTGCAGTAACGGTGTTCTTTGGAGCTAACGACGTTTGCCTTCCCGATAGATATGGTGCTTTCCAACACGTGCCACTTAATGAGTACAAGCGGAATCTCCACTCTATCGTCGCCTCTCTCAAGGTCAAGCTTCCTTCCTTCACCTCTTTAATCTAACACTTATCCATAAAATCTGAACAGCCTCCTTGGGTATAATTAATCCGAAATAATATTTTTAGTGGAGAAAAATATTAAAATAATATTCACTAAAATTATAAAATTTAGTCCCTATTATCTATAGTGACTAGAATTAAAATCGTCACTTCATCGTAGATATCTCCATCACTATTATTTTGTGACAATTAATACGAAATCATCACAATTATTCAGTATTTTGTGATCAAATTTTGACACAAATTTTAAGCAATTGTGATAAAAATAAATGGTCATAGGTATTCAAATTTTTGACCAAAAGTTTAGATACTAAAATTATATACAATTGTGACAAAATTGAATCATCAAAATTATTACATTTTTGTAACTAAAATGTTGAAAATAATATTGTAATCAATTGTGACAAAATTAAATGTTTTAATTATTCAACTTTTGTGACTGAATTTTGTACACTAAAATGATAAATAATTGTGACAAATTAAATGGTCATAATTATTAAATTTATTTGTGACCAAATTTTTACGTTAAGATCATAAGCAATTATGATAAAATTAAATTGTCACAATAATTATTTCTATTGTGGAAATTATTTTCGATTCTAAAAATAAATTTATGCCAAAAAGTTGTCACAATAACTAATATTCTTGTGATGAGAATACTGCTAAGAATAATTATCAAAAAATGTTGTCACTCATGTTATTTTATTAGTGGCAAGGGCCTCTTCTTTAACATGTATTGAAATAATATCTCATAAATTATATAATAATCAAATTTAGTTCGAAATTAAATCAACATTTTATGATAAGCCTAGTTAAAAATAAGTTTCAAAGTATATAATGGGATTTTGTACTAACCCTTGATTTAGACTTATTTTGGTGTATTTAAATCTTTGTTTTAGACCTTGTTACGCCTATTTTGATTTTGAACTTTAAAGCATGTTAGACCTTTGTACTTTAAAGCATAATTAGGATATTAAATTTTAATTTTTAATTTAAGCCTTTAGATCTAAATTTTAAATTGGGCTTCTATTCACAAAAAGAAATAAATTTAGCTTCTGAATTTTATTGTATATTTTATTATTTATAAATTAAAAAATAAAATAATAAAATAAAATTAAAAAAGGGAAAAAAATTAAAAATCGACACACAACATTGAACCACTTGTGCCATGCCTGAATATCAATTCGCCACCAACCCCTGCTGCCTGCCTACTTCCCAATTCAATCATGTCATTTCCCCACCCTCGTTGGTTATATCGACTGCCTCATCGCCTACTTGAATCCCCGACCCTTATAGGCAGAATAGAGAACGGAAAATAGAAGCAATCATATAGAAATATCAAATCCGTGACACCCTGAAGATTTATTAAAAACCAAACGAAATTTATATTTTAAATTTATTTAATCTGCGGCACCTCAAAGACTTAAAAAAACCATTTATTATTATTTTTTAAAATTATTTAATCTTTGAATCATGGATTTTACAAAGAAATTTATTGAAAAATATAATATTAATAACTATACTAATCAATAAGAGTTGAAACCAGATAAATAACATAAAATTAAATGGCTATGTTATGATGGCATTAACAGATAACAGAAATTCAACTTCACTAAAATGGTAAAATATTGAAGGACTGAAACACAATTACCACAAAAGCTTAAAATTAACCCAAGAGAAAAAATAACAAAAAATTAGTGTGAAAGCTGGGCAAGTTCTTCCAAAAGCCATGAACCTTTGAACTTTTTACATATTATTAAGCTATTATTTCATTAAATCTTAAAAGAAGAAAGGAAAAGAAAACCTCAATGCAAACATAAAAATATATACAAGATTTAAACCGTTTAAATAAAATCATGGAAAATAACAAAATACTTTAAGAAAAACATGAAATAATCAAATATTTTATTTTCAAATAATCAATCCACGATATATAAAAAAAAAAAAATGACAACTTACAATTTGAAATATCAATAAAGATGGCTCAAAGCTAGTATTTCTTTCAAACTGCCCACACTCCTTTTCTTTCCCAACCGTTCAAAGATATTTTAAACCTCTCACTTTCATTTCATTTTTTTAATAACAGCATAAATAATTTTTTTTTAACAATCTCATTATATATTTTAATCATTATTTAATTTTTTTACACAATACTTAAAATTATTTGTAACCCCTCCCTAATCAATAAATAGGAAGATAATTCGTTTTAACGCACTCGAACACATGTCCTCCTACATTGCCAACAATATCTATACCAATCGAGTTAAGACTCAATCGACAACAGTCCCCATTTGTTATCATATTCATATGTAGAACATATGTGATTTTAAAAATAACATCCAATAAACAATAAAATATATGGTTTGAAACTAATAATAATCACAACGTATATGCAAAATGTATGAAATTAAAATAAAATAAAAATTAGTTTAAATTGGGAGTGAAAATTAAATAGGTAAATACATTTATTAAAAAAGATAAATAAATGTGATTAAGAATATTAAATGCAATCCAATTGCTTTCTAACTTGTATAATCATTTTTCTATAGCATGTTAAAATGTCAACATGTTAGAAAGCATTAAAATATGTCATAAGTCCTTATACTCTTCAAAATTTTAGAATTTAGTCTTTATAATTTTATTTCAAGAATTTAGTCTAATTTTTCAGATTTTAAGTTTCAAGTTCAATTGTTAACAATGTTAAAATTATTTTGTTAAAATTAAGTACATTACAAGATTTTTTTTTTTTTTAGTTACATGACTACCAAGTGATTTTTTTTTCCATTTCAAAGTATCACAATAATAAATTTAACAAAAAGAAATTGCATTAACAACAATACCTAAATTTTGAAAATTGAAAATAAAGGGACTAATTTCCTAAAAATAAAAATACTATGGTTAAATTCCAAATTTGTGAAGATTACATAAACTTATGACATATCTTAACCTTTAACATATTATCAAAATGTTATCATGTTGGTGAAAGAAAAATCAACATTAAAAATAGAGTTATAAAATGTTTATTTAACAATTGAATCATAGGTAAAGTGGTAACTTATTTAAAAATAAATTTCCATTAATCTTAAGTTGGTGTTGAATTGACTTGTGACACCAAACTAAGTAACAAATGAATCATATGTAAAGTTCAGATTTTATGCATGTTAATAACATGGGTTCAAATCTCATCATTTACAAGTTTTTATTGGTTTCATTAAAAAGTAATAGGAAAAAAGTACCTAGTAATAATATAACTTATTTCAAATATGTAATGGTAGTTTAATAATTTTTCAAATCGAGTTGATATCTAATCGACTCGTGACTCTAACTCAATCAAAAGTTTAAATAATAACATAGATATAAATAATGAAATAGGTTGTGTATTAATATTAGCATTTTATAGTGAAAAAATTGTATGGTGGCAATAATAATTAATAATAGTGACACGATATGTTATCACTATTACATCAGTTCTCAAGAAAAAAACTTGAAGGCAATTTTTATGGCCATTAATAATAATTAATAATAGTGACTTTATATGATGTCACTATTACATTACTTCTCGAGGAAAAAAAAGAACTTGGAGGCAATTTGAACATTTCATTAGTGACAAATTGGTATTGACAAATAGATTTGGTCACAAATATAAACTTATAGTGGCGATTTACTTATGAAGTAATTAAATATTAATAATAGTGACTATATATGTTGTCACTATTATATAATTTATTGAGGAGAAAACTTCGTGCTGATATTTAACATTTCATTAGTGACACAATTATAGTGACCAACTAATTTGGTAACAATTTTACACTTGTAGTGGCTATTTATTTGTGATATAAATTTATATTATGACAATTACATCATTATAAAAAGTAAACTTGATCGCAACGAAAAATTGTATCATCACAGTAATGGTTAATAGTAGTGAATATTATATTTGTCACTATTACACCATTTCTTGGGAAATAAAGCTTCACGCCAATATTTAGCATTTCTTAAGCGATGAATTGATAGTGCGCAACATATACGGTAACAATTATACACAAATAGTGACAATTTTACTTGTGACATAATTTAAATTGTCGCAACTATTGTTTTAATAGTGATCAAATATTAATGAATCACAATTATTCATTTTACTAGTGTCACAAATAATCAACTATTTGTGATTGAAAATCTTTATTGCCGCAACTATATCAATACTAAAATCTTAATTGTTGTAATGTCTCCTTTTATTTATAATATGATAATTGCTTTATATATATATTTAGGTCAACAGATATATAAATTAACAAATTCCACAAAAATATAAGATAATTATTTTATACATCTTTAATGAAATTTAAAAAATCTCATCGAATAATTATTTAAAAATATAGATAAATAAATAAATAAATAAATGAGATGTGGGTAATATTTTAACTCACTCGTGAATTTTATTTTATTTTAAAAGTAACCTCATCTAGTAATAATAAAAATTATATTACAATTCATAAATTTATTTATCAAAATGTGCAATTTTTTACTTGAAATTAATTTTTTATATATAATACTTATTTCTATCAAAACCCTTAACTTTTAAATTGGAGAAAAATATGTTTAAGTGTACCTAAGTTTACGTGTTTGAATTCACGTTCTTCTTATTGCAATAACAACAATATCGACCAAATTAAGACTCGATCGGTTACTTTAAAAAATGGTTCAACCTCTTTTATTATTATTATTATTATTATTATTATTATTATTATTATTATTATTATTATTATTATTATTTCTAGAATGCGCACACACCTGAACATACTTTAAAATATGATTTTCTAAACAACTTTTTAGACATACTTTCAGAAAAATATAGCCTGTATAATTTTTGCGATTATTGCTTGAAGCACTTCTTTGTTTGTTAATTATTATGTATATATATATATATATATATATTAATTATAGGTTTTATCTAGTATATTTCGTTGATAAGTTATTTATGAATCTTAGAAAAGAAAGTAATAGTATACGTGAATAAATATCATAAACAAAATTTCTTTTGATAAATTATATTAATCGTATTAGTTTACTGAATTTTCAAGCTAGGATTGGAATTTGGGTGGTGGGATTGTGCTACTCTTTGTTTTCTTGTGTGTGTTTTATTTTTAAATTATTTAAAACCCTATAAGTAAGGTTGAAGGGATGATATATATTTCATTTTTTATATATTATCGTAAACTTATACATCACCCTTTTAACTTTGTGAAATCTAAATACTATGGAATATTTCTTCTCTTTTATATGATTTTAATGTTGGGAATGCACATGGCATATGTCACGCTTTATAATTTGGTAGAAAGCATGGAGCATGGTCAGCCTCAAGCATTTTGGTTGGGAAAGTGGATCTCCGAATATCCAAAAAGCAAGGGATGAAGTGTGGGTGGGTAAGGCCCAGTTGTCGCTATTCTTGTTTGCCACTTGGCTATTATGAATATCCCTTGTTTAATTTCCTTTTCAATTACTGCCTATTGGCTATATTAGGGGTGAGTATTCGATCGAGTCGAGTCGAATCAAGTTAAAAAATTTTGAGTTAGTCGAGTTGACGAATACTATTTTAGCAACCGAACTCAATTTGAATTTTTTTCGAATCGTATCGAATCGAGTCAAAAATTTCGAGTCGAGTTAATGAACCCTATTATTTATACTTAATGTTACATTTACATGAACCAATTATTTAACTAGTAAACGAGGTATAAAATTATTTAACTATATAAACAATATAATGTTTTTGCCTTTTAACTTAATGAGTGAACATTTATCAAAATAACGTAGTTTTGACTTTTAACTTAATGATTTTGACTTTTAACTTTAGAAAAGGTAAACATTTATCAAAATGACATAGTTTTGTCTTTTCTTATTCGATTTTCAAATAACTCAAATTGTGTAATTCACATTCGAGTTAAACCAAAAAATTTAATTTTTTATTCGAGTTGATCTAAAAAACTTGATTAATTCAAATAATTCGAACTATTTAATTTAAAATTTAAAAATTTTATTAAATTTTTCGAATCGAATCGGATTTTACTTACCCTTAGGCTATACCCAGCTACTAGTCTAAATTGCTATTAGGATTGGTACCTTTGTTCGGTCAAAGAAAGGCAGTAATTTCTGGAGGTCCAAAGATCACTTTAGGGAAACGTTTTTAAATTTAATATATACTTAATATCATAGGCATAAGGGCTAAGAGTAGATGGGGTTGCAGTTACAGTGGTCCTCTTGGTTGGATTGGAAGTCCCTTGTGTGCATGCATATATTTCTAGAATGTTTTTGTTGAGAAAAATATTCATACGCCCTTTGTGATTATGGTTCCACTTTTGTGCCTCTCGAGAAGTAAAGTTGGGCCATTGATATAAAGGATTATACGATGGGAAGCCACCAGAGTTGAATATTTTAATTTGCTTTCAATGATTATGAAAGAAGGTAAGTTTACTTATCAAGCATTACAGCCTTTTTCCATTTGTTTTTAGATTCTTTTTCATTGTTAGGTACTTGGATTATTTAGCGGATTAGCTTTCTAAATCAAACATATGGCTGCTCAACAAATCATTTATGTGGAACAGTTAATATAATCTCTTTTATTTACATTTTCTTTTTCGTCCTTCTAGGCCAAAGTTATGAGGATATACAGCAGGTTATCATGGATTTCATATAATATATAGTATATAAATATATATGGTATATATATTATTTGCTGGTCCTGCTCATAGACTGTGCTCTTCTGTTTTGTGGTCTCAGAAGCGGTGGCCAAGTACTTTGATTCTCCTAATTTCACCTCCTCCAATTGATGAAGTTCAACGCATTGGGTATTGTTCAACATTTTTTATATACTTTGGCCTTTTACATCCCATTGCGCCTTATGATCTCTATTATACATGCTTAAACTGGTGTTAAACCCTAGACATCCTTACGTTGAGAATCCATTGGGTTTGCCGGAGAGGACAAATGAAGCTGCGGGGGCTTTTGCCAAGGCATGTGTTGAAACTGCTGGAGAATGTGGAATTTCAGTGGTAGATCTCTGGACCAGGATGCAGCACTATCCTGATTGGCGCAATGCTTTTCTTAGGTATCTCACACTTTTCGGGTTTTGTTAATTTGGATGCCTACTTTTCATGCATATATATAAATATATGAATTTTGTTGAAATAACACAATCCCACATCTAAAAAATATAAGATTGTGGAGAGTTTATTATTATAAATACGGGTTGCTTCTTGATGTCCTCGAAACCAACTAAAAATACGACAAAAGCAAGTGCACCTATCGTTAAATAGTATAGTTATGGTGAACAAAGATATCGTTCTCACGAGGACTAAATGTATTAGTAATTACCGTCTTTCTATTATTTAACCGATAAATTGAAGTGATTGAGTTAAACTAAAATTAACTAAATTAATTAAATAAGAACTCAACAAAGAACAAATCAGGGAAATAATAGAATAATAACCAAGAAATGAAACAATACTCAGGAAAGAATCTACCTAGACTGCGTCTGTCATTATCAATTTGAATTAAACAATTTATTCATTTAATATCTTGATCTGTAGAAATCCATAAATTATGCTAATATCTCTCTTTAAGACTAAAAATAACTGACTCTAGGTTGATTAATTGAAATTCTTTTCTAATTAAAACTACTATTATCGCATTAACTATATCTATGAATTCCCCTATTATATTTGACTCTAATCCGGTAGATTTATGTTATCCTATTTCTAGAATTGCATGCAACTCCACTCAATTATGCTAGATTTACTCTTAAATAGGGTGTATTCCTCCTTTGAATTAAGCACATTAAATATGAGATAATAATCCAAAAATATTAAATCAAGAATTAAGCACACATAGCTGAGAACAAGATTCAAGTGTTTATTACTTAAAACAAAAATAAAAAGACAGAATTATTCATAGGGTTCATCTCCCCTAGGTATTTAGAAAATTAGTTCATAATCGCAAATAAAACATCTCAAAGTCAATATAACCACAAGAAATAATCGACTTTCCCTTTTCGCTCACGACTGATTCAGATTTTTGGAGATGGATCTCCTCTCTCTCGTTATCAATATCACCTCCAATATAAGATTTCAGTTGATGACTGTTTACCTTAAATGTGTCGTATTCTGGATGTGTTACCTCTATTGTACCGTAGGGAAAAACAATTTTTACCACATAAGGACCTAACCATCTCGATTTTAGCTTTTCCGGAAACAATTTGAGCCTTGAAATATATAAAAGCACTCGATCTCCAACTGTGAATTGTTTGGGCTGCTTTAAACGAGCATCGTGGCATTTTTTCATTGCTTTTTTGTATAATTTTGAGATATCTTAAGCATTTGCTTGACATTCATCAAACTCATTTAGTTGCAACTGTCTCTTATCACCTACAAGTATAGGATTGAAATTTAAAAATTTTATTACCCAAAATGCTTTATGTTCGAGTTCTAGTGGTAAGTGACAGCTCTTCCCATAAACAAGTCTGTACGGGGATGTTCCTATGGATGTTTTATACGCAGCCCTTTAAGCCCATAAAGCATCATCTAATTTTAAAGCCCAATCCTTCCTATTTATCTCTATAGGTTTTTTAGGATGCGTTTCAATTCCCAGTTCAACACTTCAACCTGCCCACTAGCTTGAGGATGATAATGGGTAGCCGTTCTATGATGTACAGCGTACTTCTTAAAAATCTTATCAAATTGAATGTTATAGAAATGTGTACCCTTATCGCTAATGATTGCTTAAGGTGTTCCAAAACGAGTGAACAGTTTCTTTGTAACACCCCTTACCCGTATTCAACGCTGAAACAGGGTACGAGGCATTATCGGACTTACAACACAAGCATTCAAACAATTCTGAGTCATAAATTTTCATCCAACTTAAACCATTCATATTCAATCATACAATCCCTAATACGAGCCTATGAGGCCCAAAACATACTTTAGAAGTGGTTCGAGACTAAACCGAGAACTCAAGAAATTTTTATAAAACCAAATTTTTTGCTAACTGCAGGGCTCACACGTCCGTCTGGTCTAAAGGACACCCCGTGTGACCCTGGGACACGCCCGTGCTTCAGATCGTGTTCGATTTAGGTTGCTCTCTAACTTGTGCCACACAGCAGTGCCACATGGCGGTGTGCTAGGCTGTGTAGCACACATAACTGAGACACACGCCCGTGTCTCTGCCCGTGTGCTCAATTCTGGACATTTTGTTTCTCAAAATTAAGGTGTAGGTGACACACGGCCGGAACACATGCCCTTGGGGCAGATCGTGTGTCATACACACCCGTGTGTTACATACGCCCGTGTGTCTATCCGTGTGGACCAAATAAAGGCTATTTACGAAGCCATTTTTCACCCTTATTCACACATACACTTACACCAATTCAATGGCACATAACATACTTAGACAACAAAAACATCCACAATTATGACCAACACATGCCAACCCAATATCATCATCTATCATACTCACAACAATTACTAAGCCACAATTGACTATTTTCAAGATACCTAATTATACACCACTTTATAATCTCTTCAATAGACCACATTGCCAAACATTTCACTTTCATGTCATAAATCACATTTCCATCATTCACCAAGCATAGCATGACCATATCACCAAAGACATTAGCGCGCGCGCGCACACACACACACACACACACACACACACACACACACACACACACACACAAACACACACACATATATATTTAGGCTTACAACCATGATAGCACAAATAAGCCAATCTACATGGCCAAATATCAAATCAAGCCTTTGACAATAACAAGCCAACACATTAGCTAGAATCACAAAGACACAAATAACAAAGTGACTAATTCCCTATACATGCCATACTTTCAAAATACTAATATCATAAATACCCAAAATAGGAGGGTTTGATAGTGTGATCCGAATCTCCGACGATTTCTGATCCCGAGCTAGCTTGGTAACACTATAAGATAAGAGAAAGAAAGGGGGTAAGCTAGCTTAGTAAGTTCATATGAAAATAATAAAAAACATTATTCATACATCTGACATATAAGTAACTTAACATATATTAATATAAATGTCGTTGAAACCTCATAAACACAACTTACTCAATCACATTCTTATCGATAACTCATCATATGAATGACATAACATATATCAACATAAATGTCATTAAACTTTATGAGCATAACTTACTCAATCACCTTTTTACCAATAACTCATCATATACCGAATTCATTTTCCTTTGAGTTTTTCGTATATACCTGTACCATCTCATAACATATTCATATACTTTCTCATCTTTGACATACCCGTTGAACCACTTGGAATACTATTGGATACACAAAATTCTTGCACATAAGTGCCACATAAGTAGCCAATGCTACCACAAATCTCATAACACATATAGGCTCGCTCTTGAGCTATCCTTAGACATGCACACACAAGCTGTCAGTCAAGACGTAGCTATTCGGTGTTGTTCACACAAGCTGTCAAGTATCCGCAGCATATGTCGATATACTCAGCCACTGGTAGGACGTACTAGACCAGCACTCGGGACACATAAATCACGTAATTACATATTCACATGGGTTTCTAGTGACATGTAATTTGTATCCTAATCTATTCCTAAGGTTCAACCGGGTTTTCTCGCTTACCGAAACTTCGTCAATTACATCCATAGAGTCAAACATAAAAATCATGCATTATCAAAACATTATAAATACAATTATAGCGTTGCATTATTAACATACGAACTTACCTCGATACAAAAATAGTAAAAATGGACCTAATCGTCAAACACTTTGTTTTCTTCCAATCTAGACCTAAACCTCATTTTTCTTGATCTGTAATACCAAATCCATCTCATTTAATCATCACATTATTCATTTCAGCCCAAAAGTCACATTATAGAAAAATTACATTTTTACCCCTAAACTTTTGACATTTTACACTTTAGTCCCTAGGCTCGTAAGATGAAATATATCCAGTTTCTTCACACCCAAGCCTAGCCGAACCTATTTTATGCTCATAACTGCCCACATTTTTCATTTATACCCGTTTTCTACTGATTTTACAACTTTTACAAATAGGTCATTTTTAGGCATTTTCATCAAAAATCACTTAGTAAAAATTGTTTATCCAACATCAAATTTGCATAATCTACCATTAAACATTAAAATACACACATGTCAAATATGGGCCAAACCTAGACCTTGATCATTTCTTAAATTAGCGGTAGAAATAGATAGATCGGGTTACAATAACATCAAAACTATAAAGAGCATTAAAAAGGGGGCAAGAACGGACTTACAATCGAGCTTGAAAGCTTGACAAACCCCAGCTATGATTCTCTTCAAAGTTTCGGCCAAGGGAGGAAGAAGATGGACACAATTTGATTTTTATTTTACTTATTAATTCATTTAATAACTAGTTTACCAAAATGCCCTTAATGCAAAACTTTGGAATTTCACCTAACCATGTCCATTTTTGTCCATTATGAAGTATAATGGTCTAATTACCATTTAAGGACCTCTAATTTAAGATCTCATAGAAATTAGACACCTTTAGCTTCTAGAACACACATTTTACACCTTTTGCAATTTAGTCCATTGAACTAAATTGAGTGCCCAAACATCAAAATTTTCGAACAAAATTTTCACAAAATCATTCCATAAAACTGTAAACCATAAAAATATAATAAAAATAAATTTTTCTTTGTCAGATTTGTGGTCTTGAAACCAATGTTTTGATTAGACCCAAAATCGGGCTGTTACAACTCTTCCCCCTTTAGGGATTTTCGTCTTAAAAAATCTTCTAAAAAAGTGGTTTGGGTACTATTTTCTCATAGTTTCCTCTATCTCATGACGATTCCATAGGATCTCCTCTAAGGCTATGCCTTTATTTCTTAACTCTTTAAACTAACGTGTCATAATTCGGATCGGTTCTTCGTTATCTAACATGTCGACCAAATCTCAACATCTATCTAAGAAATTATACGTGGAGGATCCGACCGATACCATCGTAACATAAACACATGAAACACATATAAATCTTCTCAAATTTTGACGGTAAATCAAATAGATGAGTCACTAGCCCAATTTCTCGATAATCTCATATGGTCCGATAAACTATGGATTCAATTTTCCTTTGCGACAAAATCGAAAAACTTTCTTCCATGGTAAATTTTTCAGAAGCACTTTGTCACCATTTTGAAACTCTATTTATTTTCATTTAAAATTCACATAAAATGTAACACCCAAACCCGGCCTAGACGTTATGGCCGCATCTGGTGATGTCACATGATAGTGCTTTAGAAAATGTAATTACCATAATGCCCTTTTTAATATTTTAGGTTACCGTAAAAAAACGCGTCATTTTTTCATTTATTGACCATTTTCAAAACATTATACGTTGCAGAAGCTTTTAAAATGATTTACAAGGTCGTACGTATTTTGATAAAATCTTTGTTTACTTTGAAAACTCGTGTTTTTCCTACTGCTAGCAGTTCATAAAATAATAATCCAAAAATTTAAGAGAAAATCCGTAAAGGCCTTATTACATAAAATTTACTCAATTATAACCAAATCATAATTAAAAATAAATCGTAAATAGAAATCCAGAACCTTGGTTACCATCGAGTCCTTCATCGCACCAATCCGTCTACTACTGGGGATTTCCTGAACAGATTAAACAGAAAAGGGGTGAGTTTTCACAAACTCAGTGTGTAATCCCCACAGAAAACATACACCTAGCACAATATCAGAATTCAGTCATAAATTCACAGGTCGGGCCTGAGCCCATTACAGAAACGGTGTGGACCTTAGCCCATTTAGATACAGATTCAGACGTATTTCAGGTCCTTAGCCCATTTCAAATAGAATATGCAGAAAATAAAGTCCTACCCACCAGCCTCTACACACCAACTCCGTCCAACCCTACACACCATATGGGGATAAAATCAACCCACCCAACCTAACACACCATGTTGTACCGAATGCGGCACATAATTAGAAATTTGCAGCTGAGCTTCCAGATAACAAGCTTAAGAGCCTTTTAGATACTTCGCCAATCATAATCAACCCACCCAATGTAACGCAACATACAAGAATGACATGCTTCTATGCAGTAAAACTCATACATTCAAATCAGCATACATACTTAATACAGAAATCAAATAGTCAAATCATTTATTTAGGGGTCTAAGTATTGCTTACAGACCCTACGGTAGGTTCACAGACGACTTGGATGACCCGTGCAATCTTATAGAGTTTTACAGAAAAATGGGCTCACACACCCATGGGGCTTGCCCGTGTGGGCCTACACGCCTGTGTGGCCCACACGGCCTGGCTTAGAATTCCACATGCACGTGTGGTTCACCCGTGTGGGCCTACATGCCTGTGTGGTCCACACAGCCTAATTGGTCGAGCCCGTGTGTCGCACACGGCCTTACCCAGCCATCACACAATCGTGTCGCTCGCGCACGGCTGGCTCATCGATCGCACGACCGTGTGGTGACTAACAGTCTTGCACATAGCCTACCACACACGGGCTGCCATACGCCCGTGTGGCATCGATAGAAGGGTTTTTGGCTTTTGTCAAAACCTCATTTTCTACATTTTCGAGTACACACCTGGTACTATTTTGTTGCAAAACACTCTCGAGCACTCCAATACCTATATTCGGCAAATCAAAGCCCCAATTTCAGTAACATATCCGAGATTTAAACAGAATTGAAATGAGGCGTCCATCCCTCATTAACGAAATCTTACCTTCGATCGAAACGAGAATTCCACGCGCTTAACTTGTCAATTGGGAACGATATTCAGTCACTTGATTAACTCCTAAGAATCAAAATAACCACTTTTCTTAAGTCACTTATCCACGATCATATTCAAGATAAAACTTAAGCAAAACTTACCGAACAAGTGGAATGACAGTTGCATACAACGAGACGATTTGTAAAAGAAAATAGAGAGAGTGGGGAAGGGAGAGTAAAGTTTCGGCAGCAAAGAGTCAAAGGAAGGGGAAAAATCGGTAGCAAGGCAAGGAGGAGAAGGAGAATGGCGTCAGGAAATTTTTTGTATTTGTTGAGGATGGGAAAGCTAAACAGATTTTCTGATATTCCCCTATCATCTCCCCAAATCTCTCATTACTGTTAGATTTTCAATCAAACACAAACTCTTTGGCCTTGATAGCCAAAAATAATGCTCACATCGAGATTCGAACACATGGCCATCAGCAAGCCAACACACTGCTTAACCACAAGACCAGCAGACCCATTCTGTTAATTACTTACACACTTTAATTTATAAGCCTATTAACCAGAGATATGGCTTAATTCATAAACATATCTTTACTCAAATACTTGAGTATTAATTCTAGTACCAGCGGAACTCGGTTGGGATCTATTTACTAAATGAAAACATAATTTAAATTGTCAAGAGTCGTAAAACTATCACAAATTATATATGGCATGTATAGCTAAACTCTTACACACGCTAGGTTAGTCTGAGGATCGATTAAATCGTAGCTCTGATACCACTAAATGTAACACCCCTTACCTGTATTCAATGTCAAAACAGGGTACGAGGTATTACCTGACTTACAACACAAGCATTCACACAATTCTGAGTCCCTAATAGGAGCCTACGAGGACCAAAACATATTTTAGAAGTGGTTCGGGACTAAACTGAGAACTCAGGAAATTTTTATAGAACTTAGAAATTTTTTGCTAACTGCAGGGCTCACACGCCCGCTTCACCCTAGGACACGCCCGTGCTTCAGACCGTGTTCGATTTAGGTTGCTCTCTAACTTGTGCCACACTGTCGTGCCACATGGCCGTGTGCTAGGCCGTGTAGCACACACGACTGAGACACACGCTCGCGTCTCTACCCGTGTGCTCAATTCTGGACATTTTGTTTCTCAAAATTAAGGTGTAGGGGACACACGGCCAGAACACATGCCCTTGAGGCAGACCGTGTGTCACACATGGCCTAGACACACGCCCGTGTGTCTTCTCGTGTGGACCAAATAAAGCCTATTTACCAAGACATTTGCCACCCTTATGCACACATACACTTACACCAATTCAATGGCACAAAACATAACATACTTAGACAACCAAAACATCCATAATTATGACCAACACATGCCAACCCAATATCAACATCTATCATACTCACAACAATTACTAAGCCACAATTGACTGTTTTCAAGATACCTAATTGTACACCACTTTATAACCTCTTCAATAGACCACATTGCCAAACATTTCACATTCATGTCATAAATCACATTTCCATCATTCACCAAGTATAGCATGACCATATCACCAAAGGCATTAGCACATGCACACACACACACACACACACACACACACACACACACACACACACACACACACACACATATATATACATACTTAGGCTTACAACCATGATAGCCCAAATAAGCCAATCTACATGGCCAAATATCAAAAGAAGCCTTTGACAATCACAGGCCAACATATTGGCTACAATCACAAAGACACATAAAACAAAGTGGCTAAATCCCTATACATGCCATACTTTCAAAATACTAAGATCATAAATACCCAAAATGGGAGGGTTTGATAGTATGATCCGAATCTCCGACGATCTCCGATCCCGAACTAGCTTGGTAACACTATAAGATAAGGAAAGAAAGGGGTAAGCTATATAGCTTAGTAAGTTCATATGCAAATAATACAAAACAATATTCGTACATCTGACATATAAGTAACTTAACATATATATGTCATTAAAACCTCATAAACACAACTTACTCAATCACATTCTTACCGATAACTTATCATATAAATGACATAACAATATCAACATAAATGTCATTAAATTTCATGAGCATAACTTAATCAATCACATTCTTACCAATAACTCATCATATACTGAATCCATTTTCCTTTGAGTTTTTCGTACATACCTGTACCATCTCATAACATATTCACATACTTTCTCATCTTTGACATATCCGTTGAACCACTTGAAATATTATCAGATACATGGAATTCTTGCACATAAGTGCCACATAAGTAGCCAATGTTATCACGAATCTCATAACACATATAGGCTTGCTCTCGAGCTATACTTGGGCTTGCTCACACAAGCTGTCAGTCAAGAGGTAGCTACTCGGTGCTGCTCACACAAGCTATCAAGTATCCGCAACATATGCCAATATACTCATCCACTGGTAAGACGTACTAGACCAACACCAGGGACACATAAATCACGTAATTACATATTCACATGGGTTCCTAGTGACATATCACTTGCATCCTAATCTATCCTAAGGTTTAACAGAGATTTTCTAACTTACCGAAACTTTGATAATTACATCCATAGAGTCAAACATACAAATCATGTATTATCAAAACATTATAAATACAATTATAACACTGCATTATTAACATACGAACTTACCTCGATATAAAAATAACGGAAATAGACCTAATCGTCAAACACTTTGGTTTTCCCCAGATCTAGACCCGAACTTCATTTTTCTTGATCTATAATACCAAATTCATCTCATTATTCATTTCAGCCCAAAAGTCACATTATGGAAAAATTATATTTTTGCCCCTAAACTTTTGACATTTTACACTTTAGTCTATAGGTTCGTAAGATGAAATATATCCAATTTCTTCACACCCAAGCCTAGTCAAACCTATTTTATGCTCATAATAGCCCACATTTTTCATTTATACCCATTTTCTACTCATTTTGTGACTTTTACAATTAAGTCCTTTTTAAGTATTTTCATCAAAAATCACTTAGTAAAAGTTGTTTATCTAACATCAAATTTGCATAATCTACCATTAAACATGAAATTACACACATGTCTAATATGGCTCAAACCCTAGACCTTGATCATTTCTTAAATTACTGGTAGAAATAGATAGATTAGGTTACAACAACTTCAAAAATGTAAAGAGCATTAAAAATAGGGCAAGAACGGACTTACAATCAAGCTTGAAAGCTTGAAAAACCCTAGCTATGGTTCTTTTCAAAGTTTCAACCAAGGGAGGAAGAAGATGGACACAATTTGATTTTTATTTTACTTAATTCATTTAATAACTAGTTTACCAAAATGCCCTCAATGCAAAACTTTGGAAATTCACCTAACCATGTCCATTTTTGTCCATTATACGGTATAATGGTCTAATTACCATTTAAAGACCTCTAATTTAAGATCTCATAGCAATTAGACACCTCTAGCTTCTAGAAAACACATGTTGCACCTTTTGCAATTTAGTCCCTTGAACTAAATTGAGTGCCCAAACATCAAAATTTTTGAACAAAATTTTCATGAAATCATTCCATAAAACTGAGACCATAAAAAAATAATAAAACTAAATTTTTCTTCGTTGGTTTTGTGTTCTCGAAACCACTGTTTCGATTAGACTCAAAATCAGGCTGTTACATTCTTAATAAATCTAACGACCACCCCATCATCATTAGTTTGTAAAGCTTGAGCTTCAACCCATTTTGATACATAATCGACCACTACCAATATGTATTTATTACCATAAAAACTAGGAAACGATCCCATGAAATCAATACCCTAAATGTCAAAAATTTCACAAGAAAGCATGCAAGTTTGAGGCATTTCATCAAGTTTGGAAATATTACTTGTTCTTTGGCATCTATCACAAGAAGCAACATACCTTTTAGCATCTTTGAACAGCGTGGGCCAATAAAAACATGATTCAAGTGCTTTATGTGCTGTCCTAATCCCATTGTAATGTCCTATTGTCAGCCCCGAATGACAATGGTCCAAAATTTTATTCGCTTCTAGTTTTAAAACACACATTTAAATTGCCCGTTCTGCACATACGAAAAAGAAAAGGATCCTCCAAAAAATAGTTTTTCACATCAGTAAAGAATCGCTTCTTTTGATGATGAGTCAACCCTTTTGGTAAGATGTTAGCAACCAAATAAGTCACAAAAATTGTAAACCAAGGGCCTTTAGAATCGATTACCGTAAAGAGTCATTCTTTAGGAAATGAGTCATTTATCTCCTTCTCATTAAGGTGCTCAAGATGAGGATTTTTGAGCCTCGAAAGGTGGTCTGCTGCAAGATTTTCAACCCCTTTCTTATCTTTAATTTCCAAACCAAATTCTTGCAATAATAAAATCCACTTTATAAGTCGAGGTTTTGCATCCAATTTTGTCAAAAGATAGCAAAGAGTAGAATGGTCAGTGTACATAATAATTTTAGACAATATTAAATAAGGTCTAAATTTATCGAATGCAAAAACCACAGCTAGCAATTCTTTTTTGGTAGTCGTGTAATTCTCTTGTGCATCTATCAAAGTCTTACTAGCACAATAAATCGACTGAAAATGCTTGTCTCTTCGCTGTCCAAGAACTGCACCTACTGCAAAATCACTCGCATCACATATTAGTTCAAAAGGTAAATTCCAATCAGGTGCGATCATAACTGAGGCCTTAATTAATTTTTCTTAAGAACATTAAACGCATCTAAAATTTTTTTACTGAAATTAAATGGCATATCTTTTTCTAGCAAATTAGTTAATGCCTTAGCCATTTTAGAAAAATCTTTGATAAATCTTTTATAGGACCCAACATGTCCTAAGAAACTTCTAATAGCCTTAACTGAATTAGGGGGAGGTAATTTTTCGATGGTTTCAATTTTCACTTTATCAACGTCAATCCCTTTACTAGAAATTTTATGGCCTAAAATAATCCCTTCTTGAACTATGAAGTGACATTTTTCCCAATTAAGCACAAGGTTCTTTTCCTCACATCTCATCAAAACTTGTTTTAAATTATTAAGGTAATGATGAAAAGAATTATCGAATACAAAGAAGTCATCCATAAATACCTCCATAATATCTTCTACGAGTTCATCAAAGATGGCTAACATGCAACGCTGAAAAGTAGCAATAGCATTAAATAATCCAAAAGGCATTCTTTGGGAAGAAAACGTACCATATGGACATGTAAATGTCGATTTCTCTTAATCCTCCAAAGCTATTATAATTTCATGTGACCTGATAATCCCTCCAACATTTGATCCAAAAATGGCAGACGAAAATGGTCTTTCTTTGTAGCATCATTCAATGTTCTATAATCAATACACACTTTCCATCCTGTGACTATTCTTGTTGGAATCAACTCATTCTTATCATTAGCCACGACAGTCATGCCTCCTTTCTTATGAATAACCTGCATAGGACTTACTCAAGTACTGTTAGAAATAGGATAAATAACTCCAACATCTAGAAGGTTAATTACCTCAGTCTTGACAACTTCCTTTATGTTGGGATTTAACCTCCTTTGAGCTTGCAAACATGGCTTATACTCATCTTATATTAAAATTTTATGGGTGTAAAAAGAAGTAATGATCCCTTTAATGTACGAAATTTTCTAGGTTATAGGTCTTTTGCGTTCCTTTAACATTTGCAGTAACTCTTTTTTCTCATTCGACTTTAAATATGAAACAATAATCACTGGTAATCTAGAATTGTTTCCAAGGAATGCATACTCCAAATGATTTTTCAATTGTTTCAGTTACAACTTGGGAGGTTCTTCAATAGAGGGCTTCAATTTCAATTCTTTACTTACTCAATGGCCTCATAATTTTTCTATCTCAGTGGAGACTCATTAGAATCTAGATCAATTCTCATCTCATTTATCACAACATTATCTCCATCGACCTCCTTTCCTTGAATAAGACACAGTTCAAATACATCCTTATGAAAAATTTCTTGCAAAGAATCTTGAATAGTATGATCAATAAAGTCAATAAAATAACAGGAATCATCTTGCTCTCTAGAAAATTGCATGACATCATAAATTTGAAAAATGATCTCATCATCACCCACCCTAAGCACAAGTTTACCATTACCCACATCAATAATAGTTCTAGCAGTAGCTAAAAATGGTAGACCTAAAATTAAAGGCACCTCAACTTCCTCATCCATGTCAAGTATAACAAAATCAACAGAGAATATCAATTTATCTACATTAACAAGTACATCTTCAGTAATACCCCTAGGATAGTAAACAGATCTGTCAGCTAATTGAATACTCATCCTTGTGGGTTTTGGTTCCCCAAGACCAAGTTGCTTGAACATTTTATAGTTAATACTAGCACCCAAATAAGCCAATGCTTTTTCAATGTTAAAACTACCAATAAAATAAAGAATAGTAAAACTTCCAAAATCTTTCAGCTTGGTGGGCAGTTTATTTTAGAGAATGGCTAAACATTCCTCATTGAGTTCCACAGTGGATAGCCTGTCAAACTTTTTTTAATTTGTTAAAAACTCCCTTAAAAATTTTGCATATGTGGACATCTGTGAAAGAGCTTCAACAAAAGGTAAGTTAATATGAAATTGTTTAAAAATTTCAAGAAACCTACCAAATTGTTCATCTATACAGTCTTTCTTCAACTTTGCTGGGTATGGTATTGGTGGTTTGAATTCTTTAAGTACCGATGTTTGAATTTTTTCGGTTTTTGCCACCTCATCATCTTTCTCACAGTTTCTTATTTCATCTTCTTTTCGGGTTCAGACAACTCCTTTCCAGTCTTCAATGTAAATACCGTCACATGCTCTTTTGGGTTGGGTTTAGTGTTATTATGTAAGTTCCCATACTGTCTTTCTAAAACCAGTTTAGCAAGTTGCCCAATTTGATTTTCGAGCCCATGAATTGATGCTTGTTGATTTTTTGAAGTTGTCTCAGTGTTTTGAAATTGAGTTTCTGACACCGAAATAAATTTGGTTAACATCTCTTCAAAGTTTGGTTTTTTTCTTGCTAATAAGACTATTGAAAACTTAGAGGCTTGACCACTCCATGAGAAATTTAGATGGTTCCTCCAACTTGCATTATATGTATTTCTATAGAGATTATTTTGAGATCTAGAATTATTACCCATAAAGTTGACTTGCTCATGATCCATGTTAGACTTGAAAGGTGAATATTCTAAATTAAGCATCCTCGCTTCATTCGCATCGCACTGCATCACCAGCTTCACCTGTTTAGACAAATTTAAACCATCAATTTTCTTACCAAGAGCTTCAACCTGATTAGTTAGCATAGAAACTGCATCAATATAAAAATCTGGCTGCCTTGACAGGTTTTACTCTCGTAACTTGCCACTGATAATTATTTAGTGCCATCTCCTCAATAAATTCTTGAATTGCCTCAGGTGTTTTGTTATTTAAAGTTCCACCAGCTCTGCATCAATCATCAGTCTAGTCAAGGGGTTCAAACCATTGTAAAAAGTTTGAACTTGGAGCCACAAAGGTAATCCATGGTGAGGACACCTTCTCAACAAATCCTTGAATCTCTCCCATTTATCATAAAAAGTCTCAATATCAAACTCAACAAATGGGAAATATTTTAAGAAAATTTTTTTAGTCATCTGCGCCAAAGTAGTGATAAAACCTCGTGGTAAAGAGCTTAACCACTATTTTTCCTTGCTGCTCAATGAGAATGGAAACAACTGTAAGCGTATAGCATCATCAGTAACGCCATTGATTTGAAAGTGTTGCAAATATCTAAAAAGTTAGCCAAATGAGCATTTGGATTTTCATCTTGCAAACCATCAAACTAAACATATTGTTGCACCATATGAATTGTGTTCGGTTTGATCTCAAAGTTGTTTGCATTAACAGTCGGCCTAACAATACTTGATTCAGCTCCAATTAGAGTGGGCTTAGCATAATCATACATATAACGAGGGGCAGGACTTACAGGAGGTAGCTAATTATTTTTATTATCACCCATCTCCACAGTAATACTCTTTTCCTCATGATCGTCTATGTTGATTTTTCATTGCTTCTCTATCCTTTCTACAATTTCTTCAAGCAGTTCTTTCAATCTCATTATAAAAAAATTATTGGTTCCAACGGGTTTCTTCTAGTCATAAACCAAAAGAACCTGTCAAAATCAAATAAACGAATATATTAAAATATAAAAATTAAATTAAAAACAAATAAAATAAAAAAAGACTAAATTAATAGAAATAAAGTTTTTCTAATATTTCAGTCCCCAACAATGGTGCCAAAAAACTTGATGTCCACGAAACCATCTAAAAATACGAAAAAAGTAAGTGGACTTATTGATAAATAGAATAGCTATGGTGAGCAAAGATATCGTTCCCATGAGGACTAAAAGTACTAGTAATTATTGTCTTTCTATTATTTAACTCAAAAATTAAAGTGATTGAATTAAACTAAAATTAACTAAAAACTCGGCAAAGAATAAATTAGGGAAATAATTGAATAATAATCAATGAGTGCAACAATACCCAGGAAAGAATCCACCCAAACTGTATATGTCATTATCAATCTGAATTCAACAATTTATTAACTTAATATCTTGATCTATAGAAATACTAAATTATGCAAATATCTCTCTTCAAGACTAAAAGCAACTAACTCTATGTTGATTAATTGAAATTTCTTTCTAATTAAAACCACTATATCACATTAACTCGATTTATGAATTACCCTATTAGATTTTACTATAATCCGGTAGATTTATGTCGTCCTATTTCTAGGATTGCATCCAACTCCACTCAGTTATGCTATATTTACTCTTAAACAAGGTCTATTCCTCCTCTGAATTAAACACATC
Organism: Gossypium rotundifolium; assembly: GCA_025506655.1. Taxonomy (NCBI): domain Eukaryota; kingdom Viridiplantae; phylum Streptophyta; class Magnoliopsida; order Malvales; family Malvaceae; genus Gossypium; species Gossypium rotundifolium. The sequence goes on from CP106727.1 coordinate 73,422,335, forward strand.
AAATATGAAATAATAATATGGAAATATTAAATAGAGAATTAAGAACACATAACTAAGAAGAAGATTCAAGTATTTATTGTGTAAAACAGAAATCAAAAGATAGAATTCATCATAGGGTTCACCTCCTCTAGGTATTTAGAAAAGCAGTTCATAATCTCGAATAAAAACATCTCAAAGTCAATATAACGCAAAAAATAAAGGAGATCTTCAATCTTGATGAAACCTACTTCTAAGTCGGCTTCAATGGTGTTTTTCGAGTTGTTTCCTTCATAATTCTTTGACGACTCCCTTTCCTCTTCTTATATTTTGATATTTATAAGTCTTCAAATGCTCAAAAAATCTAAAATTTGAATTTTTTTTGCATGTTAAGAGTGCGAATCGCGAAATCCACACGGTCTGGCACATTATTGTGTGTCGGCCTGCGTGGCTCACACAACCATGTATCCAGCCTGTGTGGCTATTGAAATCTTCTCCAATTGTCTGATTTTCACTTCGTTTTCGCTCATTTTTCTCTCAAATGCTCTCCTAAGTATAGAAACATGAATTTAAAGTATTAGGAGCATAAAATTCTCCATTTTGCATTGACTAATCACCCAAAAACACATTAAGAATGGGATTAACATATGTTACTTTTAACACTTATCATTTCTCCACCTTTGAATCATCCCAAAATTTGTTATTTTCTTCATAAGGCAATTTTCTTTTCTTCTTATTTGCAGTGAAATACATTTGGTAGTGTCTGAGGACGTAGGCATAATTTTTCAGAACCTCGTTAAATTTTTGGGTCCAACTAGTAATGTACTTGTCCTACTAGAGGCATCATAAATGGTTGTTTACTCATTTACCATAGAATACACTAACCTATATTCATTCACACACTTGACTGATTCATATTCTCCCATGTGAAACTTCACATGCATTCATACCACACATCATCTTATTCATGCAGTAACTCATATACCTTATTTGTCATTATGTAGTAACTTTACGATACTTCATACACACATACACTTATTAGCTATCAAAGTAGATATCAACATACAAAAATCTTGTGTAAATTAATATCCAAAAGTCAGGTTAAAGGCTCACTTAAAACTCACATTTACTATAGCTCAGAGTTCCAAATTTGATCGATCTTCTTGAACCACCGGCATTAACTGCTTAAAAGATCATGAAACTTCATTAAAATCCTATTTAAGACTGTACTAACATCTCAATTACAGATGACCCCTATGCAGAACCTCTTATTCACAGCCTATTGTTTATATACTTCTAACATTCTTACTCTTTCAAAATCGTAACATGTAGAGCTATCAAACTTACTATGATATTGACAAATCCATCGATTTACCCAAAAACCTTAGTTTCCAGTTTAACGAAAAAGAAGAGAATATTTCAGGTTCAGAAAGAAGAACTTGAATGTAGAACAGAAGAAAGAAAAACTATCTCGATGCTCCATTCACTCCAAATATATATACTCAGTCTCCCCTTAGCAGATCTTAACAAGTGTTGACTGTATGCAAAAAATTTCCTTTAAATGACCTACAAGAATCGAGAGAAATATAAAATAGAATATTGTACAGATGTTATTTGATCAGTCAATCCATTCAGTTGACTCCTAACCAGATCACGTTACAAGACCCACCTTGAAAAGTGTTCAAATAAACAAGGTGTACTACCCCTCTGACGGTAACTCTCATGAGGCATGCTCTTCGTCTGTCATACTCTTTCTTCATTTGAAGAATATCTCGAATTAAAATTTTGATTTACTTCTATGGTGGATACTTTATATGCCAAACTTTAGTTTGTCAAAAGTTTATAAATTGGTAGGCTACACTACCATGGTGCCCCAGAATAAGCAACATTCATATCTACTCGCCTTCTTCTCGAATTTACCAAATTTGGAGTGTTACAGTATACTGTACATGAGAGGAAAACATCATTAGAGAAATGGACCGAGAAGCCAACTACAAGTTATAATTTATTACATGTGTTTCTTTCCCTACACACTTTTAAGTTTGGTTTCGCTGCACAAAAAAATATTTTTGGCATAAAGGGTTTTTACCTATAGTGTCAAGAAACAAGGAAAATTATCTTCAGTAGGGATGTAATATTTGATGAATCTACCATGTTTTCAAAGGTGCAAAGGGAGTAATCAGATAATTGAAAGTTTAAAAGAGTGGTGATTCCAGCAAATGAAGAAGTTAATGGTTCTCCTCTGATAAGAGACTCTAGTAGGGAGGAACTAGAGGAAGAAGGATACTCTAATGAAAAAGGGGTATAGACCCAAGAACTTTCATAGAAACTTGAATCAATTGTAGCTAACAAGTCAAGGAGAATAATTAGAAAGCTTACTCGCTTTGCTAATATAGTGGCTTATGCATTCCCAATTGTAACTGATGGCATTCCTACAAGTTTTAATAAAGCAATTCAAAGTTTAGAAGAAGAAAAGTAGAGGGTTTCCATGAAAAAAGAAATGATTTCTCTTTATAAAAATTAGACTTAAGAACTAGTTAGTTTGGAAAAAAAGAAAGAAGATAATTGGATGCATGTAAGGGTTTGTGAAGATGAAGGATTTCCTGGTCAAGATGATGTTTTCTACAAAGTAGGATCAGTGGGAAAAGACTTTGCTCAGATGGAGGAATTGATTATAATGAGGTATTTTCTCCAGTTGTGAAGCATTTATCCGATAGAATTTTATTAGCTTTGTTGGTACAATTGGATTTGGAACTAGTTCAGTTGGATGTAAAAACTCTTTTTTTTTTTTTACTTCAAGACTTGGAAGAGGAAATCTCTATGACCCAGCTAGAAATATTCAAGGTTGTTAGAAAAAAAATTAGTGTGTAAACTTTAAAAATTGTTGTACGTTTAAAATAATCTCTTAGGCAGTGGTACAAGTGATTTGACAAGTTTATAACAAAATAGATTTACACAAAAAGCAAATATAATCATTGTGTGTATTTTCACAAGCTTCAAGATAGTTATCTCATATATATTCTTCTTTATGTTGATGATATATTGATGGCTTCCAAAAATCAAATAGAGATTGAGAAGCTAAAGACACAATTGAATAAGGAATTTTTAGATAAAGGATCTAGAAGAAGAAAAGAAGATCATTGGCATGGAGATAACTCGAGATAGAAGCTTGAAGAGGCTTTGTTTGACTCAGAATAATATTTGAGAAAATTTCTAAAGCTTTTTGGCATGAATGAAAATCAAAACCTGTTAACATTCCCCTTGCTCCTCTTTCCAAGCTTGATCCTCAATTTCCCCAAAGAATGATGCAAAATGAGAATATCTGTCAATGATACCATACACAAATGTTGTTAGTAGTTTAATGTATGCTATGGTATGTACAAGACTAGACATTTTACAAACAGTTGGGGTCATGAATGAGTATATGCATGATGCAAGAAAGGAGCATTGGCAAGATGTGAAATGGATTTTGCAATATATTTAGAATATAATGGATATTAGATTGATTTTTGAGTAGGAAGATAATCAGGGTGTGGTTGGATATTTTGATTCAAACTATACTGGTGATTTGGATAAAAGAGATGTAACAACCCAAACCCGGCCTAGACGTTATGTCTGAATCTGGCGATATCACATTGAAGTGTTTTTCGAAAACATAGTTTCATTGGAAAACCCGTTCTAAATTAAAACTCATTTATGATCTTATCAGAAAGTTTAGGGTATTCTATTCATTTAAACTCAAGTTGTTTTTAGCAGAAGATTTATTATATTAGTTTGTTACTATACTTTAAAACAATGTTTGATGCAAAAGCTTTTATAATATGTTACGAAAATGTGGTGTTTTAAAAAGCATTTATCTTTTGAAAATCCACGTTCTACTACTCTTAGATATGAATTAATCTAAGTAAAATCCCAAATTAAAAGATAAAATTTAAAGAGGCCTTATTACAAAAACAAATACCCAGATTAAATTTCTTGTAAATAAAAAGTCAAATATAAAAGCAAGTGCGGTTGTGTGGCCACCTCCGAATCCTCAGCACCGATCTGCCTAAGACTGGAGATTACCTATACAGATAAACAGAGGGGTGAGTTTATGAAAACTAACTATGTAATCCCCATATAAGCAAAATGGCCAATCATGTCGTAGGCAAGTACAGACTGGGCTTAAGCCCAAATCAATAACAGTTCAGTTCAGTTGGGCCTTAGCCCATTACAGTATCAGTATTAGTGTGGGCCTTAACCCATTTCAGTGACAGTAATAGTTTAGACATGCAATCAGAAATCCTACCCAACTAGCCTTTACACTCGACTCTGTCCAGCCCTACACTCCTTGTGGGGGATAAAATCACCCACCCATCCATGCACTCCAAAATTAGCACCAGTTATGGCACTAAATAGTATTTGCAGCAGAGCTGACATTACAGTACACTTCCTCCAATCATAATAATCCTATCCCATGCAACATATCACACATGTATGCAACATATATATCGTGGCATGCTCATGTACAATCATACATAACATAAGGAATACAGTCATTTTATACCATAGGGGCATAACAGTCATTTCATATAGTTTGGGGGTCTAGGTATACTTACTGACCCGTCAGTAGGTCCACAGTCGTCTCGGGCGACCTGTGCAACCTTAACAGTCAAATAGTGAAAATGAGCCTAAGGCCCAAAATACGAGCCCATGTGGGCCCACATAGCCCAGAATTGGTCTCGATCATGAAAATTACACAGTTTGGCCCAATATTCTCCACACGTTCATGTTGTTTACCCATGTGGGACATACAAGCCCGTTGGGACCCCACACGGCCCATTTCGACCCAACATGACCCAAAATGGCCTAAGACAATAAAATCGCTCATGGTGGCCTCAACAATCGAATGCCCACGTTTTATGCATTCAAAGTACCACATGAGCGAGTGCACGCTTGTGTAGCGTCACTAGTCATATTTTTTGGCTTTTGTCGATTTGCGATTTGGGTAGTGTTTACACACCTGTTTAAGAAAACATGCGAATAACCCGCAAGCACCAAACCTGCCTTGATTGAACAAATGTGGCTTAGCTCTCTTAGATTACTTACGAAGGTTGATTACCACCTCTTTGACGAATATCTGCGTTATAAGCGGGTTCTATTAAACATAAATGTTTATACACATGGCTTAAATCCACATGTGATAACCTACAGAACCACAGAACCCAAAAGTAGGGAAAAAGCATTCAGCCTACACCCATGAATGCAAGACCAAATATTCAGATTGAACACACTGTTTAAGAATATCGTTACCTTTAATCGAGTGATGAGAGAGGTTTTGAACGCTTCAATACCACTTGCAAACCCCTTCACTCTCTGAGAAGTTCTAAAAATCGAAAGAACAACACAGATAAGAGAAAGAAGCTGAGAATCGACAATAAGAGAAGGAGTATTCGGCTTTAACAGTGTAAGAAAAGAAAGACTTGTTACATATTAAGAGAAACAAGAAGAAGTCGAGTGCTCTTGCCAATTTGTCAGAGAATAATCGCTAAACCGAAGACACAATAGCAATGAAGAATGAAGTGATCCGCCTGGTTGCCAACTAGAGAAATATCATAAGAGAAAATGGTTTAAGGGAGAAAAGAGAAGAGAAATTGAAGGAGAGGCAAAAGGTATATTCGGCCAACACAGAGTCAATTGGGAAAAGAATCGTAAAAGAGGCAATTGAAAGAGGAAGAATTCGACCAAAGAAAGGTTGTCAAAAACGAAGAAAAAAATGAACAGAAGAATACACGAAACCCCTACCACAATCGGCCTTCAAGCAAAAAGGGAGAAAAATAATGCAAAATCGAAATGAGAAGCATACCCAAATGACGAGTATACCAATCTGGCCATAATTTTTGAGTGCCCACAGTCCCAATTCGGCACAACACTCCCTCTCCCCTCATTTCCCTTGATTTTCTCCTAAAATCCCTCCTCAAATCCCTCCATCCGATCACACCTCCTCTCCACCACTTAATTCGAATTCTTCTCAACCACTTCAGTGTTTCAATCAAACTACAACACCTCTATGGCACAGCAGCAAAATAAATACTCCACTGCCCCCACCAAGATTTGAACCTCAGTCCTCTGGCATAGGTAACACGCCACTTACCCCCTAGACTAGTAGACTCTTTATGTCATGCTTTATCCACAATAATTTAAAAGCCTACTAACTATAGGCAAGGGTTTATTCCTTAAAAACAAAACTTTTTGCACAAGCCCAAGCTTGAACCCAAGACTTCTCTTACACTCCCAAACACACCCAAATCATTTAACCACTGAAGCAGACAAGTATTTTTGTTACAAACATACAAAAAAAATAAATACTTAAGTTTTTGGAGCGTTACAAGAGAACTAAGTATTGGTTATGTGTTTACTCTTGCAAAGGCACATGTTAGTTGGAAGTCTACTTTATAATAAACAATTATTTTGTCTACTATAGAAACGGAGTATATGACAATCACAAAGGCTATAAAAGAGGCAATTTGGCTCCAAGGGTTCCTTGGTAAACTAGAAATTAAGTAGAATTATGTCAAAGTACATTTCGATAGTCAGAGTGCTATTCATTTAGCAAACAATCAAGTTTATCATTCAAGGACAAAGAACATTTGATGTCTGATATAATTTTGTACGAGAGATTCTAAAAGAAAGTGGAGTAAAGATCCCAAAAATTTCAACCACTGAGAATCCTGTCGATATGATGACTAAGGTTGTGACTGCAGTCAAGTTCCAACTATGTTTGGACATGATCAATGTTAAAACATGAAGGTTGAAACTTGAAGATCCTATCAAATGTTGTTTTATAAGGAGATTGAAGATGTGGAAATTTGCTAAGGTAAAGACTTGTTGAAAAAACACAATCCCATATCTAAAAAATACAAGGTTGTGAAGAGTTTGTACTATTATAAATAGGGATAGTTTCTCCACCTTTGAATCATGCCAAAATTTATCGTTTTCTTTGTAAGGTAATTTTTTCTCTTCTTATTTGTAATTTTCACTTATATCTTTTGTAGTGAAATATATTTAGTAGTGTTCGAGGACATAGATGTAATTTATCGAATCTCGTTAAATTTTTGGTGTTCTTTATTATTATTTTTATCTTTCAATATTTTGTAGTGATATACTATGCTATTAGATTCAGCCCTACAATCTTTTTTTTAGAATTAAATTTAGTATGTTTTCTAGTACAATAATTTACTGTTTCTTACCCATTCGCAGAATAGATTTTATGTACATATATTCTACACTAATGAAGCAACATATTATGCTAGTATGATAATGTTTGTGGGAATGCAGGGATGGTTTGCACCTAACACAAGAAGGCAACAAGGTTGTATTTGAGGAAGTAATGAAGAAGCTAAATGAGGGAGGCTTAAGCCTCAACAATCTGACTGTTGATCTCCCTATTTTATCTGATATTGACCATGCTGACCCTCTAAAGGCTTTCCAACAGTAGCTAAAAAACTTTACATTGCTTAATATTTTATTATTATTAGTTCGGATAGGGTCTCTTTTTGGTCTTCAAGTGTTCTTATATGATTGAAGTCATTGGAAGTATGCTACATTTGAAGGAGTTTTTTCCCTGTATTATTAAATCCTAATTCTCAAACAATGATGCTTTTATTCTTATTTCTAAAAAGTATGTTATTTATTTAAGTAAACACAAAAGAAAAAAAAAAATTCAATTCAGCCTCTTCTAGTTTTCTCTTTCATTTGTAAGAATTTTAGATATCATTTATATTTTATTATTTAAACAATAACGATAAAATATTAAACATAAGTTTTTCCCTCATGAAAGATATTGCAACATTATTTATTTTCCAAACTTTCTGATTATCTTCTTCATCTGTGCTTGTTGTAAGAGAACATTTCGTTTTAATCGAATTTCTTAATTAAAAACATAAAATAATAAAAAACATTTAAAAATAATATTTTCTTACAAATCAAAGACCCAAAAATGAGTTTTTTTTAATTTATTTTATATACTAAATCATCAAATGTAAATATGTATGGTTATTTAAATGATGCAATATCTTTGCTTAGAAAAAAAAAAATAAAGTCACTCAAATATAATTGTCTTTTCTAAATTGTTTTTACTATCAGTCAATTTCATTTCATTTGAACACAAGATATTTTGAAATTTAAATAAAATACTTTTTATTATAAAATTTTAATATTTACGATTTTGAATGGCTATTAATTCAAAATATTAAATAACTTCAATAGTAGTAAAATTAAAACTTAGGAATACCTTACTAAACTCAAATTTAATTTGGTTCCCATAATATTGCCATTTGACTTTAGGTAAAAGAAATTGTAATTTCAATTATAATACTTATTTGTATTTGGTTATTTTATGAATAATATAAATAAAAACTCATGTTTGTGAAAAAAAATATGATTCTTAATACATGTGCTTTCACAGTTTTAATTATTATTTAATAAAAAATTGAATCAGGTGTGTGATTTACAAGAATAAAAGAGGATTTGTATATTCTTTTGGAACGAGTGTGGATGAAAGAGGATAAGAAAGATGTTTATGAAAAAGGCTTATATTTATTTTTATTTTTATTTTTTAATAAGTGAAATGTACAAAATATATGAAAAAGAGAAACGAAAGGAAAAAACTATAAGAGATGAAGTTAAGGGTTGAGTTTGTTTTTTATTTTTTTAAATATTTATGTTGATAAATATTTGTACTAGAAATGAGAAGAAAAGTTGAAATAGTCCAGTTTAAACTTAGTCGGAACAATAGTTTCAGAATCACAAATCCGAGTCAGAAAAATATTTTAACATTATTTTCTGTGTTTACCATATGTGATTAAGCATGTGAAAGTTTCGTAAATTAATTTTATTGTTTGTGTGCTTAATCAGAGAAAATGACTAAATCGCATAAAAGGTAAAAGTGGCTTTCTATTTGTTAAAGTGCTTTATTGTTATGATCTTTTAGTATGAAGGCCTTAAAATGAAATTTGGTCATTGTATTATGGCATGTACGGTAAAGGGCATTAAATATACATGTATTGTATGTTTTATTAAAAGGTTAAAATTGGTATTTGATTATTAAAGACATTATAATTAAAAAACAAAAGAATGAAAGCCATTATGTTCATCTTTTTAACCGAAAAAGAAGCAAGGGTTTTAAGCGTTGAACATTCGGTTAGTTATAAGCAAAATTAAGGTGTGTTTTTGTTTTGGTTTTTTATAATTTCTACGTTTTTGAGATATTTGCTTAGTATATTATCAAGCCCATGCTTTAATTTTAGAATTTGATGAAGATTTTGAGATGTGCCATTGATGAATGTTTAAGATTTGTGATGATAGTTGATGAAATATGAAATATATGTGTTATATTAACATGTTTTGTCTTTGGATTTTTGATGAATTTGAGTAATTCGGACTAAATTATGAAAATAATATTTTGAGGGACTAAAATGTGAAATAAATGAAATGTATGGACTTACATGAAGCATATGAACATTTGGCTAAGCATGGGTACAAATAAATTGTGTATTTGTGATTCTGTGAAATAGGGACTTAAATGTCAAAATGTGAAAATGTGAGGGCTAATTTGTAAAATGCCCTAAATGTGTGTTTTTGAATTGAATTGAATGATTTGGTGAATAAAAGAGTTAAATTTGAATATTTATAGATCAAGAACCAAAGAGAACAGATTTAGACCGAGGAAAGTCGAAAGTGATCGAGTAATCGAATCTGTCCGTTTATATCCGTACAAGGTAAGTCTGTAACAGCTCGATTTTGACCCTTATTGGAACAGTGGTTTTGGGATCACAAATCCGAGTCTAAAAAATATTTTAATAATATTTTCTGTGTTTATTATGTGTGAATTTGCTTGTGTGAAATTTTCGTGTTTTAATTTCGTCGTTTGAGTGTTCGATTAAATAAAAGGACTTAATCTTGTAAATTAAAATTTTGATAGTTAAATATGAAAGTGCCTAATTGTTGTTGTCTTTATAATATGGAGGTTTAATGTTGTAATTTAGCCAATAATAAAAGGTAGTGGACGGCACAATGATTAATATATGGTTTTTATATATTAAAAGTTAACATAATAAAAAAAAAATATAATGTAAAAAATAAAACAAAACATTAAAGGAAGCCATACTCATCTTTTTAGTGCCGAAACTAAGGAAAAGAAAAAGAAATAAGAGAGCTAGGGTATTCAACCATTGTTGAGCTAATTTAAGGTATGTATTTTACTCAGTTTTTGATAATTTTTACGTTTATGAGATTGTTGCTAAGTTATATTCAAAGTCCATGTCTTAATTTTTGAATTTGATGATGATTTTGTGTTTTGACATTGATGATAGCTTTTGATTTTTGTTGTTTGATGATGAAATATTAAAGATATGTGAAAGATTAACATGTTTTGTCTTTGGATTTTTGATGAATTTGAGTCATTTGGACTAAATTGTGAAAATAATATTTTGAGGGACTAAAATATAAAAAATGAAATATATGGACTTGTATGGAGCTTTTGAATATTCGGTCTAAGCATAGTATATGCAAATTTTGTGTATTTCGTGTTTTATGCAATAGGGACTAAATTGCAAAAAGTGTAAAATGTAAAAGGAAAAATGGTAATTTGCCCATTTATGTGTTTTTGGATGAATTTGATTGAATATTTAATTAAATAAGTTTAATTTATATTAATTTAGATCAAGAAAAGAGAAAATCGGATTTGGATCGGGGGAAAACTAAAGTTGTCGACTAGTCGTTCCGTTTCGGTTTTTCATTGTCCGAGGTAAGTTTATAAACAAATAGACATACTTAATCATAATTAAATGTGAATTATATATGTTGAATTGAAATATGTAAATTATATATATTAGTCGAATGTGAATAAGCTTGACAGGAATGTTTATGAATTCGTTTTGACTAAGTTTCGATGTCCGAAGCCCCGTATGAACCTTAGGAATAGATAGGATACATATGTCATGACATAAGATTTCCGATATGTGTTATCGTGTAAGGCCATGTCTGGGACATTGGCATCGACTTGTGTTTACATGTAAGACCATGTCTGGGACATTGGCATCGTATTTGATTCGTCTAAGACCCTGTCTAGGACAGTGACATCGATATGTGATTACATGTAAGACCACGTCTAGGATGTTGGCATTGTACGAGCTTCTGACTATCCGCGTATTCTTTTTAATTCTTAATGGTTCATCGGGCAACTATAAGTGTGACCAAATGTGTAAATTGAGCTAAAATGATAAGGTATGAATGAGTTTATTTCCTACTTGAAATAAGGTAAGTAAGCTACTTGATATTTATTGTAAGTCTTGTATGAAGTAAAGGAAGAACATATGTGAACATGGTAAGTGTATTCGGCTTAATGAAATAATGATATGAAAATTGTGGAATTGATTCTTAAATATGTGTATATATGACCAAGTATATTCGCCACATAAGTAATATTTGATTGTATAATGACATTTTGGTTTTGAAAGTTGAATGATAATTTGTTATTTTAAATATATGAGCATTCGCTAAAGTAGCATTTATGTATGAAAATGTATTATTTATGAAATTTGTAAGTTTGAGACTAATTGTGATAATGATAATATAACTTGGTTTAGTTTAAATGAGTTGATTATATCATTAAATTGTTTATTTCCTTATGACTTACTAAAGATTAAATAGCTCTGTGTGTGTTCCTGTATACCTCTGTTTTATAGATTTTGGAGTCAAGTTACGAGCTCAGGGATCGTCAGCAAAGCCTATCACACTATCGACTGTTTCTTTCGATATTTTATTAAGTTGAATTTGAATTTATGGCATGTATAGTCTAGTTAAAAAGATTGATTTTGGGATATGTAATATAAAGCCATGCGAAGATGGCTTGATTATATGTTTAAGTTGGTTTTATGTATTCTTAGTTTTATGCTTGATTAGTAATTCGGCCATGGCATATTTAAATGTGAAAATTAGATTAGATTAATGATAAAGGATATGTGTGCTTTAGAAATCGATCATGATATTTTAGTTGAGTTCTTATATGTCATTACATGTATATATATGCGCTTATATTATAGTTGATATGTATATGTGCATGGCTATATAGATTTGTAGTTATTTATAAGTTTATAAATATATATATAAACAAATTGTGTTAACCGAATAGATAAAGAAATGAAATGGGTTTGATTTATAACCGAATGCTTGTTCTTAATTTGTGTTAACATGTAAAACATATAAATATCAAATAAGCTAATATATTAATGCCGCATAAATGAATAAAAAATAGTAATGAAATTTTGTCTCAATTGATGTATAATTTGTATATGTGCATGTCTTTTATAAAATATATTTAATATACAATTATTGGAGTTGATGATTTGTTATATGTTCTGTATGTGTATAACTTGTTTTATATATATATTACATACGGCCATATTGAAATGATGTTAAAGCCGCATATGTGAATTAGATATTAAGTTGTATACATATTGGTTTGATTGGTTTCATTATGTACATATACAGAAGTTATGAGATGACATATTTGATATTTAGATAATGTGAAAATGTACTGATATATGTGCTGAACATAAAAAGTGAGGACATATGTTTGAATATGATTTACTTATGATAATGTCATTAATGTGATGGATATAGGGAATCAAATATTGAAAGCATTAAATATGTGAGCATAGCTTTGATGTATACAAGTTTGGTTCGAATTTGGTAATTATGAAATATGTTCAATTGAGTTTTGATATATGTTCGAATTGATTTGGTTGAAGTTTTGAAATGTGCTTATTTGTGATACATGATTAGTAAGGTGATAAATGATTGTGCTAAATTGTGTTTTTAACGGTAATGCCTCGTAACCCTAATTCGGCGACAGATACGGGTTAAGGGTGTTACAAAGTCTATATACAAATAAATGTATTTGAATTGATTTATTTATGTTCATATGAAATTGAATTGTGATGAATGATTACGGAAGAAACATACATGAAATCCAGGAAAGTATCGACAATGTGTTAATGTCCGAAAAGCCCCGTATGAACCTTAGGAATTGATGGGATTCATATGTCAAGACATAGGGATTCTGATATGTGATATCGTGTAAGACAACGTCTAGGACATTGGCATCGATTTGAGAATTATGTGTAAGACCATGTCTGGGACATCGACATCATATATGATTTTGTGTAAGACCCTGTCCAGGACAGTGGCATCGATGTTTGATTACATGAAAGACCACGTATGGGACGTTGGCATTGTATGAGTATTATGAGTTATTCGAGTATCCTATTTGATCCTGAATGGTTCAACGGGAAATTTCAAGAAATAAAAGACTATATGAAATGTATTACCGATTTAGGTACGTTTGAAATGTATACTATATTTGAGTATGAAAGCTAAGTATATGTGAATTTGCAAAAGTGAGATATGTGCATAGACTTGTTGAGAAAAAATGTGATATATGTGTGGGTATGATATGATCTAATGAGATATATGGAGATGTGATTTGTTGTCAAGCAAATGGTTGGATACAATTGAGCTAAAGAGGAAATATGAATATGCTATTGAGATATGTTAAAGTTCTAGTATTGAAATGGTTATAAATGTTTTATATGTTAAGTTTATTTGTATATGGCTTACTAACCTTTTAAAAGCTTACTCTGTGTGTGTTTGCATGGTTTTATAGATCGTTAAAGCTACAAAAGGCTCGGGGATCGTCGAGGATTATCACCACACTATCAAACTCTATTTTGGTACCTTTTGAATGTGTACATATTTAAGTGTAACATCCTAAAAATCTAAGTATCGATATGATGCATGTTTTTGGTGCTTAGCTTGTGTATAATTAAAATTTTGCATGTTTAATATAGTCTTGAGAAGACTTGGGAATTATTCGAAATTAGAATAAATTTTAGTAATGAATACTTTATTGAAGTGGATCAAGTGACCTTGAGGTTTAAGTAAATTTAAGTGTCAAAAACTAGTATAAGATGAGCAAGTGGTAAAGGGGATATGGTGCCATGTATGTTTGCTTGAGGGAAGAGGTTCGAATCCTTGGTTGTGCATTTGAGTTTTGTTTTTATTTTGTTTCCTCTTCCAATGTGTCGGTCATGGATAAGGATTAGGATGAGTTGGATATCATTTTATGGCAAGAAGACCAAAGGAAAAGGTAAGTAAAATTTAAGGAAAAGAATCTCATGATTTAAGGTAATGGGAAAACACAAGGCTTAATGTATGGTGATTGTCTTGGAAAGTTCTTGATGGAAAAACTTTCGTTTAGTGTTATGTATTTGGACTGTTTCATGGATTATGGGGGGGAGCTAAATTTTGGTGGTTAGTATGGGGTTAGGATGGTAGCTTGTTAGGATTTCTTTTGGTCAAAATTTTTATTTTTTTGCTCTTCCAAAACATCTTTCCTCTCTTTTTCTTTCTCCCATAGCCGAATGTGTCTTGAGCTTGGAGGAAACAACTTTGTTGATTTCATTAGTCATTTCTTTTTGGCCATTTGGTCATTTTTGCTAATCACTCAAGTATCCCATTTTGTGTTCTCATCTAGTGCCTAAAACATAAAACACAAACATCATCTCTTTCTCCTCTCCCTTGACCGAATGCACCATTTTTTCAAACTCTCTCCATTTGCTTGTCTTTTATTTTGAAAATTAAATCATAAACCTCTCATCCTCATTCTCTTTCTTTCATCATTTAATTTTCTTTTCAACCATACTTTCAACATTTTCTTCTCCCTTGGCCGAATGTTAGACTACCTCTATAGCCGAATCATTCTTTTCTCTCCTTTGTTTTAGCATAGTCAAATCTTTCTTTTTATTTTTAATCTTTTCTCCTCCAATCAAATCCTTCTTTCTTTGTAGTGATATAGTGGAGTGCCGATTTCTTTTCTACATCTTTAGTTGATCATAGCTATTATAGATCGGGTGGAAAAAGGAGATTTCATCAGTCAAGGTAAGGGATCATTTCGAAAAGGGATTTTATTTTATCTTTCTATTTTGATAAGATTGTATTGATTAATCGATTCTATCATAGGGACTCTATCAATCGACTTTCACCTTTTGAACAAAAGAATCCTGTGGTAAGCCGATTTCGCTCTTAAAATCAATTGGTGGTGATAAGGGAATATTAGTTTGACTAACATTTATTTGTCAATGGAGGCAAACAAGATAGGTTCAAAAAGGGTTGTGAATAGTGTTCGGAAGAGGGGTGGATTCGCTATTCCCTCTAGATTCAAACGAAGGGCTGTTTTGGCAATCCAAGATTTTCCACCGGGTTGTGGACCCTCATCCGGCGAAAATCAATTATTTGAAGTTGTACTACCCCCGAGCCATTGTTTGTTCGTGGTTCTGAACCATTGATCGGAGAGAAATTGTAAATAGTTGTCATTCGAGATTCCGAGGGTAAAGATCTAGATCGTTAATCATTAGAATAGTTTTATATTAAAATTAGTGTTCTAATCCATCGTGATGCGTGTTTAGATATCGATGAGCGGGAAAGTATAATTCTCACCGTAATCAAGTGTGTAAGTTCACACTTATCTCATGGGTTATACTATATCGTAAGCGTTAAAATAATAATCGTAAATCTGGTAAAATTTGAAAATACGTTATATTAACACTTTTTATGTGAATGCATGAAACCGAAATTGAGGTTGTGGAAAAAATTACGGATTTGCCCTTAATAGGCTATTTTGTTAAAGAAAGTGATATTTTGGGCTATGTTATTATTTTGACAAGTTGGCCAAGTGTGGAAATTGTGAAAAGGCCTCATGTGTTAAATGGGTCAAATTACGAAACGTCCCTATGGACCGAATTACGAAAATACCCTTTTATGGGTCAAATTAAATATGTTGTTTTATGGGCCAAATTGAAATATGTTGTTTTATAGGCCAAATTGAAATATGTTGTTTTATGGGCCAAATTGAAATATGTTGTTTTATGGGCCAAATTGAAATATGTTGCTTTATGGGCCAAATTGAAATACGTTGCTTTATGGGCCAAAAGTGATATTAATATATGAGCTAAATGTGATATGAGATGAAATGGGCCAAGTTGCTAGATCGTTAAATGGGCCAAATTGCTATTTTGACTAATGGGCCAAATTGATAAATTGTAATATGGGTTTTTGTTAAAATTACCTTACGAATATTTTGTTATGCCTTATATATATATATATATATATATACATGACTGCATGGGTTGGGATAATTGATGAAGAGAAGAAAGGTCTGTTGCCAAAAATCTAGATCGGTGACTCTGTCACAATGGCCTATTGCCCAAAATCTAGATCGGTGGTTCTACCACAAATATTATAAATGGCCTGTTGCCACAAATCTTATAAATGGCCTGTTGCCACAATTATTATAAATGGCCTGTTGCCACAAATATTATAATTGGCTTAAAGCCTGCTATTGGTGTGTTCACGGGGTGGGTTGACTTGATCCCCACAGGTGTGATGGTTGGTACGGGTGGTGTCTAGCGGATGGAAATTAGGCTTGGTTGGGAATTTCATATCACATGCATTATTATTTTTTTTTATACTTGATTTATATCTATTGAACATTTGCAAAATGGGATCAAGCCCAATTATATGTTTATATGGTTTTGGCCCAGTGAACACGGTAAGTGGGTTACACATTGAGTTCTAAGTAACTCACCCCATTTTTCTTACCCTTCTCAGGTAATAATAATTGATGGAGACTTGGGTCAGAGATGACTTCGTGTGGAGACCATACTACAAATGGTGGTTTATATAACTTTAAAACTTCTTTAATTATTTTCATTTAAGTACTATTTTAATTGCGATGTAATAAGGCCTCTTTAATTATTTTCATGGATTTTATTATGCGGATGGATTTTATTATGTTTTAGTTTTCCTAAATTAGACTGATTTAGTTTTCATAAATGTTTTCTAAAACTCTCGCATAAAATAAAGGTTTTTCTTAAATATCACTGAAACTTAGGAAATTCTTTTAAAATTCTTCGATGAAATATTTCGACTAAATAAATTTAAAATTTTAATCAACTACTACTCTGTAAATCAAATGACAAACTCTTGTGTTTTTAATCATGGTTTTCAAATAAACCTCAATTTTGATAAATACATTCTCTTAATCATTTTGAAGATTTGATTTCCTACATCGTTGATGATTAGAATGCACGTTCAATTTGTGTGGCATGCCAAAATCGGGCTTAATGCATAGGCTGGATTTGGGGTGTTACATTAAGTATGGCATGTATAGTCTAGTTGAATTGGATGATATTTTGAGTTGTATATATAAGCTATATAATATGGCTTGTAAATGGATGTGCATAAGGTAACCTTTGATCTATGTTTTGTGATGCAAAGTTGGTATAATATTAATAAAAGGTTGTCATAATGAATTGGTAAGTTTTTAGATGGATTATACTTAGAAATGTTTGTGATTAGAATGAGATAAATGGTACATAAGTTTGTATGTTTTGGTTGTATTTTGAAGGTATGAAATGTGTTTGTTTGTGCTTGTAGGTTTGACCCAAAATGGGTGGTAATTTGGCCTTGCAAATGACCTATAGTTGCCCACACGGTTGAGCACACGGGGGTCTTGTCTCTTAAAATTTATAATTCAAAACAAGTCAGTGTCGACCATGGGCTGGAGACACAGGCGTGTGACTGGCCATGTAATGCAAGTTAGTGTCGACCACAAGTGAGGTACATAGGTGTGTCCTCGGTCGTGTAGACAAGTCAGTATGTATGCCCTATTTTACCATGGCTTAGACACACGGGTGTGTATGAAGCCGTGTGACGCATACGGCTTGCCCACACGGGCGTGTGACCTCTGTAACTTTGAAAAATGTTTAAATTTCAAAAAATTTCGTATGTGTTCGGTTTAGTCCTGACCCTTTTCTAATACATGTTTAAGGTCTCGTAGACCTATTTATGGGACTCTTTGATTATGAATTGTTAAGTTATGATGTGAAATGTTCTTAAAAGTTTCAAATTTTCAGGTAATGCCTCTAAACCCTAGACCGGCGACGGTTATGGGTGTTACAAAAGTGTAACACCCTTAACCCGTATCCGTCGCCAGACTAGGGTTAAGAGGCATTACCAAACATATCAGAACATATTACGCTCATTTTACAACATCAATCATACAACATCATTTCATAATAATTCATACTCACATAGTCCCTTTAGAAGGTCTACGAGACCTTGAACATGCTTTAGAGAAGGTTCGGGACTAAACCGATCTCATACAAAACTTTGTGGAACTTAGAAAATTTTTCTTTCAAAATAGGGCACACGCCCATGTGACTAGGCCGTGTGCCTCACACGGCCGTACCTTGGACCATGTCTCAGCCCGTGTGCAAAACTAACTTGGGTCACACGGCCTGTCACCGCCCGTATGTCTGGCCCGTGTACAAGTCTGACTTAATTCGAATTGAAATAGTGAAGGACACGGTCGGGACACACGCCCGTGTGTTCAACCGTGTGGACAATTATAGGTAATTTGCAAGGCCAAATTCCCACCCATTTTGGGTCATACCTACAAGCATCAAACAAGCTTCAATTCATGTCCCAAAACATACCAAATTATGCACAATTTGACCCATAACAACATCATTCACTTCTATATGCAAATCCAACTCAATCATACCAATTCACACTACTAACCTCATATCAAAAACATATGGTTCATACATCATATAAATCCATTTCAATTCATAGCATTCTCACCATTTCCATTTCCAAACTTAACCATGAAACTTACCAAAATTGACTATTCATGAGTATATCAAAACACTCCAACTTTTGCATCGCATAACATGGACTAAATTAACCTATATTCACATTCGTTATCAAGCCATATCACATGGCTATATATATATATATATATACATGCCCAAAACATATCTTAACATTTATAGCCTATACATGCCATACTTCAATATGTACATTTTCAAAAGGGTACCAAAATATAGTACGATAGTGTGGTGATGATCCTCGAAAATCCCCGACCTTCCAATAGCTTCTATAATCTTTAAAACAATTCAAACACACACAAAGTAAGCTTTCAAAAGCTTAATAAGCGATATACAAATAAACTTATGACAAAGTACATTTACAAATCATTTCATTCATATAAGCTATGACATATGTAACATCCTAAAATTTGGAATGTTATGTGTTGCATTATTTCTGATGTTAAGCTAGTTAAATTATTAATTTTTGTATGTCTAAGGGAGGTCCTGAGAAGGCTCAGGGTCTATTTGGACCTAGCAAAAATTTTGGTATTTAGCACTTTAAGAAGATAGAGTAAGTGACCTTAAAGCTTATGGAAATAAATGAGTAAATAGCTAGCATAAATCAGAAATTGGTAAGAAGGATATGGCGCCACATAAAGTACCTTGAGGGAAGAGGTTCAAATCTTATAATGTGCAAATTTTTTACTATTATTTTTGTACTCTTTCCCTAAGTGTCAGCCAAGCTTATAAATAAGGCAAGTTGGACTTTTTAATTTTGGCAAGGTGGCTAAGGAAATAAGGAAAGGGTGAAAGTATGGTAAGGAATCAAAAGAAAAGTGCAAGTAAGGGGAACATGTGGCCTTTTTCAAGGGAAGTGTTATGGAAAGTGTGGTTGGCAAACTTTTGACCATTATGGTCATGTATGTGGACGGTTTTGGGGGAAAAGGGAGGTAGCTGAATTTTTCTTGGTGTTTTGGTAAAACTATAGTGTTTGTTTTGGTCAAAAATACCTTTAACATCAATTGTGTCATTTTCTCAAAATTTCTACTCTTTGTGAGTTTAGTTTTCTTCTTTTCTTTCTTCTTTGCCGAAATCTTCTAGCACAATTGTGCATTTTTCTTCTCTTTTGTTTGGTCAAAACATTCACCTTTTGTTCATCTCCCTTTGTTAGCCGAATCACCTAGCATCTATCCAACTTTCCATCCTTTTCTTTTAACCATTTCTTCAATCTTTCCTCTTCTCTAAACCGACACCACCACGGAGATCAAATCTTCTTGTTTGATTATCCCCATAGCCGAATATCAATATACATTTACCTCTATAATCGAACTTTCATCTCTTTTCTATTTTTTTCTCACCCATATTTACACTCAATCCTTGCTCAATCGGTAAGTGGTCTTTTCAACATTTTTGTTTTCTTTCTCTTAATGCCGAATCTATGTTTTCATTTGGGATGGTTATTTTGACCGAGACCATCACCTTATTCTCTCTCAAACAAGATCGTTCTTCTTCGTAGTGATAAAGTGGAGGGCCAAAACTTTGATTCTTTTGAAGTTAACGTATAATCGTTAGGAATCGGTCCTAAAAATCTTTAAGGTAAGGAGTTCTTCAAGGATTCTATAAATCATTCTTTATTCATTATTGGAATAGTGATGATTAACCTATCATAATTATAGGGATTAAATCACTCGATCTACCCAATCGTTGATCACTCGAAATTAGTGGTAAGTCGATCTTTACCCTTGGACAATCCATATTTTATCGTAGGATCAATCTATATAAGATCTAATCGAATGGAGGCTTGTGGTACCAATTCAAAAGGAAAGTCGAGTGGAGATCTCAAAAGGAGCGAATTAGCGATCCCTACTCCTAAATTCAAACGAAGGGCAGTATCGACGATTCAGGATTTTCCACCGGGTTGTGGACCGTCATCCGGAGAAAATTGACAAATCGTGGTCATTCACGATTCAAAGGGTAACCACCCTAGATCGTTCATTTTAGTGTTGATTAATAAATCATATATGTCGACTAATCAAGCGTTATAATATTTTAGGTGTCGACGATCAAGAAAGCTTAGTGCTTACCGTAATCAGGTGTGTAATCTCACACCATTTTTCTTGGGGTAAAGATTAACATCATATTGGTAGTAAATCGCTTGACTAAAAATCTTATTCTGGCGAAACCGGGAAAATTGGCTTAGATCTCACTATTTTGATAAAATTTACAAAATCAGTAGTAATACCATGAAAAATTACGAAAATGCCCCTAATAGGCCAAATCGATATAATTTGCTATATGGGCCGATATGATAATTTGTTATATGGCCCGATCTGATAATTTTCTACATGGGCCAATTTGATATTTTGCTAAAGGGCCAATCTGATAATTTGCTATATGGGCCAATCTGATAATTTGTTATATGGGCTGATCTGATAATTTGCTATATGGGCCGATTTGATATTTTGCTAAAGGGCCAATCTGATATTTTGCTATATGGGCCTAATTGATAATTTGTTTTAATGGGTTGTACTTTGATAATGAATATCCAAATCAATTACTGTTGTTTTATTGTAAAAATTATGAATTGTTATACATTATATACATAACTCTACATGGGTTGGGATAATATTGAAGAGAAATTCTAGTGGCTTTGCCACATAATTTTGGTGGCTCTGCCACAAATCTGTATAGCCGCAATGCCACGTAAATTCTGTTATTCTGGTGGCATGTCCACAATCATATTTGCTATAAATGGCTTATCCCCACAAGTGTGTTGGTGGTACGGGTGGTGCGATTGGATTACTAGGTTTGGTTTGGGAATTGCATTTCACACACATGATATAATTGATACATTATTATTATTGTAAATGGGCTTAGGCCCAAATTATTATTTAATGGGATTTTGGCTCAGTGGACAACGGTAAAGGGGTTATACACTGAGTTCTAGTAACTCATCCTATTTTTCCTTACCCCTTTCAGGTAATGATCAGTGATGGAGACTTGAGCCATGGATGACTCAGTGGAGGCCATACTACAAAAACAATTTAATTTGAAATTTGGATTTCTTTTTGGTACATTTAATTACTTTATTTTGGGTTAAGGTTGTAATAAGGCCTCTGGATTAATTTTTGTTTTGTTTATTGTTTGACAAATTTATAATTTCCTCTAAGTACTAAAATTGAGTTTTTTTAAAACTTAAATAAGCGTCTTTCTAAAATGGATATATAAAAGGGTTTAAGTAATAAACTTTCATAAGATATATTTTAACTTGGAAATTTTCTCTTAAGATTTCATCAACACTTTTCAAAATTATTTTCAAATTCCTTTAAAACTATTAACGATATTTTCAAAGTCCGGTTTATAAGATTTTTTATATCTCAAGTTTATCGATTTATCAATCAATCTTTTATTCAATAATACTTTATCATAAATTTTTAAATGGGAGTTTGTTTTAATTGATTTTAAATCTAAATCTATTTATGTACAAATGAAAAGGACTTAGTAGTAATTTTCTTATGTGCATGTCATATATGGCCTTAACGCATGGGCTGGGTTTAGGGTGTAATATTTTATGGTATCAGAGCCTGGTTCAAAACTCGGCTGTGGTTTGGGTTCAAAATATTTTTTAAGATGTTTTGAAATATAAAAACGTATGTTTTTTTTTAAAGAAATTATGGCACCACAGGTATCCGACAACAAGTCAAGTAAGTGTATGTTATTATTGTATGATTATAATGATTATGATATGACCGTAGGAATACTTTAGAACTTCTAGTTTTAGGTATTGAAACTATAGAGATTAAGATTATAGGATGTGATTATGAAAACGACATTACTTCTTATACCTCATAAAATATTGTTTAATAAATATCGAAATAGTATACTGATTCATAAGACTTTTAATCAGATTAAATCGAATAAGCCAATATGAGCACTAGATAATGTGGACGCGGTAGACGTGGCCGTGGTAGAGGCCGAGGTGCTAGAGTTGCATCTGAAGCATCGAGACATATGCCAAAAATGGACGCACCTGCGTCACCCGTGACTGAAACTGGATCACATAACCATATGAGGGAGGACATCACTCTGTCCCAAGCAATGCTGCGAGTCTTGCAAAGAGTTACTGGGGCTAGAACTAGGCCAGTAGCTCGTGGGTCAATTTCGGAGTGACTTAGATCAAATGGTGCTGAGGTTTTTAGGGGTATCTCGAGTGTAGCTCCAAATGTAGTGGAGTATTGGCTCAAGGTAGTGGAACAAATCATGGATGATTTGGATTGCACCACCGAGTAGAAACTGAGGGGAGCTGTGTCCTTGTTGAGAGACGGGGCGTATCAATGATGGCTCACTGTTCGGGAAGGCACTCAGGCCGATCGTGTTACTTGGGATTTCTTCAAAACTGCATTCCAAGGAAAATATGTTGGGGTTAGCTATGTGGATGCCCGAAGGAAGGAATTCCTAATTCTGGTCCAAGGAGGTAAGACTGTGGCAGCTTATGATGTGAAATTTCTATGTCTGAGTCGTTATGCCCGGGGTATAGTTCCAACTAATTACGAACGCTGTGTGCATTTTGAGGACAGGTTGAGTGATGAGTTGCGGGTACTGATAGCCCCACAACAAGGAAGGAATTTTGCCACACTAGTGAAGAAAGCGAAGATAGCTGAAGAGGCTAAGCACTCAGAGTGGCAAAATTGAGAAAAAGATAGGGGTAGGAGCAAGAGAGATTTTAAGTACTCAGGTCCTACTAGAGGGTTTCAGAAGAGGCCCTGGAATGATGAGCCAGCTTGAGCTAGAGCACCAGCTACTACCAATCAGATACAGCCATGTGCGGAATGTGAAAAACGACACCCGGGTGAATGCTGAAAGAGAACCGGTGGTTATTTCAAATGTGGTTCCAAGGACCATCAGCTTAAAAATTATCCTCGACAGACTACTTAGACTAAAGATACTCGTAACTATGATCCATAGCCAGCTAGAGGCGCTCAGCAGCCACCAAGAGGCCGTGGGCCAGGTCGAGGTGGTAATGGCGTAGGACGAGGTCAGGGTACACCGTGTAGAGGTACTGGTTTCAGGGGTAACGCGAAGGCGAGGCAGCCAGGGTTGGTTTATACGATTAGACGCCGAGAGGATGGCGATGCACTTAATGTGATAACTGGTATGTTCTTCATAACTGATGTACCTGTTACTACTTTGATAGATATCGGGTCCACCCATTCGTACGTTGCTAGTGCTGTATCTGGAAATCTGAACATTAGATTTGAGATTACTACTAGATAGATGACGGTAATTAGTCCTTTAGGACAGTCTATGATAGTAAGTAGAATGTTTAAAGATGTGCCCCTAAAAATTCAGGGAGAAACATTTTTGGCAGATTTGATGGAACTGCCATTCGGCGAGTTCGACCTTATTTTGGGCATGGACTGGTTGGTGAAACATCGTGTGAGTTGGATTGTTCTGTGAAGCAGATGATTCTAAGAACTTTGGAGGATAAGGAAGTGATGATGATAGGTGAAAGAAGAAATAATCTATCAAATGTGGTATCTGCTTTAAAGGCAGAAAAGTTGGTGCAAAAAGGGTGTGGAGCATTCCTAACCTTCATTAGTGCGTTGGATGCTAAGGAATTACCGGTGGAAGGTGTTAGAATGGTGAAATAGTTTTCAGATGTCTTTCCCGAGAAACTTCTTGGATTACCTCCGGATCGGGAGGTAGAGTTTGCCATTGAGTTATTGCCAGGAACGGCTCCGGTGTCCATTGCTCCTTATAGAATGGCGCCGAATGAGTTAGTGGAGCTTAAGGCTCAAATTTAGGAGTTGTTGGATCGTGGGTTCATTCGATCGAGTGTATCACCGTGGGGAACGTCGATTTTGTTCGTCAAGAAGAAGGATGGATCGATGCGTATGTGTATTGATTATAGGTAGTTGAATAAATTGACAATCAAGAACAGGTATCCATTACCGAGGATCGACGACCTGTTCGATCAACTGCGATGAGCTTCAGTTTTCTCGAAGATAGATTTGAGATCTGGTTATCACCAAGTTAAGGTCAAGGACGCGGACATTCATAAGACTGCGTTTCGAACTCGTTATGGGCATTATTAGTTCTTAGTGATGCCGTTTGGGTTGACTAATACACCAGCTGCATTTATGGACATGATGAACCGAGTCTTCCAACCCTATTTAGATCAATTTGTAGTGGTGTTCATAGATGACATTTTGCTATACTCGAAGAATGAAGAAGAGCACGATTCGCATCTGCGGGTGGTATTGCAGATATTGCGAGAAAAGCAACTTTATGCCAAATTCAGTAAGTGTGAATTTTGGCTGAAGGAAGTGACCTTCTTGGGGCATGTTGTGTCGGTCGAAGGAATTAAAGTTGATCCTCGGAAGGTAGAGGCCGTGTTGGATTGGAAAACACCGAAGTCAGTGGCTGAAATTTAGAGTTTCTTAGGGTTGGCTGATTATTATAGGCATTTTGTTGAGGGGTTTTCGTTTATTATTGCACCCCTAATTAAACTGTTACGCAAGGGAGTACCATTTGTGTGGTCAGATCAACAACAAGAGAGCTTTGAGAAATTGAAGAAGATTCTTACGGTAGTGCCAGTATTGATTCAACCTAAGGCTGGAAAAGAGTTTATTGTTTACTGTGATGCGTCACACATGGGCTTGGGATGTGTGTTGATGCAAAGTGGAAAAGTGGTGGCTTATGCATCTCGTCAATTAAGGCCGCACGAAGTGAATTATCCCATTCATGATTTGGAATTGGCTGCAGTGGTGTTTGCTTTGAAGATTTGGAGACACTACTTGTAGGTGAGAAGTCGATCATCTATATGGATCATAAGAGTCTAAAGTACCTCCTTACCCAAAAAGAGTTGAACTTAAGACAGTGGAGGTGGATAGAATTGTTGAAGGATTATGACTTCTCAATTGAGTATTATCCGGAAAAAGCTAACGTGGTGGCAGATGCGTTGAGTCATAAGGTGATATCAGATTTGAGAGCAATGTTCGCTCATCTCAGCTTGTATGAAGATGGTAGTCTGCTAGCCGAACTTCAGATGAAGCCTGCGTGGGTAAGAAAGATTAAGGAAAAGCAGTTATTAGATGAAAGGTTGGGTTCTTTACTTCAGCAAGTATAAGGTGGTGTAATAGGGGATTTTGGATTGAATAGTGATGGAGTATTGTGTTTCCACGGAAGAATCTGTGTGCCCAAAGATTCAAAATTGAGGCAAATGATTCTGCGTGAGGCGCATAGTAGCCCATATGCTATGCACCCCGGAGGAAATAAAATGTATCGAGACCTCCGTGAGTAGTATTGGTGGCCAGGGTTGAAACAGGAGGTTACTGATTTTATGGGTAAGTGCTTGACATGTCAGCAAGTGAAGGCGAAACATCAATTACCGTTGGGATTGCTACAACCAATGAAGATTCCATTATGGAAATGGGAACGGATAACGATGGACTTTGTTAGTGGGTTACCCTTATCGCCTACTAAGAAAGATTCCATCTGGTTAATAGTGGATCAGTGGACGAAGACTGCCCATTGCCTACCTGTTCGTACGGATTACTCATTGTAGAAGTTGGCCAAGTTGTACGTAGCAGAGATTGTGAGGTTACATGGGGTACCAGTGTCTATTATTTTGGATAGGGACCCTAGGTTTACATCACGGTTTTGGAAAGCCTTACATGAAGCTTTGGGAACAAGATTGAATTTCAGTATGATATTTCATCCTCAGACAGATGGTCAGTCAGAGAGAGTAATCCAAATTCTGGAAGACATGTTAAAGGACTGTGTGATTGACTTCAAGGGTAGTTGGGAGGATTTCCTACCTTTGGCAGAGTTTGCATACAACAACAGCTATCAATCCAGCATCCAGATGGCCCCCTACGAGACATTGTATGGTTGTAGGTGTCGTACTCCTACTTGTTAGTTCGAAGTGGGGGAGCATCAGTTATTGGGTCCTGAGATGATATCAAAAACGGAGGAAAAAGTAAAGGTAATTCAAGCACGGTTAAAGAAAGCTTCGGATAGACAAAAATTGTATGCGAATCTGAAGCGTAAGGATATTGAGTTTGTGGTAGGAGATCAAGTTTTTCTAAAGGTCTCACCCTAGAAGAAAATCTTCAGATTTGGAAGGAAAGGCAAGTTGAGCCCTAGGTTCATCGGACTGTACCGTGTTTTGAAGGTGTTGTGCCAGTGACTTATTAGTTTGAGTTACCTTCGGAGTTGAGTCAGATACATAGTGTTTTTTATGTCTCAATGTTAAGGCATTATCGATCGGATCCGTCTCATTTAATACCGGTAGAAGAAGTTGAGATAAGACCTGACTTGTCTTTCGAAGAAGAGCCAGTGCAAATTTTAGATCGGGACGTTAAGGTGCTGAGAAGGAAGTTGGTACCATTAGTCAAAGTACTATGGCACAATCACAGAGCAGAGGAAGCTATGTGGGAGCCTGAGGATACAATTCGGCAGCAATATCCTCACCTCTTTTAATCAGTAAATTTCGAGGACAAAATTTTCTTTAAGGGGGTAGAATTGTAACATCCTAAAATTTGGAATGTTATGTGTTGCATTATTTCTGATGTTAAGCTAGTTAAATTATTAATTTTTGTATGCCTAAGGAAGGTCCTGAGAAGGCTCGGGGTCTATTTGGACCTAGTAAAAATCTTGGCATTTAGCACTTTAAGGAGATAGAGTAAGTGACCTTAAAGCTTATGGAAATAAATCAGTAAATAGCAAGCATAAATGAGCAATTGGTAAGAAGGATATGGAGCCACATGAAGTACCTTGAGGGAAGAGGTTCAAATCTTATAATGTGTAAAATTTTGACTATTATTTTTGTACTCTTTCCCTAAGTGTCAGCCAAGCTTATAAATAAGGCAAGTTGGACTTTTTAATTTTGGCAAGGTGGCTAAGGAAATAAGGAAAGGGTGAATGTATGGTAAGGAATCAAAAGAAAAGTGCAAGTAAGGGGAACATGTGGCCTTTTTCAAGGGAAGTGTTATGGAAAGTGTGGTTGGCGAACTTTTGACCATTATGATCATGTATGTGGACAGCTTTGGGGGAAAAGGGAGGTAGCCAAATTTTTCTTGGTGTTTTGGTAAAATTATAGGGTTTGTTTTGGTCAAAAATACCTTTAGCATCAATTGTGTCATTTTCTCAAAATGTCTACTCTTTGTGAGTTTAGTTTTCTTCTTTTCTTTCTTCTTTGCCGAAATCTTCTAGCACAATTATGCATTTTTCTTCTCTTTTATTTGGTCAAAACATTCACCTCTTGTTCATCTCCCTTTGATAGCCGAATCACCTAGCATCTATCCAACTTTCCATCCTTTTCTTTTAACCATTTCTTCAACCTTTCCTCTTCTCTAATTCGACACCACCATGAGATCACATCTTCTTGTTTGATTATCCCCATAGCTGAATATCAATATACATTTACGTCTATAACCGAACTTTCATCTCTTTTCTATTTTTTTTCTCACCCATATTTACACTCAATCCTTGGTCAATCGATAAATGTTCTTTTCAACATTTTTATTTTCTTTCTCATAATGCCGAATCTATGTTTTCGTTTGGGATGGTTATTTTGACCGAGGCCATCCCCTTATTCTCTCTCAAACAAGATCTTTTCTTCTTCGTAGTGATAAAG
This sequence comes from Gossypium rotundifolium, assembly GCA_025506655.1. Taxonomy (NCBI): domain Eukaryota; kingdom Viridiplantae; phylum Streptophyta; class Magnoliopsida; order Malvales; family Malvaceae; genus Gossypium; species Gossypium rotundifolium. Next base: position 73,450,703 of record CP106727.1, read on the forward strand.
TGGAAGGTCAAACTTTGATTATTCCGAAGTTAACATATAATCATTAGGAATCGGTCCTAAAAATCTTTAAGGTAAGGAGTTCTTCAAGGATTCTATAAATCATTCTTTATTCATTATTGGAATAGTGATGATTAACCGATCATAATTATAGGGATTAAATCGCTCAATCTACCCAATCGTTGATCACTCGGAATTAATGGTAAGCCGATCTTTACCCTTGGACGATCCATATTTTATTGTAGTATCAATCTATATAAGATCTAATCGAATGGAGGCTTGTGGTACCGATTCGAAAGAAAAGTCGAGTGGAGATCTCAAAAGGAGTGGATTAGCGATCCCTACTCCTAAATTCAAATGAAGGGCAGTGTTGGCGATTCAGGATTTTCCACCGGTTGTGGACCATCATCCGAAGAAATTCGACAAATCGTGGTCATTCATGATTCAAAGGGTAAGCACCGTAGATCGTTCATTTTAGTATTAATTAATAAATCACTTATGTCGACTAATCAAGCATTATAATATTTTAGGTGTCGACGATCAAGAAAGCTTAGTAGTTATCGTAATCAGGTGTGCAATCTCACACTGTTTTTCGTGGGGTAAAGATTAACATCATATTGGTAGTAAATCGCTTGACTAAAAATTGTATTATGGCAAAACTGGGAAAATTGACTTGGATCTCACTATTTTGATAAAATTGACAAAATCGGTAGTAATACCATGAAAAATTATGAAAATGCCCCTAATGGGCCAAATCGATATAATTTGCTATATGGGCCGATATGATGATTTGTTATATAGGCCGATCTGATAATTTGCTATATGGGCCGATCTGATATTTTGCTAAAGGGCCAATCTGATAATTTGCTATATGGGCCAATCTGGTAATCTGTTATATGGGCTGATCTAATAATTTGCTATGTTGGTCGATTTGATATTTTGCTTAAGGGCCAATCTAATATTTTGCTATATGGGCCAAATTGATAATTTTTTTTAATGGGTTGTACTTTGATAATGAATATCCAAATCAATTACTGTTGTTTTATTGTAAAAATTAAGAATTGTTATACATTATATACATAACTCTGCATGGGTTGGGATAATATTGAAGAGAAGTTCTGGTGGCTTTGCCACATAATTTTGGTGGCTCTGCCACAAATCTGTATAGTGGCAATGCCACATTAATTCTGTTATTCTGGTGGCTTGTCCACAATCATATTTGCTATAAATGACTTAATGCCTGCGATTGGTGTGTTGGCGGGGTGGGTTGACTTGATCCCCATAGGTGTGTTGGTTGGTACGGGTGGTGTATAGTGGATGGATTACTAGGTTTGGTTTGGGAATTGCATTTCATACACATGATATAATTGATACATTATTATTATTGTAAATGGGCTTAGGCCCAAATTATTATTTAATGGGATTTTGGCTCAGTGGAAAACGGTAAAGGGGTTATACACTGAGTTCTAGTAACTCATCTCGTTTTTCCTTACCCCTTTCAGGTAATGATCAGTGATGGAGACTTGAGCCATGGGTGACTCAGTGGAGGCCATACTACAAAAAACGGTTTAATTTGAAATTTGGATTTCTTTTTAGTACATTTAATTACTTTACTATTTTGGGTTAAGGTTGTAATAAGGCCTCTGGATTAATTTTTGTTTTGTTTATTGTTTGACAAATTTTTAATTTTCTCTAAGTACTTAAATTGAGATTTTTCTAAAAACTTAAATAAACATCTTTCTAAAATGGATATATAAAAAGGGTTTCAGTAATAAACTTTCATAAGATATATTTTTAACTTGGAAATTTTCTCTTAAGATTTCATCAACACTTTTCAAAAATTATTTTCAAATTCCTTTAAAACTATTAACGATATTTTCAAAGCCCCGGTTTATAAGTTTTTTTTTTATATCTCAAGTTTATCGATTTATCAATCAATCTTTTATTCAATAATACTTTATCATAAATTTTTAAATGGGAGTTTGTTTTAATTGATTTTAAATCTAAATCTATTTATGTACAAATAAAAAGGACTTAGTAGTATTTTTCTCATGTGACATGTCAGATCTGGCCTTAACGCATGGGCCGGGTTTGGGTGTTACAAATAACATAGTAGCAAATTCATATTTCTCATTTGGCTCAATTGTTCTTAACCACTTGCTTATAGACATATCAAATTTTCATATGGCTTACACATCAAATGATCATAATCATATTTATCTTCCATTTCCAAATTTCATATACATTTCATATACACTTGAAACGGATACATATTGACATATTCCATTATATCTCGGAATGCCCGTTGAACCGTTCAGAATCAATAAGGATACTTGGATAGCTCGTAAAGCTCGTACAATGCCAACACCCCAGACGTGGTCTTATATGTAATTAAATATCGATGCCTCTGTCCCAGATAGGTTCTTACACAAAATCATATATGATGCCGATGTCCCAGACATGGTCTTACACGTAAATCTCAAATCGATGCCAACGTCCAAAACATGGTCTTACACGATAACTCATATCGAAATCCTATGTCACGGTATATGTATCCTAACTATTCCTATGCTTCGTACGGGGCTTTTTGGACACTATCACATTATCGAAATTTTTCGGATTTTACATATTCAGCTCCAATAACCATTAATCACATTTCATTCACATATAAGTAATAATAATTCAATTCAAACACATTTATTTGTATATCGACTTACCTCGTACGGGAAAGAACGGAAATGAACAATTATCAACTACTTTCGATTTCCCTCGATCTAATTCCGTTTTCTTTGGTTCTTGATCTATACACATTCAAATCTAACATGATCATTCACCAAATCATTCAATTCAATCCATATACATATATTTATGGAATTTTACAAATTAGCCCTCACATTTTCACATTTTGACATTGAAGTCCCTATTTCATAAAGTCACAAAATACACATAATTTCCTTATACTCATGCTTGGTCGAATATTCCATTATTCCATATAAGACCATATCTTTCATTTATTTCACATTTTGACCCCTCAATTTCTCATTTTCATAATTTAGCCCATAATACTCAAATTCATCAAAAATCCAAATACAAAACATGTTAACCCAACACATATCTTTCATTTTTCATCAACTAACATCACAAAAATCACAATCTCATCAATGGAAAAACTCAAAATTATCATCAAATTCTAAAATTGAGGCATGGGCTTGATAGAATGCTAAGCAACAATCACAAATACATAAAAATCATTAAAAATAGATCAAAATACATATCTTGATTAATCAAAATGAGTGCCGAACCCTAAGAACTCTTTTTCTTTTCTTTTTCTTTGTAATTTCAGCAAAGATGAACAAAATGTAACCATTTTCATGCATTGGTTTTATTAATTCATCTTTTAATTTACTTTTTACTATTTTAACCTTAAAAATTTTAATTAGAAAACTATATAACACATGCCCAAAACCGTCCATACTATTATTCAATGGTCAATTATCAACATAAGGACCCCGCATTATAAAAGCCATAGCAATATAGCACTTTAACAAATAGCAAGTCACTTTTGAATTTTACGCGATTAAGTTCTTTTTTATCAAATCGAGCACACAGACGATAAAATTAAATCACGAAAATTACACACATACCAATTCACAAGTTGTAGACTCAAAAAATAATATTAAAATATTTTTTTGACTCAGATTTGTGGTCCCTAAACCACTATTCTGACTAGAGTCTAAACCGGACTGTTACAAAAAGTATGCATGTTCAGGAATTAAGATTTTGGAAAAAAAGAAGAAAAGAGCATTGGATTTTTATAGCTTGAAGATCAGTCCAATATCAAATATCTTTAAATATGTATTTCTTTTGAGATGTTTAACGTGCTTGTCAATGTAGTTTATTTCACCATCGAGATGCTTGAGAAGTCTGTTGTGCTGAAGAAGTCATATCAACAGTTGTAGTTAGAGGAACAACTTCTAGACCAAATCTAGAATTAGAGCCTTCTTCTAGGTTGGATTCATTTATATTAAACTATTTTATCCTCTCTTCTACTTACTAGAGAGCATAATCTTAGATTCCTTAACTTCTTAAAAAAATCATCCTCAAAATAATATTTTTCTACTCCAATAGTATTTGAAGGATGGAAAGGTAGCTCCTTTCACTTGTTTTTAATCACGACGTGCTTCAAAATTTGATCAAATATAAGAGTTCCTAAATCAAAAGAGACCACAGTAGTTACCTTATGAAGAAAAAGTCTCATCTTCTTGCTCAATGACATGCAATAATTTGAAGGCAACCAATTCTTGGCTATTATACTTTGCAAGGATGCATACTTTGTGCTCTACTAAGTAGTTTTGAATTCTTGTCCTTCAAGCCAAGTCTTTCTAAATCCATCAATAAAATTCCTAGAAAGCTTGTGATAATTAGCTTCAAATGGCATCTCATGACTACTGGACACTCCCGTGTGTTCTCCCTGTGGTGGTATACTGCCAAATTCAACACGGTCACCAAGCACGCCCGTGTGCTAAAGCCGTGTACAATAGTTCACATACTGCCATTTCCCACATGGCCACCAAGCACACCCGTGTCGAGGCCATGTACAATATAAGGCACATTCTGCCAATTTACCCACGATCTTAGGCACGCCCGTGTGCCTCAACTGTGTGACATTATAGGCCATTTTACAAGGCCAATATGCCACCCATTTTGGGTCTCACCTACAAGCAATACATACCAAAACATAATATGCATATATGGCAACCAAAACATATCAAATGGTTCACTTCATTCATACATCCAATATCAAATCCATCCATACCAAATTTCAAACTAAATCCTACCTCATTTCAAACATGTATCATCCATTTGCTTAACCAAAACTTAACCATTCCATATGCATCAAAACATACTAAATATATGCTTCATACCTTATTCATTCAAACATTTATCAACTCAAAAACTTTCCAATACACATAGCCATGCTCACTTCATAAACATAAACACCTATCTAGCCTATACATGCCATAATTAGCCATATACATTTTCAAAAGGGTACCAAAATAAGTTTAGTAGTGTGATGATGATCCTTGACAATTTCGAGCCTTCAATAGCTTCGACGACCTATAAAACAGAGAAAATACACACACAGAGTAAGCTTTCAAAAGCTTAGTAAGTCATATACAAATAAACTTGGCATAAAAAGCATAAATGCAATTTGAAACTTTTGCACATCTCATTCACTTAACAATTTATCATGTACATGCTTGTTTCATACTTTTGACTACATTGGTCACTTTTATCCATTCAAAACTCATTTGAAGCACATGGCTCATTCACAATCTTCCTTGCATCTCATTCACATTATCCAATTCAAACATACCTTTCTTCAAATCAAAGTCATATGCATACTTACCATTCATGCATACTTAATGCACATTCAACGTGCCTGAATCGGATATTCATTCACTTAATTGATCATAGCTCGGATATACCATTCGTATTGTAGACTTGCCCGTTGAACCCTTAGGAACCTAGTAGGATACTCAGAAAGCTCGGAATAGTAATACAATGCCAACATCCTAGACGATGTCTTACATGCACTCGTATATCGATGCCACTGTCCCGGATAGGGTCTTACACGTACAGATCATAATGATGCCGATGTCTCAGACGTGGTCTTACACAAGTCAACATGATGCGATGTCCGGACTTGGTCTTACTCATAAAGTTCATATCGATGCCTACGTCCCAAACGAGGTCTTTTACATATAATTCATTTCAATGCCTACGTCCCAGATGAGGTCTTATACGAAATGACAAATCAACGCTAACATCCCGGACGTGGTCTTACATGATAAAATAGAACAGATACATATGTCATGACATAGCTAATCCTATCTATTCCTAGTTTCATACGGGACTTCTCAGCTTTATCACTATATCAAACTATTTTCGGAATTCATTCACTTATCATCTTATACTCATTCATTTTCATCGATAGACATATGAATACATATATTCAATTCAATACAGATAAGTTTTTTTGCATAGTGACTTACCTCGGATTTGGTTTATCGAACGAAAACGGCTACTCAGTTATTTTCGCTTTCCCGCGATCTAAGTCCATTTTCCTCGGTTCTTGATCTAAACATATTCAGAATTAACTCTTTTATTCACCATTCCATTCAATTCAATCCATAGACACACATTTAGGGCTATTTGTAAATTAACCCTCATATTTGCACACTTTGACAATTTAGTCCATTTTTCACAAAACATCAAATTAACAAAATCCACACACACACATGCTTGGCTATACCTCTTTAGGGACTATATAAGCCCAAATAATTCATCAAATTTTCTATTTAGTCCTTTAATTTACCATTTTCACAATTTAGCCCTATTTAGCTTTTAGCCCTATTTAGCTAAATTCATCAAAACTTCAAGAACAAAATAGGTTCATCAAACACATATCTTTTATTTTTCATTCTTAAACATCACAAAGCTTGCAAAACCATCAATGGCATATTTCACATACATCATCAAAACACAAAATTAAGGCATGGGTTTTGTAGCTCTCAAAGCAACGATTGCAAAAAGTAAAAATTATCAAAAACGGATCAAGAACCATACCTTAATTAAAGAACATCCATGGTTGAATGTTTGAAAATATTTAAACCCTTATTCTTTTGTTTCTATTTTCGGTGGTAAAGTGTGGAAGATGATGACATTTTAACTTTCATTTTGTTTAATATAACATATATCTCAATTACTAAAATAACCTTTATTAAATCTTATAAAAAGCATGCATAATATGAACATAAATGTCCACTAATTTGATTAAAGGTATAGTATCCACATAAGGACTCCACCTTTAATAAGGCATGTCAAAAAGATACCTTTAAAGAGCATGCTGATTTTAAACTTCATACTATTTAGTTCATTTGTCAAATTGAACATATAGATGGACAAATTATCATATGAAACTTTACCATATGCTAATTCACATATCATCGGCACAGAATATAATATTAAAATATTATACAAACTCAGATTTTTGGTCCCGAAACCACTGTTTCGACTAGGGTGTAAACCAGACTGTTTCAATTCTCCCCCTTAGGGATTTTCGTCCCTGAAAATCTTACCGTTAAATAGAATCGGATATTGTTGTCTCATTGAGTCTTCAGGCTCCCACGTAGCCTTTCCTATACTATGACGATGCCAGAATACTTTCACTAACGGTATTTTCTTATTTCTCAACTCTTTCACTTCACGAGCTAAGATACGGATCGGTTCCTCTTCGTATGTCATATCAGGTCAAATTTTAATTTCAGATGGGGCAATCACATGTGATGGATCGGATCGATATCTACGAAGCATTGAGACATGAAACACATTGTGAATCTTTTCTAGCTCAGAGGGTAACTTCAATCTATATACAATAGGCCCAACACGTTCAATGATCTCATACGGTCCGATGAATCTAGGACTTAACTTGCCTTTACGTCCGAACCGGAGCACTTTCTTCCACGGAGACACTTTCAGAAATACTTTGTTTCGATCTCAAATTCTATATCCTTTCGTTTTAAGTTTGCATAGGACTTCTGACGATCAGATGCTGCTTTTAAACAATCTCGGATCAGTTTCACTTTCTGTTCGGTATCTTTTATCAAATCGACTCCGTGTAACTTATTCTCACTGAGTTCAGTCCAATACAGAGGTGTACTACATTTATGTCCGTACAAAGCTTCATATGGTGTCATTTTGATGCTCGACTGAAAACTATTGTTATACGCAAATTTAATCAACGACAAGTATTGTTCCCACGAACCATTAAACTCAAGTACACAACATCTTAACATATCTTCTACAATCTGAATGACTCGCTCAGATTGACCATCTGTTTGCGGATGAAAAGCTGTACTGAAATGCAATTTCGTGCCCAAAGCTTCTTATAATTTCTTCCAGAACCTCGATGTGAATCTCGGGTCTCTATCTGACACAACGGATAGTGGCACCCCTTGCAATCTCACAATCTCAGAAATATAAAGCTCAGCTAATCTCTCAAGTGAATAGTCAGATCTTACCGAAATAAAATGGGCAGATTTTGTCAATCGGTCAACTATGACCCATATCGCATCCTTCTTTCTCGGAGTCAGAGGCAACCCAGAAACAAAGTCCATAGTTACTCTATCCCATTTCCATTTAGGAATTAGAATTGGCTGTAACAACCCAGACGGAACTTGATGTTTGCTTTCACTTGCTGACAAACTAAACATTTTGAAACAAAGTCAGAAATGTCTCGTTTCATGCCAGACCACCAATAGTGTTGCTTCAAATCATGATACATCTTTGTACTTCCCGGATGGACAAATAGACGACTGTTATGTACTTCACCAAAAATCAATTGAATCAACTCCAGATTTCTTGGAATACAAATTCGATCTCGGAATCTCAAACAATCATCAACAACTCAAAATTTAGATTCAGAATTCAATTCACACTGAGCGATTGAGCTCGTTTCAACAACAATTCATTATCAACCTTCTGAGCATCACATATTTGATGTACAAATAACGATTTCGCTCTCAATTTAACTATCACAGAACTATCATCAGACAAATCTTTCTGAGCATTCAAAGCATGTAGTGCAAATAATGACTTTCTACTTAACGCATCTGCAACAACATTTGCTTTAACTGGATGATAATCTATTACAAGCTCATAATCTTTTAACAATTCAAGCCATCTTCTCTGACACAGGTTCAAATCTTTCTGGGTCATTAGATATTTCAGACTTTTATGATCTGAAAACACATGACATTTCTCACGTACAAATAATGGCCTCAAATCTTAAATGCAAACACAATCACAGCTAATTCAAGGTCGTGCGTCGGATAGTTCTTTTCATGATGCTTTAATTGTCTCGATGTATAAGCTACAACTTTGCCTTCATGCATTAAAACACATCCCAGTCCATTTAACGAAGCATCACTGTAAACAACAAATTCCTTACCCGATTCTGGTTGTACAAACATTGGAGCTTCTGTTAACAAAGCTTTCAATTGATCAAAACTTCTCTGACATTTATCAGACCATTCAAATCTGACATCTTTCTGAAGCAATCTTGTCAACGGAGTAGCGATAGTTGAGAAGCCTTTGACAAATCTATGGTAATAACCAACTAACCCCAGAAAACTGCAGACTTCGGACACGTTCTTCAGAGGTTTCCAATTCAGAATAGCATAAATCTTGCTCGGACCAACATAAATCCCAGAAGCTGACACAATATGCCCCAGAAAATTGACCTCATTGAACCAGAATTCACATTTACTGAATTTTACGTACAATTACTTTTCTCTCAAAGTTTGCAACATAATTTTCAAGTGTTCAGCATGCTCATTTTCATTTCGTGAATAAATCAATATATCATCTATGAATACTACAACAAATTAATATAAGTACGGTCTGAAAATTCTATTCATCAGATCCATAAAAATAGTAGGAGCATTGGTTAGTCCAAATGGCATAACTAAAAACTCATAATGCCCATACCTTGTTCTGAAGGTAGTTTTCAGAATATCTGAATCTTTAACTCTCAACTGGTAGTATCCTGATCTTAGGTCAATCTTTGAAAATACAGTAGCTCCTTTTAACTGATCGAATAAGTCATCAATCCTAGGAAACGGATATTTGTTCTTTATGGTCATCCTATTCAACTGATGGTAATCAATGTACATTCTCATCGTGCCATCTTTCTTTTTCACAAACAGAACAGGTGCACCCCAAGGCAAGAAACTCGGTCTAGCAAACCCTTTATCAGTCAACTCTTGCAACTGTGACTTTAACTCTTTCAACTCTATTGGTGCCATTCTATACGGAGCTATCGAAATAGGTGTCGTACCAAGGAACAATTCAATACCAAATTCCACTTCATGAATCGGAGGTAAACCCAGTAACTCTTCAGGGAACACATCAGAAAAATCACAAACAATGGGTACTGATTCAAATTTCTTCTCGGATTCTTTTGAATCAATCACATAAGAAAAATATGATTCATACCCCTTTTTCACATAACTCTGAGCTTTCAAAACATATATCACAGTAGGCAATCCATTCACATCATCAGACTCAATCCGTACAATCTCATCTTTTGGACTTCTTAAATCAATAGATTTTTTTTACAGTTTACAACGGCATCATGCATGAACAACCAATCCATTCCCAAAATAATATCGAATTCATCAAATGGAAAAAGCATCAGATCAGCAGGGAAACATATATCTCGAAACATTAACGGATAGTTCTTGCATACTTTGTCAACAAGGACACTTTTACCTAAGGGGTTTGATACTTTTATAGTATACTCAGTAGACTCTACAGGCAAAATCTTGCTGAATACTAAATACATACATATATATATGAATGCATAGAACCAGGGTCTATCAAAGCAATCATAGAAGTATCATAAAGAGTAAAAGTACCCGTTATAACATCAGGAGACGAAGCTTCTTCACGAGCTCGAATAGCATATGCTCTGACAGGCGCTCTAGCTTTAAATCTGACAACATTGTCTCTCGTAGTTCTCTGAATACCACCAACATTTCTTGTATTCTTTGAAGGTTTACCTCTCGCAGGTGCGTTATCAGATCTCGAATTCTGAACAGTCTCTGGTTCGATAGGCTTAGGGTAATTACGGATAAAATGATCAAGCGATCCACATCTGAAGCAAGCTCTGTCATTTAATCTACAGCTTTCTGGATGTCTTTTTCCACAATGTTTACATTCGGTTCTCTCAGATCAAACATTACCAACACTAGGCACTAAAGTTGCTGGGTATTTGGAACTCATTTTCGATCTAGCTCTATTTCTATTCAAATGTCCCGCATTTTCTCGGAAACGACTTTGATCATCTCTGTATCTCTTTGAAGTAGACTAAAATGATTTATTCTAAAATTTCTTTCTCATATCTCGGGCTTCAGTTTCATCTTTTCTTTTATCTTTCCCAAGTGCTTCAACTTTGCATGCTCGATCAATGAGGGTAACGAACTCTTTTATTTCTAATATCCCGACTAGCAAATGGATGTCTTCATTAATACCATCTTCGAATCTTTTGCACATTATAGCTTCGGAAGATATACACTCTCAGGCATATTGACTTAGTCACACGAACTCTCGTTCATATTCAGTGATAGTCATTCGGCCCTATTTTATTCTAGAAATTATTTTCGTTTCTGATCAATGAATCTCTCACTAATATATTTCTTCCTGAACTCGATCTGAAAGAAATCCCATGTAACCCATTCTCTCAGGATAACAGAAATTAAGGTTTTCCACCATTGATAAGCCGCATCTCGAAGTAATGATACAACACACTTTATGCATTCTTTCGGAGTCAGAGACATCTCATCAAATACCCGAATAGTATTTTCAATCCAGAATTTAGCTTTTTCAGCATCATCATTATTGGTAGCTCGGAACCCTTTAGCCCCATACTTACGGATCTTGTCAACTGGAGGCTTATTAAACAGATTCGGATACATAATCGGGGCACAACTGTAGTCTGAGGGGGATTAACCGGGGGCGGAGGTTGTGAAACAGTCGGGTTATTCTTTATGAACTGAGTGAACCACTTACTCATCATTTGGAAGAAAGCTTGTTTAGCTTCTCCCTCCTGACCGCTTATAGTCGGTCTCGAATTAGAAGGCTCTATCCCTTGCGCGAAAGCAGGCGCATTACTTTCTTCGTGGTCAACTACGGCTCTTTCAGGATCCATTGCTATACAAAAATCACATTTTACACGTCAGGACTCATCACACTATCACATTTAAAATATTATGACATGTATAGCTAGACTCTGACACGCTACGTTAGTCCGAGAATCGACTAAACCGTAGCTCTGATGCCAATCAAATGTAACACCCCTATCCCGTGTCCGATCACCGAATTAGGGTTAAAGGTGTTACCGAACAGATCAAAAACATTTACAGAATTATCACATAGTCATTTATTAATCTCAAGCATAAGGTCCCTTAAGAAGGTCATCGAGACCTTAAACATGCTTGTAAACCGAGTCAGGACTACATGAAACACATACGAGATTTCATGAAAATTTAAAGCTTTTCTAAAATACAGGGGACACACGGCCGTAGGGGTAGGCCGTGCCTCACCCACGGCTACTGGACACTCCCGTGTCTCCTCCTCACAGTGGTATACTGCTAAATTCAACACGGTCACCAAGCACGCCCGTGTGCTAGGGTCGTGTACAATAGTTCGCAAACTGCCATTTCCCACACGGCCACCAAACACACCCATGTTGAGGCCGTGTACATTATAAGGCACATTCTGCCAATTTACCCACGGTCTTAGGCACGCCTGTGTGCCTCAACCGTGTGACATTATAGGCCATTTTACAAGGCCAATATGCCATCCATTTTGGGTCTCACCTACAAGCAATACATACCAAAACATAATATGCATATATGGAAACCAAAACATATCAAATGGTTTACTTCATTCATACATCCAATACCAAATCCATCCATACCAAATTTCAAACTAAATCCTACCTCATTTCAAACATGTATCATCCATTTACTTAATGAAAACTTAACCATTCCATATGCATCAAAACATACTAAATATATGCTTCATACCTTATTCATTCAAACATTTATCAACTCAAAAACTTGCCAATACACATGGCCATGCTCACTTCATAAACATAAACACATATCTAGCCTATACATGCCATAATTAGCCATATACATTTTCAAAAGGGTACCAAAATAAGTTTAGTAGTGTGATGATGATCCTTGACAATCCCGAGCCTTCAATAGCTTCGACGACCTATAAAATAGAGAAAATACACACAGAGCAAGCTTTCAAAAGCTTAGTAAGTCATATACAAATAAACTTGGCATAAAAAGAATAAATGCAATTTGAAACTTTTGCACATCTCATTCACTTAAAAATTTATCATGTACATGCTTGTTTCATACTTTTGACTACATTGGTCACTTTTATCCATTCAAAACTCATTTGAAACACAAGGCTCATTCATAATCTTCCTTGCATCTCATTCACATTATCCTATTCAAACATACCATTCTTCAAATCAAAGTCATATGCATACTTACCATTCATGCATACATTCAACGTACCTGAATTGGATATTCATTCACTTAATTGATCATAGCTCGAATATACCATTCGTATTGCAGACTTGCCCGTTGAACCCTTAGGAATCTAGTAGGATACTCAGAAAGCTATGAATAGTAGTACAATGCCAACGTCCCAGACAATGTATTACATGCACTCGTATATCGATGCCACTGTCCCGAATAGGGTCTTACACGTACAGATCATAACGATGCTGACGTCCTAGGCATAGTCTTACACGAGTCAAATTGATGCCGATGCCCCAGACATGGTCTTACTCATAAAGTTCATATCGATGCCTACGTCCTAGACGAGGTCTTTTACGTATAATTCATATCGATGCCTACGTCCCAGACGAGGTCTTATACAAAATGTCAAATCAATGCCAACATCCCGGATGTGGTCTTACATGATAAAACATAATAGATACCTATATCATGACATAGCTAATCCTATCTATTCCTAGGTTCATACGGGACTTCTCGATTTTATCACTATATCAAACTATTTTTGAAATTCATTCACTTATCATCTTATACTCATTCATTTTCATCGATAGACATATGAATACATATATTCAATTCAATACAGATAAGTTTATTTGCATAGTGACTTACCTAGGATTTGGTTTATCGAACAGAAATGGCTACTCGGTTATTTTCACTTTCCCGCGATCTAAGTTCGTTTTCCTCAGTTCTTGATCTAAACATATTCAAAATTAACCCTTTTATTCATCATTCCATTCAATTCAATCCATAGACACACATTTAGGGCTATTTGCAAATTAATCCTCATATTTGTACCCTTTGACAATTTAGTCCATTTTTCACAAAACATCAAATTCACAAAATCCACACACACATGCTTGGGCAAACCTCTCTAGGGACTATATAAGACCAAATAATTCATCAAATTTGCTATTTAGTCCTTCAATTTACCATTTTCACAATTTAGCCCTATTTAGCTAAATTCATCAAAACTTCAAGAACAAAACATGTTCATCAAACACAAAGCAACGATTGCAAAAACGTAAAAATTATCAAAAATGGATCAAGAACCATACCTTAATTAAAGAACATCCATGGCTGAATGTTTGAAAACATTTAAACCCTTATTCTTTTGTTTCTATTTTCGGTGGTAAAGTGTGGAAGATGATGACATTTTAACTTTCATTTTGTTTAATATAACATATATCTCAATTACTAAAATAACCTTTATTAAATCCATAAAAAGCATGCATAATATGAACATAAATGTCCATTAATATGATTAAAGGTATAATGTCCACATAAGGACTCCACCTTTAATAAGCCATGTCAAAAAGATACCTTATCAAAGAGCATGCTAATATTAAACTTTATACAATTTAGTTCATTTGTCAAATTGAACATACAGAAGGACATGTTATCATACGAAACTTTACCACATGCTAATTCACATATCAATGGCATAGAATATAAGATTAATGTATTATACGGACTCAAATTTGTGGTCCCGAAACCACTGTTCCGACTAGGGTGTAAACTAGACTGTTACATAAGGTGTCCTTTGTACTCATAATATCGACACTTGTTGTTTTCCCTGGCGCATTGCTGGCTTGGTCCTTCCTAGCGTACTCAATCTCATAGTGGGACCTGAAACATGAATGAACACTTTGCAAGTTCACGCGAACTTAGTGAGTTTTAACACAAAATACCTTAGAGTCTTTCTAGTTGAGTTCCTCAACTTGAAGATCTTGGATTACAACTCTTGTAGCACCCCCTATCCCGTATCCGTCGCCGGAAAAGAGTATGGAGCATTACTATACAAACAGAACATGAAAACATTCATTTAATGCATTATTGCAAACATAATCTAATTACATTCAATTACATACATAAAGTCCCTTAATCGAGCCCTTGAGACCCTAGAAATACCTTAGAAACAATTCGAGATCAAATTCAAAATAATCAAAAAGTATAAGAAAATGTTAGAAAAATTAGACTACAAGGGTCACACGACTGAGACACACGCCCGTGTCTCAGGCTATGTAACAATCGAAATAGAGACACACGGTCGTGTCTCAGCCCGTGTTCTCACCTGCGTAACTCTTTGAGTTGGGTCACACGGCCAAGCCACACGCCTGTGTGCCAGGCCATGTAACTCTCGAAATAGTCATACACATTTTTGTGTCAGGCCGTGTGATAGGCCATGTAGCCGTCTGACTTACACACAGTAAAACTTATAGAGGACACACGGCCGTGTTGCTAGGTTGTGTGTCACACACAGCTAGGTCATACGCACGTTTCTCAGGCCGTGTGGGCATGAAATTATCCAAAATCAAGCTATTTCCAACACCAACTCATGCAACCATCTAAATGCATTTTGTGCAGATAATCAAAGCATCTTCATATGACCAAAACCAACATGAAATAACTAGTTCAATAGTCCAAAATCATTCAACCAATATGCCATACAAGGTACCTCAAATGCAAATATACAAACTTACTGAAATTTATATATATACATGACCACATTTCATTCATACACATCTAGTTCAATACCATTCCAAAACATACCATATCTTGACCACTAGTACTTCAACATAAACTTACCATTTGAGCCATACCATTCATGCATCACAAGTACCAAAATGACACAATTCAATCAGCATAAAGTGGTACCAAACAACTTATACATGGAAAAATTATCAACTAGACACCAATACAAGTTCACCTACACATGCCATTATAACCTTATCCAAAATACCAAAAACTATAGAAATTTATGCTAGATAGTGTGATAGATCTCCGATGAGCTTCCAAACCGATCGAGCTTTAGATTAACTAGAAAACATAGGAAAGAAAACTATGTAAGCACATAATGCTTAGTAAGTTCGTAAAACATGAAACATAACTTACAAATTAAACTAAATAACATAAGTATGAGCATAATTTAATCAAACCACAAGCTTGGCACAAGCCTAAGCACCATCATCAACACAAGTTAGTGCATTCAAACAAAATTCACTTGAATTAAAAATAAGGTAAGCCATTTGTACATGAACATACTTCATTTGAATTCATCATTTCCTTTCCATGAATACATAATGTAGTTCATTTGAACACTTACCATTCCTTTCATTTTCATTTCCATTGAACCATTTAGAATATCATCAGATACTCGGGAAAGCTCACATGAAGTGTGTTTAAACATATAACTGTAACCTTTCCCTTACATCATTGCTCACACAAGTTGTGAAATGGGCCTGCTCACACGAGCTGTGGGTTAGAATGTAAGCTACACGATGCTACTCACACAAGCTATGGAGTATTCGTAATAAATGCAGGACCTCAGCTATCGGTAGGACATTCAAGACCAGCACTCGAAACATGAAATCCCTATCATTTATGTCCTAAGAATTCTTAAGGTTCAATTGAAACTCGATATCCGTCAATTCATCATAGCTTTGATACATTTATTATTATGATTCATTTACATCAAACAGTAAAATAAACATTCAATTTAAACAACATTTAAGTGATTACAGTTCATAGGAACTTACCTCAACAATTAGAGCGTAGAAATGGAATAGACTAATCCTAGGCTTTAGCTTTTCCCCGATATAAATCCGTTCATGGTCTATCTTGATCTAAATAGACAAATTCAATCTATTTAGTACTTCTATTATTCAATTCAATCGATATTTCATATTTTTGCAAAATTATAAATTTACCCCTAACATTTTAACTTTTCACAATTTAGTCTTTAAGCTCATAAATTGAAACCTAAGCATTTTCATCCTTTTCTCAAGCTAACTGATTTCTCTAGAGACCTATAGAAACTTATACAAACCATCATTTCACATATTTATGACGAGCTTATACCATTTTTACAAATAAGTCCCTAAACACAATTTTTATCAAAATTCACTTTACAAAACTTATTTATTTATCAATAATGAATCATAATATTTCATTAAACATCAAGAATTGTGTAAGAACATTCATGGAAAAACCCTAAATCTTTAACAGTTTTACAAATTGTTCCTCGAGCTAGCTCAATTAAGGTACAACGACTTCAAAAACATAGAAATCATTAAAAACAAGCTTAAAAATCACTTACATGCAATTCTTGAACATATTCGAACCATCAAGGTGAAAAATGAAGGCTTTCCTTGTTTAGTTTCGGTAGAAACATGAACTAATGAAGATGATACTTTTATTTTATGTTATTTTTCTTAATTTAATTATCAAATTACTTTAATAACATTATTAATTAAATAAATAGAACAACTAATTCATGCCCATCTAAGTCCACTTACATTTAAGTTTCATAGCCATTTGCCCCCTATTACTATTAGTATAACAGCTTGTTTTTAGTCAAATCAAAACAGTGGTTTTGGGACCACAAATACGAGGTTAAAATATTTATTTTATTATCATTTTGTGGTCTACAATATGATAGTATGATTGTGAAACACCCCACACCCGCCCACGAGAATGGATCTGGATCCGGTATGTTCCTAAAGTAAATCGGTTTCAAAAGATTCGATACTTAGAGAAAATTTGTAAAATTTTTAGAAAATGTTGTTTGGATTGGGCTTAGATTGGAACCCATTTAATAAATTTTGAAAATCCAACTTAAGTGAGGTGACAAAACAATTTTAGGGTTTATTATTTTGAAAGAAATAAATTTTGTTTTCTTAACTTTAATTAAAAATAAATTGTAACACAATCAACATGAATAAGCGGAAATAAAGAAAATCCAACTGGGCCTTATGGCCTTATTACATCAAGTAAAACCCAAAATAAAATAAAAGTAACTAAATCAAATAAAGTCCAAACTAAATAAATTCTCCGAATGTAGCATGGCCACCTCAACATCTACCGCCCGTCCAACTTTATTCATCACCGAAAATAGTTCCCTAGCGGGTGAGTCAACAGACTCAATGTGCACACAAGATTAACATTCAACAAATCAGCATTCATGTTCAAAACATCGATCCATATAAAATGAAATTATGATGCAACCCAAACCCAATCCTAATTAGCCATCCACTACACTCCCCGCACCAACTTTGACACCGTGGGGACTACTAAGTCAACCTCCATCCGCTACACACCATATTCAAATATTTGTGACCGTAGTCACCATATAACGTTAGTGAGACCAAAGTCAACACCTTCAAATATAACGTTGGTGAGACCAAGTCAATCACCTTCAAATATAACGTTGGTGAGACCAAGTCAACACCTTCAAATATAACGCTGGTGAGACCAAGTCAACACCTTCAAATATAACGTTGGTGAGACCAAGTCAACACCTTCAAATATAACGTTGGTGAGACCAAGTCAACACCTTCTTCCCTTTCACATAAATCCCAAATGCCCCAAAATATATATATATCATGCATAACATACTTAAATTCATAATCATATACATATATTCACATGTTATAACATATTTCATAATCCTATCGAGTAGAAAACGACACAGTACTTTTGTACCACCTTAGGGTACTTAGCCATATTCATATTCTTACGTATAATCATATAATAAAAATAATTGCCATATGAAATATCGAAAGTTAGTGTGCGTACACACCTGATTTGTTTAGCGATTCCTTGAGATTCCAAAAGCTAGATCTAAAGTTTAGATCCTTAGTCCCTACATTTGATTCATCCTTTATTACTTAGCATAAATTCTATATGGTTATGATATCCAAATCCTAGTAGGATTTGTAAAAGACTTACCTTTGATGCCGATTTGGTGTTTGTTCAAATCCCAAAACTTGGTTTTCCTTCACTTGATATTCGCCAACCTTGAATCTCAATATGGGTTAGTTTTCGCTTTTTAATAATTAAAGAACTGATCTAGATAATCATACAAGCTTTGGCGAATACTTTTAGGTACTTACCTTGTGGATCTTAAATCCCAAATTCATTTAGAATAACTAGGGAACACGTGGCCTATGGTGTACCTTCGGAAAAGAATTTCTTCTTCCATGATTCGCCAAGATTAATAATCGAAATTAGTCTCTAAATTTCAATAAGTCTATAATATAAAAGAATGGGAAACTAAACTTGGATCTTACCCTTATTTGAAGGAATCGATTGCACCTTCACTTCAACCTTCGAGATTCGGCTTAGAGACTTGATGAACAATCGGCTATGATTCCCTTATGTATTTGGTTTCAAAGATGAAAGAAGAGAGGAATAATAGGATTAGAAGGAAATCGGCTAGGAGGTTAAAAGAAAAGAAGAAAAGAATGGATGCTCAAGAAGAATATTGGCAGAGGAAAGAGAGGAGAATGAATAATGAATGGCCCTAGTCCCTCCTTTTATAGTCGGATTTACTAGGCCAAGAATCCTTTACTTGGCCACCACTCTTCCTTATTTTCCTAATTAAAGAATAATTCTTCATTTATCCACCTATTTAGCTTAATTCTAAAGAGAATTAAACTCTTCCCTTAAGAGTCCTTATGATCTTCTAATTAGTCGAGTTTTAAAGAGAGTGAAACTCCTCTTTGCAAGCTTTGTGCCGTCCACCTCTTGGGCTTCTAGAACCAAAATAAAACTTATTTTATTTGCTTATGTGACTCGAACTCAAGCCCAAAACCTTTTGCATGTGGGCCATTTCCTAAGGCCTTAGGTGGCATCTTCAGCCACATTTCCAAGTCCGTTATTGGGTCAAATTTCATGTACTTTATATTTTTAGGGTCACTTGGCCCTAAGTTCCCTTTGGCTCTAAAATTTGACATTAAGGGTCATTTTAAGTTTCCAAAAATTTTCATGCTGCTCAGATTTTCCAAGTTTCCAAAATGTTTAGTTTCCTATTTTGGCTTGGTTTCCAAAATGTTTAGTTTCCTATTTTGGTTTGGTTTCCAAAATGTTTAGTTTCCTATTTTGGCTTGGTTTCCAAAATGTTCACTTTCCTAATTTACTTAGGTTTCCAAAATGTTCACTTTCCTAATTTACTTAGGTTTCTCTTTTAACTAATCGTTCCATATATTTCCTTACATTTCCATACATTTCCTTACATTTCCATACATTTCCATACCTTTCCATACATTTCCTTACGTTTCCTTACATTTCCATACATTTCCTTACATTTCCATACATTTCCATACATTTCCAAACATTTCCTTTCATTTCCTTTCATTTCTTTACATTTCCTTACATTTCCTTATATTTCCTTTCATCTTAAGGTTCTTGAAACTCTTCCAACACATCCAACACACCCAACGATCCCACTATCTCATGAATTATGCACGAACGCATAACCCCTAATCTAGGATGTTACAGTTCTACCCCTTAAAAATAATTTCGTCCTCGAAATTACTTACTATCGCTCATCCGCATGCAGTCTAACTCACCACACTACGCTATTGTCACAAGACTCGATCTTAAAGAACTACCATACTTTCTAGGCACATTCTCTAAGTTCACGTTCCTTAGAACTCATTTCTAACGTCGCGATTTAATTAAAAAGTTTTATGAATTAGTCCTTGTTTTACTTGATTACCATGAAGAAGTTTTATGGAAAGAATTTTAGAAGTGGTTCTTTCGTATTCATACATGCACAGTCTTTTCATTCATTCACATATCCATCAAACAATTATGAACCTTAGTTCATTCGGAGAAACGTTGTAGTTTTTTTTCATTTGTTGTTTTCCACTACCCGGGGTATTTTCGTAATTTGTCCTACAGAGGTATTTTCGTGATTTGTCAAAATAAGGTTCCTTGGTGATTTTGTCACAAAGTATTTTGGTATTTTTAGTTCCTGGTATTTTGGAAAATTTTGAAACTGAGGGTATTTCATAAATTTTTAGCCCTTGGGGTATTTTGGTAATTTTTCCACAAAGTGTAAATTGTAAAATTTTAATAAATCGGGATATTTCAGAAGTTGCAAAATTTTGAAGGTTCTTTTTGAGAAATTTATTTTCCAAAATGATGAAGTTGCAAAAATTTTGAAAATCGAGGTCATTTTGGTAATTTTGGTGAGTTAGGGCAATTTTGTAATTTTCCAAAATCGTGGTATTTTCACGATAGTTTGCAAATTAGGGTTTTGAACATTTATAACAAAATGAAATTTTGGTAAAACTATTGAGTAGTTGGACATTTTATAAACCAAGGGCATTTTGTAATTATACCATTGGGGTATTTTAGTAAGTTTGTAAATTAGAAATATTTCGGAAAATTTATAAAATATTCTTTTCAAATCAAGAGGTAATTTAGAAATTTTAAAATTAGGGTTTCGAGAAAAATACGGCTAGTCCCTTTCGGTTTTAGTTATTAGGTTTAGCCCGTGACTAAGTCCTCTTGGTTAGGGTGAGCAGTTACTATGCACCTGTAGAATTCGAGTAAAGAGGAGGTGAGTCACTAGGACTGCTTAAATACCAAGCTCTTACTGAATCCACTCCTAGACATGCGCACAACAGTTACCACACCACTAACTCAATGACTTAGCCATAGGTTGATTCAGTGTATTAAGTCTTATGTATCTGTGTTTGAGTAGACTAATCCTAGGGTTCAAGTTCCTATCATTCTATTCTACGTTCCATGCATTTTCTACCCTTATATAATCACAGAATCACACATATAGTTAGGGGTACTTACCTGGTGGACTGCGGGTCGGAGACTTAGGTGCCATGCCATAAAACCTGCTTATGTTTCAAAGAAAAAAATCATTTGGCTCGCTTTGAAAACGTTTTGGGCCTTAGCCCACAGGCCGAGAGTTTAAAACTGGGCTCTGATACCAATTGAAACACCCCACACCCGGCCCACGAGAATGGATCGGATCTGGTATGTTCCTAAAGTAAATCGGTTTCAAAAGATTCGATACTTAGAAAATTTGTAAAATTTTAGAAAATGTTGTTTGGATTGGGCTTAGATTGGAACCCATTTAATAAATTTTGAAAATCCAACTTAAGTGAGGTGACAAAACAATTTTAGGGTTTATTATTTTGAAAGAAATAAATTTTGTTTTTCTTAACTTTAATTAAAAATAAATTGTAACACAATCAACATGAATAAGCGGAAATAAAGAAAATCCAACTGGGCCTTATGGCCTTATTACATCAAGTAAAACCCAAAATAAAATAAAAGTAACTAAATCAAATAAAGTCCAAACTAAATAAATTCTCCAATGTAGCATGGCCACCTCAACATCTCTGGCCCGGTCCGTCCACCGTTCATCACCGAAAATAGTTCCCACAACAGGGGTGAGTCAACAGACTCAATGTGCACACAAGATCTAACATTCAACAAATCGGGCATTCATGTTCAAAACATCGATCCATATAAAATGAAATTATGATGCAACCCAAACCCAATCCTAATTAGCCATCCACTACACTCCCCTGCACTAACCTTGTACACCGTGGGGACTACTAAGTCAACCCTCCATCCGCTACTCTCCACGTTGTGTCATTAGACACTATGTTACCAAAAAATATTCTTCTTGAGCATCCATTCTTTTCTTCTTTTCTTTTAACCTCCTAGCCGATTTCCTTCTAATCCTATTATTCCTCTCTTCTTTCATCTTAAGGTTCTTGAAACTCTTCGAACACATTTCCCACTATCTCATGAATTATGCACGAATAACCCCTAATCTAGGATGTTACTGATTGTATGAAAATTTGGTTAAGAGATTTTATCCTTTGAATGTTCAATTCGATAAAAAGGACTAAATCTCGTAAAGGGTAAAAGTTAAGTTCCATTAGCTAAAGGTGTCTAATAGCTATGAAACCTTAAAGTTGAGGTCCTTAAGTGGTAATTAGACCATTAATATAGTTAGCAAACAAAGATAGACAACATTTTAGTGATTTTTGTTGATAAATTAAAAGGTTAGTTTAGTAATTAGCAAATTAAACTAAAAACAAATAAAAGAAATAATGTACTCATCTTCTCCAAAGCTCTCTTCCACCAAATTTTGAAGGAAATAAAACCATTTTTTAGGTTCTTGATTTCAACAACCTTGGGGAACTACATGTAAGTGATTTTGATCTCAGTTTTTAATGATTTCTATGTTTTTGGAATCGTTGTAGCTTAATCTAGCTAGCCTAGGGACTAATTTGAAAAATTATTAAAGGTGTAGGGTTTTACCATTGATGAATATGTGTGTATCTTGATGTTTGATGATAGAAAATGAAATAGTTGTTGTTAGATAAACAACATTTGTTAAGTGATTTTGTGTGAAATTGCAAATTAGGGATTTATTTGTGAAAAATGAAAATTATGTGGTAAATGTGAGAAATAATGAAAAATATGGCTGCTATGATAATAAGGGAAATTCGGCTAGCATGGATAGGGACCTAATTGCATGAATTTGTATTTTTATGAGCTAGGGACTAAATTGTAAATATGTTGAAATATTAGGGGCAAAAGTGTAATTTTTCCATAATATGAAATTTGGATTAAATTGACTAGAATGATAATTAAATAAGTTAAATTTGATTATATAGATCAAGAAAATCGAAGTTTGGATATAGATCAGGTTAAAAATAAGGTATTGACTAGTCGATCCTATTCCGACGTTTTTGTGATTCGAGATAAGTTCCTATGTTAATAAGCATTAATATAATTTTGTTTCAAGCGCTTTATTATTGAATTAATTGTGAATATGATTTTACAAAAATGTTCAACAAAGATTCGGAAATGTTAAATCCCGGTTGAACTTTATGAATAGATAGGATAAAAATGAAATGTCATTACAGGTTATTGTGTTTGGGTGCTGGTCCATATGTTGTACCGGTGGCTAAGTTATTCGGCATGTGTTGCCGATCCTCGTCAGCTTGTGTGAGCAGCACCATGTAGTTGTGTCTTGACTGTAAGCTTGTGTGAGCAGACCCGTTGATAGCTCGAGAGTGAGCATTATATGAGATATGAGATTGAGATAGCTTTGGCTATGATTTGGCACTTTGGGTGCAAGGTTCTCGAGTTTTTGATATTATTCCAAATTGTTCAATGAGTACATCGAGGATATGAAATGGTGAGAGATAGATACGTATCAGTACAAGTATGTATGAAAATCGTATGAGCATTGAATCCATAAAATTGTGAGTTCATGATTAATTATGTGAATGAATAAACGTTAACTTTGTGATTAAATGGTTTTGTAGCATATTATGTTTATATTACTTGAATGGTGAATGAATGGTAAGTTCTACATATTAACTATACGAGCTTACTAATCTTTATAGCTTACTTTGTTTACTTTTCCGTGTTTTATAGTGAATATCGAAGCTTGCTCAGATTTGGGAGTTGTCGGTGATATCATCACACTATCAAGCTATCATTTTGGTACTTTTGAATTTATGCATTTGGTTATATGGAATGTATAGAAGTTGTGGTTAATATGGTATATGTTTATGATGGATTTAGCCAATTGACTTAGCTTGTAAATGAAGTATGTTTTGATTAGGGGTATAGCCATGTGATTTGGTTTATTTTGGTATAGTTGGCTATGTATATATATGTGTGTAAATGCCATTTTGTGTTGTGGTTTAAAATATCCATGTGAATGGTGATTTTTAGATTGGTAGCTTGAGTGTCAAATGGTTGACATTTGAGATTGATATTCTTGTGGTTTTAGGTAAAATAGTGCATAATTGAAAGTGACCATTTAGGTGATTTGTGAATGTGAAATTGGCATGAATTGAATGGCTTATTGTGATACTTGTGTGACTTGTGGTTGATGGTATGGAATTAGCATGAATTAGGCTTGGTTGAGATTGGTTTGAATGCCTACTTATGCCATGTTATATGTCATTTGATTTATGTAGGTGAATGCAAGTTTGGATGAGAATGAAGGCTCGATAAATAGCCTAATTTTTGTCCACACGGGCAGAGACACAGGCATGTGTCTCATCTGTGTGTGACACACATCAAGTGAAACGGTCATGTGTCCCTTGGTGTTTATTTAGAAACCAAGTTTGTATGCCCCACACGGCCCAGCACACGAGCGTGTAACTTGACAGTGTGGCATAAGTCAGTATACCTTACAGTTTTGGCCCAGCCTGACACACAAGCATTTGAGGCCATTTCGAAGGGTACACGTGCTGGTCAGACGGGTGTGTGGTTGGCCGTGTGACTTAAGTCAGAGAGTTACACAGGGTCGGACATGGGCTGGGACATGACCATGTGGTCCCATTTTGAATGTCCATATGGCCTACGACATAGGCGTGTCTTTAGCCGTGTGAGATACACAACCGGGCCACATGGGCGTGTGTCCCTTGTATTTTGAAAATTTTTTATATTTTCTCAAAAATTTCTTGAGTTGTCTGTTTAGTTTCGAACCATTTTTAATGCTTCTCTATCGCCTCGAGGGCTCGTGCTAGGGACTATATGTGTAACACCCCTATCCCGTATCCGTCGTCGGATTAGGGTTAAGGGAATTACCAGACAGATCAGAAACTTTCATAACATTTCATACAATCATACACTAAACATAAACAAAATGTCCCTTATATTGGTCTATGAGACCTTTAACATGCTTATAAACCAAGTCAGGAAAAATTGAAACTCATACAGAAATTCTCGAAAATTTAAAACTTTTCTAATTTTTAGGGAATACACGTCCGTGTGGGCAGGCCGTGTGCCTCCCACGGCTGCTAGACACACCCGTGTGTCCTCTCCGTGGTCGAACCTGTTTTAACACCACGGCCACCAAGCACGCCTGTGTAACCTGGCCGTGGTCAATTTTGACTTGGCACCACGATTACCAAACACCCCCATGTGCTAAGGCCGTGCACTCTTAGGCACCCCCATGTGCTAAGGTCGTGTACTCTTAGGCCATATACTAACTTCTTCACATGGCTATTAGACACGCTTGTGTATCTTGGCCGTGTGCTTCTAAGCTAGCTACTGCCTTAGCCCCATGGTCACTAGGCACGCCCATGTGCCACAACTGTGTGACATTATAGGCCATTTTCAAGGCCAAAATGCCACCCACTTAGGTTCAAACCTACAAGCCACTATTCAATACATCTCATGCACATTTGACAACCAAGAATATACCAAAATAACCATTCAATCTATACATTCAATACAATTTCAATCATGCCAACTTCACAAGACAAAAGCTTATGAATATACAAGCAATAGTTTATCCAAACTTACCACAATCTTAACCATTTCTTGTGCCTCAAACCATACCAAAATATGCAACACAAAACACATTCATTTAAACATATTTTCAACTCATATCTAGCCAAATCACATGGTTAAGTTCCCATCTCATAATTATCCAAATAACTAGCCTATACATGCCATATCTAGCTATATACATTTCCAAAATGTACCAAAATAGGTTGAGTAGTGTGATGATGATCCTCGACGGTCCCGAGCCTTCAGTAGCTTTGCAGATCTATAAAACAGAGAAAACACACAGAGAGTAAGCTTTCCAAAAGCTTAGTAAGTCATATACAAATAAACCTATCATGTAAAACATATAAGCATATGGAAACATTGGCAAAATTCATATTTATAGCAAGTTCATCACATGTATGCTTAGATCCATTTTCTTGGCCATATTTGCCACATTCATCAATTCATAAATCTTATATACACATGGCTCTTTCATAACCAGTCTTGTATCTCATTCACAATCTCATATTCAATCATACATTTCTTCAAATCAAAGTCACATAGGTACTTGCCTTTTATACACACTTAGTGTACATATCAAACGTACCTGAAATGAATATAAGTTCACGTAATTGATCATAGCTCAAATTTTGCCCGTTGAACCGATAGGAATTTAATAGGAAACTCAGAAAGCTTGGAATAGTCGTACAATTCCAACATCCCAGACGGGGTCTTACATGCACCCAGATATCGATGCCATTGTCCCAGACAGGGTTTTATACAAATCAATATGAAGCCAATATCCTAGACATGGTCTTACACGTAAATCTCATATCGATGCCAATGTCCCAGACGTAGTCTTACACATAATCTCAAATCAATGCCAACATCCCAGACGTGGTCTGACATGGTGAAATAGAACAGATACTTATGTCATGACATAGCTAATCCTATATATTCCTAGGTTCGTATGGGACTTCTCAGACTTATCACTATATCGACCTTGTCTCAAAATTCATATACATAGCATCTCATAAGCATTCATTATCATCGATAGTCATATGAATATGCTCAATTCAATACAATTACATTTATTTGCAATATGACTTACCTCGGATTCGATTTAACGGAAATGGAAACAGCTACTCGGTTACTTTCGCTTTCTTGCGATCTAAGTCCATTTTACTCGGTTCTTGATCTATACATATTCAAAATTAACTCTTTTATTCACTAACTCATTCAATTCAATCCAATGACATACATTTAGGGCTATTTGCAATTTAACCCTCACATTTGCATAATTTATCAATTTAGCCCATTTTTCTCAAAACATCAAATTCACAAAATCATCACATACTCATGCTTAGCCGAATGTTCATACATCTCATACAAGCCCATATTTTCCATCAAATTTTCAATTTAGTCCCTCAAGTTACTATTTTTCTCAATTTAGCCCTAATTAGCTAAATTCATCAAAAATTCAAGAACAAAGTATGTTCATCTAGCTCAAATCTTTCATTTAACAATTAGGCTTATCACAAAATTGAACATATCATCAATGGCATATCTCATGAACATCATCAATACACAAAATTGAGACATGGGCTTGATAGTAGACTAAGCAACAATATCAAAAACATAAAAATCATCAAAATCCAAAGTTAAAACATACCTTAATTTTGCTTAATGAGTGCTGAATACCGTAGCTTCATATTTCTTTTTCGTTTGTTTGATTTTCGATGGATGAATGCATGAGAATAATGTCCATTTTCATGCTTAATCATATTATAATTCATTAATAACTAATTTCCAATTTTAACCTTATACAATAAAATAAAACATAGTTCCCAAGGTTATTATGGACCATAACCGTCCACTATCTATAGTAATGGCTAATTTGCCATATAAATCCTCCATACTTATAAAGACATGGCAAATAGGTACCTTTTCATGAAGCATACTAGTTTTGCCTTCAATGCAACTTAATCCTTTGCTCAAATTAAGCACACAGACGGGCGAATTAACTTACGAAACTTTAGCACATGCATAATCTCACATCATAGTCACAGAAAATAATATTAAAATATTATACAGACTCAGATTTGTAGTTTCAAAACCATTGTTTCGAAAAGGGTATAAACCAGACTATTACAATATGATTGTATTTGTATGGTTTCTAATTGATATGAAAATTGTAATTCGAATTGTATGTTTGTTTATGAGATTAGTCTGGTAATGCTTTGTAACCCTATTTCGATGATGGAAATGGGTTAGAGGTGCTCTATTTATTGATATCAGAGCTATGGTTTAGTGATTTTAGGACTAACGTAACGTATGTGAGTCTAGCTATACATGTCATATGTAACCTGTGATAGTGTGATATCTCCTAACAGTTTTAAATCGTGTTTACATATAGTTATGGATCTCAATCGAGCATTGGCCGATGATGTTGAAAGTAATACGCTAGCATCTGTATGCAGAGCAACGCCGTCTGAATCTAGACTTGTGTCTGGTAGTCAGGGAGGATAGGCCAAGGAAGCCGTCTTCCAAATGATAGAAAATGGTTCATTGAGTTTGTTCGAACTAATTCGGCTGCTCAGCAACCTCTACCCCAACCTGTTCCCCAATCGGTTCTCGTAGCTCATCAAGTTCTGGAACTATTATGTTTGAGTAAGCTGCCTGTTGATAAAATTTAAAAGTATGGGGCTGAAGAGTTTAGAGCTACAGTTGATCATGATCCAGAGAGAGTTGAGTTTTGTCTTGAAAATACAATCCAGATATTTGATGAATCGTCTTGTACGCCAGTAGAATGTGTCAAATATGTTGTATCACTTTTGAGAGATACTGCACATTAGTGGTGGAACACTTTGATATCTATGGTGCTGAGAGAAAGAGTCACGTGAGAATTCTTTCAGACTGAGTTCAGAAAGAAATATGTAAGCTAGTGATTTATCGACCAAAAATGCAAAGAATTTTTGGAGTTGAAACTGGGTCGTATGTCTATAACCGAGTACAAAAGAGAATTTGTGAGACTGAGTAAATATGCTCGAGAATATGTCCCTACTGAGGTAATATGTCTAAGAGATTTGAAGATGGGTTGAACAAAGACATTAAGCTTTTAGTCAGGATTCTGAAATTGAAAGAATTTGTTGTGTTACTTGACAGAGCTTGCAAAGCTGAAGAACTTGATAAAGAAAAAAGAAAAGATGATTTCGAGGCTAGAGATTCGAGAAAGAGGCCAATGAGTAAACCCTATCATTCTTATTCAAAGAGATCACTGGATTCGTATAATCGTTCGACAACTTCAATGGGGTATTCTAATAGAGATTGTGGAAAGTAATACATGAGTCCTAAAGCTCAAGCCACTTCAGTATCAAGTGTTGGTAACGTTAGAAAATCAACAAACCTGAGTGTCAGCAATGTGAAAGACGTCATTTTGGAGATTGCTGGATGAATAAAAAAACTTGTTTTAGATGTGGCTCACAAGATTATTTTATTTAGGATTGTCCTGGGTTACCCGAGAAAGACAAATTTCTGAATACAAGATCGAGCAACATAGCCACTAGAGGGAGACCATTTAGAAATACAAGAAATGTGACTAGTAGCAAAGGTACGACAAAGAACTCTGCTTTGAGATCTAAGGCTCGAGCACCATCCGAGTTACGCTATTCGTGCTTGCAAAGATGCGTCATCACCAGATGTTATCACTAGTACATTTTCTCTCCATGACACTGATGTAATTGCTTTGATTGATCCTAGATCGACTCATTCGTATGTTTGTAAGAATTTAGTGACTAGTAAGAGTTTACCTGTTGAGTCAACTGAATTTGTGATTAAAATATCAAACCCCTTAGGCAAGTATGTCCTAGTTGATAAAGTTTGCAAGAATTGTCCTTGGATGACTCGGGTTACTATTTTTTGGCAAATTTGATGATTTTACCGTTTGATGAATTTGATGTGATTTTAGGTATAGATTGGTTGACTCTGCATGATGCTATTGTGAATTGTAGACGAAATATTATTGAATTCAAATGTCAGAATGGTGAAATTATTCGAATTGAATGCGATGAGCCGAATGGAGTGCCTATAGTGATATCGACTATGTTAACTCAGAAATATGTGAGAAAAGATTGTGATGCTTATCTTGCATATGTACTAGATACAAAAGTGTCAGAATCGAAAATTGAATCTGTAACAACTCGATATAGGGCCTAGTCAGAATAGTGGTTCGAGACCACAAATATGAGGTAGAAATATGTGTTTTATGACTGTTATGAGGCCTAAAGCATGTTTGCATGATTGTGTGAAAAATTCATAAAGAAATTTTATAAATTAGTGAACAATTTGTCTATTAAGACTAAATTGAAAAGATTGGAAAATATGAGATTCTAGAAGATTTAAGTATAAAACAACATTATAAAAATTATTAGAAGTCCTTATTTAGCAATTAGACCAATATGTGTCAAGATAGACAAAAATAGACATGGGAAGGAAAAATTTCAAGAAAAGGGCCTTAAAGGCATTTTTGTTATTTGGTTAATAAAAGAATTAAAAGGGAAAATATGCTAAAAATCATGTCCATATTCATCCTCCATAGCCAAAAATTTAAAGGACTCCATAGCTAAGGTTTCTTCAACTTTCAAGCTTGACTGTAAGTACCTCCAAGCCCCGTTTTTAATGTTCTTCATACTTTTGAGATCCTCGTAGCTCGATTTAGTTATTTCTAGCTATATCTTGAGCTAGGGTTTATGTTCAAAAATTTACCCATGTATGACATGCATGTATTTTGATGATTTATGGAAGAATATGAAAGTTTGATGCATGATAAACATCTTTTTCTAAGTGATTTTCATGAGAAATTCAAAAAAAAAAGGACTAAATTGTAAAAGTCATGCAAATGGTCATACATGAGTGAATTAGTGGAAATTGGGGGTTGTTGTAGTTAAGAAAATGATTCGGCTAGGCCTAAAATACAAGGAAATTGAATAATAATCATTTTACGAGCCTAGGGGCAAAAGTGTAATTATGTGAATATTTAGGGGAAAAATCATATTTTTTCCAAAGTATGATTCATGGGTTAATTTAATCAATGTGAGTATTAAACAAGTGAAATTGTTATTATAGATTAAAAAACACGAAGCCCAGATTGAAACCGAGGCAAGAACAAGGTTGTGGACTAAATCGAATAACTATACGTATTTTGAGTACCGAGGTAAGTTTGTGTGAAATTAAAGCTACATAATGTTATTATGTTTTTAATTATTGATTATTATGAGAAATGTATATTATTTCCATGAAGTTGATTAATGATGCGTTGATGAAATTATAATGAGATCATGTGAAATTGAAGTCCCGGTTGAACATTCGGAATAACAAGGATACCTGTGTCACAACATGAGATAAGGAAGGTCCTACATAAGACCATGTTTGGGACATGGCACCGGCACCAAATAAAGGAGGTCCCGTATAAGACCATGTCTGGGACATGGCATCGGCACCAAATAAGGAAGGTCTCGTATAAGGCCATGTCTGGGACATGGCCTCATATAATACCGAATCCTTGCCGATTCATTCGTAGTCATAAACCAATTGGTGGGAATCGGGATTATCATCGATTAAGGTAAGGAGTCTTTTCATAGTCCATTTGATATCGCTATTCGGTTATGGTGTTAATCGGATTGAAAGTTTGGCTAATCGATTATGTTGTTAGGCACGAAATCACTCGATACTCTCTATTTGTGGATTTTTCGAAAATAGTGGTGAAGTCGAGCACCTATCTCTCGTAATAAGAGACTCAGATTGTTGGTAAGTGATATAGATTGTTAATCAATTGCAATACTTGGATGAAGTTGTAAATTGGGTTTTGGACTAATTGTTGACCGATTGTGTCTTTAGGTGCCGAGGAGAATATTGTGTTATGGATTTCGAATAAGGTGTGTAATCTCGTACCTTCCGAATACATGTTTGAAATGGGGTGTAATCTCACATATCTCTGAAAGTTTGCATGATATGTTTTGTGATTTGGTCGAAATATCAAAGAAAATCAGAAACCGGCATCCGTGATCACTCGGGAGTGCGTATATTCTTAATAGTAACCATATTTTGCAATGAAACAGTTTTAGTCAGTAGCAGTGATGTGACTTTGAAAAATCATGAAAAATAGGAGAAAGGGACCTAGAAAGTGAATAAGATATCGAATAAAATCTTACTGTGTCTATTTTGATATGAAAGAAATAGAGAAGGAAAAGGAATTTTATTTTCTGTGATATTCAAATTTTAGTGAAACTGGTTCTGATAGACTTCGTGGTTCCCTGATCTATTTTGGAAAAATCTTATAAAATTGTACAAAGTGAATTATGGGTTATAATTTATATGTATAGATTTCTTAGTGAGCCTATTTTCATTATAAGAAAGTGGGAGTAATATATGAAAACCGTACAGTGAGATATTTGAAATTAAGGTAAAAGAGGTCAGAATCGTTGGACAGTGAAACAAGGGAAACTTTAAGGAATAAACTGTACTAAATGGTTTGGCCAAAAATTCTGGAAAAATTTTAGTAAGAATATATATGAGAATAGTTTCAAGGAAAATTTACGGATTTAGATTTCAAGATTCCTAACTCAAGTTATAGTCAATTTAGCTAGTAAAATGCAGGTGGACAGTTTAAATTTCTATGCCCAAATTAGTAGTTAAGTCTGGATTGCGAAATTACTGAATTACCCTTAGTGGGTAAATTACCGAATTGTGAAAATGCCCTTAATGGGCTGATTTGATAAGATTTCCTTAATGAGCCGAATTGATATATTGCAAAATGGGCCGAATTAATATATTGTTTAATGGGCCAATATGGCTAGATGGGCCAATTTGATATTTTGCTAAATGGGCCAATCTGATATTTTGTTGAATGGGCCAATTTGATATTTTTGCTAAATGGGCCAATCTGATATTTTGCTTAATGGGCCTACTTGATAAATTGTTATAATGGGCCGTACTTTTGTAATGAATATCTGAATAAATTATAGTTGTTATATTGAAAAAAATCATGAATTGTTATGCATTATATACATGATTTGCATGGGATGGGATAATGTTGAAGAGAAGTTCTGGTGGCTTTGCCACATAATTCTGGTGGCTCTGCCACAAATCTGTATAGTGGCAATGCACGTAAATTCTGTTATTCTAGTGGCTTGTCTACAAGTAATTTGTTATAAACGGCTTAATGCCTGCGATTGGTGTGTTGGCGGGTTGGGTTGACTTGATCCCCACAGGTGTGTTGGTTGGTACGGGTGGTGTGTAGAAGATGGATTATTAGGATTGGTTTGGGAATTACATTACATTCATTTGATTCATTTGATACATTATTATTGTAAATGGGCTTCGGCCTAAGTTAATGTTAAATGGGCTCAAGCCTAAGTTTTATCTAAATGGGTTCCGGCCCAGTGGATGACAGTAAGGGGATTATACACTGAGTTGTAACTCACCCTCTTTCTTTTCTTAATCCCTGTAGGTAACGCTCAGTGACGAGGACTTGAGACCATGGATGACTCGGTGGAGGCCATACTTCATAAATGATGTTTGCAAACATTAGTAAACTACTTTTCCATATCATTTCATTACCTTTACTATTTCGGGTTTTAAAGTTGTAATAAGGCCTCTGGGGTAAACTTTAATTTGCTTTATGTTTGGACGTATTTATTATATTGCTTGAATTATTTTTAAAATGGAGATTTTTCTAAAAGCATAACCAATGGTTTTTTCAAAGTTGATTAATAAATGGGTTTTATAATAAACTTTTACAAATGATTTTATCTCGGACTTTCTTTCAAATTATCGATGACATTTTTAAAAGTCACGGTTTTAAAGTTCACTACCTTGATTTTTGATTCATCAATCAACCTCTCAAAAATAGTTGTATTTTATCAAATATTTACATCCAAACTTGTTTACTCTATATTTTATCAAATATTTCAAATTAAATTTGTTTTCTTGTTTATAACAAATCAATATCTATTTTAGTACGAATCACAAGAATTTTATACGTTTTCCTCATGTGACACATCA
Source organism: Gossypium rotundifolium (assembly GCA_025506655.1). NCBI lineage: Eukaryota > Viridiplantae > Streptophyta > Magnoliopsida > Malvales > Malvaceae > Gossypium > Gossypium rotundifolium. The sequence goes on from CP106727.1 coordinate 73,484,989, forward strand.
GATTCGGTCATAACGCATGGGCCGAGTTTGGGGTGTTACAAATTTTGATAAAAATGACAAAAAATAAAATTATTTTAGGGTTTAATCAAGCAATAAAATTCTTTTTTAAAAACTAATTTTAATTGTAGTTAATATAAGAATATAAAATACATGTTGTGTACAACACTAACATTGCACACACGAATTCCCAAAAATGCCGTTTATGATTATGGTTTAGGGTCTATTGTTTAGAGTTTAGGGTTTGAGGCATAGGCAAATTATGATTTATGCATGGTTTAAGGTTTATGGTATATTTGGGGTTGGATTTTGGGGTTCGATAGTTGGTGTTTGTGGTTTATAGTTTTATGATTTATGTTTTTAGGGTTTAATGTTTAGGGTTTAGGGATTGAGGGTTTAGGGTTTAATTTTTGATTTTTAGAATATATATCTAAATAGGAAAAATATATAAATTATTATTTTAAAAATAAATATAGCAAAATGGGTTAAATTCGAAAATCATACATGAACAATGGTTTAATGTTCAATTGTATACATGAACTTTAATTTGATATGATCTTGTAAAATATTAACCCAATTATTGATATAATTAACATCATTTTTTATTTATATATTGCATACATAAATATTTATATTTATTCGATATAAAATATATTGATGTATTTATTTTTAAAATGTGTATTTATTTTAAAAATGCATTATTCTCTCCTTTTTATTAAATAATATTTTCATTTTGTAACTTTTGTTTTAATTTTGGATCAAATTGACTTCAATCTTGGATGACACTAATTTGACAACTCATGTGCTAGTATATTTGCATTTTATTGTTGGCATAGATATAATTTTAAATAAATTACAAACATTTTTAGATTTTTTTGATTTTTTAAATTACAAACATTTTTAAATTTATTTTAGTGTTTATGCATTAGTGGCATCTTAGTAAAAAAAAACACCACAAATATGTCAGGGTACGCAAAACGTTGACGTTTTATGCTGTGTTTTTAGTGGCGTTTATAAAATAAATGCCAAAAAAGGATAATCTTTAGTGGCATTTTAGTAAAAATGTCGCAAAGTTGTTTCAGAAATGGCAAAATGTTGCGTTTTGATCTCTATTATTAGTGGTGTTTTCTACAAAACACCGCAATAAGATATAAATTAGTGTCATTTTTGTAAAAGGCGCCGCAAATATATGCATGGTACTGCAAAACGTTGCGTATTGATGCAAGATTTTAGTGGCGTTTTTTAAGTAAACACCGCAAATGACTATGCTTTTAGTGGCGCTTCAGCAGAAATTTCACAAATATGTTATAATAGTTACCCAGACGGTACCGTTTTTTCCTTTAATTTTAGTGGCGCTTTTTATAAACGCCGAAAAATATAATAAAACTAACCTAAACGACGTCATTTTATTAACCCCGAATTTCCTATAGTTTTCCCCAAGTTAGATTTCCCCGACTTCACTTCCCAATTTCCCATCTCCATTTCCCCTAAATTTCCCTAAGTTATTTCTCTCCAATTTCCAAACTTCCAATCCATTTGTGATCCAAATCCCTAATTTAAACCGTTATTTTATCAACCCGTTGCTTTATCCATCGATCGTTTTCAGATTATTCGACTTGTAAGTGTTCTTCCTTTTTTATATTTATTTCCAGCACAATGAATAAGAAAAATAAAGAAGCTAAAGATCTTTTATTTTTCAGAAGATTATTCTTCACTGTGAAGGAAGAATCGACAAGTGGCTCCTGAGTTTGATGGGTTCAAGGTATTTACTAATTTTCTCTTTCCCCCTTTTGGGTTTTCCTTTTTAATCTGGGTATATTTAGTTTGATGGGTATATTTAGTTTGTCCAAAGTTATTCTTTGTTTTGGAGGGTCATATCTCCATGCCTATGTCTAGAAATATGTTGGACAGAGATATTTTAAGAAAAATAAAGAGTCAAAACATCATAACTTTATGATTTACTTATCTATGATGTATCTTGATCTTATAGGATCTGAAATTGCTTGACATTCTGTGCATTATTGGATTATAATCCAAGGGAAAAAAAAGAAATTTGACATGCATTATCCATTTTCAAAGATGAAATATAAATTGTTTCTTCACCGAGAAACCATGCCAAGCTGGTTTAAGCATTAGTGTTTGTCTTTTAGTCTAATGAGCTGGATAGAGATTCAATGCTAACTTTCTCTTATGATTTAGGTCGTATTTGATACCCAAACATTCTTCCTTAAATCTCATTGGTACATTCTTCCACTCATTTTTCCCAAAGCTTTATTACTACTTATATCAACCCTTTATTTAGTTTCAGTCATTTTTTGGTTTAATAGTATGTTACTTAATCTTAAAATACGAATCATTTTTCTTGAAATCTTGTTCGGCTGCTAGTTTCTATGTTTCTCTGACTCTTGAAGTACACTTGTCCGACACATAAATACAGGGATATGACCTATAAGGATCTTCTAAATACATGGAAAAACTTAGAAAATCTAACCCAAGACATTGTTCAATGCTGTTGTTTATTCTTTTGGTGTTTATCCAATATAAGCTTTCATTCTAATTCAATTGCCTCCTTTGCAGGTTTTATATAGTAACTGAAGCTTAAATTCTAATAGATTGACAAAAAGCTGTAATTACCTGGTAAGTATCAAACACATAGAACTATTGAAAAATGGTTTCACACCATTTTAGATCTTTTAATTTATCATTGTCCTATTCATGATTTTTATTGTAAGTGAATTTTCTTAATGGAGTCTATAAAAACGAGTCTGATCCCCGATTTAAGCTTATTGTCCTCGGTCGCATATAGAGTTTGGCTTGGATCCACGTCGTGTTTTTTGTTATTATTTATTTTAGAAATATATATATATATACATATTTTTTCCTGATCCCTCATTTGTATTTTAGGCGTAAACTACTAGGCTGTCTAAGCACATTGTTTCAGTGATATTAAATTTCTTTTCACTGAATGGTGCATTTTCTTAATCTGTGGGGTTGAGGAGTGAAATATTGTTCATCATTGTTTGATGTTAACCTTGCCCTCAAATTATAAGTGAGATTTAAATTATTAATTTCATCTTATTTTATTTCAAACACGAATCAGCTAATAAGAATGTGACATGTGGCACATTCTTGTTGGATATGTACACTTTTAGGTAATTTATTATTTTACCGAAATATGAAGTTATCTAAATGGGTTAATTTTGTGTTAAATAGTTTCTCTATTTTGGTGGTGTCGGTTTTCTTATCTCAACTCCATATCTTTTGGCATATGTACGGCCCTTGAAAACATAACACACCATCACCAACAAACTATACCCTTCCAAACCACCATCCGAACTTGCATTCTCTTCGCATTTAAGCCTTCATCCACTAACTTAATCTCCTCGATCCACGCTCTTAACAGTTCGCCAAAAGGCTTCCATCATATAGGCTCAATCGAGCAAACATTGCTCTTAAGTCCGCCACGACCTTCCGGCCAACGCGAAGCCTTACGGATGATATTCGATGGAAATAGTTCTTTAATACCAATCCATTGCCACGCCAGATCGATCCTTCCGTGTCAAGATACCTCAAACTTTTGTGGTCCGTAAATTACCGACTTCTCCCCATAAAGATAATGTCTCCATACTTTCGTATGCAAGACGATCCGGCTAACCTGTGTCGTGAGTGATAGTTAACCTCATGCGGTCTCACCGTTGACGCATAGGCTACTACCTTCCATCTCGCATCAACACACACCCCAAACCAAAGTGAGATGCATCACAATAGATCGTGAATAATTTCCTTCGTTGTACTAAACCGAGCTTCCGTCTAATCTTCTCACTTATCAAAACTTTCTTCAAGCCCTTACAAATGGAACACCTTTCCTTAGTAACTTAGTCAACGGCGCCGCGTCGAGAGAACCTTCCACAAACCTCCGATTACCTCGCTAAACCAAAAAGATTCCGCCAGACTTAGGCGGTTTCACTCCAATACCGCTTCAATCTTGGGGATCCACTTAATCCTTCCGCCGACACTACGTGACCTAAGAAAGCCACCTCCCTTAGCCAAAATTCGTGACTTCATCAATTTGGCATACAACTTTTTCCTCAACACTTGCGTAACTACCCGTATCATGCTCTTCCGTCTTGAGTAAACCAATATCGATTAATTGGTCACTCTATTCATTAAATCCATAAATGCCGTGCATTGGTCAACCCGAATGGCATCACTAGGAACTCGTAATGCCCATACCGAGTTCAAAAGCCGCTGTGAACATCGCCCCTTCACCCGTAACCCACCTAAGGTCTATCTTCAAACACCGACGCCTTCAATGGTCAAACAAGTCATCGATCCGAGGCAAAGGTACTTGTTTTTGATCACTTGTTTAACGACAGTAGTCGATGCACATTCGTGATAACCGCCTTCTTCTTGAAACAACACAAAGCGCCCCCACGGAGATATACTAGGTCAATAAACCCTTATCCAAGAGCTCCCGAATCGAGCCTTCACCCACCAATTCCTTCTTGCCTATCGGTAAGGTGCTATAGACACAGTGCTGCTCCGGTAGCAAGTCAATATCAATTCAACTTCCTTGGCCCGGGGTAGACCGGAAGTTCTTGAACACATCATCAAATTCCCCAACCGTTGACCTTTCCAACTATCGACTTTAGCTTCCAAAGCACAAATTCGAACCAAATGCCTTACAACCCTTCTTGACCATCTTTTTCGCCTTCAAGGCGAGACACCACATTGGATAGGTAATTCTTCTATCACCTATCATAACCACTTCACCATTCTCAAATTGCTTAGAACCATGCTTAGTCGCGAACATTTTCTTAGCCACCAATCCATTCCAAGGATCAAATCGAACTCCCGAATGGTAGTTCCATTGGTCTACCACTACGAGAGGACCTAAAGGACTCACTACAACCATAAAGGTTAGCCTCAGAGTCTAGGTTCAAAGTCTCTACCACATCAAGCTACACATGAGTGTGTAGACCCCACATCAATTAATGCATAAGGAAGACCAAAATCAAACGATCAAGATGACATCCGGCATTCACCCTTTAGACTAAGCCAGTCGGACCTAGTAATACCACGACCTCCAGGTCCCACATTTTGTCTTGAGTACAGTTCGCCCTCCGCTGATCGAGCTCGCTCGGGACAATCTCTCAACGATGTTCTAAAGATCCACACTCAAACATCCCCTTCACGGTCGAACAACCTCCCAATGGGACTTACACGATTGCACCGAGCTTCGGCCGATTAGTAGCTACTTGCCTTTCGCTCGACGGCCCATTCTCGCCTAGCCTTCTTCGATCATTACCACCGGATCCAACACCCAAATCCTCTTCGATTAAATATGAAGTTATCTAAATGGGTTAATTTTGTCATCTTGAGTCCGTCCTCAAAGCGGACACGCCAGTGTTGTCGCCATAAATAGTTTCACCGTGGCTCCATCCCGAATCACGCCCACCACTGCACGCTCTATTTTGTTCATCCATTACCTTTCAGAGTGGTGATTGAGGCTCTATTTCCACCACCTCACCAACCAATTGCAACACCGCCATGAAATCCAAAAGTTTGAGGTGGTGGTGGCAGGCATCGCAGTAACCTTGTCCCACAGTTCGGGTTCAAGATCATTATCCTACCCTACAAGGCCCCTAGGCCCACGCCCTCTAACTCATTCTATCTATCGCTTTTAATCGATTAAGAGAAATTTTACGCGTTAGCATTTGTTCCACTTTATTACTCGCGAAGAAATTTTATGGATAAAGTTTAATCAGAGATTCTCTTCTGCAAACAAGGTTTCAGCTTTCTATCCTAGTTCACACAAAGAAGTTCTTGCATCCATTCCCTAATGCTTTCCATACCTATTCACTCTTCTGGACATTTCTAACCTCGCCATTTTCCTGCTAAAACTTTAGTAGAGTATATTGTTTGAAGTTCCCAAAACTAGAGGGTATTATTGAAAATTGACAAGATTTGAAGTTATGGCATTATTTCGAAAACCGTGGGTATTTTGAATTTGTCCTCCGGTAATTTTGTAATTTTGTAAATCAAGGATGTTTTAACCATTGTAAAACTAAGCACATTGTTTGCTGGTAATTTTGTGAGTTGATGATATTAAATTTTCATGGCTAAGTTGTTGAATATTTATAGAATAGTTAAAATTTTTGGACAAAACCATTGATTTGATATTTTATGAACGGGGTATTTTAGTAATTTTACCCCTAAGGGCATTTTTGTAATTTTTTCCGAAATCTAGTTTTTCAAATTCCTATAAGTCTATCTATTGCCCATGCTTCCTACCTTCTACGTAATATAATTCACAAAGAGGTTTAGAGGTACTTACCAGGCGGATCTTGGGTTTTAGACTGCCATGCCGCTTAAAACCCAAAACAATTAATAAGGCCTACTAAAACATTTTTGGCCTCAGCCTCACAAATGAAGTTTTGAATGGCTCGATACCAATTTGTAATCCCAAACCCCACCAAACGTTAGACCGAATAGGGTCGTTAAGAAGAACTTTTGAAACCCATTTTCTAAATCCACTTAAGTTTTGTTGTTGAGATAAAACATCTTCCGTGAGTGTTACCAAAACACCGGTGTCCGAGACACAAATCGGGTGATGGGGCCAACCCATCGTGTGATACCAAATCATCGCGATCGATCCCATATCTCAAGTGGGGCCAACCTATGGTGTTAACCACAGTGGACAAGTCGCTATTGAGGTACCAAACCTCCTGAGGTACCAAACCTGTGACATATAGTCACTTGTGCTACTAAAGCACAAGTCATTTCGGACAATAACACCGCCCTCCACTCATCAATCCCACAATGATAAACATACATAAATGTGTCAAAACATCATGCTTGCATTAATAATAATAAATCACATTAATGTGTACTTACTAACGAATATACCGATTTGGTATTCATTCCAATGCTACATTCATAAAAATATAGTGTATGTACACACTGTTACTAACGATAGTCTTAAACTCAAGATAATCAATCGCCACCCTCCAAGTGCCCTATATTCGCCAACTATCAAGGTTAGTAATATGGCCATTCACCAAACCAATTATTTGAGAATTCCTGTGAAGAACTTACCTTTATCTTTTTTCTTCCTAATCACAAAGACTCATTCCCGATTCGCTTCCAACCACCATCGATCAAGAATAATACCAATAGCCTTCGCTTTTAATCATTAATCGACTTTTTCATCGACAGAGACACACAAGAGAAGGGAAGAAGAAAAGTATTTGGCTAATACTCCTTACCGCTTCAATTGATGTAGGAGAAATCCAAACCACTATACTATTCGCCAAGTAGAGAAAAGAGAAGGAATTTCGACTTGATAGGTATTAGATTCTGCTATTTGGAGGTAGGACAATAGGGTTTTGATTTAGGAAGAAAAGAAATAGATGGCTATGGAGATGTGGAGGATTCTAGTAGGAAATAGAAGAAGAGGATTAAAGAATTAGTTTCTTGGGTAAGTAATGAGAGTTTTGCTATGGTTTGGAGAGGATGTAAAAAGAAAAGAAAATATGATGAGAGGGTTTAGAGATTCTGCTAGCAAACTTGGAAAAAAGAGGTGAACAATTAGGTGCTTATATAAGCATTCTAAGAGTGTCCTTGCCGCCCACCTCTTCTCCCAAGAGTCCAACATCCATAAATTTTCCTTGAATCACTCCTACTTGTTTAATTAAACAAAATAATTTGAATTAATCCCAAGTAAATCAACTAATATCTCCTTTTGATGTTAACATTACTAGTTAATAGACCAAACATTTTTCTTTTGGCTTAAATGCAAAAGTGGCCCTCAAATTATAAGTGAGATTTAAATTATTAATTTCATCTTATTTTATTTCGAAACACGAAATCAGCTAATAAGAATGTGACATGTGGCACATTCTTGTTGGATATGTACACTTTTTAGGTAATTTATTATTTTTTTACCGAAATATGAAGTTATCTAAATGGGTTAATTTTGTGTTAAATAGTTTCTCTATTTTGGTGGTGTCGCTTTTTCTTATGATTTGGGGAAAATATTAAAATATACTTTTATACTAATATTCCTTTATTTATAATTAAATTTAAATAAACACTTTTAAATTATCCAATAAATGCAAAATACAGAGTTTACAAAAAAAAAATGTTGTTAGTAGTGTGTATTCATTAAACGATTGTTGAGGTGCTTAGTTTTGTAGTGTTGGTCGGTAAAAGTACTATAAAACTCATATTATATTTTGGATTGTATTTTAGTCTTATTATTGAAAAAAATGCTACTTAAGGGGATTGTCATGATTTCTTGGAAGGATTTCGATATGAAAGTATATATTATGGCTTTCGTTTTCTCTATTGAGATATCATTGCTATTATGGAGGACTATGGCTTAAATATTTTAAGAGTTTGTGGATGTTTTACATGGTACATTGATGCGAGTTGTTGTTTTTCAAGCCTAATACATTAACTATCATACATGCATAAGCTAATGAGCACAAGTTTGTTTTCCCCCTTCCTGTCACTATTAACGGTTATCTTAGATTAATGAAACATGTCCATCTTGACATTGCCAAAGCTGAAAGCAGTTAAGTGTGCTTTTTCTAAAAAAGCAGTAGTGAATTAATGTTGTTTGATATTATTTTTATTTTCTGTTTTTTATTTTTAATTTAAAGTATTACTGAGTTAATGTTGTCTGTATTTCAGCCAGTTACTTCCTACTCCTCCTGCAACTATTGGTTCAACTAAAAGCTGCCATTTAATCTTCGAATTAATATTTGGTAGAGATATTGATAAAGTTTTTATATTTGGTTTAATGAAATTAATATTTGGTGCTACTCTTATAATCTTACATCTGTTGTAGGTACTAACGACCACCTGAATTAAAATTTGGTGCAAATAATTACACCACAGCCATTGATATCTGGTCTGCTGGCTGTGTTTTGGTTGAAATACTGCTTGGACATGTACATGTTTCGTTGCTAATTATTTTGGCTTATTTATATTCATTTTCCCTTTAAATTACTTAACAAATACTATTTTTCTGACTGCAGCCTCTGTTTCTTGGTGAGAGTGGAGTAGACCAACTTCTTGAAATTATTAGGGTACGTTTTAGTTCAAAATTCTGATCAATAGCAGTTATATTATGATGATTTTGTCCAAATTACTGTCCAAATTGTAGTTTATTATATTGTTTGAACTAGTATATATGTTGTTTATTATATTGCTGTCCAAACAAAAAAAAAAGATTCAAATTATATAGGCTGGAAACCTTATGGGTTGCCTTATATCTCATTATAAGATATAACGGATCCTCCCTAGGTGTAACAATACCACGTATGATGAATCTTAAAAAAAATGTTGTCCAAATTGTTGTTTATTATATTGTTTGAACTGGTATATATGCTGTTTATTATATTGCTGTCCAAAAAAAAAAAAAGATTCAAAGTATATAGGTTGGAAACCTTATGGGTTGCCTTATATTTCATTGTAAGATATAATAGATCATCCCTAGGTGTAATAATGCCACGTATGATGAATCTTAAAAAATTGCTATCCAAAAAAAAAAAAGATTCAAAGTATATAGGTTGGAAACCTTATGGGTTGCCTTATATCTCATTGTAAGATATAATGGATCCTCTATAGGTGTAATAATGCCACGTATGATGAATCTTAAAAACTTACTGTCCAACTTGCTGTTTATTATATTGTTTGAACTGCTATATATGCTGTTTATTATATTGTTTCAACTGGTATAAAATGACATCTTTAATCGTTAGTTTAATGGATCCATTTTTCTGGTAGTCTGCGCTTTTTGTTGCCAGTTTTACTTGTAAGTGCAATATAACTTGTGTTATTTTCTATTTTTTAAACTGTGCTTTCATCAAATTTTTATTTACCATCAAATCATTTTTTGTTTATCATCTAATTTGTACTGTATTGGGTTTTATTTTTGAGAAATTGTTCTACTGAAGGAATGCTAAAATTTCGGTTTAACTCTGCTATATAAATGTTGTCTGATTTGATTTTTTTTAAAACTTTAAACTTGTTGGAATGAATGGTAAATTGGAACGTACAAATTAGAGTATAAATGCTTGTTGAGTTAGAGTATAAATGGTGTCCAAAGCAGGGTAGGTTACTTAGGTTTTGTCATACATAATTGTGCATAAAAAATATAATATTATGAAATTTAAATAAATTAAAAGTTTGTTTTATTTTAATTTGAAAATCAAATTCTTTTTTTTAAAAAGTATTTAAAAGATTTTTAAAAGGAAAATTTATTTTTTTACTCATTAATTTTTTTACTCATTAATTTATTTTGGTTTGGGTGTTAATTACCTTGTCTTCATTATTTAAATATATTTCAATATAAAAAATCAAATTACTAATTTTTTATATTAATAATGTTTGATTTTAATATTTAATATTTTAAATGTTTTCAAACTTATAAATATTTTGTTATCAATATAATAATATTGATCATTATTTAAATATGTTTTAATAAAAAAATCAAATTACTAATTTTTATATTAATAATATTTGATTTTAATATTTAATATTTTGATTGTTTTTCAAACTTATAATTATTTTGTTATCAATATAATAATATTGATCATTATTTAAATATGTTTTAATATAAAATTAAATTCTTTTTTTTAAAAGTAATTTAAAAACTTTTAAAATGAAAATTTATTTTTGTTACTCATTAATTACTTTGTTAAGTTATTTCTTTTTTATGTTTTTTCATTATTTAAATATATTTTAATATAAAAATCAAATTACTAATTTTTAAATTAATAATTTTTATTTTAATATTTAATATTTTTAAATGTTTTAAAACTTATAATTTTCTTTATCAATATAATAATAAATATCATTATTTAAATAGCTTACATTATTCACATAACTCACATAACTTACATAACTTACATAACTAACATAACTCGGATAACTTACATAACTTACATAATACATGTAGTTTTATGTAATAATTTCTTTAAAAGCATATAGGTTAAAGATCAAATTTCATAACTTTCATCAAATAATATAACCTACATAATACATAACTTACATAATTTTAAGATCAAATTTCATAACTTACGTAAATTTAAGATCAAACTTCATAACTTACATAATGCATAACTTACATAATTTTAAGATCAAATTTCATAACTTACATAATTTTAAGATCAAACTTCATAACTTACATAATACATAACTTACATAATTTTAAGATCAAATTTCATAACTTACATAATTTTAAGATCAAACTTCATAACTTACATAATTTACATAACTTACATAATACATGTTTAAATAAACAACTTACCCATGTAATTTACTGTCAACTTTAGACTTCAACAACTACAAAATGGATAGAACTTGGATGAATTTGTCAAGGGTAAGCAACGACTATCGAAATGGAGTAGAAACTTTTCTAAATTTTGCATTTCAAAATGCAAGCCAAGAGAATATGATTATTTTCCCGTGTAAGAAGTGTTGCAATATCAATTGGCATTATCGTGAAGTTGTCTACGAACATCTAGTTGTTGATGGCTTTGTTTGGGGGTATAAAAATTGGAATTTCCATGGAGAGTGTGCATCTAGTAGAGCCTCTTCATTGATGAATCTAAGTTATCCTCATAGTGCTAACAATCAGAATGTTAGAGAAGATGACATGGAAGGCACGTTGCAGGATGCATTTAATAAGCACAGTGATGGTTTGCAATCATTTCCACCTGACTTGGGTGCAACCGATGATTATAATTTTGGTGGAAATACTTTCACCGAAAGGGGAAGAAGTGTACCTGATGAACAACCAAATGAAGAAGTGGCGAAGTTCTACACATTACTTGGTGAAATGAATGAAGAACTGTATGAGGGATCAAAATTTTCAAAACTGTCTTTTTGTATTCGTCTTTTTCACTTAAAATGTTTGGGAGGGTGGACCGAAAACTCTTTGAAAATGTTGTTAGAGTTTTTGAGAGAAATGTTCCCGTTTGCGAAAATCCCTCAATATTCCAAAGAAAGGAAGAAACTGATCAAAGAGTTGGGCCTTGGCTACAACAAAATTCATAGTTGCCCAAATGACTGCATGTTTTATTGGGGCGATCGGAGAAACCAACAATGCTGTCATGTATGCGGTCAATCCCGTTGGATGAATAGAAATACAAAAGATGGTAACAAGGATGAAAACGATTCACAGTCAAGGAAGACGCCAGTTAAGATTTTATGGTATTTTTTTGCTAATACCAAGGCTTCAAAGGCTTTTAATGTCGTCGAAGACAGCTGAGTTAATGACGTGGCACCATGATGGACGAACCGATGATGGATTGTTAAGGCATCCTGTAGATTCTTTAGCTTGTAAATCATTTGACTCCAAATTTCCAAGCTTTGCAAGCGATCCTCAGAGTGTGAGGCTTGGGCTAGCATCTGATGGATTTAACCCTTACAAAATCATGAGCATAGCATATAGTACTTGGCCTGTGGTGCTTGTTCCTTACAATTTGCCTCCATGGGTTTGCATGAAACAATCATCCTTTATCTTATCTATGATTATCCCTGGAGAGAAAGGGCCCGGAATGATATTGATATATATTTGCAGCCACTTATTGAAGAGTTAAAACAATTATGGGCTGGTGTTGAGACATATGATGTACTGAGAAAGGAGAACTTTAATTTACGTGCAGCTTTGATGTGGACTATTAATGACTTCCCGACTTATGCCAATTTATTTGGTTGGAGTACCAAGGGACATTATGTTTGTCCTTGTTGTACCAAGGGAAGAAGTTCTCTTACATGGGGCATCATCGGTAGTTATAGAAAAATCATAGATTTAGATTTCAGAGTACTCAATTTGACGGTACTGAAGAGTTCAGAGAAGCTCCTTCATAGACTAGTGGATTTGAAATCTTGTTCATGTTGAAATATATGAATTTCATTTATGGGAAGATGAATCAACCATCCAACACGTAAAGAAATAGAAGATCAAGGGATGAATCTGATGAAGAGGATGATCCTAATGAGGCAGACTTGTGAAAAAAAAGAAGTATTTATTTTGAGTTGCCTTATTGGGAGCATTACATTTTACGACATAGTCTTGATGTCATGCACATTGAGAAAAATGTCTGCGAGAACATCATTGGGACTATTTTGAATGTCGATGGAAAATCGAAAGACAATCTTCAGAGTCGACTTGATTTAGTCCATATGGGAATTTTGTAACACCCCAAACCCGCCCATGAGTCCTGACCGGATCTGGTATGTCACTGGGTAAAATATTTTGGGCCAATTTGAAAGTTTGGAGAAAGTTTGACAAAATTTTAGCTAAGGAATTAAAACGGTGTTTGAAAACTCAGTTGGGCTTTTTATAAATATAGTTGGGTTGTTCAACCCTTTGAAATTGTTTGATTATTTAAAATTTAAGGAACTTTCAAAATCATGATTGACGTGGTGAATTTTTGTTACCCGATGGTAACATCTTTTGAAAACCCGTAGAAATTTATTAAGTTTGAAAAGTTGCTTTTAACCTGGTTCAATTAATTTTATAAAATTCCATTTGTAATATAATATGAGTAAAATAAAGCAATAAAATAAACATCCAACAATAATTATCGGCCTTATTACAAACCCAAAATGAAAACTTAGAAAATAAATCATAATAACTTAATAAAGTGAATTTAAATCCTTCGACAAGCATGGCCGCCTCGAGTCCTCTCCGGCTCCATCTCCGCATTCTACTCATCTGCAAAATGTTAAGGGAAAGGGGGTGAGTCACCAAGACTCAGTGTGTAATCCCCCACCCGGTAAAGCACTCATACACAAGATATTAATTAACATGCAAATATGCAACCCAACCAAACCATCCATAACACCTTTCTACCCCTGTGGTACCAAACCTTTGGTGGTGCCAAACCACTAGTGACCAAGTCACGATATAAATGTGATACCAAATCACTAGTGACCAAAGTCACGAATAATCCATCTGGGGCCAACCCGTGTGATACCAAATCACGACGACGATCCCATATCTTAAAAGTGGGGCCAACCCACGGTGGTGTTAACCACGGGGATGAGTCGCTATGAGGTGCCAAACCTTGGTGTCCAAGACACGAATGTGATACCAAATCACCGGAGGTACCAAACCTCTAGTGTCCAAGACACGAATGTGATACTAAATCACCGTGTCCGCTTATTACACGAATATCACTTCCCTCCTCTCATATTACCCATGCCAATGCAATAAATAAACAAATCATGTCAATATACTTTGATATGTATCTCATAACAAATATATCATAAATCGTAGATCATGATTTCTATCCACATGTATTTACAACATATCGAAACGGACTTACCCGAATCCTCATCCATACCATCATGGTATCATATCCAAATCTCATCGTTTTTCCCACTTTCATAATATGATTAGTTATAACACACATAAATACATATATAAACCAAGTTATAAAGTGTGTAAGATACACACCTTTCACCAAAGCAAGAACTAACTTTCGGAGATCCGATCTATCGCACTAGATCACCTTGTCCTACACTCGACCAACACTTAAATTATAAACAAAGGCCATTCGGCCCTACCACTAAATCCAATGAATTATCACTTCGAAAACCAAGTCTTACCTAAACTTACCCAAAACGATAGTCAAGATATGAGGCTTAGATTGATTGCTTCCAACGTCCCGAGGAGTCTATAAGAAATCGGTTCTTAGAATGGTTAGAACCTCATAACCAATGCCTAAAGATTCGGCCTCGTCCACAAAAAAAATAACTTGGAAAAGAGAAAAGAATTGAGGACATACGATCATGAATACTCACCTATTATCCAAAGTTGATTGGAAGAAAAAGAGCACCCTTTGCTTGATGTTCGGCCAAAGCTATACCAAAAAGGGAAGAGGGAATTCGGCTAAAGAGATGCTGGAATTCTTGAATAATTTTGGGCAATTTGTCTAAGGGGATTTCGGCAGCAAGGTGGTAGGGGTTCGGCTAATGGAGGAAGAAAAGAAAAAAAGAAAAGATGTAGGGAAATCAATGGTGGTTTTGCTAAGTAAAAGAAGAAGATCTGGAAAATTTTAAATAATTACCTAGGGGAATTTCGCCAAGACAAGAAGGAAAACAAAGAAGAGAGTTTGCTAGAGTTTTGACACTTCTTTCTCAGAGTAAAATCAAAATATGGACAGCCCAAAGAGTCCAAATTTTGGCAACCACCTCCTATTTTGTGATAATTTCAGCCTTGAATTATCACAAATAATTCTAGCTTAATCATACTTTTTAATCTCCTAATCCCCAACAATTTAAAAGTAAATAAACTACTAATAATCCTCCCCCCCTTCCAGCCAAATATATGCAAAAATAAAGCCCTATCTCATTCAATTAAAAGTCCAACGTGCAGCCAACTCTCCCATCCTTCACGCCAGCAGCAAAAAGAGAGAAGAAAAAAAATAAACCAAAGTGCTCCTCCTTGGGTTCGAACCTGGAACCCCCATGATGCAGCCTCCCCTTAAGCGCCCAGACCAACTTTTCCAACCCGACTTTCATGTCAAATATCCTCTCCATTTATTTATAAAGCCTTATAACTGAGCCTTTTTCCCTTTTAACGCCAAAGCCCAAAAATAATATCCCCTTTGCGTTCTTCACGACTCGAACCCAAGTCCCTTCTGCCAAAGCCCCTTTAAGTGGCGCGCCAGCCACTCCGCCCACCTACCTTTCATGCCATAAAGCCCTCTTATTTATTTATAAGACCTCCCTAGGTCGTTTACCCCAAAAATTAAAATGCAAAACGCTGCTTCAGCAGCTCGAACCTGCGCCCATCAACCTCCAAGCCTTTAAGTGGCACATGGTAGCCACTTTACCAAAGCCTTTCTTATGCTAAAAATGCCTACAAAAATTCCTTTAAAGCCTTCTTAGCCCAATTCCCTTTTTAACGCTAAAAAAAATAAAAGCCCATCTGCTCCCCATGTTACTCGAACTCCTTCCCCTTGGCACTCCCTTTGAACCTTAGCGCCCAAGCCACTTTGCCAAGCCCATTCTTTGTGTTAAAATTCGCCCAAAATTTTGTTTAAGCCCTATCTCACCTAGCTTCCTCCTTTAAGCACTTAAAAAGAAATTTTAAACCCTAAGTCATGCCTAGCTCGGGTTTAATTCTAGACCTTAGAATATGCCAAATAAATCCTAGAATTTAATTCTTCAAGCACAAACATGGGAAAATATTTAAATTACAAATAACCCCTAATTTAGGGTGTTACAGTTCTAACCCTTTAAAAATAATTTTGTCCTCGAAATTACTTACTATCAGTCGTACAATCCTTCTCACTGCACTATGCTTACGTTGCGCACTCTGATCTTAAAACTAACACTTTTCCTACAAAAATTCACATAGTTTTCCATTCATTCATTCCCAAGAGACGTTGTTAATTTCGTTATGATTGTTTTTCCACTACCCAGGGTATTTTCGTAATTTGTCCTACAGGGGTTTTTTTTTTTGTAATTTTTCAAAAATACAAGTTCTCGGATGATTTTGTCAAAAAGTATTTTGGAACTCTTAAATTCTCAGGGTATTCTGAAAAATTTTGAAATTCGGGGATATTTTGGTGATTTTGAAGTTCAGGGGCATTTTGGTAATTTTTTCACAAATCAGGGTGAATTTGTAAAATTTGATAAATCAGGGATGTTTCAAAAGTTGTAAGACTTTGAGGGTTATTTTTAAAAAATTATCTTCCAAATTGATGGTATTGTAAAAATTTGAAATTCAGGGTCACTTTGGTAATTTTGTAGGTTAGGGCAATTTTGTAATTTTCCAAAATCATGACAGTTTGATATTTTGCAAATCAAGGTTTTTGGGCATTTTTTTTATGTGATGAAAATTTTGATTAAAACCGTGGGTATTTTGGGAATATTATAAATCAAGGGCGTTTTTGAAATTTTACCCCTAAGGGTATTTTCGTAATTTTTTTCACATTCAGGGCATTTTCACAAAAATGATTTCCAAACATTTGGGTTCTAAGTGATTTCACAAAAGAAAGATATTTTGAAAATTTCTATTTGAATATTTTCGTATGGAGGGTATTTTGGTAATTTACAAACCATGGGTATTTTGGTCATTTTTCAAACTGAGGGGTATTTTGGTCGGTTTTTCTAAAGAAAAAACTAAAGTTTTTATTTATTTCAAAATAAAACGGTTAGTCCCTCTCGGGTTTTAGTTATCGAGTTAAGCCTGTGAGCACGTCGTCTCAGCTAGGATGAACCGTTACTACGCACCAGGTAGAATTCAAGTGAGTAGGAGGTGAGTCACGAGGACTGCATAAATACCAGGCCCCCACCAAATCCAATCCTAGACATGCGTATAACGATTGCCACATCTTTTGCTTAGTGACAACTCACAGGGTTTGTTTAGAGAATTATTAAGTCTTATGCAAATTTTTGTTGGGGTATGCTAACCCTAGGGTTCAACAGTTCTACTCTAGTAGTCTACGTTCCCATTTTTCCCTTTCGCCTCATCGAAAGAATTCACAGAAATTGATAGAGGTACTTACCTAGGCGGATAGGTGCCGGAGACTTGGTGCCATGTTGTTCATGCCAAAACAATTTCTCAAACATTATAATAAGGCCTACTATCCAAAACCAAACATTTTGGGCCTTGGGCCCCACAAATGAAGTTTTGAATCTGCTCGATATTAAATTTTGTAACACCCCAAACCCGGCCCATGAGTCCTGACCGGATCTGGTATGTCACTGGGTAAAATATTTTGGGCCAATTTGAAAGTTTGGAGAAAGTTTGACAAAATTTTGGCTAAGGAAATAAAACGGTGTTTGAAAACTCAGTTGGGCTTTTTATAATTATAGTTGGGTTGTTCAACCCTTTGAAATTGTTTGATTATTTAAAATTTAAGGAACTTTCAAAATCATGATTGACGTGGTGAATTTTTGTTACCCGATGGTAACATCTTTTGAAAACCCGTAGAAATTTATTAAGTTTGAAAAGTTACTTTTAACCGGTTCAATTAATTTTTATAAAATTCCATTTGTAATATAAAATGAGTAAAATAAAGCAATAAAATAAACATCCAACAATAATTATCGGCCTTATTACAAACCCAAAATGAAAACTTAGAAAATAAATCATAATAACTTAATAAAATGAATTTAAATCCTTTGACAAGCATGGCCGCCTCGAGTCCTCTCCGGCTCCATCTCCGCGTTCTACTCATCTGTAAAATGTTAAGGGAAAGGGGGTGAGTCACCAAGACTCAGTGTGTAATTCCCCATCCAACGGGTGTTAAACCCTTACACAATTTCATATGAAAATATGCATGTCATGCAACCCAAAACCTAACCATCCGAAACTTTCGATTCTGACCCGTGTGGTACCAAACCACGGTGATCAAGTCACGATATAAATGTGATACTAAATCACCGTGACCAAAGTCACGAATAATCCATCGTGGGGCCAACCCACGTGTGATACCAAATTACCGACGACGATCCCATATCTCAAAAGTGGGGCCAACCCACGGTGGTGTTAACCACGTGGACGAGTCGCTATGAGGTGCCAAACCTCCGTGTCGAAGACACGAATGTGATACCAAATCACCTGGAGGTACCAAACCTCCGGTGTTCAAGACACGAATGTGATACCAAATCACCGTGTCCGCCGACACTAATATCACTTCCCCTCCTCTCATATTACCCATGCCAATGCAATAAATAAACAAATCATGTCAATATACTTTGATATGCATCTCATAACAAATATATCATAAATCGAGATCATGATTTCTATCCACATGTATTTACAACATATTGAAACGGACTTACCGAATCCTCATCCATACCATCATGGTATCATATCCAAATCTCATCGTTTTCCCACTTTCATAATATGATTAGTTATAACACACATAAATACATATATAAACCAAGTTATAAAGTGTGTAAGATACACACCTTTCACCAAAGCAAGAATTAACTTTCGGAGATCCGATCTATCACACTAGATCACCTTGTCCTACAATCGACCAACACTTAAATTATAAACAAAGGCCATTCGCCCTACCACTAAATCCAATGAGTTATCACTTGAAAACCAAGTCTTACCTAAACTTACCCAAAACGATAGTCAAGATATGAGGCTTAGATTGATTGCTTCCAACGTCCGAGGAGTCTATAAGAAATCGGTTCTTAGAATGGTTAGAACCTTGCGAACCAATGCCTAAAGATTCGACCTCGCCCACAAGAAAAATAACTTGGAAAGAGAAAAGAGTTGAGGGACATACGATCATGAATACTTACCTATTATCCAAAATTGATTGGAAGAAAAAGAGCACCCTTTGCTTGATGTTCGGCCAAAGCTACACCAAAAAGGGAGGAGGGAATTCGGCTAAAGAGATGCTAGAATTCTTGAATAATTTTGGGCAATTTGTCTAAGGGGATTTCGGCAGGAAGGTGGTTGGGGTTCGGCTAATGGAGGAAGAAAAGAAAAAAAGAAAAGATGTAGGGGAAATCATTGGTGGTTTTCGGCTAAGTAAAAGAAGAAGATGCTGGAAAATTTTGAATAATTACCTAGGGGGAATTTCGGCCAGCACAAGAAGGAAAACAAAGAAGAGAGTTTGCTAGAGTTTTGACACTTCTTTTTTGTAGCAAAAATCAAAATATGGACAGCCCAAAGAGTCTAAATTTTGGCAACCACCTCCTATTTTGTGATAATTTCCAGCCTTGAATTATCACAAATAATTCTAGCTTAATCATACTTTTTAATCTCCTAATCCCCCCAACAATTTAAAAGTAAATAAACTACTAATAATCCTCCCCCCTTTCCAGCCGAATATATGCAAAAATAAAGCCCTATCTCATTCAATTAAAAGTCCAACGTGCAGCCAACTCTCCCATCCCTCACGCCAGCAGCAAAAAGAGAGAAGAAAAAAAATAAACCAAAGTGCTGCTCCTTGGGTTCGAACCTGGAACCCCCATGATGCAGCCTCCCCTTAAGCGCCCAGACCAACTCTTCCAACCCGGCTTTCATGTCAAATATCCTCTCCATTTATTTATAAAGCCTTATACCTGAGCCCTTTTCCCTTTTAGCGCCAAAGCCCAAAAATAAAATCCCCTTTGCGTTCGTCACGACTCGAACCCGAGTCCCTTCTGCCAAAGCCCCTTTAAGTGGCGCCCCAGCCACTCCGCCCACCTGCCTTTCATGCCATAAAGCCCCCTTATTTATTTATAAGACCTCCCTAGGCCGTTTACCCCAAAAATTAAAATGCAAAACGCTGCTTCAACAGCTCGAACCTACACCCATCAACCTCCAAGCCTTTAAGTGGCACACAGTAGCCACTTTACTAAAGCCTTTCTTATGCTAAAAATGCCTACAAAAATTCCTTTAAAGCCTTCTTAGCCCAATCCCCTTTTTAACGCTAAAAAAAAAAATAAAAGCCCATCTGCTCCCCATGTTACTCGAACTCCTTCCCCTTGGCACTCCCTTTGCACCTTAGCGCCCAAGCCACTTTTCCAAGCCCATTCTTTGTGTTAAAATTCGCCCAAAATTTTGTTTAAGCCCTATCTCACCTAGCTTCCTCCTTTAAGCACTTAAAAAAAATTTTAAACCCTAAGTCAGGCCTAGCTCGGGTTTAATTCTAGACCTTAGAATATGCCAAATAAATCCTAGAATTTAATTCTTCAAGCACACACATGGGAAAATATTTAAATTACAAATAACCCCTAATTTAGGGTGTTACAGTTCTACCCCCCTTAAAAATAATTTCATCCTCGAAATTACTTACTATCAGTCGTACAATCCTTCTCACTACACTATGCTTACGTTGCGCACTCTGATCTTAAAACTAACACTTTTCCTACAAAAATTCACATAGTTTTCCATTCATTCATTCCCAAGAGACGTTGTTGATTTCGTTGTGATTGTTTTTCCACTACCCAGGGTATTTCCGTAATTTGTCCTACATGGTTTTTTTTTGTAATTTTTCAAAAATACAAGTTCTCGGATGATTTTGTCAAAAAGTATTTTGGAACTCTAAAATTCTCAGGGTATTCTGAAAAATTTTGAAATTCGGGGATATTTTGGTGATTTTGAAGTTTAGGGGCATTTTGGTAATTTTTTTCACAAATCAGGGTGAATTTGTAAAATTTGATAAATCAGGGATGTTTCAAAAGTTGTAAGACTTTGAGGGTTATTTTTAAAAATTTATCTTCCAAATTGATGGTATTGTAAAAATTTAAAATTCAGGGTCACTTTGGTAATTTTGTAGGTTAGGGCAATTTTGTAATTTTCCAAAATCATGGCAGTTTGATATTTTGCAAATCAAGGTTTTTGGGCATTTTTTTTATGTGATGAAAATTTTGATTAAAACCGTGGGTATTTTGGGAATATTATAAATCAAGGGCGTTTTTGAAATTTTACCCCTAAGGGTATTTTCGTAATTTTTTTCACATTCAGGGCAATTTCACAAAAATGATTTCCAAACATTTGGGTTCTAAGTGATTTCACAAAAGAAAGATATTTTGAAAATTTCTATTTGAAAATTTTCGTATGGAGGGTATTTTGGTAATTTACAAGCTAGGGGTATTTTGGTCATTTTTCAAACTGAGGGGTATTTTGGTCATTTTTTAAAGAAAAAGCTAAAGTTTTTATTTATTTCAAAATAAAACGGCTAGTACCTCTTTGGTTTTAGTTATCGAGTTAAGCTTGTGAGCACGTCGTCTCAGCTAGGATGAACTGTTACTACGCACCAGGTAGAATTCAAGTGAGTAGGAGGTGAGTCACGAGGACTGCTTAAATACCAGGCCCCCACCGAATCCAATCCTAGACATGCGTATAACGATTGCCACATCTTTTGCTTAGTGACAACTCACAGGGTTTGTTTAGAGAATTATTAAGTCTTATGCAAATTTTTGTTGGGGTATGCTAACCCTAGGGTTCAACAGTTCTACTCTAGTAGTCTACGTTCCCATTTTTCCCTTCTGCCCCTCATCGAAAGAATTCACAAAATTGATAGAGGTACTTACCTGGGCGGATAGGTGCCGGACACTCGGTGCCATGCTGTTCAAGCCAAAACAATTTCTCAAACATTATAATAAGGCCTACTATCCAAAACCAAACATTTTGGGCCTTGGGCCCCCCACAGCCGAGTTTTGAACCGGGCTCTGATACCAAATTTTGTAACACCCTAAACCCGGCCCATGAGTCCTGACCGGATCTGGTATGTCACTGGGTAAAATATTTTGGGCCAATTTGAAAGTTTGGAGAAAGTTTGACAAAATTTTGGCTAAGGAATTAAAACGGTGTTTGAAAATTCAGTTGGGCTTTTTATAAATATAGTTGGGTTGTTCAACCCTTTGAAATTGTTTGATTATTTAAAATTCAAGGAACTTTCAAAATCATGATTGACGTGGTGAATTTTTGTTACCCGATGGTAACATCTTTTGAAAACCCGTAGAAATTTATTAAGTTTGAAAAGTTGCTTTACTTAGGTTCAATTAATTTTATAAAATTCCATTTGTAATATAAAATGAGTAAAATAAAGCAATAAAATAAACATCCAACAATAATTATCGGCCTTATTACAAACCCAAAATGAAAACTTAGAAAATAAATCATAATAACTTAATAAAATGAATTTAAATCCTTCGACAAGCATGGCCGCCTCGAGTCCTCTCCGGCTCCATCTCCGTGTTCTACTCATCTGTAAACTGTTAAGGGAAAGGGGGTGAGTAACCAAGACTCAGTGTGTAATTCCCCATCCAACGGGTGTTAAACCCTTACACAATTTCATATGAAAATATGCATGTCATGCAACCCAAAACCTAACCATCCAAAACTCCCGATTCTACCCCGTGTGGTACCAAACCACTGGTGGTGCCAAACCACTAGTGACCAAAGTCACGATATAAATGTGATACCAAATCACTGGTGACGAAAGTCACGAATAATCCATCTGTGGGGCCAACCCTCGTGTGATACCAAATCACTGACGACGATCCCATATCTCAAAAGTGGGGCCAACCCACGGTGGTGTTAACCACAAGGACGAGTCGCTATGAGGTGCCAAACCTCTGGTGTCCGAAGACACGAATGTGATACCAAATCACTGGAGGTACCAAACCTCTGGTGTTCGAAGACACGAATGTGATACCAACTCATTGGTGTCCGTCGACACGAATATCACTTCCCCCTCCTCTCATATTACCCATGCCAATGCAATAAATAAACAAATCATGTCAATATACTTTGATATGTATCTCATAACAAATATATCATAAATCGTAGATCATGATTTCTATGCACATGTATTTACAACATATCGAAATGGACTTACCCGAATCCTCATCCATACCATCATGGTATCATATCCAAATCTCATCGTTTTTCCCACTTTCATAATATGATTAGTTATAACACACATAAATACATATATAAACCAAGTTATAAAGTGTGTAAGATACACACCTTTCACCAAAGCAAGAACTAACTTCCGGAGATCCGATCTATCGCACTAGATCACCTTGTCCTACAATCGACCAACACTTTAATTATAAACAAAGGCCATACGGCCCTACCACTAAATCCAATGAGTTATCACTTCGAAAACCAAGTCTTACCTAAATTTACCCAAAATGATAGTCAAGATATGAGGCTTAGATTGATTGCTTCCAACGTCCCGAGGAGTCTATAAGAAATCGGTTCTTAGAATGGTTAGAACCTTGCGAATCAATGCCTAAAGATTCGACCTCTGTCCACAAGAAAAATAACTTGGAAAAGAGAAAAGAATTGAGGGACATACGATCATGAATACTTACCTATTATCCAAAATTGATTGGAAGAAAAAGAGCACCCTTTGCTTGATGTTCGGCCAAAGCTACACCAAAAAGGGAGGAGGGAATTCGGCTAAAGAGATGCTGGAATTCTTGAATAATTTTGGGCAATTTGTCTAAGGGGATTTCGGCAGCAAGGTGGTAGGGGTTCGGCTAATGGAGGAAGAAAAGAAAAAAAAAGAAAAGATGTAGGGGAAATCAATGGTGGTTTTCGGCTAAGTAAAAGAAGAAGATGCTAGAAAATTTTGAATAATTACCTAGGGGGAATTTCGGCCAGCACAAGAAGGAAAACAAAGAAGAGAATTTGCTAGAGTTTTGACACTTCTTTGCTGTAGCAAAAATCAAAATATGGACAGCCCAAAGAGTCCAAATTTTGGCAACCACCTCCTATTTTGTGATAATTTCTAGCCTTGAATTATCACAAATAATTCTAGCTTAATCATACTTTTTAATCTCCTAATCCCCCCAACAATTTAAAAGTAAATAAACTACTAATAATCCTCCCCCCTTCTAGCCGAATATATGCAAAAATAAAGCCCTATCTCATTCAATTAAAAGTCCAACGTGCAGCCAACTCTCCCATCCCTCACGCCAGCAGCAAAAAAAAAGAGAAGAAAAAAAATAAACCAAAGTGCTCCTCCTTGGGTTCGAACCTGGAACCCCTATGATGCAGCCTCCCCTTAAGCGCCCAGACCAACTCTTACAACCCGACTTTTATGTCAAATATCCTCTCCATTTATTTATAAAGCCTTATACCTGAGCCCTTTTCCCTTTTAGCGCCAAAGCCCAAAAATAAAATCCCCTTTGCGTTTGTCACGACTCGAACCCGAGTCCCTTCTGCCAAAGCCCCTTTAAGTGGCGCCCCAGCCACTCCGCCCACCTGCCTTTCATGCCATAAAGCCCCCTTATTTATTTATAAGACCTCCCTAGGTTGTTTAACCCAAAAATTAAAATGCAAAACGCTGCTTCAACAGCTCGAACCTGCGCCCATCAACCTCCAAGCCTTTAAGTGCCACACAGTAGCCACTTTACTAAAGCCTTTCTTATGCTTTAAATGCCTGCAAAAATTCCTTTAAAGCCTTCTTAGCCCAATCCCCTTTTTAACGCTAAAAAAAAATAAAAGCCCATCTGCTCCCCATGTTACTCGAACTCCTTCCCCTTGGCACTCCCTTTGCACCTTAGCGCCCAAGCCACTTTGTCAAGCCCATTCCTTGTGTTAAAATTTGCCCAAAATTTTGGTTAAGCCCTATCTCACCTAGCTTCTTCCTTTAAGCACTTAAAAATAAATTTTAAACCCTAAGTCAGGCCTAGCTCGGGTTTAATTCTAGACCTTAGAATATGCCAAATAAATCCAAGAATTTAATTCTTCAAGCACACACATGGGAAAATATTTAAATTACAAATAACCCCTAATTTAGGGTGTTACAAATTCGGCATGAGCTTCATCCCCAAGCACTTCCGAATATGAAATATCGGTTGTCGCTTGCTATTTTTTCAATGTCGAGGACGAAGAAAGAAGTGTTATGTATGGTGTTGAAGGATATAAAGGTCTCGGATGCGCATGCATCAAATATATCTTGATGTGTGAGTCTTAAAGATTAAAGACTATATGCCTTAAAATCACATGACTATCACATCTTGATGCAAGACTTATTGTCAATTGCTATGTGGTGTTGTATGTCGAAAAAGGTGACGTCTTATGTAATTGAACTACCCAATATAATGGAAGGCATTTGTGGCAAAGTTTTAGATGTTCAAGAACTTCAGACACTACAAGATCGGGCCTCATTGACTTTATGCAATCTGGAGAAGATCTTCCCACCTTCCTTCTTCACTATTATGGTGTACTTGTTAATTCATCTCCTTTGTGAAGCAATACTTGTGGACCTATTTTCTATCGATGGATGTATCCCATAGAAAGGTATTAATTTATTTGTAAATTATTCCTTTATTCACCTCAGTTCCTTTAGTTGCAACTTTTGATAATGTTGTATATCGTGTTTAGGTCCCTATCCATATTGAAGTCTTACTACCGCAACAAGCATTATCCGGAAGGATCAATTGCTGAAGGCTACTTGGCAGAGGAATGTTTGACTTTCTGTTCAAGGTATTTGGAAGATGTTGAAACAAGAATGAACAGACCAAGTAGAAATGCTGGGCTCACAGATCATAACTTGGCCGAAACTTATTTATTTCAAAGTTTCAGAGAACCAATCGACAAAGTTGAAATTGCAGAATTAGATGATAGATCGTGGGTCCAAGCACACCAATATGTTCTTTTTCATCACGATTCAATGGAACCATTATGCAAGTAAGTTCTAGAATTTGATAAATATTCATCAATTATAATTTGTTTGTCTTCTAACAAAGTAAACATTTTTGTAACGTAGTAAGTACAAACAAATATTGAGAGCTCGTTCACGGTCCCAAAGATTACAACAATGAGAAATTAATAAGTTGTTCATAGAATCATTTCATGAATGGTTAAGCCAAACAGTATGCAATTGAAGTTTTCATTGACAAGTAATAATGTTTTCTCATAACATTTATAATTACTCAATTTACTTTTGATTCAATAGGTTTGGAGTCGGAATGAAGTAAATGAAGAAGTTAAATGGCTTTCCCAAGGTCCAAATAGAATAGTGAAAAGATATAGTGTCTTCCTCATCAATGGATTCAAATTTCATACAAAATATCGCGAGAGATTGAGGAGAACCCAAAATTGTGGAATTGTTGTTAATTTTTCAATTACAAGTTATGCTAGTGCTAGGGACAGTAATCCTGTTGAGGGAAATGTAGAGTATTACGGACATAATTGAGTTGGATTATAATGGCAAATGGAAAGTGGTCTTATTTCGAGGTGATTGGGCTGATGTGAATACGGCTCGTGGAATTAAAAACGATCAATTGGTTTTACAATGGTGAATTTCTCTCGATTGATTCACACTGGAGAATAATTGATGGATGAGCCATATGTATTTTCTTCTCAAGTGAAACAAGTTTTTTACTCAAAAGATCCAACTGATGAGGGTTGGTACGTTGTACTCAGGAACACCCCTAGAGACTTGTTTGACATGAGCGATGGAAGTAGAGATGACATCGTCGAAAGATCAGAAACTTTGCCGTTTCTAGAACAAAACTTAAATGAAAATATCCCTAGTACTAGTACACAATTTCAATGGGTTCATCAGGATGTGGACGAAGTTATTTACGAATTATGATGTAATAAGATTTTACGATTTTTTATTTATATGTAATATTATAATTTTAATCTTGGTCATGTTATATAATTTAACTATTTTATATGTACTATTATTGTTTATTTGTTACTAAAATTTCAACTATTTTATGTGTATTGCAGGAAAAATGCCTAGAAGAAGATTACGAGATTTAAGTATTGTCTAGAATACTCCAAATTCAGAATAAGAAAATAGTGAACAGAAAACAGTTGTTGGATCCTCGAATGTGTCAGAGACAGATGACGAGCCTGCAGAATTTCAAAGTAACGTTAAGTTTATTTTACATGCATGTTGACTTTTATTATTGATTCATTTTTAAATTTTAATATAATAATATATCATTTTTCAGCTGAAATTGGTGGGACGCGCAGAGGTCGGGGACGTACGCTGCTTAAAGATTTATACGATCTAAATCATGTCGAGTGCGTCAAAGTGAGGAGAAATAGTCATGGCCAGCCTGTTGGATCTGAAGCTCGACTTTTAGCAGGCTATTTGGGCATTATAGCACGAAATGCCAATATGTTGCCCATCAACTATGAATCATGGCATCACATGCCTGATGCCAACAGAAATCAAGCTCTCGATAATGTTAAGGTAACAAAACGTGAATGTAATTTTAATACTTTGGTTTAAGTTTCATTTAAAAATAACTTATGTTTTTTTAGAAGAAATTTGCTTTAGAGGTCTCCGATGACTATATAAAGAAGAAATTGGGTAAAAAATGGAGAGACCAAAAAAGCACTTTGAAAAAAGAATATTTTAAGGAAGACATAAGCCTCGAAGAAAAATTGCAAAATGTCCGACCGAGAATGTTGAGGTACCAATGGGAAGATCAAGTTAGATTCTAGAATTCAAAGAAAGGAGAGGTTTTACGTACTTCTAAAGTCTTATAAATTTTTTGGTTTATAGTATTTACTATATACGTAATAATAATTTCATTATGTAGGACCGTGAGCGAGTTGGAACAAGCAGCAGGCAGAAACAAAATTTCACGCACACGGCAGGGTCGAGAAGTTTTACTTGTGTAGCTGAGGCCGAGGTATTATAATTTATTAATTTTGCCAAATATTAATGACTTTATACTATTAAATTATATTTTTACTACTACACTATAGGAAGTCTCGTCTGGTCAAAAAGTTGGACGCCTTCAACTTTTTGACATTACGCATAGGAAGAAAGATGGATCTCCGATGACATCCGAAGCTGGAGAAATTATGGTATATTTACTTACTAAAATTTGATTTATTATAAATATTTATAATGTTTAATTATAATGTTTAATTCATTGTTAGTAGTTTTAAATTAATAATGTTAAGTTATGTTGCATTCCTTCTTATTATATATTTCGTTTCTAACTCTTTCATTGATTTATTAGGAGAAACTAAAGGAGAAGAAGGCAGAGTATAAAGCGGCTGCTTCGACAGATAGTTCTGTTAATCTTGAGGATATTGATAACAAAATTATCATTGATGTTTTTGGTCCTGAAAGGTATGGTCGGGTTCGATTTCAAGGATCTGGTGTTACCTGACCTAATATTTTGGATCCAACTCCTAGCAATACATGCCTTCCGAGAGTTAATCTCAAGTTGAAGTTCAGAGGTTAAAAGACCAAATAGCTCAGATGCAAGCGAGCACAGTTGAGCAAATTTCTCAACTTAGAGCGGAGGCAGCAGCGAGGGAGGCAGAGTAGAATAAAAAGTATGATAAACTCCAGCTACAGCTTCAGACTATGATGAAGATGTTCTAGCAGTCGTAAAGGCCGCCATCTTAGACATTTATTTTCTCGTTGTCCGATCATTTTTAACATTGTTACATTTAACATTATTGTAAGAATTCATTTATTAATTTATATCATATATCTTTTATTGAATTTGAAGTATCATTTAGAATTAATGCTTTGGGTGGGATTTTTATGCTACATTTGTTATTTTGGGTTGGAATTATATGCTACATTTGCTGTTTTAGGTTGGGTTTAATACAGGAAGGGTAGCGCCGCTTTTTTCTCATAAACGCCGCTAAAGTTTGCGGCGTTATATTTAGCGGCATTTTTTGCGGCACTTTCAAAAGCACCGCAAATACTATTAGTGGCGCTTATAAATGCCGTTAAAAGCCTAAAAAAGCCACTAAAAGTTTGTTTTGCTGTAGTGGGGGTGTTACAGAATTAGTGCTAGTAGTTTGTGAATATCCGGATGTGTTTCCAAAAGAGTTGCCTGGGTTGCCACCGATTAGAGAAGTTGAGTTTGCTATTGAATTAGTATCGGGAACTTCACCGATATCGACTGCTCCGTATAGAATGACTTATACACAACTAAAAGAGTTGAAAGCTCAGTTGCAAGAGTTAACAGATAGAAGTTTTGCGCGACCTAGCTTTTTGCCCTAGGGTGCACTAGTGCTGTTTGTAAAGAATAAAGATGGATCGATGACACTATGTATCGACTATCGTCAGCTTAACAAGGTTTTAAGGAAAAATAAGTATCCTTTTTCAAGAATTGATGATTTGTTTGATTAGTTGAAAGGAGCAACAATATTCTCAAAGATTGATCTGCAATCTGGTTATTATTAGTTGAGAGTTAAAGATTCGGATGTGCCGAAAATTGCATTCAGAACAAGGTACGAGCATTATGAATTTTTTGTTATGCCATTCAGATTAACTAATGCTCTTGCAATATTTATGGATTTAATGACGAATCTTTAGTCCGTATTTGGATAGATTTGTTGTTGTGTTCATTGATGACATTTTGATCTATTCTCGTAATGAATCTGATCATGTTGAACATTTGAGGATTGTGTTAAAAACATTAAGAGATAAGCAACTATTTGCTAAATTCAGTAAATGCGAGTTTTGGCACCGAGAAGTTGGATTCTTGGGACATATTGTTTTAGGAAAAGGCATTTGAGTTGATCCGAGTAAAATTTCAGTAGTTGTTGACTAGAAACCACCAAGAAACATTTTCGAAGTTAGAAGTTTTCTTGGATTAGCTAGCTACTATCGACGTTTTGTAAAAGCGTTCTCAATGATTGCTACACCAATGACTCAATTGTTACAGAAAGATGTGAAGTTTGAATGGTCTGAGAAATGCCAATAGATTTTTGAACAGTTGAAAGCACTATTAACGAAAGCACCAGTTTTAGTACAGCCTAAGTCAGGTAAATAGTTTCTGATTTTCAGTTATGCGTCATGGAACGGTTTGGGGTGTGTTTTGATGCAAGAAGGTAAAGTGATAGCTTATACTTCCAGACAATTGAAGCTGCATGAAAAGAATTATCCAACACACGACTTATAGTTGGCCGCTATTGTTTTCACATTAAAAATTTGGTGACATCATTTGTACGGTGAAAAATGTCATATTTTTACTGATCACAAGAGCTTGAAGTACCTAATTCCTGAGAAAGATTTGAATTTGCGACAATGAAGATGGCTCGAGTTATTGAAAGACTATGAATTAGCGATTGATTATCATCCAGGGACACCAAATGTAGTCACAGATGCTCTGAGTAAAAAATCTTTATTTGCTTTGTGGGCAATGAACACACAGTTAACCTTGTCTGATGATGGTTCGATTTTAGCTGAGTTAAAAGCTAAACCGGTGTTTCTTCAGTAAATTTTTGAAGCTCAGAAGTGTGACAATAAATTACAAGCTAAAAGAGTACATTGTGAGTCAACTACTGGTTCTGAATATCAGGTCAGATCCAACGATTGTTGGCTGTTCCAAAATAGAATTTTAGTACCGATAAATTTTGAGCTCATTCAGAAAATTCTACACAAAGTACACAGTGGTTGTTTATCTATTCATCTGGGAAGTACTAAGATGTACAATGATTTGAAATAGTCGTACTTGTGGTCAAGGATGAAACAAGACATTTCTGAATTTGTGTTGAGATGCTTTGTTTGTCAACAAGTTAAAGTCGAACATCAAGTGCCTTCAGGACTACTACAGTCAGTGATGATACCAGAGTGGAAATGAGATAGAGTTGCGATGGATTTCGTATCAGGATTACCCCTATCTCCGGAAAACAAAGATGCCATCTGGGTTGTTGTTGATAGACTAACGGAATCTGCACATTTTATTCCAGTACGTACAGACTTGCCGCTCGATAGGTTAATGAATTGTATATATTTGAGATTGTTAGATTGCACAGAGTGCTAGTTTCTATTATTTCAGATAGAGATCTGAGGTTTACGTCACGATTTTGGAAGAATTAGCAAGAAGCTTTGGGTACGTGGTTGCATTTTAGTACTGCTTTTCACCCTCAAACCGACGGTCAGTCTGAGATAGTGATTCAGATTCTCGAAGATATGCTTCGTTGCTGTGTTTTAAGTTTGAAGGCAACTGGGAAAAATATTTATCGTTAGTTGAATTCGCGTATAATAATAGTTTTAGTCGAGTATAAAGATGGCACCGTATGAAGCATTGTATGGTTGCAAATGTCGAAGTCCATTGTACTAGACCAAGCTTAGTGAGAAAAAGATTCATGGGGTTGATTTGATTAGAGAGACTGAAGAGAAAGTGAAAGTAATTCGTGACAGTTCAAAGCAATTTCAGATCGACAGAAATCGTATGAGGATTTGAAACGTAAAGACATTGAATTTAAAATTGACTATAGAATGTTTTTGAAAGTATAGCCGTGGAGGAAGATTCTTCAATTTAGTAGCGAAGGAAAATTGAATCCGCGATTTATTGGGCCGTATGAAATTATCGAAAGAATAGGGACATTGGCACATCGACTAGCTTTACTATCAGAGTTAGAAAATATTACAATGTATTTCATGTGTCAATGTTACGCCGATATAGGTCAGATCCATCACATGTAATTTCTCCGACAGAGATTCAAATTCAGTCTGATATGACGTATAGTGAAGAACCGATCAGAATTTTAGCTCAAGAGGTTAAAGAGTTGAGAAACAAGAGCATAGCTTTATTGAAAGTTATTTTGCAATGCCACGGGGTTGAAGAAGCTACATGGAACCCCGAGGAAGCTATGAGGAAATAGTACCCTAACCTATTTTCTGGTATGATTTTTGGGGACGGAAATTTCTTAGGGGGAGAGTTGTAACAGCTCCTTTTTTAGTTAAATTAGAATAGTGGTTTTGTGACCACAAATCTGAGGTCGAAATATTTATTTTATTATTATTTTGAGGTCTACAGCATGATAGTATGATTGTATGAAAACTTTGTTAAGAAATTTTATCGTTTGAATGTTCAATTCGATAAAAAGGACTAAATCACGAAAGTGTAAAAGTTAATTTCCATTAACTAAAGGTGTCTAATAGACATGGAACCTTAAAGTGGAGTCCTTAAGTGGTAATTAGGCTATTAATATAGTTAGTAGACAAATATAGACATCATTTTAGTGATTTTTGTTGATAAATTAAAAGGTTAGTTTAGTAATTAGCAAATTAAACTAAAAACAAATAAAATAAATAATGTACTCATCTTCTCCAAAGCTCTCTTCTACCGAATTTTGAAGGAAAAAAAACCAATTTTTTGGGTTCTTAATTTCGACAAGCTCGGAGAAGTACATGTAAGTGATTTTGATCTCGTTTTTTAATGATTTCTATGTTTTTAGAGTCATTGTAGCTTAATCTAGCTAGCCCAGGGGCTAATTTGTAAAATTGTTAAAGGTTTAGGGTTTTACCATTGATGAATATGTGTGTATCTTGATGTTTAATGATAGAAAATGAATAGTTGTTGTTAGATAAACAACATTTGTTAAGTGATTTTGGGTGAAATTGCAAATTAGGGATTTATTTGTGAAAAATTAAAATTATGTGGTAAATGTGAGAAATAATGAAAAATATGGGTTGCTATGAAAATAAGGGAAATTTGGATAGCATGGGTAGGGACCTAATTGTATTAATTTGTATTTTTATGAGCTAGGGACTAAATTGTAAAGATGTTGAAATATTAGGGGCAACAGTGTAATTTTTCCATAATATGAAATTTGGATTAAATTGACTATAATGATAATTAAATAAGTTAAATTTGATTATATAAATCAAGCAAAGAGAAGTTCGGATCTAGATCGGGAAAAATAAAATATTGGACTAATCGGTCCTATTCCGACGTTTCTGTGATCAAGGTAAGTTCCTATGTTAATAAGCATTAATATATTTGTGTTTTAAGCGCTTTATTATTAAATTAATTGTGAACATGATCTTACAGAAATGTTCGATGAAGATTTAGCAATGTTAAATCCCGGTTGAACCTTCAGAATAGAAAGGATACAAATGACATATCATTAGGGGTTATTGTGTTTGGGTGTTGGTCCATACATTCTACCGGTGGCTGAGTTATTCGACATGTGTTTCGAATCCTCGCCAGCTTGTGTGAGCAGTACTGTGTAGTTATGTCTTGACCATCACCTTGTGTGAGCAGACCCGTTGATAGCTAAAGAGTGTCATAAGATGAGCATATGGCATGGTGGTATTGGCGCATGGGTTATAGCAAGAGGGAAGAGGTTCAATCCTTGTATAGCACCTAGATGAAATTTTTGTTTTAATTTTACGCTCATGGATAGGAAGTGTCGGCAATGAACATATAAGGAAGGTGTTGACCATGTTATTTTTGGTTAGTGTATCAATGGATTAAGGAAACAACTAACTTATGGCATGGAATCAAAGATTTAAGGAAAGATAGGGGGACATAAGGCACATATCAAGGAGAATTTTGAAACAAAATCATGGCATTGGACCATGCACATGGACTGACAATATGGCTGGGGGAGGCCGAATTTTGGTGATAGTTGGCTAGGAAAATTAGTCTTTTGTTTTGGTCATTTTCTTTAGTTTTGTGCATATTTTGCAAATTCTCTCAACCTATCTCTCCCTTGGCGAATTTTGCTTTGGTAAGCCTTGATCATTTTGACCATTTGGTCATTCTTGTTTATTGCTTTAGTACTTGGTTGTACCTTTTCTTTGAATGCCGAAAATCACATATACCAAAAGCCAATCCTTTTCTTTTCTTTTTGCCATTGCCGAATATACATCTCTCCTAAAGCTTGTCTTTTTCTTTTCTCCTAATCTCCTTGAAATCAAAGCAACATCATCACCATCTTTTCTTGTATTCTATTTCTTTTCAATCGAAGTTCTCTCCATCTACACTCCCATAGCCGAATGCTAATGTGCCTATAAGCCAAAATTATTTTCTTTTCCTTAATCATACATAGCCGAATCTTCCATCAATTAAACAACACTCTCAATCCTTTCCTTTCGACCGCTGGAAATAGGTAAGGGTTCTCTCCATTTTCGATTTATTGTTAGTGTCATGGCGAATATCATTGGTTTTATGAGGTCTTTTGGATTGATATAACGTTCTTTCTAATAACGTCTCTTTCGTTATTATTTAGTGCAATAACGGAGATCGAAACTCAAGTGAACGGGGGAATCGTGGAAACGTTGGAAACGTTTCATTGTGGTAAGGAAATCCCACTCTTTAAAATCTCTAGTATTATTTGATATTATAGATCTAACTAAAATTCTTTTGAATCTTGAAGACTTTCAAAATAGGGAAGAAAAGGGCGGTGGTTAGTCACGTTAAGAGGGGCGGATCCGTAAATCCCCCATTCAAACGAAGAGTGGTTTCGACAGTCCGGGATTTTCCACCGGGTTGCGGGCCATCTTCCGAAGGAAGTCCATTATTCGAAGTAGTACGAACTTCCGAGCCGTATATCGTTGGTGGATTCTCTCGGCTAACGAATCGATAAACGAGGAAAAGCCAAAAATCGAAGTGATTCAAAATCAAGAGGGTAAGATTTTGGATCTATTATCGATTAAGATTTATTTTATGAAATAGTTGTCTAACGGATCAAAATATGTTTTAGGTGCCGAGGAGCGAGAAGGATTAGTACTCTCAGAACGAGGTGTGTAATTTCACACTCATTATTTTCTCGGTTGGATGTCAAATTTGGTATGGAAGTAAATCGTAAAAACGATTAGATCGGTAAAAACGTAAAATTGATATTTTGACGAAAACACGTAAAAACGACTAAATCGTGAAAATTACTAAAACGCCGAGAAATTAATTGTGATTATGTAAATTGGATGTTTCATAAATTGGGCCAAAATACTCTAGTTCGATAAATTGGGCCAAAATACTCTAGTTCGATAAATTGGGCCAAAATACTCTAGTTCGATAAATTGGGCCAAAATACTCTAGTTCGATAAATTGGGCCAAAATATTCTAGTTCGATAAATGGGCCAAAGCCCACTAAATTGCTAAATAGACAAATTGCTATAATATGTTTATGGGCCAAATGAAATGATAAACCCACCATTGTTATGAATTAAATAAATGAAATTATTATATGATTATATTTTTACGCATCGATTGCATGGGGTGGGATATATGAAGAGAAGAATGGCCAGTTGCCAAAAATCTAGTTCGGTGGCTCTGCCACATTAACAGCTTATTGCCTCTAGTTCGGTGGCTCTGCCACATTAACGGCTTATTGCCTCTAGTTCGGTGGCTATGCCACAATTATAAAAAAGGCTTAATGCCTACGATTGGTTTGATGGCGGGGTGGGTTGACTTGATCCCCACAGGTGTGATGGTTGGTACGGGGGTGTTAGCGGATGGATATTAGGTTTGGGTTGGGAATTACATTTTACATGCATTTTAATTGTTTTAAATTCATGATATATTGTTGAATTCGAATTGGGCTCAAGCCAAAGATAATATCTTGATGATCCGCCCAATAATGGTGGTAAGTGAGTTACACACGAGTTCTAAGTAACTCACCCCTTTAATTTCTTTCCATCTCGTAATGGAAATTGATGTGGACTTGGGCGAGGATGACTTCGTGGAGGCCATCATGAAAAGAGGGTTATTTAAATTCGAACTTTTAATAAGTATATTTTTACTATTATGGATTATTGTAATAAGGGCCTCTATAAATAACTTATGACAAGAGTGAGCATTATATGAGATATGAGATTGAGATAGCTTCGGCTAGGTTTTGGCACTTAGGGTGCGAGATTCCTGAGTATCCGATGTTATTCTAAATGGTTCAACGAGTATATTGTAAAAGGAAAAATATATAGGATTTTTCCTATGTAATTTATCACCTTTTTACTTAAATCCTTTGTTAAAACTAAGAAATTGTTTAATAAATTAATAAAATATGTGAAAATATGAAATTAGGGCATAGAAATTATTAAAATGTGATTTTATGCTTTATTATATAGTTTTCATGCAATAAATGGTTTATTTTATATTAATTTGAATATATTATATTTTTAAGACATAAAGTGGGCCATGCATAATTAAATTAAATAATAAAATATAAAATTATATTTAATAATTCATTTTAAAATATTTCATTAATAATTTAGGTTTTAATTAATTAATTAAATTGGATAAATTTTATTCTTTGGTCCTCTAACTTGTTGATTTGTTCTGGACAGGTCTGATAGTTTTGCTGGATTACAAAACTGTCCAAATTGGAGAACAAGTCAACCCAATATTGGCTACACATGGCTGTCCATTTAAACCATTCTTTGTTTTAATTACACAAGGTCCTTGCAGTGTTAAAGAAATTAGAGATTTGCCCGAAGATTTACGATTGACCGAGTCTCAGTCCTAAGTTGTGTGACAACCAAAATTGCTTAAAAATAAAGAAAAAATCAAGTCAAAAGTCTCTAAGCATGGCCGACCACAATTTGAGGAGATTTGAAGAGGTTAATATCCACTATTTTTAGAAAACTATCCCCCTCTCCTCACCTATAAATAAGACCCTCTCATTCCCTTATTCATTCTCATCATTCATCATCTCTCTTCTCTCCAAATTTTCTTAGCCTTTTCCATTCCCACGCCTAGCATCATCTCTTCATAAATATTTTAGCAATTAAGCCTCTTAAAGAACCCTTGGTCGGCCACCTTGGAGAGCCATCAACAAAGGAGCAATGCAAAGGAACGAAGGAGCCTCGTCAGTTAGAGTCTTGGGTGATAGCCATTCTGAAATGGGTTAAATCTTTCTTTTCTTAAATTTAATCTAAAGATGTTTGCTATGTGTTCTTTGTTCTTGTTTACAACAATGTTAGCTTAATTTTATTTAAGCTAGGATGATTGCTTTGATTAAATAATATTTATTTGATTCATGCTTATAATGTTTGTGCCTCAATCAATCATGTTTTCCATTAAAATCAAGTCTGTATTTCATTCATACGTGATTGAAATGCACCTGCATTAGCTAAGTGATCCTGACAAGATGACGGCTAATGGACACATAATTGAAATGTGCATGCTCAATTTAGATCCTGGCCCAATTAAATTGTAGGTTGTGATATCCTGATTTTGTTGGTCTGTACATTTGGTTGGTTGCATGGCTAAATTAGTAGGTTAAGGCTTTAAAGTGTGAAATGGACTCGGATTTGGGCTTTAAAATTGGGGATAGATTATTTAAAAATAGTGTTAGTAGTAATTAAATCTAAGTAGTTATGTTTGGCAGCAAGCTGGGCTCATGGCCCAAAAATCTGGAGTGCTTTGAGTGGGCATTAAGGTGGCGCCACTTAGGGGGATTATTGGTCCATGTGTGGTCACTTGAAGCCTAAAAGGATGGGTTAAATTCGGCACTCCTAGGGGAAGGGGGTTGGACGCCACATTTACTTCAATTTAGGAGCTTTATTTTTTTTAATAAGGTGATAAAAGATGATAAAGGGAAGGAGAGAGTTGGTTTGGAGGTGGTCTCTTCTATAGGTGAGATAAAGATAGGATTATCTTGCAGGATAAGGGCTATTAGGAGGGGGAGAGTTGGCCAAAATTCCAACTGCGTGTGTGGGTGCTTGTGTATTGCCGAATTTAGTAGTTAGTATCATCTTTTTCACTTTTATTTTTCATTCTTTTCTCACCTATACTCTGAGCAAGACGGAAATTCTCTTCACCTTTGTGCATCTATTTTTTTGATTAAAACCAAAACTCCCTAGCATTCTTCTCCTCTTCAACGTATCCCCAAAGGCCGAATCCCCTTTTTGCTCATATCCCTCCTCCATAGCCGAACCATCAAGATGGTTTCTCTGTTTCCTGAAGGTTCATCGTAAGCCAAATACTCCTCTTTAATCTGGTGAGTTTTGGGATTTTGTTTCTTTGCGATTTCTCTTTTTCTTTTCATCAAGATCTAATCCAAATCCCTTATTTTAAGGCTTGTCAATTCCTCCCCTCTACCCATAGAAGCCGAATCCTGCCTATCAGTAGTCAGAAGTACTGATTTGGTGAAAAAGTCGAAGGTAGGTTGATGGTAGGTTTGGCCGAATGGCCTTTCTTGTTCAATTATGGTTGGCCGAATGTCATATGGTACGTGTTTGGTTCGAATAAGGGATCGGTTTGATAGTTTGGTGTTGCCCAAATGTAGGTGAGGGTGTGAAGCTTTCTTAAAGACATTTTGGATTCGACCAACTAGGTAAGTGTTCGTTTAAGGGATTATATTTATTTAAGCAGTTGGATCTTATCGTTTAAATGGTATAGTGATAAAAAAGGTTATCATGGACAATATTAACAGTCAAACAGTAAGAGCGATTGGATCTGTAAACCCAAGGCTAAAGTAGCGTAGAAGCAGTAGTACGAAAATCAGGTGTGTAACTCTTACACACTTTCTTACTTAATATGTGTTAATGTTGTGTGTTGTTTAAAAGCCGGAATGACGGCTATGGTTATTGAAATACCCTTTCTAGTAAAAGCGTGGATGTCGGGTAAGTTGTTACTATTATTTGCGTTGTTTGTAATCTATGAAAGCATGTTATCCTGTATACATAATTTGGTATATTAAACATGATCATACTGATGTTGTTACCATAAATATGTGTTATGGGTGACGAGAGGAGGGGGAAGTATGTTCTATCAGACTATCACCAGTGATTTGGTATCACACAGTGGGTTGGCCCCACATATGTTTAAAATTGTGACTAAGTCTCAGTGGTTTGGCACCACCAGTGGTTTGGTACCACATATGTATCTCTCTTGTAACTTTGGTTGCAGTGGTTTGGCACCACCAGTGGTTTGGTACCACAAGGGGTAGATTTGGGAGACTCGGACGGATACTAGGTTGGATGGGTTGAATGACTTGCATATTAATGTATGAATTTGTGTAAGAGCATAATTTCTTTGGGATGGGGATTTATACACTGAGTCTCAGTGACTCACCCCTTTCCATTACATTTTGCAGATCAGGACTAGATCATGGATATGGAGCCGGAAAGGACTCGAGGTGGCCATGCATAACATTTGGTTTATCGCAAAATTTCCATTTGAACTTAGTTATTTTGTTTAATTATGGTTCATAGTTATGTAATAAGGCCGCCTAAACTTTATTTTGGTTTGTTTTTAATTAGTAGACTCTAAGGTTCATATTTACTATGTTAATTAAACTAGGAATTGAATGTTTTAAAAAAACACTAAATAAGTACTTGTTTTTTTTTTGTTATATACATATCACGCCTAACTAAATAATAAGGAATATCAACATGTTTTGCACCTTTCCAAAACACCTCGACGTTTTCTGAAAAAATTATTAGTTTTACAATGACTTTTCCTTTTCGAAAATCAACGAATCAATTTTAAAATATTTTTCCTTTCCGTGGCACGTCAGATCCGGTTGTAGTGTTTGGATTGGGTTTGGGGTGTTACATTTTAGTATTAGAGCCCAGTTCAAAAGCTCGGTTGTGGGCTTAGGGCTCAAAATATGTTTTTGGGTTTGAGAAACGATTAAGCATGGCACTTGAGTCTCCGACGCCGATCCACCTAGGTAAGTGCCCTAACTTCTGTCGTGATATATTTGTTGGGTTTTGTGGGCTTAGACGTAGCTAAGGATGATAGTACCAATGGACTCTAGGTTAGACAAACAACTTTTCTAATCCATAAGACTTAACCTTAATAAACAAAACCTGTAGACAAGTCATAAGGCTAAAGTGTGGCAACAAGCATATGCATGTCTAGGAGTAGATCTGGAAGAGCTTGGTATTTAAGCGATCCGAGTGACTCACCTCCTCTTGCAAGAATCTTACAGTGCATAGTGATTGTTCACTTTAGCCAAGCGTGGTTTGGCAATAGGCATATGCATGTCTAGGAATGGATTAGGAAAAGCTTGGTATTTAAGCAGTCCTAGTGACTCACATCCTTTTCACTAGAATCCTACCTAGTGCATAGTGACTATTCACCCTAGTTACGAGGGCGTGTTGACAGGCCAAAACTTACAACTAAAACTCGAAAGGGACCTGCCACACTGTTTTGTGAAAATCCTAGTTTTGAAATTACCAAATAACCCCTAGATTTGTGAAAATTACCTTAGATTGAAAAGTAACCAAAATACCCTTGGTTTATAAAACTACCAAACTACCCTAATTTGTAAAATTACCAAAATACCCCCGAATTTACAAAATTACCAAAATACCCCCAAATTTACAAAATTATCGAAATACCCCTGAGTTGAAATTTTTTTTACCAAAATACCCTTATTTTGCCAAATCACCTGGAATCATATTTTGGAAAATTACGAAAATACCCCTGTAGGTTAAAATTACGAAAATACTCTTGGGTAGTGATATGACAAAAATACCCTTAGGGGATGGATGTGCTCGTATGAATGTTGAATGTGCATGTTTCTTAGAATTAGGAAGACTGAAAACTGTAGATAGGTCCGAATGCGAAAGAATCACTTTTAAAAACTATTTTTCATAAAATTGTTCGTGGATAAACAGTGAACAGAGTTAATAATTCATAAAATTTTTAACTAGATAAACTGAATGAGAAGAATGAGTACATGAGGTCGTGGACGTCCACCGCGTGGCCATGGTAGGGGTAGGATGGCCTTGTCGGAGCCAGCAGGGTCTGGCCATGGGTCTAGAAATGTGATCTTGGGATCGCCAATGCGGAAGTCGAGTTTCGAGGACCGCACTAGTGGTAATGATGTAGTATCGCAGGTGGTACTACGAGTTTTAGAAAGGGTTGCCGAGGCAGGTGGGGCAGCAGAAACTCGCAAATCGGTGGCTGAGTGACTCCGAGCTAACAGAGTGGAGGTGTTTAGGGGGTGTCCGGTGTAGCTCCCAATACTGCTGAGTATTGGTTGGAGCAACAGAGCGAATAATGGATGACTTAGACTTCTCGGCTGAGGAGAAGTTGAAGGGGATAGTATCTCTTCTCAAGGATGAGTCGTACCAGTGGTGGCTCACGGTTAGGGATGGTGCAGTGGCAGGTGATATCACTTGGGATTATTTTAGGGTAGCCTATCAGAGGAAGTATATGGGGACTGGCTATACTGATGCGCAACGTAGGGCGTTTCTAAATTTGGTACAAGGGAATAAGTCGGTACCCGAGTACGAGGCTAAATTTTTGAGGTTGAGTAGGTATGCTCGGGGTGTGGTGGCTACGAAACATGAACGCTGTGTTAGGTTTGAGGACGGGCTGAGAGATGAGCTACGGGTGTTGATTGCACCTCAGCGTGAAAGGGGATTTGCCGTTCTCGTGGAAAAGGCCAAAATAGCTGAAGAGGTGAAATGGACCGAGAAATGAAATCAGGATAGGGGTAAGGATAAAAGGAATTTTGGGCCATCAGGGTCTGGAGGAAGTGCTCAAAAATGGACTAGATTTGGTGGGTCAGATCAAGCGGCGAGGCCTGCTACCACTAGTCAGTGGCCACCCCGGTGTGCTCAATGTGGGAAGTCTCATTCGAGTGAATGTTGGGCTGGTAATAGAGGATGTTTTGAGTGCGGGTCGATAGAGCATCGGGTAAGGGACTGTCTGCAGAAGTTAGCTAGGATCCATGCTGAGGGTCAAGGACGTGGTCAATTCAAGAGAGATGGCCAGCAACCATAGAAGGGTCGAGGTGCGGCTAGGGGTAATGGGAATGGAAATGGTCGAGGTCGTGGAGTTCCTGGCCGAGGTGCTGGAGGGGCTAATGCTAGACAACTGGGTTGGTCTACGCAGCCAAACGTCGAGAGGAGGGCGATGCACCGGATGTCATAACCGGTACGTTTATAATTTCTAGGCTGCCTTACATTGCTTTAATTGATATTGGTTCGAAACACTCTTATGTTTCTAGTAGTATGGTAGGAACTCTAAACTTAGCCTATGAGATATCTGCTAGGAAGATGACGATAGTTAGCCCTCTAGGACACTCTGTGGTGGTAGACAAACTATATAAGGATGTACCCCTAGAACTTCAAGGGGTCGTGTTTCAGGCGGATTTGATGGAACTACCCTTTGGGGAGTTCGATTTAATCTTAGGAATGGATTGGTTGGTTAAGTACCAGGTAGAATTAGACTGTGCGGCTAAGCGCATGGTGCTGAAAATGGTCGAGGGTGTAGAGGTGGTAATGATAGGTGAGAGAAGGAATTACCTATCTAATGTGGTGTACGCTGAAAGCGGAGAAGATGGTAAGGAAAGGATGTGAGGCGGTTGTAGTTTATGTTTGTGCATTGAAAGGTAAGGAACCAGCTATAGGAAGTGTTCGAGTAGTGAATGAGTTTGTTGATGTCTTTCCAGAAGAGCTTCCGGGTTTGCCCTCGGATCGGGAAGTAGAGTTCGGTATAGACCTTTTTTGGGAACAGCGCCAGTGTCCATTGCTCCATATAGGATGGCACCAAAATAATTGGTGGAGTTGAAAGCACAGATTCAGGAGTTACTGGATCGGGGTTTCATCCGAGCAAGTGCGTCTCCGTGGGGAGCGCCGGTACTCTTTGTTAAAAAGAAAGACGGGTCGATGCGCATGTGCATAGACTATCATCAGTTGAATAAATTGACGATTAAGAACAAGTACCCTTTGCCTAGGATAGACGACTTGTTCGACCAGCTTAAGGGAGCATCGGTCTTTTCCAAGATAGATTTGAGGTCGGGGTATCACCAACTTAAGGTAAAGGAGGCAGATATCCATAAGACGGCATTTTGTATTCGATACGGACATTATGAATTTTTGGTTATTTCGTTCGGGTTGATGAGCACACAGTAGCATTTATGGATATGATGAATCGGGTGTTCCAGCTGTATTTGGATCGGTTTGTCGTAGTATTTATCGACGATATTCTATTGTACTCAAAATCGGAAGAGGAGCATGACGCGTATTTACGGGTGGTGTTGCAGATTCTAAGGGAAAAGCGTTTATACGCTAAGTTTAGTAAGTGCGAGTTCTGGCTGAAGGAGGTTACTTTCTTGGGTCATGTAATGTCAGCTGAGGGAATTAGAGTGGACCCTCAAAAGATTGAGGCCGTTTTGGATTGGAAGCCACCGAAGTCTGTGGCGGAGATTCAGAGTTTTCTAGGTCTAGCAGGGTTTTACTGAAGGTTTGTAGAAGGGTTTTCTCTGATTGCAGCACCATTGACCAAGTTACTGAGGAAAGGGGTTCCATTTGTGTGGTCAGGCAAGCAACAGGAAAGTTTTGAGAAGTTAAAAAGGATTTTGACGGAAGCTCCAATGTTGATTCAACCGAAAGCCAGGAAGGAGTTTACGATTTATTGTGACGCGTCCCATATAGGATTGGGATGTGTGCTGATGCAAGAGGGGAAAAGTAATAGCATATGCTTCTCGGTAGTTGAGACCTCACGAAGTAAACTACTCGACGCATGATTTGGAATTGGCTGCAGTGGTTTTCGTGTTGAAAATTTGGAGACATTATTTGTATGGAGAGAAGTCGATAGTGTATACGGATCACAAGAGCTTGAAGTACCTTCTCACGTAGAAGGAGTTGAATTTAAGGCAAAGGAGGTGGATTGAAGCTATTAAAGGACTATGATTGCTCGATTGAGTACCACCCGGGAAAGGCTAATGTGGTAGCAGACGCCTTGAGCCATAAGGATGGTGGCAGATTTAAGAGCCATGTTTGCTCGCCTTAGTCTGTATGAGGATGGGAGCTTGTTAGCTAAATTTCAAGTAAAGACAACATGGATTAACGAGGTTAAGGAAAAATAACTGGCAGATGAAGTTTTAAATGCTCAGTGGTTGCAAGTACTGGATGGTGAATTGGAAGGGTATAGCTTGAACAGTGATGGAGTGCTGTGTTTTCAAGGGAAGGTATGTATGCCTAAGGATGTGGAGTTAAGGCAAAAGATTTTGCAGGAGGCACATAACAGTCCATATGCTATGCATCCAGGAGGTAGTAAGATGCACCGAGATTTGCGGGAGTAGTTTTGGTGGCCGGGCCTTAAGCGTAAAGTAACAGAATTTGTGAGCAAGTGTCTGACATTTCAGCGGGTTAAAGCTAAACATCAGTTACCCTCGAGATTGTTGCAACCGATAAAGATTCCATAATAGAAGTGGGAAAGGATTACAATGGATTTTGTGAGTGGGCTACCCCTGACGCCTACCAAGAAGGATTCAATTTGGGTGATTGTGGACCGACTAACAAAGTCGGCTCATTTCATACCTGTACGTATGGATTTTTCTCTTCAGAAGTTGGAAAAATTATATGTAGCGGAGATTGTAAGGTTGCATGGGGTGCTAGTGTCAATTATTTCGGACAGAGACCCAAGGTTTACGTCAAGGTTCTGGAAAGCTTTGTACCAGGCACTAGGCACAAGATTAGATTTTAGTATGGCATTCCATCCCCAGTCAGATGGACAATCGGGAGGGTGTTTCAAGTTTTGGAGGACATGCTAAGGGGATGTGTCTTGGATTTCAATGGTAGTTGGGAAGAATTCCTGCCGTTGGCAGAGTTTGCGTATAACAATAGTTATCAGGCGAGTATTAAGATGGCTCTATACGAAGCGTTATATGGTCGGAAGT
Source organism: Gossypium rotundifolium (assembly GCA_025506655.1). NCBI lineage: Eukaryota > Viridiplantae > Streptophyta > Magnoliopsida > Malvales > Malvaceae > Gossypium > Gossypium rotundifolium. The sequence continues at coordinate 73,529,753 of CP106727.1, forward strand.
GTCGTACCCCTACGTGTAGGACGGAATTGGGAGAGCGACGGTTGTTGGGTCCGGAGCTGGTTACAAAGACAGAGGATAAGGTGGAAGTGATTCGAGCTCGTTTGAAAGAAGCCTCGGATAGGCAGAAGTCTTATGCTAATCTCAAGCGGAAGGATATAGAGTTTGCTGAAGGTGACAAGGTTTCTTGAAGGTGTCGCCGTAGAAGAAGGTTCTGAGATTCGGTAGGAAAGGTAAGTTGAGCCCTAGATTTATCGGGCCTTATCGGGTGTTGAAGCGAATAGGACCAGTGGCTTATCAGCTCTAATTGCCACCAGAGTTAAGTCAAATACACGACGTGTTCCATGTTTCCATGCTTAGATGCTATCGCTCGGATCCGTCACATGTTGTGCCAGTGAAGGAGATTGAGGTGAGCCCAGACTTGTCTTTTGAGGAGGAACATGTGCAGATCCTGGATCGGGATGTTAAGGTTTTATGTAGAAAATTAGTTCCTTTGGTAAAGGTATTATGGCGGAACCATGGATCAGAGGAAGTGACATGGGAGTCGGAGGATATTATGCTTCAGCAATACCCTCAACTCTTTTGATCAGGTAAATTTCAAGGCCAAAATTTATTTTAAGGGGGTAGAACTGTGATATCCTGATTTTGTGGGTCTGTGCATTTGGTTGGTTGCATGGCTAAATTAGTAGGTTAAGGCTTTAAGGGGTGAATTGGGCTCAGATTTGGGCTTTAAAATCGGGGATAGATTATTTAAAAATAGTGTTAGTAGTAATTAAATCTAAGTAGTTATGTTTGGTAGCAAGCTGGGCTCGTGGCCCAAAAATCTAGAGTGCTTTGAGTGGGCATTAAGGTGGCGCCACTTAGGGGGATTATTGGGCCATGTGTGGCCACTTGAAGCCCAAAAGGGTGGGTCAAATTCGGCACTCCTAGGGGAAGGGGGTTGGACGGCACATTTGCTTCAATTTAGGAGCTTTATTTTTTTTAATAAATTGATAAAAGATGATAAAGGGAAGGAGAGAGTTGGTTTGGAGGTGGTCTCTTCTATAGGTGAGATAAAGATTGGATTATCTCGCAGGATAAGGGCTATCAGGAGGGGGAGAGTTGGTCGAAATTCCAACTGTGTGTGTGGGTGCTTGTGGATTGTCAAATTTAGTAGCTAGTATCATCTTTTTCACTTTTATTTTTCATTCTTTTCTCACCTATACTCTGAACAAGCCGAAAATTCTCTTCACCTTTGTGCCTCTATTTTTTTGATTAAAACCGAAACTCCCTAGCATTCTTTTCCTCTTAAACGTATCCCCAAAGGCCGAATCCCCTTTTTGCTCATATCCCTCCTCCATAGCCAAACCATCAAGGTGGTTTTACTGTTTCCCGAAGGTTCATCGTGAGCCAAATACTCCTCTTTAATCTGGTGAGTTTCGGGATTTTGTTTCTTTGCGATTTCTCTTTTTCTTTTCATCAAGATCTAATCCAAATCCCTTGTTTTAAGGCTTGTCGATTTCTCCTCTTTGTCCATAGAAGCCGAATCTTGCCTATCAGTAGTTAGAAGTGCCGATTTGGTGGAAAAGCTGGAGGTAGGTTGATGGTAGGTTTGGCCGAATGGCCTTTCTTGTTCAATTATGGTTGGCCGAATGTCATATGGTATGTGTTTGGTTCCGAATAAGGGATCGGTTTGATAGTTTGGTGTTGGCCGAATGTAGGTGGGGGTGTGAAGCTTTCTTAAAGACATTTGGGACTCGACCAACTAGGTAAGTGTTCGTTTATGGGATTATATTTATTTAAGCAGTTGGATCTTATCGTTTAAATGGCATAGTGATAAAAAGGTTATCATGGACAATATTAACAGTCAAATAGTAGGAGCGGTTGGATCTGTAAACCCAATGCCAAAGTAGCGTAGAAGCAGTAGTACGAAAATCAGGTGTGTAACTCTTACACACTTTCTTACTTAATATGTGCTAATGTTGTGTGTTGTTTAAAAGTCGAAATGACGTCCATGGTTATTGAAATACCCTTTCTAGTAAAAGCGTGGATGTCGGGTAAGTTGTTACTATTACTCGCGTTGTTTGTAATCTATGAAAGCATGTTATCTTGTATACATAATTTGGTATGTTAAACATGATCATACTGATGTTGTTACCATAAATATGTGTTATGGATGACGAGAGGAGGGGGAAGTATGATCTATCAGACTGTGACCAGTGATTTGGTATCACACAGTGGGTTGGCCCTACATATGTTTAAAATTGTGACTAAGTCCTAGTGGTTTGGCACCACCAGTGGTTTGGTACCACATATGTATCTCTCTTGTAGCTTCGGTTACCAGTGGTTTGGCACCACCAGTGGTTTGGTACCACAAGGGGTAGATTTGGGAGACTTGGACGGATACTAGGTTGGATGGGTTGCATGACTTGCATATTAATGTATGAATTTGTGTAAGGGCATAATTTCTTTGGGATGGGGATTTATACACTGAGTCTCGGTGACTCACCCCTTTCCATTACATTTTGCAGATCAGGCCTAGATCGTGGATATGAAGCCGGATAGGGCTCAAGGTGGCCATGCACAACATTTGGTTTATCGCAAAATTTCCATTTGAACTTAGTTATTTTGTTTAATTATGGTTCACAGTTATGTAATAAGGCCGCCTAAACTTTATTTTGGGTTTGTTTTTAATTAGTAGACTCTAAGGTTCATATTTACTATGTTAATTAAACTAGGAATTGAATGTTTTAAAAAAAAACTAAATAAGTACTTGTTTTTTTTTTGTTATATACATATCACGCCTAAGTAAATAATACGGAATATCAACATGTTTTTCACCTTTTCAAAACACCTCGACGTTTTCTGAAAAAATTATTAGTTTTACAATGACTTTCCCCTTTTCAAAAATCAACGAATCGGTTTTAAAACATTTTTCCTTTCCGTGGCATGTCAGATCCAGTTGTAGCGCTTGGATCGGATTTGGGGTGTTACATAGGTTGCATAACAACTCTGACCAAGCTGTGTTATCTACATAGTTTTTAGATTTGTGTGATTAAACTGTTTCAAACCTAACATGTCCTTGTTACCTCACACGAATGCTAAGAAACCCTTTGTAAATAAAGATCAGTAAAATGTGTATTTACTAAGTAAAGGATTCCGAAACGACCTAATGTGGTTTCCAAACTCATGAAAGATCGAGTTGCCATGGAATGTTTTTTTGAATGTTATTAAGCATGTTGATAATAAATTGAGTTTAATTAAAGTAATTTTCCTAATTTATTTATGTTATGATTGTTGTAAATTGTGTTTAATTTTACTAAAATCTACTTTGTTCATATAGTTTGCAAACTAAGGATAATTTGCATTAGGGATCATTGTATTTAGTTTAATATATGTTAATCACCAATTCTAAACTATATTGTGTTTTTATTTACCAAATTGTTAATATAATTCTACAAATTAAGTGACTTAGCACAAATACAATCCCTGTGGAGACAATAACTCGATACTTACTTATTACTTGATAATGACTGTGTACACTTGCACAAACCTACGCGTTACAAGTTTTTGGCGCCGTTACCGGGGATTGTCAACTATTGCCATATTCATTTCTTTCATTAATTTATTTATTTTTAATTTGATTCATTTCTTACCAAGTTGTTTCCAGACTCGTTGTGAGATCGAGCATGAGCATGGTTCAATTCATTACCACCAAGTTCCATAACTAGATGGTAAGAATTAGCAGAGAGATTTTTGGTTAAGTATTGCCCACCTATCAAAAATTCTAAGTTGAGGAATGATATCACAACTTTGCAACAATTAGATGACGAGTCTTTGTATGAGGCTTGAGAGCGATTGAAGGAGTTATTTCGTAAGTGTCCTCATCAAGGGATTCCTTACTGTATCCAGTTGGAGACATTCTATAATTGTCTCAATGCACATACAAGATTGATGGTATATGCTTCTACGAATGGTGCAATTTTGTCTAAGTCTTATAATGAGGGTTACATATCATCGAGAGGATAGTGAGTAATAACTATCAATGGCCAACAAATAAAACAGCTTCAAGAACACGTGTAGCTAAAATTCATAAAGTTGACGCCCTCACTTCTTTATCAGCTCAAGTATCATCTATTTCCTATATGTTAAACCAGTTTACCGCTAATAGTGCTAATAATTTTGCAGCTCAGCCACCAAGTTCGTTTGAAGTAGTTTCTTGTGTATACTATGGGAAGGTCATTCTTTTGTGAATTGTCCATCAAATCCCTAGTCAGTGTACTATGTAGGGAACAATATCAAGATAGGAGTGGACAAGGACCTCAGTCTAACTTTTACAATCCTTCATGGCGTAATCATCCTAACTTTTCTTGGAGCAACCAAGGAAATGGACCGAACAACAAATTATTGTAGCAAAGACCCAACCAATCTCAAGGGTTTAATTAGCAAGCTCCAAAACCACCTCAAGGTGAGGTATCAAATAGTTTGAAGAACTTTTTGAAAACATACATGGCAAAGAATGACGCTTTGATCCAAAGCCAACCAACAACACTAAAAAATTAGAAAACCAAATGGGTCAGTTAGCTACGGAACTTCGTAATAGACCACAAGGAACCTTGCCGAGCGATACTGAGAATCCAAGAAATTTGGGTAAAGAAAATATCAAGGCAGTGGCATTGTGAAATGGTAAAATTCTGGAACCCCAATTAATTGATGTTGAAGATAAGCCCATTGAAAGAATCAACCAGCTGTTGAAATTCCTACACCAAAGGAATCAAAATCTGCAAAGTCTGACAAGGTAAACCCTGACATAGTGAATTCAGATATTTTAACATCTTCTTTGGATGCAGATTTACCTACTCAGAAAAGTTGTCCAGTTCAACCGAAAGCTCCATCATCTCCATATCCGCAAAGATTGTAGCAATACAAGAAGAAACAGGAGGTGCAATTTAAGAAGTTTTTGGATGTTCTGAAGCAGTTACACATCAATATTCCATTGGTGGAGGATTTAGAACAAATGCTAAATTATGTGAAGTTTATGAAGGATATACTGTCCAAGAAGAAACGACTGAGTGAGTATGAGACTATTTCCTTGACAAAGGAGAGTAGTGCGTTCCTGCAGAACAAATTGCCATCGAAATTGAAAGACCCAGGAAGCTTTACTATACCCTGTAACATTGGTGAATCTTACTGTGGTAAAGCTTTGTGTGAATTAGGAGCGAGTATCAACTTAATGCCTAAGTATATTTTCAAGATGTTAGGGATAGGTGAAGTAAGACCTACAACTTTGACACTTCAGCTGGCGTATTGATCTTTAGCATATCTCGAAGGAAAGATTGAGGATGTTTTGGTAAGAGTTGATAAATTTATTTTTCCTACTGATTCCATTATCTTGGATTTTGAAGCAGACAAGGAAGTGCCGATCATCCTTAGGAGACCTTTCTTAGCCACGGGAAGAATGTTAATTGATGTGCAAAAAGGTGAACTCACCATGCGAGTTCAAGACGATCAGGTAGCCTTTAACATTCTTAAAGCGATGAAATTTCCTGATCCGGCAAAATAGTGTTTAGTTATGGAAGAGATTGAAACCTTAGTTTATACGAAAAGAAATTTTGAAGAAGATCCATTAGAGAAAGCCTTAGATCTTAACCCTTTGGAGGATGAAGAAGGTGAAGAAAACATGGCTTTGATGGAAGCCAACCCGATAAATTTTATTCAATCCACACGGTTTGAACCATTGGTGTTGGAAGTCAGAGAATTTGTGCAACCCAAGTTGTCAATTGAAGAACCACCTAAACTCGAACTAAAGGTACTTCCTTCCCATTTGAAATACGTTTATTTAGGTGATTGTTCTACTAAGATCAACATGAGCAACTAATTGTTGTTCTAAAGAAATTTAAGAAAGCAATTGGTTGGACCATAATTTATATTCGAGGTATAAGCCCTTCTTTTTGCATGAATAAAATCATTTTAGAAGAAGGTGAAAGAGCTCGAATTGATGGGAAAAGGAGGCTTAATCCTATTATGAAAGAATTTGTGAGAAAGGAAGTGATCAAATGGTTAGATGTAGGAATCATCTATCCTATTTCCGATAGTTTATGGGTAATTCTGGTGTAGTTTGTGGGTAATTCTGGTGTAGTGTGTGCTGAAAAAAAGGTGGAATCACGATTGTTGAAAATAAGTGTAACGAGTTAATTCCAACGAGAATTGTTACCGGTTGGAGAATCTGTATTGATTACAGAAAGTTGAAGAAAGCCACTCGGAATGACCATTTTCCTTTGCCTTTTATGGATCAGATGTTAGATCGACTGGCAAGTAATGAATTCTATTATTTTTTAGATGGCTATCCAGGATATAACCAAATAGTTGTAGCTCGGGAGGACCAATAAAAAACAACCTTTACTTGTCCATACGACACGTTTGCTTTTAGGTGAACGCCTTTTGGTTTATGCAATGCACCTGCAACTTTTCAATGATGCATGATGGAATTATTTACTGATATGGTTGAAAATTTTGTTGAGGTTTTCATGGATGATTTTTCCATTTTTGATAACACTTATGATATCTATTTGAGTAATTTGGCTAAGGTACTGAAGAGATGCAAAGAGACGAATCTTGTCCTTAATTGGGAAAAGTACCATTTTATGGTCAAGGAAGGGATTGTCTTAGGTCATAAAATCTCAAAGAAAGGAATTGAAGTTGATAAAGCAAAGGTAGACGTAATTGAAAGATTACCGGCCCCAATGAATGTGAAAGGTGTCAAAAGTTTCTTAGGCCATGCCAGTTTTTACTGAAGGTTTATCAAAGATTTCTCGAAAATTTCTAAACCGTTGTGTTTGTTGTTAGAGAAAGATACAATGTTTGATTTCAACAAAGCATGTTTGGAAGCTTTTGAAAATCTAAAGAAGCAGTTAATCTCTGCCCCTTGTTGGAACTCACTTGTTGAATTGATGTGCGATGCAAGTGACTATGCCGTTGGAACTATGATGGGTCAAAGAAGAAACAAAGTGTTTCACCCTATTTACTATGCAAGTAGAAATTTGAGGGGATCCCAACTCAATTATACGGTAATCGAAAAGGAACTCTTCGCTATAGTTTTTTCTTTTGAAAAATCCTGCTCATATCTTATAGGTACCAAAGTTACTGTATTTACTGACCATGCGTCCATTAAATACTTGCTCATGAAGAAAGATGCAAAAATAAGGCTAATTTGTTGGATACTTTTACTCCAAGAATTTGACCTTGAGATCCAAGACAGAAAAGGTGTCAAAAATCAAATAGCTAATCATCTGTCAAGGTTGGAGCAAGATGAGGTAACTCAGTCATGTGTGCCTATCAACGAGAATTTCCCAGATGAATACTTATTTGAAGTAAATCAAATTCATGAAATACCCTAGTTTTCTAATTTTGCCAATTATCTTGCATGTGGAATAATTCCTCAAGAAATGACATACCAAAAAAGGAAAAAATTCCTTCATGATAGTCGGTATTATTTTTGGGAGGATCTATTTTTGTTTAAACAATGTGTAGATAATATAATCCGAAAGTGTGTAGATGAAAGTGAGATTCCTGAGATCTTGTATCATTGCCATTCATCTCCAATTTGGGGACACTTTCGTGGTTCACGTACTGTAGCAAAGATTTTTCAAGCAGGTTTCTTTTGGCCTACACTATTTAAAGATGCTTATGCTTATGTGAAGAACTATGATAAATGCCAAAAGAACAAAAATATATCAAGGAGGAATGAGATGCCCTTGACAAATATTTTGGAGATTGAGTTGTTTGATGTATGGGGCATTGACTTCTTAGGCTCGTTTCCTTCTTTGTATGGAAACAAATACATCTTAGGTGTTGTGAACTATGTATCAAAGTGGGTTGAAGCTGAAGCATACCTTACAAATGATGCTAAGGTAGTCATGCAAATCCTACATAAGCATGTGTTTACACGATTTGGGACACCAAGAGCTATTATTAGTGATGAAGGTTCTCACTTTGTGAACAAATGGCTTAAAGTGGTTGTTTGACAAATATGATGTGAAGCACAAGATTGCTACTGCCTATCACCCCCAATCTAATGGGCAAGTTGAAAGAGTGAATCGTGAAATCAAATGTATCTTTGAAAAGGTAGCATGCCCAGTAGAAAAGATTGGTCTCGAAGGCTTGATGGTGTATTATGGGCCTATCGAACAGCATTAAAGACACCGTTAGGAATGACTCCTTATCGGTTAGTCTTTGGAAAGGCATGTCATTTGCCATTAGAGTAGGAGAATAAAGCTCACTGGGCGTTGAAGTAGTTGAACTTTGATCTTAAGCAAGCCGGTGAAAGAAGGATGTTACAACTTGTTGATTTGGAAGAGTTGAGGTTGTTTTCATATGAGAATGCCAAAATGTGTAAAGAAAGATCAAAGAGATGGCATGATAGTCATATACAACCTTGCGAGTGTAAAGAAGGTCAGAAGGTTTATTTTCTTAACTTATAACATTTAACTAATTCTGTCTAAGGAGATTGGAACTTAAGCGGGACCGCTGTGACCCCTCCAACCTTTCTTGGGAATTAATTTAATGTAATTTGTTAAAAAGAAATTTTCTAATTAAAATTTAAAAATTTTAAGTTTCATTTGTTCTGTTTAAATTTTAAATTTTTATGTTAACAAAGGGGGTCAAATTTGGCCCAAGTACTAATCAATTTTTTTTAGTAAGATACAATCTAAGTTTGAGGCCCAAGACATCAAAAAGGAGGGAAAAATCCATGCCTTGCCGTCACACCCATTGCTTGCTGCCCAAGTAACCCTAATATAGCTAATTTTTGCTACATGTTGCCCTAACATTTCCCTATATAAACCCCTCTCCATTCTACTAATTTTCACATCCCTTAAAGCAATTTGCTTACACCCTAAAAATCCCTAAATCTCCCTTTTGTGCTGTCAACCTCAAATCCCCAAAAAACCTTAGTTCTTATCCCTTTTGTCGAGATTCCCTATTGCCACTGTAAAGAGATTGTCAAAGCATCGCTGTTGTTGTCGCACACTATTGCCGCCGCTGCACCCCACCATTAATGTCGCACATCGTTGATAAACTGTAAAAGTAACATGTTTTAACCCCATATTTAGCATATTTTTAAATGATTTATCCCTTGATTTATTTAAAAATGTGCTCTTAATCCTTTCTTTTCATGTTTTATACTCAAGAAAGCATCGGAGGATGAAAAGAATGAGAAACGGGCCTAAAATGGACCAAATGGGCCATATCACGAAATCGGCACGGCCTGGACTTAAGTCCACACGGTCGTGCCTCTTAAGAGAAGATCGAACACGACATAACCACGATTCACACGGCCGTGCCTCCATCAACAGACCCGAGCATGGCCTAAAGTCGATTCACACAGGCGTGTGCCATGGCCGTGTCCCTACCACGGCCAAGAGGAATTTCACTCGGATTTGCATACTTGAAGGCAAATAAACACATTCCAAAACCTATTCAAACACCCAAGAAGGAATTACACTTGAATTAGGATACTTAGGGGCCAATAAAAGCATTCCAAGTGCCTATATAAACACCCTAAGCATAACCTTCAAAGGGGGAGCTAGCGGAGCTAGGCTAAGGACCCCAGCAAAAAAGGCCAAATTTATAGGAATCACTCGGGGACAGCCAGTTGATCCATCTCATGAAGCCGAAATTCTACTCAAGATGGCGGATCTATCCTTCAATTCCTTCAGGGAGTTTTAGGGATTTCTTATGTTTTGTTTTATCTTTTCTTCTGAGATGTTTTCTTTGAGTGTTATGAACAAAACCCTTCAGATACTTGAAGGGGGTGAAACCTAAGACGGATCTTGTTATTGTTTTCTAAAAAATATGATAAATATTTGATTTGTTCTTAACTATGTGAGCTTAATTCTTGTGTTAATATTTTTGGGATATTGATTCAAGTTGAATGTGCTTAGGTGGTGGAGCAAAAGTTTCTGCCTAAGAGTAGATCTATCATAATTAAGTGGAGTTGATCGCGTACCTAGAGATAGGGTGGCGAGATTTTACCGGATTAGGGTGAAACCTAATATAGAAGTCCATAGATCGAGTTAATGTGATTCTAGGGGTTTTAATTAGAAAGAGATTTCAATTAATAAACATAGGGTTAGACATTATTTGCCTCGAGAGAGGGTTTAATATAAATTAGGGAATCCTACGGATCAAGTCAAGTGAATAAATCGTCTGGTTCAGTGTTAGATAACAAGTAAAGTCTAGGTGGATTCTTCCTAAGGGTATCGTCTTAATCAACTGAGTTTTCCTAAAGTTATTTCCCCAATTCATTCTTTTTGTCCATGCATATTTAGCTTAGTAGTCAGTTAGTTTTAGATTAAACAACCAATCACTTAATATTTAGGCTAAATAATAGAAAGAATGTTAGTATTAGTACTTTTAGTTCCTTTGGGTTCGACAATTCGGTCTTGCCTAAGCTATACTACTGTTCGATAGGTGCACTTGCCTTAAGTCATTGTCAGAGTTAGTTTCCAGGTTTGATCATTCTTTTTATAAATTTTAAAACTTGACAAACAACGATTGCGGGGGAACTAAAATATTAAGAAAGCCCTATTTTTATTACTTTAGCCATTATTATTATTTTTTCATAATTTATTTTTATTTTTATTTTTATTTTGAACTTTGCTAATTTTTCTTTTATTTTCTCTTCACAAATAATTTTAGTTATAGAGTATATGGCACTAAATAACTATCTGTGGCAAGTTATGTGGACAACGCCAACAAAAATAGCCGATATTTTCAACCTCGACACGGTCACCATGTTATCTAACCAAGTAGAGCGTTTAAATAAAAAAAATTGATGATTGGTATGATTCTGCACAGGTACATCCGGTAATACAGTACGATACAAATAGCGAAGGGGTGAACAACACAGAATAGCTATCCTACAACCCTAGCACAGAAGACGAACAAGTCAACTACATGGGTAACTATTCTAGACCTCAAAATAATCTTTACAGTAACACTTATAATGCAAGTTGGAGGTACCATCCAATGTCTCGTGGGATGATCAAAATAGCCAAAGACCGGAACTCCCTCTAGATTTTCAACAACCACTTCACCAATAGGAAGAGGAGTCGAACATTGAAGAGATGCTAACAAAATTCATGGCAGCCACAGATACCCGTCTCCAAGACACTGAGACCACCCTTAAGAATCAACAAACATCAATTGAAGGGATCAAGAACCAAGTTGGTGAACTTACTAAGTCAGTTGGGGAAATTACTAAGTCAGTTGGACAACTTGCTAAGCTGATCTTAGAACTACCACAAGGAAGCTTGCCAAGCAATACTGAAACTAACCCGAGAGAGCAAAATCAAGCCATTTACGATAGTGAAGGGTTAGACGTACCAAACCCAAGGGAAGAACCTGTGGTAAGTGAAGGTAAGGTTGAGGTGTGCCATGATATACCAAAACCATCAATTACAGAGTACCAACCTCATATGCCATATCCCGATGAAATAAAGAAAGACCACATAGAGGAAGAATTCGGTGAACTCACACTTCGTCTCGACGATGAAACAATCACTCTTCAAGCTCTTGACTCATCTAGGACATTGAGTAATAAAGGTACGAATCTTAATTCTATTGATAATCATTTCGTTCAACCTTCTTTACAGGAAGCATCACGAAATCACCTAGCTAAGCCAAATCTTAGGCCTCATACTAATAAAGAAATAATTCATGAAGAGCTAAGGCTTCAGGTCGATGAACTAGACGAGTGGAAAACACATTTTAAAGAGAAACTAGGAATACACGAAGTGAAACCAAAGGAAACCCCAGACGAGCTGATAGGAGCAAAAATCACTTCAAAATATGGGATTAGGTATTGCTGAATAAGGAAGACCCTCGAATCGCCAATTCAGACCTCAAGACAAATGAAGAAATCACTTTTTTGGTACTTAATGTCTTCCAATACGGAACAGACGAGGTAAGCAATCCTAAATTCAACACTTTTGAGGTAAACACTACTCGACTTAAACTATATATCCATAACCAAATTGATTGCATGCGAAAGGATTTTCACCTCCTCAAACCACCATGACCATACGAATAATAGGTAAAGTCTAGCTTATGACTTTAAACGAGCGCTTCTCGGGAGGCAACCCGAGCACTAACCCTATTTATTTTTACATTTTATTTTTTCTTCTTTCCTTTTCTTCTTCTTCTTTAGCACTGAACTAACCAAGAGAGTAGATTTCCAGACCACATGGCCTTACACACGGCCGTGGCCGTGGCCATGTGGCAACAAAATAAAATTCAAAACATGGGCTACATCTCTATTTAAACCCGCTTTTCCTTTTTCTTTTTCTAGTTGTCTTTCTTCTTTCACTTTTCATTTTCCATTATTTATTTTTATTTTCTTTATTATTTTCTTCTTATTCTTCATGCCATTTAGATTTAGCATAGGATTCAATAAAATCAGAATGGTTGCTTCGAGGATTTAATTTCAAACAGTTTGAGACGCTTCCCCACGTTCACCTCCAATCCTATCCGGTTTCTTTTCATTGACTTCATCCAAAATTCAGGAAGTTTCACTTCTCTCCCTATCTTCTGAATACTAAATTGCTATTATATATCTTTGTACATTGAGGGCAATGTACAACTTATGTGTGGAGGGGGTTAATTATAGTATTATTTGAAAATCCCTGAATTATGCCTTGTTCGAAAGTAAAGTTTCTCATATTATAATTAGGATGAAATTTCTTTGATTTATGATTTTTATTGATATGTTTTAAATTAAGTCATAGTTAATATTGCATTGATGATTTAAACTTTAAGATACTAGAGAATCAAGCATGATAAGTCTATTTTTCAAGAATAAAAAATTTTCTAGGTTGTTGAACTGAATTTAAATATTACCTTGAAGTTTTAAATTTATAGGGATTGATGTCAAATACCCATAATTTTTGTGAGATTTGAGCCTTATAGAGCATATATTCTTTTTCATGCTCACTTTATTGATTACGAGTGTGTCAACACTGAATTGTTATTCTAAAACTTGCCTCGATTATACATGTCAAGACCACATTTTTGATTTGATATACTGATATGATAAAGGCACCTAGGTTTTAACCCACTCACTCCACTAAAAAGCCTACCTTTACAATTAACCCTTAGTGAACCCTTTGATCCTAACAACCCTTTTTATTGATTCACCCAATAAAATTAACCCAAAACCCCGTTTGTATTTGTTATCACCATTCCTTTGACTACCCTCTTGTTGAGATTTGATTTGAGCAGTTGCCTAACTATATTCTTTATTTCCGTTGTTAAAGTTCTTTCTTATTAAATATTTGATTTGTTCTTAAAAAATTGAAGTATATTCATTATTAATTCTATAATAAAGTGAGCTTACATGTTTAAATTCAATATCTTGAAGAATAAGCTCGCATTATTAGTATTTTCATGTGATGTAATAATTCAAGTTATTATTTCATTTTTCTAAAGTTAGGTAACTTGTAAATTCAATCTCGATTCTAACCTTCTATTTCAGCCTTTATCCACGCCTTTAACCCTAGCCCCATTACAACCCTGTTAAAGACCTTTTGATTTGTGTATCATCTCATATTACAGTGATGGAGATTTGATTTTCAGGCAAGCCTATGGGATTAACTTTTCAGGTTCAACTTATGAGTGCTTTTTCCTAAACCTTAAACACTTCAAGTGCTTTGAGTGAATCTTTAGTGAGGATGTCAATCCTTGTCGGTTTTGAATTAGAGGTAATTATTTAGATAAAGGGAGACACCTATATTTTCATGCCACAAATATATGACTTAGAATTGTTTGAATCTTTAGGACTCTTTAAGTTAAATTATCCATGTATAAATTATCTATGAATTATGATGAGGCATTATTAATGAGAATTATGAATTGTGGAAAGTTCATTTTAATTATAAGTTGAGAATTTTGCTTGAGGACAAGCAAAAGCTTAAGTGTGGGGTATTTGATTGTAACATAAATCCCAAACCGTTTGGATGATTTATCCCTTGATTTATGTAAAAAGGTGCTCTTAATCCTTTCTTTTCATGTTTTATACTCAAGAAAGCACCGGAGGATGAAAAGAACGAGAAACAGGCCTAAAACGGACCAAATGGGCCATATCACAAAATCGGTACAGCCTGGACTTAAGCCCACAGGGTCGTGCCTCTTAAGAGAAGTCCGAACACGGCCAAACCATGATTCACACGGTCGTGCCTCCATCAACAGACCCGAACAAGGCCTGAAGTCAATTTACAAGGGCGTGTGCCATGGTCGTGTCCATGCCGCGGCCAAGGGGAATTTCACTCAGATTTGGATACTTGAAGGCAAAGAAACACATTCCAAAGACTATTCAAACACTCGAGTAGGAATTATACTTGAATTAGGATACTTAGGGGCCAATTAAAACATTCCAAGAGCCTATATAAACACCCTAAGCGTAACCTTCAAAGAGGGAGCTAGCGAGCTAGCCAAGGAGCCGAGCCAGAAAGGCCAAATTTGTGGGAATCACTCGGGGATAGCCTATTGATCCATCTCAAGAAGCCAAAATTCTACTCAAGATGGTGGATCTCTCCTTCAATTCCTTTAGAGAGTTTTAGGGATTTCTTATGTTTTGTTTTATCTTTTCTTCTGAGATGTTTTCTTTTAGTGTTATGAACTAAACCCTTTAGATACCTGAAGGGGATGAAACCTAAGACGGACCTTGTTATTATTTTCTGAACTATATGATAAATATTTGTTTTGTTCTTAATTATGTGAGCTTAATTCTTGTGTTAATATTTCTGGGATAATCATTCAAGTTGAATGTGCTTAGGTGGTGGAGCAAAAGTCTCTACCTAAGAGTAGATCTAGCATAATTAAGCGGAGTTGATCGCGCGCCTAGAGATAGGGTGACGAGATTTTGTCGGATTAGGGTGAAACCTAATATGGGAGTCCATAGATATAGTTAATATGATTCTAGGGGTTTAATTAGAAAGAGATTTCAATTAATCCGTAACATCCTGAAATAACGGGCCTTTGCATTTGATGTGTGTTATGTTCAATATGATAATTAGAGTGTTTAAGGGGTTCAGATTGGGCTCAGGTTTGGGCTAAGGCCTTAATCAAATTTTTTGTTTGGACACTTTAGTGGAAAGCTAGATAGGTCTGGGCTTAAAAGATATTGTTTGCGAATTAAAACACAAAAATAGGCTGGTGGACCAGTGGACAGTGGCATGAAAAGTAGTAAGGGGATCCAAGGTTCGAGTCGCATTACGCACTTATTTATTTTAATTGTTTTTGGCGTTAAAAAGAGAGGAGAGTGGGGGCGGCTAGGATGCTTTAGAATAGAAAGATTTATATGTTGGATAATGTGGATATTGTGCTGATAATAGTAAGGAGAGGTGGTGTTATTTAGGCCTCTCCTAAAGGTGAATAGATCAAGATAGAAGAGAAAAGATAGAAGCTATCTGCGGCCGAAATTCCATCTCCTAGAGGAGGAAGGAATCAGTTTCTTCATGTTAAAGGGGTGCCAAAATTTCCCCTATTATTTGATTAATTATTAATTATCAAGAAGGGCACTTTTGGGGTTTGATAAGTAAGTGCTGAAATTCTCTATAAATAGGGGTGGTATCTCTTCAATTCCGACATTTGAACCCTATTCTTTTCCTCATTCTCTGTGCCGAAATTCTCTGTCTTTCTCTACAATTTCTGTTCTCTCTTCTTTTTCAAAAGCCGAAACCTCTTAATTCTTTCTCTCATCTTCACTTTCTTCAAAAGCCAAAACCTCTCTCTTCACTTTCTTTTTCCATTTTTTTCTCTTGTGCCAATTTCTCTATAAAGCCGAAAGCTCTTGGAAGTTGTCGAATTCCCTATAAAGGTAGGTGCCAATTTTCTTCTATTCTTTTTCCCTTCTCTTTCGGTTTTGAGACTATAGTCGAATGAATAGTTGATTGATAGGTCATCTTTAGTTTAACTTTTTCTCCAAGCACATGTTCTTTTGGGCGGCACTTTGGGAAATCATAGTAGATCGAATCATTCAGATCTCCAAAAGTCGAAGCCATTAGTCTCTAAGTATCCTATCAATTTTGGGATTTCAAGGTAAGGGGTTTCCTTTAGATTCCTATTAGATTCGCTATCATATTTGAGATCTTAACTCATATATGGTTTAACAACCCTAATTCGCTATAGTAATTCTGACAAGGACTTTTTGGATGGAATCAAATATGGATCAGGCAAAGGAGAGGATTGGGTCCATAAACCCAATACCTAAGTTTAAGAAACAAGCAATTTTGGCTATTCGAGATTGGTCCCGGGTTGTGGACCGGCTTCTGAACAGCATCTTAGGAGATAGCGATCGTGTCGACACGGCGTGTCGACATAGAGGGTGTCGTCTTAACCGTAATAAGGTGTGTAGATTCTTGACATATAAGCTTTTTTATGTTATATGTATGCTATGGGCTAAAAGCCAAAAAGAGAGGCTGTATGAACAGTCGTGTTACCCAGAAAGGGTAGGCAAGGGATGCCAGGTACGTAATCATAGAAACTTTTCTATGTTTATCGAAGCATGTGAAAGTTTGAGATCTGTTAGATGGCTTGATGTTTTGATTCTTGTATGTTTGTATGCATGGGATGGGATTGATTGATCGAGTTATGGAAGGGGAGCAGGTCGCGGGGCGATCGGTGGCTTTGCCACAAAGGTTCGCATTAGCGATCTGTCTTTATATGATGAAGACAAATTATTGACGTGGTGTGTAGCGGATGGAGGGTTGATTGTAGAAATCCCCACGGGGTGATGGTTGGTACGGGGGTGTATAGAGGATGGACTCTTAGGTTTTAGGATAGGCCATGTTGCATGACATATTTTGTTACCATTGTATATGGGCCAAGGTCCATAATGTGTTTGTGGGCCCTAGGCTTTTATGTGTTTTCAAGTTTTGCACAATGAGTCTTTGTGACTCACCCATTTATGTTTTTCCCACTCTACAGATGAGCAGTAGACCGTGGACATGGGGGCCGAGGCAGACTCGAGAGGCCATCAAGACTATTATTATTTTCATAGACTATCTTTGACTTTTCGTTTAAAATTTAAATTTTGGGAATATTTTTGTAATAAGGCCCCATGACTTAGGTTTCCAATTTATGTGTTACTCGCTTTATTTTATTTTCACCCTTAATAAGTCACATGCTTATAAACCTATGTTTTTCCAAAGTCTTATTAATAAAACGAAATGATAAATGGGCTTTTCAAACTCAACTGACGCAAATGATAAGTTCTTCAAACTTTTTACAAATATCACGATTAATGAAAAAAACTGAGACTTTTCAAAACCCATCGAAGCAAAGTTTTTAAGATTTAACCTGTAGCATACCAGATCCAGTAACAACGTATGGGCCAGGTTTGGGGTGTTAAATTTTTGGTATCAGAGCCCAGTTTAAAACTTGGGCTGTAAAATGGGTCCAATAGGAATTTATGAAAATAATGTAAGTTGAGAAAAGTTTTGGAAGATATGGCCTTCGAGTCTACTGGCACCCAATCCAGCCATGTAAGTACTCTAACCTTTGGTGTGATATATATGATGGGTTTGATGGGCTTTATGGAAGTAGACTAGTAGGATAGTGTTGATGGACTTTAGGTTTAGTATAAACACTTCTTCAAATCTCATAAGACTTAATTTTTCTTAGTTAAACATGTGCGTGAACAAGTCACGGGGTTAGGGTGTGGAAACAGGGCACGCAGTCTAGGATTGGATCTAGGAAGAGCTTGGTATTTAAGCGGTCCTAGTGACTCACCTCCTCTTTTTCGGAATCCTACAGTGCGTGGTATTTGTTAGCCTTAGCCACGATGACTTATTGAGAGGCCAAAATTCATAACTAAAACCCGAAAAGGACCAGTACCCTATTTTTGTAAAATTACTTGTATGTCCCTGATTTTGTAAATTATCTAAAACACCCTAAGTTGAGGAAATTTATCGAAATACCCTTGTTTGAAAATTACCAAAGTACCCTTGTTTGAGAAATTACTAAATTACCCCTGATTTATAGAAGTTACCAAAATTTAAAAAATTAACAAAATACCTCTGGATTACAAATTACCAAAATACCCCTATTTTGTAAAATCACCAAGATACCTTATTTTGGAAAATTATGAAAATACCCCTAGGTAGTGAAATGACGAAAATACCCCTAGGTGATGAATGTAAGTTCATGATCCTGCTTGTGTGTTGATGTGTGATGGATATTGATTGAATGTGTATTCCAAAACTAGGAAATACTGATTTGAGAACTGATCTTGTAGATAGAATCTGAATCTGAAAAACTCTTGTTAAAACTACTTTCCATAAGGTATCTGTTATTGATCGATGGAAGAAAAATTATTAATTCATAAAATTTTAATCGGATAAATCATGAATGGTAGAATGAGGTACCAGCGCCACTAGTCGTGTCGTCGAACCCGTAGGGTCAGTCACGAGTCGAGGAATGAGGTACCAGTGCCACCATTGTGGAGCGAAATTTCAAGATTAGGCAATAGGAGATGAAGCTGTATCTCAGGCAATGTTACGAGTCTTAGAGAGGGTTGCTGGGGCAGGCATGGACACAGGAGCCTGGAAGTCTGTGCCAGAACGACTGAGAGCCAACAGGCGGAAGTGTTTAAGGGAATTTTGGTGTAGCTCCTAGTACAGTAGAGTACTGGTTGGAAGCAATAGAACAGATAATAGATGATCTCGACTTTACGAATGAAGAGAAGCTCAAGGGAGTGGTGTCTCTTTTTCGGGATGAAGCATATCAATGGTGGCTTACGGTTAATGAGGGTACTGTAGCTGACCATATCACCTGGGATCACTTCAGAACGACGTTCCAAAGTAAGTACATTGGGACGAGCTATGTGGATATGCAGCGCAGAGCATTCCTGAACTTGGTTCAAAGAAGTAGGTTAGTAGCGTATGAAGCAGAATTCCTATGCCTTAGCCGTTATGCTCGAGGGATAGTGGCCACAGAGCATGAGAGATGTGTTCGTTTTGAGGATGGCCATTAGGACAATCTGTGGTGGGAGATAAACTTTATCGGGAGGTACCCTTAGAAGTTCAGGGAGTAATTTTCCTGATGGATCTGATAGAATTACCGTTCGGGGAATTTGACTTAATTTTAGGCATGGATTGGCTAGTGAAGTATCAGGTCAATGTAGATTGTGCAACCAAGCGTATGGTGTTAAGAACCCCCGAGGGAGGTGAAGTGTTGGTGATAGGAGAAAGGGGGAATTGTCTGTCAAACGTGGTAACTACCTTAAGAGCGGAAAGAATGGTGAGAAAAGGGTGCGAGGCAGTTCTAATGTTTGTACGGGCTTTGGAAGCCAAGCACCTAACTATTGAGGACGTTAGGATGGTGAAAGAATTTCCTGATGTTTTCCTAGAAGAGCTTCCGGATTACCTCCAGATCGAGAAGTGGAGTTTGGAATTGATCTTCTTCTGGGAATAGCGCCGGTATTTATTGCTCCATATAGAATGGCACCGAATGAGTTGGTGAAATTGAAAGTGCAAATCCAGGAGTTGTTGGATAGAGGGCTTATTCGACCAAGTGTGTCGCCTTGGGGAGCGCTGGTGTTATTTGTTAAGAAGAAGGATGGTTCAATACGTTTGTACATTGACTATCATCAATTGAATAAGTTAACCATCAAGAACAAATACCCGTTGCCAAGGATCGATGACTTGTTCGATCAGTTGAAGGGGGCCTCAGTCTTTTCGAAGATAGATCTGAGGTTAAGGTACCATCTTAAGGTCAAAGAGGCATATATTCATAATACGGCCTTTAGGACTCGCTACGGTCACTACAAGTTCATGGTGATGCCATTTGGGTTGACTAATGCACCAGCAGCGTTTATGGATATGATGAATCGAGTGTTCCAACCCTATTTGGATTGGTTTGTCATGGTTTTTATTGGTGACATCTTGGTTTATTCAAGACCGGAGGAGGAGCATGATTCACATTTGCAAGTAGTTCTACAGATTCTGAGGGAGAAGCAGCTTTATGCTAAATTCAGCAAGTGCAAATTTTGCCTAAAGGAAGTTACTTTTCTAGGTCACGTGGTGTCGGCAGAGGGGATTAGGGTTGACCCTCAAAAAATTGAAGCGGTGTTGGATTGGAAGCCGCCTAAGTCGGTGGCAGAGATTCTGGGTTTCTTTGGTTTAGCCGGGTATTATCGAAGGTTTGTTGAAGGATTTTCTCTGATTGCGACACCATTGACTAAGTTGCTACGGAAAGGAGTTCCGTTCGTTTGGTCTAATAAGTAGCAGGAGAGTTTTGAAAAGTTGAAAAGGATATTGATGGAGGCTCCGATGTTGATTTAACCAGAGGTTGGGAAAAAATTCGTGATTTACTGTGATGCGTCACACACGGGACTATGATGCGTGATGATGCAAGATGGAAAGGTGGATGCATATGCATCACGGTAGTTAGGACCGCACGAAGTAAACTATCCTACCCATGATTTGGAGTTGGTGGTGTGGTGTTTGCCTTGAAGATTTGGAGGCATTATTTGTACGGGGAGAAATCTATCATTTACACGGATCATAAGAGTTTGAAGTACCTTTTGACACAGAAGGAGTTGAATCTAAGGCAAAGGAGGTGGATTGAGTTGTTAAAGGATTATGATTGCTCGATCGAGTATCATCCAGGTAAGGCCAATGTAGTGGTAGATGCTCTAAGCTGTAAGGTGATCTCTGACTTGAGAGCAATGTTTGCTCACCTTACTGTACGAGGATGGGAGTTTATTGGCGAAACTTCACGTAAAACCCTCATGGGTCAGTTAGGTTAAGGAAAAGTAGCAGACTAATGAGTTGCTGAAGGAGAAGTTTCTGGTTGGAGCAAGTGATGAATCAATGGAATTTAGTGTGAATGAGGAAGGGCTGTTATGTTTTCAAGGGAGAGTGTGCATGCCGAAAGATCCTGAATTGAGGCATAGGATCCTGCAAGAAGCGCATGGTAGTCCATACGCTATGCATCCTGGAGGGAGTAAGATGTATCGAGATTTATAAGAGAAGTTTTGGTGGCCAGGCTTAAAACGAGAGGTGACTGAATTAGGGGAAGTGTTTAACCCGTCAGCAGGTAAAGGTGAAGCATTAGTTATCACCAGGGTTGTTGCAACCGGTGAAGATTCCTCAGTGGAAGTGGGAAAGGATTACAATGGACTTTGTTAGTAGGCTACCTCTCACGCATACTAGGAAAGATTCAGTTTGGGTGATCGTTGATCGATTGATGAAGTCCGCTCATTTTGTACCTGTTCGGGTTGATTATTCCTTACAAAATTTGGCTAAGCTGTATATAGCGGAGATTGTAACCTATGTCGATTATCTCAGACCGAGATCCTAGGTTTAGGTCAAGGTTTTGGAAGGCGTTGCATCAAGCATTGGGTACGAAGTTGGATTTCACTACAGCATTTCATCCTCAGATCGATGGACAATCTGAGCGGGTGATTCAGATCTTGGAGGACATGTTAAGGGGTTGTGCCATTGATTTCAGAGGTAGTTGGGAGGAGTTTCTACCATTGGCGAAGTTTGTGTACAACAACAGCTACTAGTCTAATATTCATATGGCACCCTATGAAGCATTGTACGGGCGGAAGTGTCGTACTTCTACCTATTGGATGAAATTAGGGGAACAGTGAATTTTGGGTCCGGAGTTGGTTACCGAGACGGAGGAGAAGGTTGAGCTAATTCGGGCTCGACTAAAGGAAGCGTCAGACAGACAGAAGTCCTATGCTGATTTGAAGTGCAAGGACATAGAGTTTGTAGTGGGTGACAAGGTGTTCTTGAAAGTGTCACCATGGAAGAAAGTATTTAGGTTTGGACGGAAGGGTAAGTTAAGTTCCAGATTCATCGGACCTTATCAGGTGCTGAAATGAGTTGGACCAGTAGCGAATCAGCTTGAGCTACCTGCTGAATTGAATTAGATCCACGATATATTTCACATCTCTATGTTAAGACATTATCGGTCGGATCAGTCTCATGTGGTACATGTGGAGGAAATCGAAGTAAGACTTGACCTATCCTTTGAAGAGGAACCAGTGGAAATCTTGGATCGTGATGTCAAAGTATTACGAAGGAAGAAGGTTCCGTTGGTCAAGGTTCTATGGCAGAATCACGGCTCTGAGGAGGCCATGTGGGAGCCGAAGGAAGCGATACGACAGTAATATCCGCATCTATTCAGATCAGGTAATTTTGAGGACGAAATTCTCTTAAGGGGGTAGAACTGTAACATCCTGAATTAATGGGCCTTTGCATTTGATGTGTGTTATGTTCAATATGATAATTAGAGTGTTTAAGGGGTTCAGATTGGGCTCAGGTTTGGGTTGAGGCCTTAATCAAATTTTCTGTTTGGGCACTTTAATGGAAAGCTAGATAGGTCTGGGCTTAAAAGATATTGTTCGTGAATTAAAACACAAAAATGGGCTAGTGGCCCAGTGGACAGTGGCGTGAAAAATAGTAAGGGGATCAAGGTTCAAGTCACATTACCCACTTATTTATTTTAATTGTTTTTGGCATTAAAAGGAGAGGAGAGTGGGGGCGGCTAGGATGCTTTAGAATAGGAAGATTTATTTGTTGGATAATATGGATATTGTGCTGATAATAGTAGGGAGTGGTGGTGTTATTTAGGCCTCTCCTAAAGATGAATAGATCAAGATAAAAGAGAAAAGATGGGAGCTATATGCTGAGAGCAGAGTTGGCCAAAATTCCATCTCTTAGAGGGGGAAGGAATTGGTTTCTTCATGTTAAAGGGGTACCAAAATTTCCCCTATTAGTTGATTAATTATTAGTTATCAAGAAGGGCACTTTTGGGTTTTGATAAGCAAGTGTTGAAATTCTCTATAAATAGGGGTGGTATCTCTTCAATTCCGGCATTTGAACCCTATTTTTTCCTTATTCTCTGTGCTGAAATTCTTAGTCTTTCTCTGGAGTTTCTATTCTCTCTTCTTTTCCAAAATTCGAAACCTCTCAATTCTTTCTCTCATCTTCACTTTCTTTTTCCATTCTTTTCTCTTGTGCCGATTTCTCCATAAAGTCGGAATCTCTTAGAAGTTGCCGAATTCCCTGTAAAGGTAGGTGCCGATTTTCTTCTGTTCTTTTTCCCTTCTCTTTCAATTTTGAGATTATAGCCGAATGGCTAGTTGATTGATAGGTTATCTTTAGTTTAACTTTTTCTCTAATCACATGTTCTTTTGGGCGGCACTTTGGGAAATCATAGTAGATCAAATCATCCAGATCTCAAAAAGCTGGAAGTCGTTACTCTCTAAGTATTCTATCGATTTTGGGATTTCAAGGTAAGGGGTTTCCTTTAGATTCCTATTAGATTCGCTATCATATTTGAGATCTTAACTCATATATGGTTTACCAACCCTATTTCGCTATAGTAATTCTGACAAGGACTTTTTGGATGGAATCAAATATGGATCAGGAAAAAGAGAGGATTGGGTCCGTAAACCCAATCCCTAAGTTTAAAAAACGAGTAGTGTTTGCTATTCGAGATTGGCCGCCGGGTTGTGGACCGGCTTCTGAATAGCATCTTAGGAGATAGCAGTCGTATCGATTTCTGACAGTGTCAACATAGAGGGTGTCGTCTTAACCGTAATAAGGTGTGTAGATTCTTGACACATAAGCTTTGTTATGTTATATGTATGCTATGGGCTAAAAGCCGGAAAGAGAGGCTATAAGAATAGTCGTGTTACCCAGAAAGGATAGGCAAGGGATGCCAGGTACGTAATCATAGAAACTTTTCTATGTGTATCGAAGCATGTGAAAGTATGAGATCTATTAGATGGCTTGATGTTTTGATTCTTGTATACGTGTATGCATGGGATGGGGTTGATTGATCGATTTATGGAAGGGGAGTAGGTCGCGGGCAGTGGCTTTGCCACAAAGGTTCGTATTAGCGATCGGTCTTTATGACAAGCAGCATAGCTGTCGAAATACTAAATGTATGTTTTGAGGTTCGCATTAGCGATCGATCTTTATGACAGGCAGCACAGCTGTCGACGTGGTGTGTAGCGGATGGAGGGTTGATTGTAGAAATCCCCACAGTGTGATGGTTAGTACGGGGGTGTGTAGAGGATGGACTCTTAGGTTTTGGGATGGGCCATGTTGCATGACATATTTTGTTACCATTATATATGGGCCAAGGCCCATAATGTGTTTAATGGGCCCTAGGCTTTTATCTGTTTTCAAGTTTTGCACACTGAGTCTTTGTGACTCACCCATTTATGTTTTTCCCACTCTACAGATGAGCAGTAGACCGTGGACATGGGAGCTGAGGCGGACTCGAAGGGCCATCAAGACTATTATTATTTTCATAGACTATCTTTGACTTTTCCTTTAAAATATAAATTTTTGGGAATATTTTTGTAATAAGGCCCCATAACTGAGGTTTCTAATTTATGTGTTACTCGCTTTATTTTATTTTCACCCTTAATAAGTCACATGCTTATAAACCTATGTTTTTCCAAAGTCTTATGATAAATGAGCTTTTCAAACTCAACCGACGCAAATGATAATTTCTTCAAATTTTTTCACAAATACCACGATTAATGAAAAAAAACTGAGACTTTTCAAAACCCATCGAAACAAAGTTTTTAAGATTTAACCTATAGCATACCAGATCCCGTAACGACGTATGGGCCGGGTTTGGGGTGTTACATAATCAACCTAGGGTTAAACGTTATTCACCTCGAGAGAGGGTTTAATTAAAATTAGGGAATCCTACAGATCAAGTCAAGTGAATAAATCGTTTGGTTCAGTGTTAGATAACAAGTGAAGTCTAGGTGGATTCTTCCTAAGGGTATCGTCTTAATCAACTGAGTTTTCCTAAAGTTATTTCCCCAATTGATTCTTTTTGTCCTTGCATCTTTAGCTTAGTAGTCAATTAGTTTTAGATTAAACAACCAATCACTTAATATTTAGGCTAAATAATAGAAAGAAGGTTAGTATTAGTACTTTTAGTTCTTTTGGGTTCGACAATCCGGTCTTGCCTAAGCTATACTACTGTTCGATAGGTGCACTTGCCTTAAGTCATTGTCAGAGTTAGTTTCCAAGTTCGATCATTCTTTTTATAAATTTTAAAACTCGACAAAACAACGATCATTCATCGTCGCTGCCGCACCATCCTTGTAGTCGCAAGATTTTTGCCGTAGCAGGTTCTACCCACTTTGTCGATTTCTCTTTTCTCTCTTGTGCAAAAACTTTGCCGAATTTTCAAGAAAAGATACCATGTCTTGCAAAAGAACCAGATCTTCGAAGACTATTCCTAAAAACCTGATTTTGATCGATGACGAAGTGAAAGAGAGATTTGATTCAATCTTCAAGCATCAACCTATGATGTCGGAAAAAGGTTTTGACTTGAGGAGTAATGATTTGATGGTTTTTCCTATACCGATTAGAAAGAAAATCAATGCTCTCAAGTGGGAATGATTTTGTAATGCTCGTTCACTTCCCAATGATGAACTAGTTTGAGAATTCTATGCTAGTTTGACTACGGAAATGCTACTGAAGTCATCGTTAGAAAGAAAAAGGTATCTCCTACTTCTGAGTCCATCAATGATTTGTTTAATTTACCTAATGTTGAAGAAGATGAGGACTACCCTATGATGAACAATATCAATTGGTATTTTCTTCAACAAGTGCTTGATGTTGTGACAAATTCGGGTTCCCAATGGATTATAAGAAACTATGGGAGCCATTCTTGTCAAAGAGAATACTTAAAACCAGTAGCAAAGGTATGGTTTTATTTCTTTCACTACAGTTTTATGCCTATCTCACATAGTTCCACCATCTCGATGGAACGAATGTTTTTGTTATATGCAATTTTGACAGAAAAGTCCATTAATGTTGGGAAAATTATCCTCAAGGAGATTCACGATTGTGCTAAAAAGAAGGCAGGAAGTGTTTATTTCCCATCATTTATCACTTCACTTTGCTTAAAGCCAGTGTTAAAACACAAGAAAATCTGAAGGTGCAATATGTCAAGGATTCATTACAAATGATCTTGAAAGATTAGTAGAGAGGGTGCATGAGCTGAATTAAGGCAAGCAAGAAGAGCCAACTGAGCCGAATACCGAGGAGTCAAAGGATGGAACTAAAAATGAATCTAATTCAGTTACATACACTGAAGAGGAAGAATCTGATAAGGAACCAAACATTCCTAAACCAAGGGTTGAGCTAGAAGAAGAACCAGTCAAGCTAAGTGTTGAACCTGAATATACAACTCCCATGCCGACTTCTGCAAGTACTTCAAGGAAATCGGAGTCATCAATTTTGATGGATATGTGCAAGTTCATGCACAATCAACAACAAACTTACTGGAAATATGCAAAAATTAGAGATGACTCAATTCAAAATACTTTTAAGAATATCTCTAATACTTTTGTTCCTGAGTTCCCAGATGCTATATTTGAGACATGGACGAAAGATACTGACTATGCAAGCTGAGATGGAGCCAAAGAAGACAAGGGGGATGAGTTAGAAAAATAAAAAGGGGGATTCTTGTCTTATTATTTATTTAATTATTTTTAAGTCCATAGGAATTTATTTATTTCGTAACTAGGATTTAATTTCTGCAGAATAAAACATAGCAAGCATGAAAAAACTTAACACTTCTTTAGAAAGAATAAAACTAAGTGATGTGGTTATGGGAATGAACATGTCTAGGATTGAGTTATTAGGGAAGACTTGGTATCTAAGCAGTCTTAATGACTCACCTCTCTTTCTTTACAACCCTACCTGGTGTTCAGTTTTCATTCATTACTTTGTTCTTGCAATGAGTGTAGAAGGCCCAATTTGCTCGGGGCCCATTCAACATCATTAAACCAACCCATAAAACCAAATAGACCCAATATAAGCAAACCCAAATAGACGCATAACCCAATACAAGCCTAAACCCTAGCCACCGCCACCTGTCACATCCACCGCCTCTGCCATTGGCCACCGCCACTTGCACCTACAAAATATTAAAAGAGAAATGACATCAAACAATTTGTAAATGGCTATAAAGCCATCGGAAAATTCAGATGTAAAGGAGGATTTTTTTTCAAATACAAACAGACTTTAAATATTGAAAAGCAGAGATTTGCATCAACCAAATAAAACAAATAGTAAGCAGTTGAAAGAGGAAGGCTAAGGCCCCTTTTTTTATTTGTTCTTATTTTCGAAACAATAAGTACATACATACATCTATATTTTCATTATTTTTTTCTTTTTTCTACTAAAAATAGCACGCCTTCATGCAAGAATAGCAAAAATAAAAATAAAAAAATCTTACCTTTATAATTTTAGCTGCCGTATATGGCGACACCGACGACAGCTCGTCGGAATCCCGCCGAAAAGTTGGCCGGATTTTGGGCCAGGCGAGAGGGAATGAGAGAATTCTCTAAGTTTGTTTTAGGAAAAATGAAAGGAAATGACCTTTTTTTTTTCATATTTTTGATATTTATATAAGGTGTAAAATGATGCCGTTTTGGGCCTTAACACCAATGGCCAAAACGACGTCGTTTAGGCCGACACGCACGACCCGGCCAGCTCCAACGTCAGAATTCGCGTATTTTTTTTAAAACAGGGGTATTTACACGTGAGGTCCTTCTACATTTTTAGTTTTTTAAATTAGATTTCCTATTATTTTTAATTTTGCCCAGAAATTTCTCGCAGTTTTAAATTTAATCCCTATTTAAACGATGCGTTTAATAACTCGGGTAAATTTTACTTTTTGCCTCTCTACGTCGAGCGCGTGCTATAATGTAGTCCTCCCCTTTTTTTTACTTTTTTCGAATTTACCGCTTTTCTTCTATTTTGAGTCCAACTTGATCCTTTTTTTTTAAAAAATTATTTAGTTACTTTGTTGTTAAACCAATTATTTTTTATTTTCTTTACTATTATTTTTATTATCACTAATTATCATCATGCTTATTATTATTATATATATTATTATTTTATATGTTATTATTCTTCATTCTATTTATTATCGTCCTATTATTATTATTTTCATAATCATTTTATTAATATTATTATTTTTACTAATTTATTATTATTGTCTTTACTATTATAAATTATTAATAATATATTATTCTTTATCACTATTTATTGTTATCACTATTTTGTTTTTATTATTTAATTATTATTACTACTATTATTTTATTTTCACTATTATTGTTATTACTAGTATTTATTTGTTTTTATTTTTGTTTTATCACAATTATCCGTATTATTATTTTTATTCTTTATTGCTATTATTTTTATTATTTTATCATATTATTATCACTATAATTTTAATTCTTACTCCTTTTATTACTATTATTTTATTAATGCATTATCATTATTATTTACTTTATTATTATATTACTATTGTTACTATCATCATTATTATATCATTAAGTTAGTTAATTTAGTATTATTATTATCTACATCTTTGTTATCTTATTTATTTATTCAAGTGTTCCCTATTATTTTCTCTTCTATAATTCGTTTGTCTTATATTTTTATTCCATTTTATTTTCGTCTTTGTTATTACCATTCACATTAATGCATTTTCTATTATTCTGCTGTACACATTAGTATTGTAATTTGTTTTTATATTTTATTGTTATGTTAACCTTTACCTAGTACGAAAATAATTCTTTTATAAAGGCAATATTTCGTATTTAGAAATTTGGGAATAGTGCTCTAACGTACTGGGTTTCGATTTTCCGTTTGACTAAATAAAATAAAATCCTTTTAATAAATTTCGTAAATCATGAGATGATTTTGATTACGAGGGTTTAAAATATCGTGTCCTAACGTGCTGGATGTGATGTTTGAATTCTTTGAACAAAGAAATCTCAAATTTTAACTCAAATTGTTCAAGTTTTTAAAGAAATCACGTTTTCAAATCTTTTCAAATTTTTGACATTAAGACATGAAATTATCAATTAGGTATCAATTTTGGGCGTTACGAGGGTGCTAGTCCTTCCTCATACGTAACTGACTCCTGAACCCGTTTTCTTGGATTTCGTAGGCCAAAATTAATGTTTTGAAATAAAACATTTTATAAGGTGATCCGATCACACATAAGCAAAAAGGATTGGTGGCGACTCCATTTTTGTTTTTTAAAGTCGACCTCATTTTCTAAAATCTATAAAAAATGGTTTCGACAATGAGGACATTGCTTCTTTTAAAGGGAGCTAAGGCAAATAAATTGCTCAAACTTTTAAAATTTTCAAGTATGTTTCAATCATTTCTTTCATAAGTATGTTTTAATAAATGAATGTTTAGAGATATTTTTTTGTTACTGAGATAGTTTGTAGATGATGATTTTATCTAAGTGAAAGTATGTTATCATGAAGAATGGAATGCTTGTATGATCTTAGCCTTAGTAATGTTTGAAAACTTAGTTTCTTTTGAGATTAGAATTGCATGAAGATTTATATCTTTAGAATTGACTTAGTAACTTTCTTGAGGTGAAATCCTAGGGGACATAAAAATCTAAAATGATATAAGTGCTATTTCTTTGGACCGTTTGAGCCTTTTCAAGCCAACCCTATGATATTAGACCCTTGAAACTATAATTTTGAGCTTAAAGGCCTTTTTTTTTTTTTGGCAATGAACCTACATTATAAGCCAATTACCATCTTTTTAAAGTTATCCTAATTTTGTGCACCTATCTTAACTAAAGTTTTCTTGGGAATCAACATTTGAGGAAATTTTCATAAAGATGTATGTGCTCATGCTTAAAAAAAAATGAGAGAGAGCAAAGAAAAGTTTGCTCAGTCCCCAAAAAAAGGAAAAATGTATGAGCTTGAGTTCAAAATAAGTTTGGGGGTGTTCCAAAGTTTCACTTAAAGAAAAAAGTTGTATTACGAGAAAACCAAGACAAAGTTAAAGGTTAAGATTTTTTAAAACTGAAATATCCCATCTATTGAAATCCCTACCTTTAACTGAGCCCCATTACAACCGTATAAAAGACCTATTGATTTGATGATTATGTCACCTACATTAGCGTAGAGGAAGTCCTTAGTTCAACATATGAAGATCATAAATAAGCCTTGTGATTGTTTGCTTGATTGATAGGAAATTATGTTGAATGAAGAATGTTATCTATGGCTATGGCGTACATGCAAACTATGATTCATGTTGGCATATTCTAAAGCTTAGTATAATCTTAAGGAATGTTTGCATATGAATTACTTGTTAATAAAGAAGATCGATAAGCATGAAGTTATTAATGCATGAATATGGGACAAAGATTGATGCTGCTTACACAATTAGCAATTTTGCCTTAGCAAGACCTTTTGTTGTGCATAAACATTACTCGGGATGAGTAATGATTTAAGTTTGTGGTGTGTAAATGGAAAAAATATATAGGATTTTTCCTATGTAATTTATCATGTTTTTACTTAAATCTGTTGTTAAAACTAAGTAATTGTTTAATAAATTAATGAAATATTTGAAAATATGAAATTAGGACATAGAAATTATTAAAATGTAATTTTATGCTTTATTATATAGTTTTCATGCAATAAATGGCTTATTTTATATTAATTTGAATATATTATATTTTAAGACATAAAGTGGACCATGCATGATTAAGTTAAATAATAAAATATAAAATTATATTTAATAATTCATTTTAAAATATTTCATTAATAATCTGGGTTTTAATTAATTAATTAAATTGGATAAATTTTATTCTTTGGTCTTCTAACTTGTTGATTTATTCTGGACAGGTCTGATAGCTTTGTTGGATTACAAAACCATCCAAATTGGAGACCAAGTCAACCCAATATTCGACTACACATGGCTGTCCTTTTAATCCATTCTTTGGTTTAATTACACAAAGTCCTTGCAGTGTTGAAGAAATTAGAGATTTGCCAGAAGATTCACGATTGACCGAGTCTCAGTGCTGAGTTGTGTGGCATCCAAAATTGTTTAAAATCAAGAAAAAATCAAGTTAAAAGTCACTAAGCATGGCTGGCCATAAATTGAGGAGATTTGAAGAGGTTAGCATCCACTGTTTTTAGCAAACTATCCCCCTCTCCTCACCAATAAATAAGACCCTCTCATTCCCTAATTCATCATCCCTCAATCATCCCTCATTCATTCTCATCATTCATCATTCTCTTTTCTCTCAAAATTCTCTTAGCCTTTTCCATTCCCATGCCTAGCATCATCTCTTTATAGAGATTTTAGCAATTAAGCCTCTTAAAGAACCCTTGGTCGGCTACCTTGGAGACCTATCAGCAAAGGAGCAAAGCAAAGGAATGAAGAAGCCTCGTCAGTCAGAGTCTTAGGTGACAGCCACTCTGAATTTGGTTTAATATTTCTTATCTTTAATTTAATCTAAAAATGTTTGCTATGTGTTCTTTGCTCTTGTTTACAACAATGTTAGCTTTATTTTATTTAAGCTAGGATGATTGCTTTGATTAAATAATATTTATTTGATTCATGCTTATAATGTTTATGCCTCAATCGATAATGTTTTCCATTAAAATCAAGTCCGTATTCCGTTCATACGTGATTGAAATGCACCTGAATTAGCTGAGCGACCCTAGCCAGATGACGGCTAATGGACACATAATTGAAATGTGCATGCTCAATTTAGATCCTGACCCGATTAAATTGTAGGTTGCATAACAACTCTGACAAAGCTCTGTTATCTGCATAGTTTTTAGATTTGTGTGATTAAACTGTTTCAAACCTGACACGTCCCTGTTACCTCACACGAATGCTAAGAAACCCTTAGTAAATAAGGATCAGTAAAATGCGTATTTACTAAGTAAAGGATTCCAAAAGGACCTAATGTGGTTTCCAAACAAACTCATGAAAGATCGATTCGCCATGGAATGTTTTTTTGAATATTATTAAGCATGTTGATAATAAATTGAGTTTAATTAAAGTAATTTTCCTAGTTTATTTATGTTACAATTGCTGCAAATTTTGTTTAATTTTACTGAAATCTATTTAATTCATATAGTTTCCATACATAGGATAATTTGCATTATGGATCATTGCATTTAGCTTAATGTATTTTAATCACCACTTCTCAACTATATTGTGTTTTTATTTACCAAATTGTTAATATAATTTTACAAATTAAGTGACTTAGCACAAATACAATCCCTGTGGAAATGATAACTCGATACTTACTTATTACTTGACAACGACTATGTACACTTGCACAAACCTACACGTTACAAATATCAAGGATATGAAATGGTGAGAGATAGATACATATCAGTACAGGTATACTAAAATTATATGAGCATTGAATCCATAAAATTGTGGTTCATGATTATTTATGTGAATGAATGAACATTAACTTTATGATTAAATGGTTATGTAGTATATTATGTTTATATTACTTGAATGGTGAATGAATGGTAAGTTCTACTTATTAACTATATGAACTTACTAAGCTTTATAGCTTACTCTGTTTACTTTTCCGTGTTTTATAGTGAATATCGAAGCTTGCTCGGATTTGGGAGTCATCGAAGATCTCATCACATTATCAAGCTACTATAACATCCTGAATTAAGGGGCTTATACGTTTAGTGTGTGGTTATGTATAATGTGTTAATTAGAGTGTTAGGGGTCAAGATTGGGCTCAGGTTCGGGCCGAGGCCTTAAACAAATTTCCTGCTTGAACATTCTAGTGGAAAGCCTGGTAGGATAGGGCTTAAAGGAGGTTATCTGCATTTTGAACACAAGTGGGCTTGTGGCCTAGTGGCAAAATGGCGCCACTTAGAGGGAGCAAGGAGGTGGAGTCAACTGAGGAGGCCCAAACTCAAGTTGCATGAAGCCCAATTCTTTTAAATTAAAGTTAGCTAAATTTCGGCATTTAAGTGGGTAAGGTTGGATAGCAACAAGGCTTAAAAATAGGGGGATTAAATGACTTGGATAATGTAGATAATATGCTGATAAAGGGAGGAAGATGTGGTGTTATCTATGCCTCTTTTGGAGGTGTGCTTGGATAAAGATAAGGGAGGAAGTTTACGAATTATCTACTGGCCATAGTGATGGCCGAAATTCCAACTCTGAGGGGTGGAGGAATTGGTTTTGCTGGGGCATAAGGGGTGCCAAAATTCCCCATGTATAGTAGTCTAGTTCTAGTTTTTAAAAAGGGCATTTTCGATTTTTAGATGTTAAGTGCCGAAAATTTTAAGTAGTCAAGGGAGGGCTCTCTTCTTTATTTTTGGCTTTTAAGGTTTCCATCTTCTCTTTTTCTTCTTTTCTGAATAAGAGCCGAAAACTCCCTTAAGCAATCTTTTTCCCCACACTTTTCCGTCACAGCCGACTCTGCCCTAGATTTGCTTCTTTTCCCTATACTGCTTCTACAATTCTTTACATTTGATATTGTTCATCCCTCTCAATTAGTCCTCTCTAAAAATTGAAATCATAAACCCCATTTGATTTCTTCATAAAGACCAAACCTCCCTAGATCCCTATGCACCATCTTCCTTTTGATTATCGCAGAAGCTAAAATCTTCTAAGGGTTGTCAAATTATTCTGTTCATTTTCTTCTCATTTGGTTTTAGAGGCCAAAGCCAAAAGGCTTATAGGCGTGGTAAGGTTATCTTTTGAGTAACGTTTAGATTGTTCTTGTGTTCACATCTTAGGGCGGCACTTCGAGAAATAGGAGTAGATCTAATCATCTAGATTTCAAAAGCGGGAAACCGTCAATCTCTAAGTATCCTATCTATTTTGGGATTTCAAGGAAAATGAAAGGATTGGTTCCGTAAACCCAATCCCTAAGTTTAAGAAACGAGCGGTGTTTGCTATTCGAGATTGGCCACCGGGTTGTAGACCGGCTTCTGAACAGCATCTTAGGCAGATAACAGTCTATCAGCTTCTGATAGTATAGACATAGAGAGTGTCGTTTTAACCGTAACTAGGTGTGTAGATCTTTAACACATAAGTTTTGTTGTATTATATGTATGCTATGGGCTAAAAGCCGGAAAGAGTGGCTGTATGAACAGTCGTATTACCCAGAAGGGGTAGGCAAGGGATGCCAGGTACATAATCATAGAAACTTCTCTATGTGTATTGAAGTATGTGAAAGTCTGAGATCTCTTTAGATGGCTTAATGTTTTGATTTTTGCATGTATGTATGCATGGGATGGGATTGATTGATATGAGGAAGGGGAGCAGGTCGCGAGGCGATCGGTGGCTTTGCCATATAGGTCACATAGTGATCAATTTTTATGACAGGTAGTATAGTTATCGAAATACTACAATATATTACTGAGATCGCATAGCGATCGGTGGCTTTGCCACATATGTCACATAGTGATCAGCCTTTATGACAGGCAGCACAGCCATCGATATGGTGTGTAGCGGATGGAGGATTGATTGTAGAAATCCCCACGGTGTGATGGTTGGTACGGGGGTGTGTAGAGGATGGACTCTTAGGTTTGGGATGGGCCATGTTGCATGAATTATTTTGTTGCCATTGTGTACGGGCCAAGGCCCATAATGTGTTTGTTGGCCTCAAGGCTTTGATGTGTTTTTCAGGATTTGCACACTGAGTCTTTGTGGCTCACCCTATTATTTTTCCCTGGCTTTTTAGATAAGCAGTAGATCGTGGACACGGGAGCCGAGGTAGACTCGAAGGGCCATCAAGACTATTATCTACATAGACTATTTTCAATTTTTCATTTGAGTTTTAAGTTTTTGGAAATGTTTTTGTAATAAGGCCTCCATAACTTAGGTTGTCGATTTATTTTTTTTTTATGTTAACTTTTTATAAACTTATGTTCTTTTTTTTTCTAAGTTTTAATTATAAAATGAAATGATAAATGGGCTTCTCAAACACAATCAACGCAAAGGCTTAAAGTTGTTTCAAAAATTTCAGAATTATTTGATTAAACGGCTATAATAAACTAAGATTTTCAAAACACTACAGAGCTAAGTTTTCAAGTTTCAACCTGTAGCATACCAGATCCGATTATGACGTATGGGTCAGGTTTAGGGTGTTACATATTTGGTATCAGAGCCCAGTTTAAAACTCGGGCTGTGAAATAGGTCTAGTAGTGATTTATAAAAGTGATGTAAGCTTGAGAGAAGTTCGGTTGAGATATGGCCTTAGAGTCTACTGGCACCCAATCCACCCAGGTAAGTATTCTAACCTTTGATGTGATATGTATGGTGGGCTTTACAGATGTAGACTAGTATGATAGTATTAATGGACCTCAGGCTTAGATTAAACAATTCCTCAAATCCTATAAGACTTAATTCTAACTAAACATGTCTGTGAACAAGTCACAGGGTTAGGGTGTGGTAACAAGCATACGCATGTCAATGATTGGCTCTAGGGAGAACTTGGTATTTAAGCGGCCCTAGCGGCTCACCTTCTTTTTTCTAGAATCCTACATGGTGTGTAGTGTTTGTTCACTCTAACCGAGAGGACTTGTTGACGGGCCAAAATTTATGATTAAAACCCAAAAGGGACCAGTACCCTATTTTTGTTGTAAAATTACTTATATGCCCCTGATTTTGTAAATTATCCCAAATACCCTTGGTTGAGGAAATTTACCGAGACACCCTTGATTCTGTAAAATGATAAAAATCCCCTCATTTGAAATTTTTTTAAAATACCCTCGAGTTACAAAATTACTGAAATACCTCTATTTTGTAAAATCACCAAGATACCCTATAGATTAAAATTACGAAAATGCCCTATAGATTAAAATTACAAAAATACCTCTAGGTAGTGAAATGACGAAAATACCCCTAGGTGATAAATGTAAGTTCATGGATGCTGCTTGTATGTTGATGTGTGATGAACGTTGTTTTAATGTGTATTCTAGAACTAGAAAATATAGACTTGAGAACTGAACTTCGTAGATAGAATTCGAATTCGAAAGAACTACTGTTAAAACTACTTTTCATAAAACTCTCCATCATTAATCAGTGGAAGAGGGTATTAATAATTCATAAAATTTCTAATCAGATAAATTGCAAACGGTAGAATAAGCACTAGGGGACGTGGTGTGCGTGGCCGAGGTAGAGGCAGGATTGTTGTGTTAGAACCCGTAGCGTCTGGTCACGAGTCAGGGAATGAGGTACCAGTACCACTAGCTATGGAGGAGGAATTTCAAGATCAGACGGCCGAAGATAATGCTGTATCTCAGGCAATGTTACAAGTTTTAGAGAGAGTTACGGGAGCAGGCATGGTTGGAAGCACAACTGAATATTGGTTGGAAGCAATAGAGCGTATAATGGAAGATCTTGACTTCGTAGAAGAGGAGAAGCTGAAGAGAGTCGTGTCTCTTCTCCGGGACGAAGCTTATCAATGGTGGCTTACGGTTAAGGATGGTACTGTGGCTGACCGTATCACCTGGGATTACTTTAGAACGGTGTTACAAAGTAAGTACATTGGGACGAGCTATGTGGATGCGCAGCGCAGAGCATTCCTGAATCTGGTTTAGGGAAGTAGGTCGGTAGCGGCATATGAAGAGGAATTCTTAAGCCTTAGTCGTTATGATCGAGGGATAGTGGCCACAGAACATGAGTGGTGTGTTCATTTTGAGGATGGCCTGAAGGATGATCTACGTGTGTTGATAGCTCCACAACAAGAGCGAAAATTTACTGTGCTTGTGGAGAAAGCTAAGGTAGCTGAGGAGGTGAAACGAGACGAAAAAACTGAATCGGGATAGAGATAGGGGTGGAGGTAAGAGAAATTTTGGATCATCAGGGACAGCCGTGCATACTCAGAGAAGACCTAAGTCGGATGGACCGAGACGGGCTGAGAGACCTGTTGCTGCTAGCCAAACACTGAGTGTGCTCGATGTGGTAAGTTCCATATAGGTGAGTGTTGGGTAGGCAGTGGGAAGTGCTTTAGGTGTGGATCTACGGATCATCAGATAAGAGACTGTCCTCAGCCACGGGATGAGGTAGGACCCACAGGGTAGGGAAATGCTCAGCCGGATAGAGGAGGTCAGCAGCAGCAGAGGGGTCGTGGTCCAGCCAGAGGTGGTAACGATTTCGGTCGAGGCCGAGGAGCACCAGCCGATGTGGGAAACTCGAGGTGAGGCAGGGGTTGGTCTATCTTTGCCAGACTTGAGGGAGGCCAATGCACTGGGTGTTATAATCGGTACATTTTTAATATTTGGTTTGCCTTATACTGCATTGATTGATATTAGGTCGACACATTCATTTGTTACTAGCAGTGTGTCTGGAACTTTAAGTTTAGATTCCGAAACTACCCCTAGGGTGATGAAAGTAATTAGCCCATTAGGACAATCTGTGGTAGTAGATAAACTTTATCAAGAGGTACCCTTAGAAGTTCAGGGAATAGTTTTTCTAACGGATCTGATGGAGTTACCGTTCGGGGAGTTTGACTTAATTTTAGGCATGGACTGGCTGGTGAAGTATCAGGCCAATTTAGATTGTGCAGCCAATCGTATGGTGTTAAAAACCCCCGAGGGAGGTGAAGTGTTAATGATAAGAGAAAGGGGAATTGCCTATCGAATGTGGTGACTGCCCTAAGAGAGGAAAAAATGGTGAGAAAAGGATGCGAGGCAGTTTTAATGTTTGTACGGGCTTTGGAAGCCAAGGACCTAACTGTTGGGGACGTTAGGACGGTAAAGAAATTTCCTAATATTTTCCTAGAAGAGCTTTCGGGATTACCTCTGGATTGAGAAGTAGAGTTTGGAATCGATCTTCTTTCGGGAACAGGCTGGTATCTATTACTCCGTATAGAATGGTGCCGAAGGAGTTGGTGGAATTGAAAGCACAAATCTAGGAGTTGTTGGGTAGAGGGTTTATTCAACCAAGTGTGTCGCCTTGGGGAGCACAGGTGTTATTTGTTAAGAAGAAGGATGGTTCAATACGTATGTGCATTGACTATCGCCAATTGAATAAGCTAACAATCAAGAACAAGTACCAGTTGCCAAGCATCGATGACTTGTTCGATCAGTTGAAGGGGGCCTCAGTCTTTTCGAAGATAGATCTGAGGTCAGGGTATCAAGGAGGCAGATATTCGTAAGACGATTTTTAGAACTCACTATGGACATTACGAGTTCATGGTGATGCCATTTGGGTTGACTAACGCACCAGCAGCATTTATGGTTATGATGAACCGAGTGTTTCAACCCTACTTGGATCGGTTTTTCGTGGTATTTATAGATGATATCTTGGTTTACTTAAGATCGGAAGAGGAGCATGATTCACATCTGTGAGTGGTTTTGTAGATTCTGAGGGAGAAGCAATTGTATGCCAAATTCAGTAAGTGCAAATTTTGGCTAAGTGAAGTTATGTTTTTAGGCCACGTTGTGTCGGCAGAGGGGATTAGGGTTGACCCTCAAAAAATTGAAGCGGTATTAGATTGGAAGCCACCTAGGTCAGTGGAAAAAGTTTGGAGTTTTCTTGGTCTGGCGGGGTACAATCGAAGGTTTGTTGAAGGATTTTCTTTAATTGCGGCACCATTGACTAAGTTATTATAGAAAAAGAGTTTCGTTTATTTGGTCTAGCAAGCAGCAAGAGAGTTTTGAGAAGTTGAAAAGGATTTTGACAGAGGCTCCAGTATTGATTCAACCGGAGGCTGGAAAGAATTCATAATTTACTGTGATGCGTCACACACAGGACTAGGATGCGTGTTGATGCAGGATGGGAAGGTTGTTGCTTATGCATCTTGGCAGTTAAGACCACACGAAGCAAATTATCCCACCCATGATTTGGAGTTGGCGGCGGTGGTTTTTGCTTTAAAGATTTGGAGACACTATCTGTACGGGGAGAAATCTATTATTTATACAGACCATAAGAGCCTAAAATACCTCTTGACCTAGAAGGAGTTGAATCTAAGGCAAAGGAGGTGGATCGAGGTGTTAAAGGATTATGATTGCTCGATCGAGTATCATCCGGGAAAGGCTAATATGGTGGAAGATGCTCTAAGTCATAAGGTAATACTGACTTGAGAGCAATGTTTGCTCACCTTAGTTTGTACGATGATGGGAGTTTATTGGCCGAGCTTCATGTGAAACCCTCATGGGTCAGTCAGGCTAAGAAGAAGTAGCAGACTAATGAGTTGCTAAAGGAGAAGTTTCATGTAGGAACAAGTGATGGATCAACAGACTTCAGTGTGGATGAGGAAGGACTATTATGTTTTCAAGGGAGAGTTTGCATGCCAAAAGATCCTAAATTAAGGCATAGGATTTTGCAAGAAGCGCATGGTAGTCCATACGCTATGCACCCTAGAGGGAGTAAGATGTACCAGGATTTACGAGAACAGTTTTGGTGGCCAGGCTTAAAACGAGAGGTGACCGAATTAGTGGGGAAGTGTTTAACCTGTTAGCAAGTAAAGGCAGAACATTAGTTACCATCAGGGTTGTTGCAGCCGGTAAAGATTCCACAATGGAAGTGGGAAAGGATCACAATGGACTTTGTTAGTGGGATACCTCTCATGCCTACTAAGAAAGATTCAGTTTGGGTGATAGTTGATCGCTTGACGAAGTCTGCTCATTTCATACCGGTACGAGTCGATTACTCTTTGCAGAAATTGGCTAAGCTATACATAGTGGATGTGGTGAGGTTGCATGAAGTACCAGTATCGATCATATCGGACAGGGACCCTAGGTTCACATCACGATTTTGGAAGGCGTTACACCAAGCGTTGGGTACGAAGTTAGATTTCAGTATAGCGTTTCATCCTCAGACCGATGGACAGTCGGAGCGGGTAATTTAGATCTTGGAGAACATGTTAAGGGGATGTGTCATTGATTTCAGAGGTAGTTGGGAAGAGTTTTTACCGTTGGCCGAATTTGCATACAACAACAGCTACCAGTCTAGTATTCAGATAGCGTCCTATAAAGCATTGTATGGGTAGAAGTGTCGTACTCCTACTTGTTGGATGGTATTAGGGGAACGTCAAATTTTGGGACCAGAGTTGGTTACCGAGACGGAAGAGATGGTTGAGTTAATAAGGGCTTGATTAAAAGAAGCATCGGATAGACAGAAGTCCTATGTTGATTTGAAATGTAAGGACATAGAGTTTGCAGTGGGTGACAAGGTGTTCTTGAAGGTATCGCCATGGAAGAAGTTACTGAGGTTCGGACGGAAGGGTAAATTAAGTCCCAGATTTATCGGACCTTATCTGGTGTTGAAACGAGTTGGACCAGTAGCGTATCAGCTAGAGCTACCTTCTGAGCTAAGCCAAATTCATAATGTGTTTCATGTCTCTATGTTGAGACGATATCGTTCGGATCCATCTCATTTGGTACCTGTGGAGGAAATTGAGGTAAGACCTGACCTAACCTTTGAAGAGGAACCAGTGGAAATCTTAGATCGTGATGTCAAAGTGCTACGAAGGAAGACGATTCTGTTGGTTAAGGTTCTATGGCGGAATCATAGTTCTGAGGAGGCTACTTGGGAACCAGAAGAGACGATGTGGCAGTAGTACCTCCATCTATTCTGATCAGGTAATTTTGAGGCCAAAATTTTTTTAAGGGGGTAGAACTGTAACATCCTGAATTAAGGAGCCTATACGTTTAGTGTGTGGTTATGTGTAATGTGTTAATTAGAGTGTTAGGGGTCCAGATTGGGCTCACGTTCGGGCCGAGGCCTTAATCGAATTTTCTGCTTGAACACTCTAGTGGAAAGCCTGGTAGGATAGGGCTTAATGGAGGTTATTTGTGTTTTAGAACACAAGTGGGCTTATGGCCCAGTGGCAAAATGGCGCCACTTAGAGGGAGCAAGGAGGTGGCGTCAACTGAGGAGGCCCAAGCTCAAGTTGCATGAAGCCCAATTCATTTAAATTAAAGTTAGCTAAATTTTGGCATTTAGGTGGGTAAGGTTGGACAGTAACAAGGCTTAAAAATAGGGGGATTAAATGAC
Organism: Gossypium rotundifolium; assembly: GCA_025506655.1. Taxonomy (NCBI): domain Eukaryota; kingdom Viridiplantae; phylum Streptophyta; class Magnoliopsida; order Malvales; family Malvaceae; genus Gossypium; species Gossypium rotundifolium. Next base: position 73,570,558 of record CP106727.1, read on the forward strand.
TTGGATAACATGGATAATATGCTGATAAAGAGAGGGAGAGGTGGTGTTATCTATGCCTCTTTTAGAGGTGTGCTTGGATAAAGATAAGGGAGGAAGTTTAGGAATTATCTGTTGGCCACAATGATGGCCAAAATTCCAGCTCTGAGGGGAGGAGGAATCGGTTTTGATGGGGCATAAGGGGTGCCAAAATTCCCCATGTATAGCAGTCTAGTTCTAGTTTTAAAAAAATGGCATTTTCAATTTTTAGTTGTTAAGTGCCGAAAATTTTAAGTAGTCAAGGGAGGGCTCTCTTCTTTATTTTAGCTTTTAAGATTTCCATCTTCTCTTTTTCTTCTTTTCCGATTAAGAGCCGAAAACTCCCTTAAGCAATCTTTTTCCCCACACTTTTCTGTCATAGCCAACTCTGCCCTAGATTTGCCGAAAATCTTCTTTTTCCTATACTATTTCTATAACTTCTTTATGTTTGATATTGTTCATCCCTTTCAATTAGTCCTCTTTAAAAACCAAAATCATGAACCCCATTTGATTTCTTCATAAAGACCGAACCTCCCTAGATCCCTGTGCACCATCTTTATTTTGATTATCGCAGAAGCCGAAATCTTCTAGGAGTTGTCGAATTCTCTAAAAAGGTAGGTGCCGAATTCTTCTATTCGTTTTCTTCTCATTCGGTTTCTGGATGCCAAAGATGAAAGGCTTATAGGCGTGGTAAGGTTATCTTTTGAGTAACGTTTAGATTGTTCTTGTGTTCACATCTTGAGGTGGCACTTCGAGAAATAGGAGTAGATCGAATCATCCAGATTTCAAAAGCCAAAAACTGTCAATCTCTAAGTATCCTATCTATTTTGGGATGTCAAGGTAAAAGAGAGGATTAGGTCCGTAAACCCAATCCCTAAGATTAAGAAATGAGCGGTGTCTGCTATTCGAGATTGGCCACCGGGTTGTGGACCGGCTTCTGAACAGCATCTTAGGCAGGTAACAATCGTATCGGCTTCTGATAGTGTCGACATAGAGAGTTTCATCTTAACCGTAACCAGGTGTGTAGATCTTTAACACATAAGTTTTGTTGTTTTATATGTATGCTATGGGCTAAAAGTCGAAAAGAGAGGCTGTATGAAAAGTCATATTTCCCAGAAGGGGTAGGCAAGGGATGCCAGGTACGTAATCATAGAAACTTCTCCATGTGTATCGAAGTATGTGAAAGTCTGAGATCTGTTTAGATGGCTTAATGTTTTGATTTTTGCATGTATGTATGCATAGGATGGGATTGATTGATATGTGGAAGTGGAGCAGTCGCGAGGTGATCGGTGGCTTTGCCACATAGGTCACATAGTGATCGGTCTTTATGACAGGCAGCATAGCTGTCGAAATACTACAATATATTACTGAGGTTGCATAGCGATCGGTGGCTTTGCCACATAGGTTACATAGTGATCAGTCTTTATGACAGGCAGCACAGCTGTCGATATGGTGTATAGCGGATGGAGGGTTGATTATAGAAATCCCTACGGTGTGATGGTTGGTACAGGGGTATGTAGAGGATGGACTCTTAGGTTTGGGATGGGCCATGTTGCATGAAATATTTTGTTGTCATTGTGTACGGGCCAAGGCCCATAATGTGTTTGTGGGCCTCAAGGCTTTGATGTGTTTTTCAGGATTTGCACACTGAGTCTTTGTGCCTCACCCTATTATTTTTCCCCGTCTTTTCAGATGAGCAGTAGATCATGGACACGAGAGCTGATGCGGGCTCGAGGGCCATCAAGACTATTATCTACATAGACTTTTCGATTTTTCATTTGAGTTTTAAGTTTTTGGGAATGTTTTTGTAATAAGGCCTCCATAACTTAGGTTTTTGATTTATTTTTTTATGTTAACTTTTTATAAACTTATGTTCTTTATTTTTTCAAAGTCTTAATTATAAAATGAAATGATAAATGGGATTCTCAAACACAATCAACGCAAATGCTTAAAGTTGTTTTAAAAATTTCACAATTATTTAATTAAACGGCTATAATAAACTAAGATTTTCAAAACCCTACAGAGCTAAGTTTTCAAGTTTCAACCCGTAGCATACCAGATCCGGTTATGACGTATGGGCTGGGTTTGGGGTGTTACAGCTATCATTTTGGTACTTTTGAATTTATGTATTTGGTTATATGGCATGTATAGAAGTTGTGGTTAATATGGTATATGTTTATGATAGATTTAGCCAATTGATTTGGCTTGTAAATGAATTATGTTTTCATTAGGTGTATAGCCATGTAATTTGGCTTATTTTTGTATATTTGGCTATGTATATATATATGTGTGTGTGTAAATACCCTTTTGTAATGTGGTTTAAAATTTCCATGTGAATGGTGATTTGTGGATTGGTAGCTTGAGTGTCAAATGGTTGAAATTTGAGATTGATATGCTTGTGGTTTTAGGTTAAATAGTGCATAATTGAAAGTGACCATTTAGGTGATTTGTGAATGTGAAATTAGCATGAATTGAATGGCTTGTTATGATACTTGTGTGACTTGTGGTTGATGGTATGGAATTGGCGTGAACTAGGCTTTGTTGAGATTGGTTTGAATGTCTATTTATGCCATGTTATATGCCTTTTGATTTATATAGGTGAATGCAAGTTTGGATGAGAATGATGGCTTGGTAAATAGCCTAATTTTTGTCCACATAGGCATGTGTCTCAATAGTGTGTGACACAAGGCCGTGTGTCCCCTGGTGTTTGTTTAGAAACCAAGTCAATATGCCCTATAGTTTTGGCATGACCTAGCACATGGCCTGGCACACGGGCATGTGAGGCCATTTCGAAAGGTACACGGGCTGGTCACACGGGCGTACGACTCAAGTTAGAGAGTTACACAGGGTCGGATACGACTCGTGACATGGACTTGTCTTTGGCCGTGTGAGATACACGGCCGGGCCACATGGGCGTGTGTCCCCTGTATTTTGAAAAATTTTCTATGTTTTTCCAAAAAATTTAGAGTTGTTGATTTAGTCCCGAACCACTTTTAATGTTTATTTTTGGCCTTGAGGGCTCATGTTAGGGACCATATGATTGTATTTGTATGGTTTTTAATTGATATGAAAATTGAAACACCGCAAACCCGGCCCACGAGCCTTCACTGGATCTGGTATGTTTCTCGTTGTAATCCGGTTCAAAATTCTTTTGTGACTTTGGAAAAACGATGTGTTTTGAAGGAAAGATTGTTTTTGGGTTGGGCTCGAGTTGGAAACAAGTTAATTTTATACTTGAAATCCCTTGATCTTAAGTGACAAAACATTTAGAGTTTAATTTATGATAAATTTACTTAGTCTTTAAAAAAATATTTTGTAGCATGATAAATGGAAGTAAATTCCCAAAAAAAAATTCAAAGTACTTAAAATAAAAAAAGTCCAAAACAAAGTAAAATCTGAACTTCACATGGCCTCCACTAAGCTCCTGCCGACCCAGCCCATCACTGATCATCACTTGGAAGAAAATGTTCCCCAACGGGGTGAGTCAAATAGACTCAATGTGTAACCAACACTAAAATTTAACAATTTAGGCATACATTATCATATCACATACATAGTCATATAATTGATAGGAAATAATGATGCAACCGAACCCAAACCTATATGGCGGCCGCACACATCACCCGTACCATCGCACACGTGGGGACTACTAAGTCAACCCTCCATCCGCTACACACCATCGAAGGCGTCATTGCAATGACGTGCTCATCGCCCTTATAAGATTCGTGGCATAGCCACCAGATTAAATAATTGTGACCAAAGTCACCACATTCAGATAATGTGACCGAAGTCACCACATTCAAATATCGTGGTATTACCACCACTTTCACTTCCCCTTTCACAATGACCCATATGCCCATGTCATACAAAACATGCCAAATTCTTAATTCACATTCTTATAGTTTCATATGTGTGTCAAAATAAATGTTTATCATAATCCTAGTAAGAGTAGGAAAACATACCTGAGTACTTTGTACCATAGCATGGTACTTTAGCCATATTCACATTCTTACAAACATTCTAGTATTAAATATTGCCATAAATCTTATTAAAAGATAGTGTGGGGTACACACCTGATTCGCTTAATGCTTTCAATCCAAATCCCGAAAATCCGATCTAAAGCCTTAGATCCTTAGTCCCTACATTCGGCCATCACTTAGAAATTTAATGAAGACCATTCGGCCATTAAACCAAGACCCAATAGGTTTATCGTAACCCAAAACTTACCTTGGTGCCGATTTCTCTATTAATCAAATCCCGAATTCACACACTGAGTTCCCCTTGTAATCGGCCTTACACAAAATGAATGTGAATCCCGAGATTCCTCCTTATCCTTGTCGATTTGGCCCTAAATACACATAGCCAAAATCGGTCACACTTAATACCAATAATATGGCCTTAGGTCGAATACTAACAACCACATACTTAACTTACCAAATCCCAAAAAGTCACTCATTGCCTTTGAATTGTCGAGATCCCTATATGAACTAACTGTTAGAAACGACTAATTTTAATAACCAATAAGACTTATGGCCGCATTGAACATATCACCTTACTTGATCAATTGAATTCCAAAATGACCCTTAATGCTTCCTTCCTTCGGCTACACACAAAAGAACACAAGATCATGGCTCCATATACATTCGGCCATGCCTAAAACCAAGGCCTGGACACTTGAATTCGGCACATTAAAATAATGGACCAAAACCGATTTCTAAAGAAGTACTTACCACTCCACGTTGCTTGAAGAGAACCAAAAGTAAGTAGTCGACAACCCCTTTCCTTAAAGATTCGGCTTTGAGAGGAAGAAAAGAGAAGAAATCGGCAATGGTGGAATGTAAATTCGGCTAGCATAGGGAGTATTTCAGCTTATCAAAATAAAAGACAAGAGGAGAATTTTTTCCAGAAAATTTCGACAAAGGAATAAGGGAGGAAGGAATGAAAATTGACCAAGGAATTCAGTAAAAGAGATGAAAAGAACAATTGGCCTCACACTCCTCCTTTTGGCCGAAACTACACCAAGAGAGTCCCTTGGCCGGCCATCACATGCTCCCTCATCCCTCATTTTTCTCCTCTTATCACCTCATCTAAAATTACTAAAGTAAAAAGAAATAATCCATCATTTATCCCCTACTCTTCTAGCCAAATTTTAATAAATGTAAGTGTCCCTTTTGCCGTCCACTTCTCTAACTCCTTGCAGCCAAAAATAAAAATTCTTTTTGCTTCCCTTGTGGCTCGAACACAAGCCCTTTCCCCCTAGCAGATGGCGTCACACACTAAAGCCCTAAGTGGCGCCTTGTAGCCACTTTGCTAAGCCCATGTTCATGTCTCATTTCCCTTACATTTTCTCTTAAGGCCCTATCAACCTAGCTTCCTCTTAAACTTAAAACTTAATATTTTCTAAAGTATTTTCCTATTATTCTTAAGTTCACAAACATTCATAAATACACATTCAAACTCACAATGACATGCTATTTCACACATTTTAGCAATAATGCATAAGCCTAATTTCAGGATATTACAGTTCTACCCCCTTAAAATAATTTCGTCCTCTAAATTACCTGGCTAGAATAAGTGAGGGTATTGCTGTCGCATTGCCTCCCCTGGCTCCCACGAAGCTTCCTATGATCCATGATTATGCCATAACACTTTGACTAGAGGAACTGATTTTCGTCGTAACACTTTCACATCTCATTCTAGAATCTGAATCGGTTCTTCCTCGTAGGATAAATCTGGCCTTAGCTCCACCTCTTCAACCGGGACTACATGAGATGGATCCGATCGGTAACGATGTAGCATGGACACATGGAATACGTCGTGCATCTGCTTCAACTCAGGTGGCAATTCCAACTGATATGCAACTGGTCCAACTCGCTTCAACACTCGATAGGGTCTTATAAACCTTGGGCTTAGCTTCCCTTTCCGACCAAATCTCATCACCTTCTTCCAATGCGACACCTTAAGGAATTCTTGGTCTCCCACATCAAATTCTATTTATTTTCGTTTGAGATCTGCATATGACTTCTTCCTATCCGATGCTTCCTTCAACCGTGCATGAATTATCACAACCTTCTCTTCGGATTCTGCCACAATCTCTGGACCAAAAACTCGACGTTCTCCTAACTCTATCCAACACGTAGGAGTTCGACACTTCCGACCATACAACGCTTTATACAGTGCCATCCGAATACTAGCCTGATAGCTGTTGTTGTAGGCAAATTCCGCTAGAGGCAAATATTCCTCCCAACATCTTCTGAAGTCCATCACACAGCCCTTCAACATATCCTCCAACACTTGGATTACCCGTTCAGACTGCCCGTCCGACTATGGATGAAAAGCCGTAGTAAAATCCAACTTAGTGCCTAAACCCTGATGTAACGCTTTCCAGTACCGAGAAGTAAACCTTGGGTCCCTTTCTGAGATAATCGACACCGGCACTCCATGCAACCTTACGACTTCGCCATATACAACTTTGCTGGCTTCTGCAAAGAATAATCGACTCTCACCAGAATAAAGTGCGCGGACTTGGTCAAACGATCCACTATTACCCATACCGAGTCCTTCTTAGTAGGCGTAAGGGGAAGCCCACTAACGAAGTCCATGGTAATTCTCTCCCACTTCCACTGTGGAATCTTGATTGGATGAAGCAACCCTGACGAAACTTGGTGTTCAGCCTTAACTTGCTGACACGTCAAACACTTGCCGACAAATTCTATAACTTTCTTTTTCAGACCAGGCAACCAAAACTGTTCTCTTAAGTCTCTGTACAACTTAGTGCCTCTAGGATGCATAGCATAAGGGCTACTATGCGATTCCTGAAGAATCCTTCGCCTAAGGTCCTTATCATTAGGCATACAGACCTTGCTCTTGAAACACAACACTCCTTCGCCATTAATGCCATAATCTTCCAACTCTCCATTCTGTACTTGTTGTAGCTTAGCACTTAGGTCCTTATCAGCCAACTATCCCTCTTTCACTTCATTCAACCACGTCGGCTTGACTTGTAACTCTGCCAATAGGCTTCCATCATCATACAAACTCAAGTGTGCGAACATCACCCTCAGATCGAAACAACCTTCTGACTTAGGGCATCCGCCACTACATTCGCCTTGACCGGATGGTACTCTATTGAACAGTCATAGTCCTTCAGTAACTCCACCCACCTTCGCTGCCTTAAGTTTAACTCCTTCTGAGTCAACATATACTTAAGACTCTTGTGGTATGTGTAGATCATTGACTTTTCCCCATAAAGATAGTGCCTCCATACCTTAAGAGCGAAGACCACTGCTGCTAGTTCCAAGTCGTGCGTCGGGTAGTTAACCTCATGAGGCCTTAATTGCTGAGACGCATAAGCAACTACCTTTCCCTCTTGCATCAAAACGCATCCCAATCCAGTATGAGAAGCGTCACAATACACCACGAAGTCCTTTCCTGCCTCAGGCTGAATTAGAATCGAGCTTCAGTCAAAACCCTTTTAAGCTTCTCAAAGCTCTCCTGCTACTTATCCGACCACACAAAGGGTACTTCCTTCCTCAACAACTTTGTCAAAGGCGCTACTATTGACGAGAACCCTTCTACAAACCTTCTGTAATAGCCTGCGAATCCCAAGAAACTACGGATCTCTGCCACCGACTTAGGTGGTTTCCAATCCAACACTGCTTCAATCTTTCAAGGATCCACCCTTATTCCTTCAGCAGACGCCACGTGCCCTAAGAATGCAACCTCCTTAAGCCAAAATTCACACTTGCTGAATTTGGCATAGAGCTTCTTCTCCCTTAACACTTGTAGCACAATCTAGAGATGCTCATCATGCTCCTCCTCAGTCTTAGAGTATACGAGGATGTCGTCGATGAACACAACGATGAACCGATCTAAGTAAGGATGAAAAACCCGGTTCATCATATCCATGAATGTGACTGGGGCATTTGTCAACCCGAACGACATTACCACAAACTCATAGTGGCCGTATCTTATCCTAAAGGCTGTCTTATGGATATCCGCCTCCTTCACCTTCAACTGATGATATCCTGACCTTAAGTCAATCTTTGAGAACACTGCCGCCCCCTTAAGCTGATCAAACAAGCCATCAATCCTTGGCAAAGGATACTTGTTCTTGATGGTCAGCTTATTCAACTGACGATAGTCTATGCACATATGCATAGTTCCATCCTTCTTCCTCACAAATAGAACCGGTGCTCTCCATGGAGACACACTAGGTCGGATGAACCCACGGTCTAGCAATTCCTAGATTTGGGCCTTGAGCTCAACCAACTCCTTTGGTGCCATTCTGTATGGGGCAATGGACACAGAAGCTGTACCCAGCAGCAAGTCAATTCCAAACTCCACCTCCCTATCCGGGGGTATTTCGGGTAATTCCTTCGGAAAGACATCCGCAAAATCCTTTACAGCTCGTACTCCACTAACTCCTCCTTCTTTTCCATCCAACGCACTAATAAAGGTCAAAAATGCCTTGCACCCTTTATGAACCATCTTTTCAGCCTTTTGCGCTGAAACTACATTAGACAAGTAGTTTCTTCTTTCTCCTATCATAATGACCACCTTATCCTCCGGGGTCCTTAACTCCATTCGCTTAGCTACATAGTCCAACACAGCCCGATGGTTTACTAGCTAGTCCATTCCAAGTATAAGATCAAATTCTTCGAAGGGAAGTTCCATCAAGTCGGCAGAAAATACTATGCCTTGAATTTCTAAAGGTACACTCCGAAAGATCTTATTTACCACTACAGTTTGACCTAGTGGGCTTACTACAGTCATCTCTCTATCCGAAAGTTCAGAGGCTATGTCTAGAGTTTCAACTACTCTACATGTAATATAAGAATGGGTCGAGCCCACATCAATCAAAGAATAATAAGGCTTTCCAAATACAAGGAACGAACCGGTTATGACGTCCGGCGCGTCTCTCTCTTCCCTATGGTGGACCGCATAAACCAAACCCACTGCCTTGCCTCAGTATTAGCAACACCTCGGCCCGGTGTTCCATGCCCTCTACCAGCACCATTCCCTCAGTTATTTGGACCACGACCCCGCTGAGGCTGCTGTCCGCCTCTACTAGCCTGATTAACATTCTGAGCTACTGGTCGATTCCCATCTGGTCTCATCGGACAGTCCTTAATCATATGGTCCTTTGACCCACATTTGAAACATCCACCCGTCTTCTTCCAGCATTCGCCTAAGTGCTTCTTCCCACACTACTCACAAGTACGATATTGCCCTCCAGTACCAATTTGTTGACCTCGCGGCCCATCAACTCTAGGCCTTTTCTGAGCATTCCCAGATGATCCAGATGACCCAAAGCCTTTCTTATTTCTATTCCGATCAGAGCTCTGCCTTATAGAGTCCTTAATTCCTTTGGCTACCTTAGCCTTTTCTACTAATGTGGCAAACTCCCGCTCCTGGTGTGGGGCTATCAATAACCTCAGGTCATCCCTTAGCCCGTCCTCAAATCGAACACACCGCTCATGTTCCGTAGCCACTACTCCTCGAGCATACCGGCTCAACCTCAGAAATTTAGCTTCGTACTCTGCTATAGACTTCTTCCCTTGAACCAACCCTAAAAATGCCTTCCTCTACTCATCAATATATCTGGTTCCCACATACTTCTTCTGATACACTGCCTTAACATACTCCCAGGTTAGATCCTCAACTGTGGCACCATCCCGAACTGTGAGCCACCATTGATATGCTTCATCGCGTAGTAGTGCCACCATTCCCTTCAACTTCTCCTCAGGGGTCAGATCAAGCTCATCCATAATTCGCTCGGTCGCCTCCAACCAATATTCAGCTGTACTGGGTGCCACACCAGATACTCCACGAAATACTTCAGCTCTGTTGGCTTGGAGTTGCTCGGGTATAGATTTTGAGCTCCCATATTCCTTCCAGCACCAGCCACCATTTTAAGAACTCGCAGCACAGCCTGCGATACAGCATCTCCTCCCCTCTAATCTTGCTACTCAACACCAACAGCTGGTGGTGGTGGTGGCGGTGGTACCTCATTCTCTAATCGTTGACCCAATCTAACGGGTTCTGACACGGTCATTCTACCTCGACCGCGTCCTCGTATATTGCGACCACGTCCCCTAGAGCTCATTTCTAATACCACGCTTTAATCTAATTAAGAAATTTTATGCATTAGCCATTGTTTCACTGATTATTCACGAAGAAGTTTTATGAAAAGAGTCTAGTAGCAGTTCTTTTGATCAATCAAAGTTTCAAGTTTTCTATCCTAATTCATAGAAAGGCACATCCATTCCATAGTATCTCCCATACACATTCACTCTTCGAACATTTCTGTCCGTTCCTATCCCAGGGGTATTTTCGTAATTTGTCCTACAGGGGTATTTTTGTAATTTGTCAAAATAAGGTTCCTTGGTGATTTTGTCAATTAGGGTATTTTGGTAATTTTGCATTCTCGGGGGTATTTTGGGAAATTTGGAAATCCAAGGGTATTTTGGTAATTAACCCGGGTAAATTTGTAAATCTTAATAAATCAAGGGTATTTTGAATTTTACGAAACTTGGGGGTTGTTTTTGAGAATTTGTTTTCCAAATCAGTGTTGTTGCAGAAATTTTTGAAGATCGGGGGTCATTCTGGTAATTTTGTAACTCGGGGGTATTTCGGTAATTTATAGATTAGGGGTAATTTTCGTAGTTTTTTTTTTCCAAAATCAAGGTATTTTGATATTTTGTAGATTTAGGGTTTTTTGAACTAAGTAATGAAATTTTAATAAGAACTGTGGGTAATATGAGTATTTTATAAACCAAGGGCATTTTGGTAATCTTACCACTAGGGGCATTTTAGTAATTTTTTTTAAAAAAAATGTCAGAAAAATTTTATAGAATAGCTTTTACAAATCAAAAGGGTAATTTAGAAATTTTAGAACTAGGGTTTCCATAAAAATACGGCTAGTCCCTTTCGGGTTTTAGTTAGGGGTTTAGCCCGTGAATAAGTCCTCTTGGTTATGGTGAACCCAAGCTACGCGCCAGGTAGGATTCGAGTGGAGAGGAGGTGAGTCACGCAGACTGCTTAAATACCAAACTCCCACCGAAACCAATCCTAGACATGCGCACCATGGTTGCCACACCCTAACTCGGTGACTTAACCATAAGTTTGTTTAGTTAGGCATTTAAGTTTTATGTATTTTTGTTGGGGTAACCTAGTCCTAGGGTTGGGGTACTTATCATGCTAATCTACGTTCCATTCCATTTCTACCCTTCTACAAGTCACAATATAAATCACACAAGAGATCGGAGTACTTGCCTGGTGGACTTCGGGTTTGAAACTTAGTGTGCCATGCCAGAAAACCCTGCTTAATTCACAAAATTCCTTTTGGGCTTAACTTTGAAAATGTTTTGGGCCTTAAACCCAAGGTCGAGAGTTTAAAACTGGGCTCTAATACCAAACTGAAACACCCCAAACTCGGCCCACGAGCCTTCACCGGATCTGGTATGTTTCTCGTTGTAATTCGGTTTAAAATTCTTTTGTGACTTTGGAAAAACGATGTGTTTTGAAAGAAAGATTGTTTTTGGGTTGGGCTCGAGTTGGAAACAAGTTAATTTTATACTTGAAATCCCTTGATCTTAGGTGACAAAACATTTAGAGTTTAATTTATGATAAATTTACTTAGTCTTTAAAAAAATATTTTGTAGCATGATAAATGGAAGTAAAATAAAATAATTCAACTATGGCCTTATTACATCAAATAATTCCTTAAAAAAAAAATTCAAAGTACTTAAAATAAAATAAGTCCAAAACAAAGTAAAATCAACTTCACATGGCATCCACTAAGCTACCGTCGACCCTAGGCCTATCACCGATCGTCACCGAAGAAAATGTTCTCAGCGGGTGAGTCAAACAGACTCAATGTGTAACCAACACTAAAATTTAACAATTTAGGCATACATTATCATATCACATACATAGTCATATAATTGATAGGAAATAATGATGCAACCCAAACCAAACCTATATGCCACCGCTACACATCACCCGTACCATCCACGCATAATCGTGGGGACTACTAAGTCAACCCTCCATCCGCTACACACCATCGAAGGCAGTCGCTGTAGTCGACGTGCTCATCGCCCTTATAAGATTTGTGGCATAGCCACCAGATTAAATAATTGTGACCGAAGTCACCACATTTAAATAATGTGATCGAAGTCACCACATTCAGATATCGTGGTGTTACCACCACTTTCACTTCCCCTTTCACAATGACCCGTATGCCCATGTCATACAAAACATGCCAAATTCTTAATTCACATTCTTATAGTTTCATATGTGTGTCAAAACAGATATTTATCATAATCCTAGTAAGAGTAGGAAAACGTACCTGAGTATATTGTACCATAGCATGGTACTTTAGCCATATTCACATTCTTATAAACATGCTCATATTAAATATTGCCATAAATCTTATTAAAAGATAGTGTGGGGTACACACCTGATTCGCTTAATGCTTTCAATCCAAGTCTCGAAAATCTGATCTAAAGCCTTAGATCCTTAGTCCCTACATTTGGCCATCACTTAGAAATTTAATGAAGACCATTCAGCCATTAAACCAAATCCCAATAGGTTTATCGTAACCCAAAACTTACCTTGGTGTCGATTTCTCTATTAATCAAATCCCGAATTCACACACTGAGTTCCCCTTGTAATCGGCCTTACACAAAACGAACGTGAATCCCGAGACTCCTCCTTATCCTTGTCCATTTGGCCCTAAATACACATAGCCAAAATCGGTCACACTTAATACCAATAATATGGCCTTAGGTCGAACACTAACAACCACATACTTAACTTACCAAATCCCGAAAAGTCACTCATTGCCTTTGAACTGTCTAGATCCCTATATGAACTAACTGTTAGAAACGGCTAACTTTAATAACCAATAAGACTTATGGCCGCATTGAAAATATCACCTTACCTTGATCAATTGAATTCCAAAACGACCCTTAATGCTTCCTTCCTTCGGCTACACACAAAAGAACACAAGATCATGGCTCCATATACATTCGGCCATGCCTAAAACCAAGGCCTGGACACTTGAATTCGACACATTAAAATAAACGACCAAAATCGATTTCTAAAGAAGTACTTACCTTAAAGATTCGGCTTTGAGAGGAAGAAAAAAGAAGAAATCGGCAATGGTGGAATGTAAATTCGGCTAGCACAGGGAGTATTTCGGCTTATCAAAATAAAAGAGAAGAGGAGAATTTTTACCAGAGAATTTCGGCAAAGGAATAAGGGAGGAAGGAATGAAGATTGACTAAAGAATTCAGCAAAAGAGATGAAAAGAACAATTGGCCTCACACTCCTCATTTTGGCCCAAACTACACCAAGAGAGTCCTTGGCCGCCATCACATGCTCCCTCATCCTCATTTTCTCCTCTTATCACCTCATCTAAAATTAATAAAGTAAAAAGAAATAATCCATCATTTATCCCCTACTCTTCTAGCCGAATTTTAATAAAAATAAAACTCATATTGTAAGTGTCCCTTTTACCGTCCACTTCTCTAACTCCTTGTAGCCAAAAATAAAAATTCTTTTTGCGTCCCTTGTGGCTCGAACACAAGCCCTTTCCCCCTAGCATATGGCGTCACACACTAAAGCCCTAAGTGGCGCCTTGTAGCCACTTTGCTAAGCCCATGTTCATGTCTCATTTCCCTTACATTTTCTCTTAAGGCCCTATCAACCTAGCTTCCTCTTAAAGTTAAAACTTAATATTTTCTAAAGTATTTTCCTATTATTCCTAAGTTCACAAACATTCATAAATACACATTCAAACTCACAATGACATGTTATTTCACACATTTTAACAATAATGCATAAGCCCAATTTCAGGATATTACAAAAATTGTAATTCGAATTGTATGTTTTTGTATGAGATTAGTCTGGTAATGCTTCGTAACCCTATTATGGCGATGGATACGGGTTAAAGGTGTTACAATTAGAGCTCTACTTTTGCACATTTTTTGATTTAGTCCTCTTTACATAATTAAGCATACAAACGTCAAAATTTCTTAACGAAATTTTAATACAACCTTACTAACATCCTATAGACATCAAAATATTTTAAAAAAATCTACTCATTGGATTTGTGGTCCCGAAACTACTATTCCTATTTCACTGAAAACTAGCTATTACAACTCTCCACCTAAATAAGTTTTTGTCCCCGAAAATGTTACCAAAAAAGAGGTTCAGGTACTACATTGTCATTGCTTCTTCTGGTTCCCAGGTAGCCTATTCTATTCCATAACGTTTCCAGAGAACTTTCACTAAACCTATACTTTTATTTCTCAATTCTTTAACTTCCCGAGCTAGAATTCTGATCGGTTCCTCACTGTACGTATTTTTTGGTTGTAATTACGTGTAATTACGCGTGAAGGATCTGATCGATACCGTTGTAACAGCGATACATGGAATAAATTATGAATATTTTTTAACTCTGATGGCAAAGCTAATATGTAGGCTATTGGCCCTGTAACACCCCTTACCCATAATCAACACCGAAACCAGGTATTAGGCATTACCAAACATAACTTACTCAAACATACAACATCGGGCCTTAAAATTTCTTTTCAACTCTACACTTTTCATTTGAATTCATAACATCCCTTTTATAGGTCTACGGGACCTTAAACATACGTATGGAGTGGTTTGAGACTAAATGGAAACTTTTGAATACTTAGAAATTTTTTTTTACACAAAACAGGACCACACGCCCGTGTGATAAGGGACACGCCCGTGTGGACAGGCCGTGTAGTCACACATGCCCATGTCCCTAACTCGTGTGGATTTTATTTTTCATTTCAAACCTATAGGGGTTTTCACACTGCTGGACTCACGCCCATGTCCATGGTCCGTGTCCTCCACACGGCCACGATACGCCCGTGTCTTAACCCGTGTCCAAAAACCTTGACATTCTGTTTCTGATGCCATCATCCCATTATGATCACAGGGCCAAGGCACACACACGTGTCCTTAGACAATGTGGTGAATTAAATTCCTAAATTCAGGTGTAGACTTCACACGGCCTGGGCATATGACCATGTCTTAGGCCGTGTCTCCCACACGGTTGAGACACACAGCTGTATCTCCGCCCGTGTGGTTACTACGGAGCATACCAACTTACTAACTTAGCTTGTAGAGGGACACACGGCCTAACCACAGGCCCATGAAGCTAGCCATGTGTCACACACAGCCTAGACACACGCCCATGTGTCTACTCGTGTGGACAAGAACAAGGCTATTTACCAAGTCCTTACTGCCTCCCCTACTTACACCATCATAAACCACATTAAACAACCAACTTATTCATGCATAAATACCCAAATTAAACAACCATACAACTTGCACATTCATGAATAATCTCATCATTTCATAGATTAATAAGAAAGAGCCACCAACTATGGCCTTATACAAAAGAATTCATCCTCAAATGAGCCAACACATTTGGCCAAAACAATATGACATTCAACTAAATCTAAGTCCCTATACATGCCATACTCAAAATGCTAAATCTAACTATACCAAGATGTGCTGATAGTGTTGGTGATCCTCAGATTATCTCCGTATCCCAAGCTGGCTCTTCGACACTATAAAACAAGGGAAAAGAGAAAGGAGTAAGCTTTAAGCTTAGTAAGTCTATATGTAAACAATAAGCATCATACCACATACTTATCAATCAAAACATTACGTACTATGTAAAGAAAAACAATTCATATCCTCATAATCATGCTTACTCATTTCAAACCTTACCACATCCTAAACACATATCATAAACATTGCTCATATTTCCTTGCACTTATATCTTGCACTTATCGCCACAAAACCACATGTAATTTCATTTAAACAAGTTTTTCAATGAACACTTTGGAATATTGTCGGATACTTGGTGGTTTTGCACACAGCCCACCATTTAATAACAAACAAGGTGGTATTGCACACAGCCCATCGTTAATAACTAACAAGGCAATATCGCACATAGCCCAGCAACAATAATAATTACGGTGGTATCGTACACAGCCACCAATAATTACATATTTACGGATATTTATCCGTACCCATATTTTTATCCCGAAGTTCATTAGAGAATTCTTCATTTTCTTCCATTTTTAATAATTCTCACCAATAAGCAATTACATCCACACAATGCATTAATAGGTAAAATCATACATCCTAAGGATGTATCGTTTACATATAAACTTACCTCGATACAAAATATGTCAGTTTGCAATTTAATCCGTAACCTTGCCTTTCACCCGGTCAAGGTTGATTCCACATTCTTCTTGATCTATAATGACATATTTAACTTATTAAATCACCACATTATTCAGAACATTTCAAAGTTTCTATTTTGAAAAAATTACCATTTTGCCCCTATACTGTCACAAAATTACACTTTTACCCTTAGGCTCGTAAAACAAAATGTGTTTATTTTTCACACACCCAAGCCTAGCCAATTCCTATCCCCTCTTATAGCAACTCAAGATTTCAATTATTACACACATTTACTACTAATTTTACAACCTTTACAAAAAGGTCATTTTAGGTGTTTTCATGGAAAAACCTTTCACAAAAGTTGTGTATTAACTCACTAGGATTCATTATCTTCCATAAAATTTTAGGAATCAACATAAACATTGACTTGGAAAATCCCTAGACTCTCTACCATTATACAAAATAGTCCCCTCATTGGCTAGCTTAAGCTTTAGGGGTTCCAAAAGTACAAAAATTATCAAAAAACCACCAAAATCGCTTACTTGCAAGGAGGGTAAGTTGCTAAAATTTCAAGCTCCCAAACTCCTATTCTTGCTAGGATTTTCGGTGGAGGAAGAAGATAATAGGAAAAAGATGATAACTTTTTATGTTTTTTTATTCAATTAAGTCACCAAAACCCACCTAACCATTGACCTTTTCTCATCCTTGTCCCCATGGCCGGCCAACACACTCTCAATGGCCTAATTGCACATTAAATGCCTCCAATTTAAAGTTCTATAGCTATTTGACACCTCTAGCTAGTAAAATAAAACTTTTGCACTTAATGCGGTTTAGTCCTTTTTCACAATTAAACATGTAATCACCAAAATTAATGCACCAAAATTTTCATGCACTCATATAATCAAGATGTAAGACAAAAAATAATATTAAAAATAATTTTACTGGTTTCTGATTAGTGTTTTCGAAACCACTATTCTGACTAGCCTCAAAATTGGGTTATTACAACTCTCTCCCTTTAGAGATTTTCATCCCCAAAAATCTTCCTATAAAGAGATTTGGGTACTGTTCCATCATGGTTTCTTCCAGTTCCCACATAGCCTCTTCTATAGCATGCTTTTGCCACAACACTTTCACCAAGGCTATGCTTTTGTTCCTCAACTATTTAACCTCTCGAGCCAAAATCTTAATTGGTTCCTCTTCATAGGTCATATCCGATCGTATCTCAATTTTAGTCGAAGGAACTACATGCGAAGGATCACAACGATATCAATGCAACATCGACACATGAAACACGTTGTGTATTTTCTCTAACTCAACCGGCAAAGCTAACTTGTAAGCTACTGGTCGAATCCTTTCAATAACCTCATACAGTCCTATGAATCGCAGACTCAAGTTGCCCTTTCGACCAAATATCAATATTTTTTTCCACAGAGATACTTTCAGGAATACTTTATCGCCCACCTTGAACTAAATTTATTTCCTTTTTAAATCCGCATATGACTTTTATCGCCTGAAGCAGCTCTCAGACTATCACGGATCACTTTCACTTTCTCTTAGGCTTCTTTAACCAAATCAACCCCGTGTATTTTCTTCTCACTAAGCTTGGTCCAATACAATGGAGTCCGGCACTTGCGACCATATAATACTTCGTACGGTGCCATCCGTATACTCGACTGATAACTGTTGTTGTAGGCAAATCCAACCAAAGGTAGAAATTTTTCCCAACTACCTTCGAACTCTCAAACACAACATCGGAGCATATCCTTGAGAACTTGAATCACTTTTTCAGATTGGTCATCGGTTTGTGGATGGAACGCAGTATTAAAATTCAATTTAGTACCCAAGGCTTCTTGTAGCTTTTTCCAAAACATCGAAGTAAACCTTGGATCTCTATCTGAGATAATAGACATAGACACCCCATGTAATCTCACAATTCCAGCAATATACAGCTCAGCCAACTTGTCAAGTGAATAATTAACACGTACCGGTATAAAGTGAGTCGATTTCGTTAATCTATCAATGATAAACCCACACAGTGTCTTTCTTTTTCAGAGTCGTAGGTAATCCTATTAAAAAATCCATCGTGATTCGGTCCCAGTTCCACTCAAGAACCATCATTGACTGAAGTAATCCTGAAGGTACTTGATGCTCAACTTTCACTTGTTGACAAGCCAAACACTTTGTAACAAACTCGGAGATATCTCTTTTCATACCCGGCCACCAATACAACTTCTTAAAATCATTATACATTTTTGTGCTGTCCGGATGTACTGACAAACAACTATTGTGTACCTCATGTAAAATTTTCCGAATCAACTCATCATCTTTAGGTACACAAACTCTATCATGAAACATCAAACAACCATCTGAACCAACCCGTAAATCAGAGTTATTTCCCAATTCGCACCGAGCTCTCTTAACTTGCATTTCACTATCATTCTTTTGAGCTTCATGAGTCTGCTAAATAAATAATGGCCTAGCCCTCAACTCGGCCAAGATAGAACCATTATCAGACAATGCTAAGCTCGTACTCATAGCTCTCAAAGCATACATGGATTTTTTGTTCAAGGCATCTGCAACCACATTCGCTTTCCCCGGATGGTAATCGATTATTAGCTCATAATCCTTCAATAATTCAAGCCATCTCCTTTGTCGCAAATTCAAATCCTTTTGGTTTATCAAGTATTTCAAACTCTTGTGATCAGTAAAGATTCGGCATTTCTCACCATATAAATAATGACGCCAAATCTTCAAAGCAAAAACGATAGCAGCCAACTCCAAATCGAGACTCAGATAATACTTTTCATACGATTTTAGTTGTCTCAAGGCATAAGCTACTACTTTACCCTCTTGCATCAACACACAGCCAAGACTATTTAATGACGCAGCACTATAGATTACAAAATCCTTTCCCGATTCAGGTTGTACCAAAACTAGTGCTTTAATCAATAATGCTTTCAGTTTCTCGAAACTCTATTTGCACCTCTCGGTCCATTCAAACTTAACATCCTTATGTAGCAATCTCGTCATTGGTGTACCAATCATGGAGAACCCTTTAACGAACCGTCTATAGTAACTTGTTAAGCCCAAAAAGCTCCTAATCTCTTACACATTCCTCGGCGGTTTCCACTCCACAATAGCGAGATCTTACTCGGATCAACTCTAATTCCATCACCCGACACAATGTGTTCTAAGAATCTGACCTCTTGGAGCCAAAACTCAATCTTGCTAAACTTAGCATATAACTGCTTATCTCTTAGAGTTTACAAAATAGTTCTCAGGTGCTCCACCCAAAAATAAATTAGTATGTCGTTGATAAAAATAACTACAAATTTATCTAGGTACGATCGAAAAATATAGTTCATTAAATCCATAAATATCGCAGGAGCATTCGTTATGCCAAAGGGCATGACAAGGAACTTGTAATGACCATTCCTCATGTGAAATGTAGTTTTCGGTACATCTTGCTCCTTAGCTCTCAACTGCTAATAGCCAGACCTCAGGTTTATCTTAGAAAACACCGTGGCTCCTTTTAATTGGTCGAACAAATCATCAATTCTTGGCAGAGGATACTTATTTTTCACTGTCACCTTGTTAAGCTGTCTATAGTCTATAACAGTCTCATCGACTCATCTTTCTTCTTTACAAAAAGTACTGAAGCACCCTACGGTGAATAGCTCAGTCTTGCAAAACCCTTATATGTTAACTCTTGTAACTGAACCTTCAACTCTTTTAACTCCAACGGTGCCATTTTATATTGGGCAACCAAAATAGGTGCCGAACCCGAAACTAACTCAATGCCAAACTCAACTTCTCTAACTAGAGGCAATCCAGGTAACTCTTTCAAAAACATGACCGGATACTCGCATTTCACAAGCACTAATTCAATCTTTACTTTTAACTCTTATGGATTCAACACAAATGCGAGATAGGACTCATACCTTTTTATCATGTATTTCTCAGCTACCATAGATGAAATCACTACAGGCAAACTATCCAATTTACCTAATTCAACCCGAATGATATCTCCATTTACACATCTCAGTTCAATAAACTTACTACCACAGTTTACTAAAATATTATGAGCAGTCAACCAATCCATGCCAAGAATTAGGTCAAATTCATTAAACATAAACAACATGAGATTAGCTGGAAAACAATAACCTCTAATTATCTAGGGAAAATTTCTACACACTTTTCAACTAGCACATGCTTGCCTAATGGGTTTGGCACTTTTATCACAAATTATGTAGACTCAACAAGCATACTCATGCTAGACACCAATTTCATACAAATATAGTAATGGGTAGACCCCGGGTCAATCAAAGCAATAACAAAAATATCATGAAGAGAAAAAGTATCCTTAATCACGTTTGGAGATGATGCCTTGTAACAGTCCAATTTAGACCCTAATTGGAACAAGTGGTTTTGGGACCACTTATTCGATTTAAAATATTAATTTTATTATTTTAATAATGTTTACAGTGTGGTAGTATTACTGTGTGAAAGTTTTGTAAAGAAATTTTACCGATTAAATAATTAATTTGGTAAAAAAGATTAAATCACGTAAAAAGAAAACTACGTGTGCCATTATTAAAATGAATTATTTGATAATGGATTTATAAATGAGAGTCCTTGCATGGTAATTATACCATTGCATATTTAAGTGGACGGTTGTGGACCTTGAATTACATAATTTATATGGTTATTAAACATGGGTATTTTGGTAAATTATGGAATAATGCTTAATAAAATAAAGCCATATGATATTTTTTATTATGTTTTCATCATCTTCAACTAAATAACTAAACAAAGAAAGGGTTTTGGAAGCTTTAACATTTGACCATGGCTTTCTAAGGGATTAAGGTACGATTTTTGATCTATTTTTAATGATTTTTATGTTTTTGAGCTCGTTGTAGCTCGGTTTAACTGGCCCGTACCTCAATTTCTGAAATTGGATGTGTTTTTGAAATATGCCATTGATGAGTGCATGTTTGTTTTAATATTTCTTGTTAAATTATTGACGGTTATTTTGTAACATCCTAGAATTAGGGGTTCTGCATTTTATGCTATTCTATGTGTTTAGCTTGTTTAGCATGTTATTTGGGTGTGTTTGGGGGTCTTGGGGAGACTCGGGTTCGAGCCAGAGCTTTAGGAAAATTTTTTTGGGCACTTTAAGGGGGAGAGCTAGTAGAAGCAAGCTTTAAGCATATTTACTTGTATTAGTTGACACAAAAAGGAGCGTGGTGTGGTGGCAAGGTGATGCCACTTAAGGAGCAAGGGAGTGGCATCACAAGGGAGCAGGAGGGGGGAAGGAGTTCGAGTCTCATCTGCAGTAGCTGGAGCTTTAATTTTTATGCTCAAGGAGAGGAGGAGTTTGAATGAGTCAAATGAATTTGAAATGGATGGATGAGAGGTGATGAGGGGAGTTGAATTGGTCAAATCAGTTGAATGGGTGATGTGGAGCAACTTGTGGAGAAAAATAAGGGATTTGGAGTGTGGTGGAGGGGTTGGCTGAATATGGGGTCTTGGAGGGGAGAATTCGGTCATGTAAGGGGTTTGTGGGAGTGTTTTAGTTTTGAGCTAGTGTGGGAGGGGTGCCGTCCTTTCTTTTGTTTCCTTTGGTTATTGTTGTTTTCAACTTTCGGTCATAAGGGATTGGGGGTGTGCTGTTGTTTCCATTTGCGAAAAGAGGAGTAAAAGTCGAAACCCCTTTTAAAGAACTTTTCTTTCGGTTGTAATTTAGTTTTCATTCACTTCTTCTTACCAAAATCGCAGCACATTTTCTTCTTCCTTTCTTCTTATTTTTGGTATTAGCCGAACCTCTCTTGCATCTCCAACATTTTGTTTCTTATTTATAACCGAAACCTTTCTCCTTCATGTCTCTACACTCTTCACTAAATTGAAACCCTCTTTCTCTTCTACACTACTTCTACTTTCGTTACTTTTCTTTTCATCCCTTGTTCTTCTTTGAGCTAAAACCATTGTTGGCATTTGCTGCTTCTGCCGAATCTTCTTAGACTCTATTCGGCTTCTCTCTGTTGAAGGTAAATAATTCCTCCTTCATTCTTATTATCTTTTTACTCCTTTTAAGGAAACGATCACTTATGCGTTGATCATAAACCAAATTGGTTTCTCTTTCAAAGTTGGTTACTCTATCTCTTGT
The DNA here is from genome assembly GCA_025506655.1 of Gossypium rotundifolium. Classification (NCBI taxonomy): domain Eukaryota; kingdom Viridiplantae; phylum Streptophyta; class Magnoliopsida; order Malvales; family Malvaceae; genus Gossypium; species Gossypium rotundifolium. The sequence continues at coordinate 73,592,981 of CP106727.1, forward strand.
AACTCCATTTGCTTCTTTATGTGTGCTTTAGCCAAACACCAAGAACCAAAGGGCTTGTTGGTTGCCGAAGGTCTTCTCTTCAATCGGTATCTGTTTGTGCAAGGTAAGGGAGACCCCATTTTGATTCTTTCTCTATTTTCTTTCAATTTTATGTGGTCATAGCCGAATGGCTATTTTGTTCTTGATGTATTTTTGGCTAATTCTTTCTTTTCTCCTCTTAACGTGGCATGTTCACATCGAATTAGAATCTTTAGCCAAATTGGGTGTGGTGCGACTTTTTGTTAACCAAAGGTAAGGAGTTCCTCCTTTGTTCTTTGTATTCAACCTCTATTTGTTTACTCTGCCATAATCAAACCCCTTGTTGGGGAAATCACTGTTTCACTATAATACTGTATTGATCAAGATTTGTCTTCATGGATGCGAGTGCTAGTCAAACCAAGGAGGGGAGTGGACTCATAGTCTTTGTCCCTATGTTTAAGCGACGTGCTGTGTCAGTGGTTTGAGTTTTTTCATGGGGTTATGGTAGAGAGCCGACATCGGCTTGGGATAGGTAAATTGCGGTTACTCTTACTAGTGAGAGGGTCGATGATATAGAGTGTCTAGTTTTACACGTAATCAGGTGTGTATTGCTCACACTCTCCTTTATTATTTTGTGTTAATAACAGTATTGGCTGAAAGCCGAAATGACTGTATAAGGCAGTTGTGATACCCTTGTGGGTAAGGTTAGAGATATCAGGTAAGTGCCTAAGAATATGTATGATTTGATTATTGGTTGTATATTGAAAATATGATTGCATTCATTAGAAATTGATAACATGTTGCATGGGTTTTGGGATATGATTGAAAGGGGAAGTGTGATTTAGTGAATATGTCATAGTGGTTTGGTACCACAGTGGTTTGGCACCACATTGGTTTGGTACCACACATATATTTATCAGTGACTCTATCACAGTGGTTTGGTACCACAGTGGGCTGACCCCACATAAATTTATCAGTGACTCTGTCACAATGGTTTGGTACCACGGTGGCTTGGTGCCACAGGTGTTCGGCTGGTTCAGGTGATGTAGAGGATGGAACACTAGGTTGGGCCGGGCTGCATTGCATACCCTTTTAATATATGATGTTGTGGGGGCTAAGGCCCAAGGTGTTCTGTGGGCTTAGGACTAGATTGCGTTTGAAAGGGGAATTTACACACTGAGTCTTGGTGACTCACCCCTCTTCCTAATTTTGCAGGTATCCCTTAGTTGCGGATTTAGAGCCGGGGTGGACTTTGAGGTGGCCATGCAATGTTTCTTTCATAAATTTTGTTCTTTTTTTTTAACTTGCTTTTAAATTTGGGGATTTTGCCCCACCTATGGATTATTCGTGATTTTGGGTCACTAATGGTTTGGCACCATATTATATTGATATCTGTGACTTTGGATCACCAGTGGTTTGGCACCACCAGTGGGTTGGTACCACACGGGGTAGAAAAAGGAGTTATAGGTGGCTAGGTTTGGGTGCATGGTGTATTTACTTGGTTATGAATCTGTTATAATTGGGAGGGGGATTATGCACTGAGTCTTGGTGACTTACCTTTTCCCTTATCTTTTCAGGTGGTTCATAGATCGCGGATGAGGAGCCGGGTGGACTCGAGGTGGTCATGCAATGTTTGCTTTCAGTTTTACATGGACTTTTGACTTGGGTACTTTGCTTTAAATTTTTGTTTTATTTGGGTTTGTAATAAGGCCATTAGTATTTTTATTTTGGGTTTTATTTTCGTCTGCTTAAGATGTGATTTCAAATATTGCTAAGTAAATTACTTGACTTGTTTTAATAACCTGAAACACAATGTTTTCTAAACTATAATACGCAATGGGTTTTTTAAACATTACCATCGGGTAGTATAATTCATATGTTAACAAGCCAACTTAAATGATTTACAAATCTAAGTTTTCCCAAGCTCGAAATCAAAATGTTTTAAATTAACTAAGTAAAAATTCACTTGGGTTTCAATAGACTTTAACGTTTTCTTAAGTAATGAATGACAAACAAGCTTTAAAAAGCCTTTCAGGATTTTAAAGCGACTAAACATTTTCAACTATACATACACCGAATTTTCCAAACACAAGGCAATCAGAGTATTTTCACAAAGAAGAAAAAATAATAAACCAGGTAACTTGTTTTCTTCGAAACGTTTTACCCTGTGACATACCAGATTCGATCGTAGTGTGTTGTCCGGGTTAGGGTGTTACAATTTTGGTATCAGAGCCAAGTTCAAAGGCTCGGCTATAGGCCCGATGCCCAAAATGTTTTAAAGTGTGGTTTTAAAAAAAGGTATTGATGAAAAAAATACATTGTTTGAACAGCATGGCACGGAGTCTCCGGCACCAATCCGCCCAGGTAAGTACCCCTAACCGTTGCCTATGATTGTGATGATATATGATATTATATGAATAGTATTAGTGGACTACCCTAGAGACGAAAACCTATAGGATTCTATGAACTCGCGAAAAAAAAAACTCTTTAAAGAACTATTAATAAGACTGTGCCTTATTAATAGTGGAATAAAGACTGACACATAAAACTTTATAAATCAGATAAGTCGAGATATTAGACATGAGCAGTCAAGGTCGAGGTCGTAATACACATGGACGCGGTTGGGGTAGGATGACTGTGTCTGAACCAGTGGGGTCTGGTCAGGGGTCAGAAAATAAGATGCCACCACCACCAGCTGCTGGTGTTGAGTATCAGGATCAGACGGGGGATGATGCAATATCGCAGGCAATGCTGCGAGTTCTTGAGAGGGTGGCTAGAGTAGGTGGAGGTATAGGAGCTTAGAAATCTGTATCTGAGCGACTCCGAGCCAATGGAGCTGAGGTATTTCGAGGTGTTTCTGGTGTGGCGCCCAATACAGTTGAGTATTGGTTGGAGGCGACGGAGCGAATCATGGATGATTTGGATTTGAGTGCTGAGGAGAAACTGAAAGGGATAGTGTCGCTTCTCCGGGATGAGTCATATCAGTGGTGGCTCAAGATTCGGGATAGTGCTGCAACGGATGATCTCACTTGGGATTATTTCAAGGCGGTTTATCAGAAGAAGTATATTGGGTCTAGTTATATTGATGCGCAGAGGAAGGCATTTCTGAGGCTGGCTTAGGGGAGTAAGTCCGTATCGGAGTACGAGGCAGAATTTTTAAGGCTGAGCCGGTATGCTCGAGGTATCGTGGCTACAGAGCATGAGCGATGTGTCAAGTTCGAGGACAGACTGAGGGATGAGCTAAGATTACTGATTACTCCACAGTAGGAGCGAGAGTTTGTCGTGTTGGTAGAGAAGGCTAAGACAGCCGAAGGGGTCAAGGAATCTGTGAGACAGAATTGGGATAGGAATAGACAAAAGAGAGGTTTTGGATCATCTGGATCAGCTGAAAATTCTCAGAAAAGGGCTAGGCATGGTGGGCCGAATCAGTCTGGGAGGCTTATTGCTGCTAATCAGGGACCAGCGTAGTGTAATCGGTGTAGAAAATCTCATTGGGGAGAATGTTGGACCGGTGGCAAAGGATGCTTTGAGTGTGGGTCACTGGATCATCGTGTGAGGGACTGTCCACGGAAGTTAGCCAGGATTCAGTTTGAGGGTCAGGGTCGTGCTCAGTTCAGGAATGAGGGACCGCAAGCACAGAGGGGTCGTGGTTTTGGTAGAGGAGGTAATGGTTCTGGTCAAGGCCGCGGAGCACCAGGCAGAGGTGCAAGCAACACTAAAGCAAGACAACTGGATTGGCATATGCAGCGAGGCGTCGAGAGGAAGGCAATGAATCGGACGTCATAATCGGTACGTTCTTATTCTTTGGATTACCATATACTGCTTTGATAGATGTGGGTTCAACGCTTTTGTATCTTGCTAGTAGCATAGTAGAAACCATGAACCTAGACTTTGAAACTACGTCTAGGGAGATGACAGTAATTAGCCCTCTAGGTCACTCTGTAGAAGTAAATAAGCTGTATAGGGATGTACCCCTAGAACTCCAAGGGGTAGTATTTGTGGCTGATCTGATGGAACTGCCATTTGGGGAGTTCAATCTGATTTTGAGGATGGACTGGCTGGTGAAGTACCAAACGAGTTTGGATTGCGCGGCTAAGCGCATGGTTTTGAAAATGGTTGAGTGAAGAAGTGGTGATGATAGGTAATAGAAGAGATTATCTATCCAACGTGGTGTCTTCTTTGAAAGCTGAGAAGATGGTCAGGAAGGGCTGTGAAGTGTTCATGGTTCATGTGTGCACTTTGGAGGCTAAGGAGTCAGCCATAGAGAATGTCTGAATAGTGAAGGAATTTGTCGATGTATTTCCAGAAGAACTTCTGGGCCTACCTCTAGATCGGGAAGTTAAATTTGGTATAGATCATATTCAAATCGCACTCGTTGTCTGCTGTGCCTGCATGTGATAGCGCCAAAGGAATTGTGGAGCTGAAGGCACATATTTAGGAGTTGTTGGACCGAGGTTTTATCCGGTCAAGTGTTTCGCCTTGGGGAGCACATGTGCTCTTTGTTAAGAAGAAAGATGGTACAATACGGATGTGTATAGATTACCGCCAGTTGAATAAGCTGACGATCAAGGACAAGTATCCGTTGCCAAGGATAGACGACTTGTTTGATTAGCCTAAGGGGGCATCGATTTTCTCAAAGATCGATCTAAGGTCAGGGTATCATCAGCTTAAGGTGACGGAGGCTGATATCCATAAGATGGCATTTCGGACTCGGTATGGGCACTACGAGTTTCTGGTAATGCCGTTTGGATTGACTAACGTACCGGCGACATTCATGGACATGATGAATCGGGTGTTCCAACCGTACATAGACCTGTTTGTCATGGTATTTATAGACGACATATTAGTGTACTCAAGGTCTGAGGAGGATCATGATACGCACTTGCGGGTAGTTTTGCAGATTCTGAGGAAAAGTAGTTATTTGCCAAGTTCAGTAAGTGCGAGTTCTGGCATAGAGAGGTGACTTTCTTAGGTCACGTAGTGTCAACTGAAGGGATTAGAGTGGACCCTCGTAAGATTGTGGCAGTGTTGGACTGGAAACCGCCTAAGTCAGTAGCGAAAGTTCAGAGTGTTCTAGGTCTGGCGGCAGGGTATTACTGAAGATTTGTAGAAGGTTTTTCTCTGATCGCAGTGCCGTTGACCAAGTTATTAAGGAAAAGAGCTCCATTTGTGTGGTCTGAGAAACAATAGGAAAGTTTCAACAAGTTGAGGAAGATTCTGGCAGAAGCTTCTGTTTTGATTCAGCCTGAGGCAGGAAAGGAATTCACGGTCTTGTGTGATGCATGACATACTAGCTTGGGATGTGTGCTGATGCAGGAAGGGAAAGTAGTGGCATATGCGTCTCAACAGTTGAGACCGCATGAGGGTAACTACCCGACACATGACTTAGAGTTGGCTGCAGTGGTTTTCACCTGAAGATATGGAGACACTATTTGTACGGAGAGAAGTCGATAATCTACACGGACCACAAGAGTTTAATGTATCTTTTGACTTAGAAGGACTTAAATTTAAGACAGCGCAGATGGATTAAGCTGTTGAAGGACTACGACTGTTCAATTGAGTATCATTCGAGCAAGGCTAATGTGGTGGCAGACGCACTGAGCCGTAAGGTAGTGTCGGACCTGAGAGCGATGCTTGCTCATCTTAGCTTGTATGACGACGGAAGTCTTTTGGAAGAATTACAGGTTAAGCCGACTTGGGTAGAGCAGATTAAAGAGAAATAGTTAGTGGATAAGGGTTTGAATGCTTGGAGGTTGCAAGTGCAGAGTGGTGGTTTGGAAGGTTACAGCTTGACCTAGCAATGGAGTGTTGTGTTTTCAAGGGAGAGCTTGTATGCCGAAGGACGTCGAGTTAAGGCAGAGGATACTTCAGGACGCACATAGCAGCTCATATGCTATGTATCCTAGAGGTAGCAAGATGTACTGGGGTTTACGAGAGCAGTTTTGGTGGCCAGGTCTGAAGCGGGAAGTGACTGAGTTTGTGGGTAAGTGTCTGACGTGTTAGTAGGTCAAAGCTGAACATCAGTTGCCATCAGGTTTACTTCAGCCAGTAAAGATTCCTCAGTGGAAGTGGGAAAGGATCACTATGGACTTTTTCAGTGGGCTACCCCTTACGCCTAGTAAGAAGGACTCAGTCTGGGTGGTTGTGGACCATTTGACAAAATTAGCTCATTTCATACCGGTAAGGTTGATTACTCGCTTCAGAAGTTAACTAAGCTGTATGTGGCAGAGATAGTGAGGTTGCACAGTGTGCCAATGTCGATTATCTCAGATAGGGATCCCAGATTCACGTCAAGGTTCTGGAAATCATTGCATCAGGTGTTGGGTACGCGGTTGGATTTTAGAACATCATTTCATCCACAGAAAGACGGACAGTCAGAAAGGGTGATACAAATCTTGGAAGACATGTTGAGGAGATGTGTTTTGGACTTCAGTGGCAACTGGGAACAGTTTCTACCATTAGCTGAATTTGCATACAACAATAGTTACCAGGCAAGCATTAAGATGGCACCATATGAGGCATTGTATGGTAGGAAGTGTCGTACACCTACATGCTAGACAGAGTTGGGTGAGCGTCAGATGTTGGGATCGGAGTTGGTTGCTGAGACTGAGGATAGGGTCAAGTTGATCCGAGCTCTTCTGATGGAAGCTTCGGACAGGCAGAAGTCATATGCCGATTTTAAGCAAAGAGATATTGAGTTTGCAGTGGGTGATAGGGTTTTCCTGAAGGTCTTGCCATGGAAGAAAGTGCTGAGGTTTAGAAGGAAAGGCAAGGTAAGCCCAAGGTTTATTGGCCCATATAAAGTAGTGAGACGAGTGGGACCAGTAGCTTATCAGCTCGAGTTGCCAGCAGAACTGAGTCAGATACATGATGTATTCCACGTCTCCATGCTTAGACGTTACCGTTCAGATCCATCGCATGTTGTATCGGTGGAGGAAATTGAGGTGAACCCAGATTTGACCATGGAAGAGGAACTAGTACAGGTTCAAGATCGGGATGTGAAGGTTTTGTGCAGAAAGTCAGTTCCATTAGTGAAGGTGTTATGGCAGAACCATGGCATAGAATAAGCTACTTGGGAACCAGAGGATGTGATGAGGCAGCAATACCCTCAACTCTTTTGACCAGGAAATTTTGAGGTCGAAATTATTTTTAAGGGGGGCTATTATGTTTGCATTAATTGCATGTGAATGGCTTGATTTTGTTGTTAATCAAGGTGTCTTGGGTTTGGGTATAAGCCAAGGGTAGGCCCGAACTATACGGGATAAAATTTATTTTCAAGCATTGGTTTAGGGGAGCTGAAGGAGCTAGGGGTTAAGTGTATTATGTGGTAAACTTTAGCACAAGAAAAGCCTTGGTAAAGTGGCAAGGAGGCGCCACATAGGGCCTTAGTCAGTGATGCCACAAGCAGAGGAAGGGAGTTGAGGTTCGAGCTGCAGGAATCCCTCTTTGAGGATTTGTTTTGGACGCTAGAGGGGGGAAGAGTTGTGCTCGGCTCAAACTCTGATGGATAACTATTGAACAAGTCAACAGATTTAAACGGATGGAGAAGAGAGAATTTAGGAGTCTGAGAAATTCAAACTCGTTTGAACGAGTGGACATGAGGGGTTTGAGTAGTTGGCCGAATGTTGAATTGTGTAAGGAAGAGTGATCGATTGAAAAACTTAAGAGGAGTGCCAAATTCCTTAGTGGCATTTTCGGCTAGTCAAGCTTTACTACATTCAGTTGAGAAGCAAAACCAAAACCTCTTTTGGCACTTGTCGAATCCCCTTTTGAAGCACCTAGCCAAATCCCAAAAAGGAACCATTTGAGTTTTCTTTCTTTTCCTCCTTTGAAACTGAAAGCCGAAAGCACTTTAGGCTCTTGCCGATTTTTTTCTTTGGTATTGAGTCGAATCTCCATTTGAATTCCTCTCTTATTTCTTCGAAGCCGAAACACTATTCTCCCTAAATCTCATCTCTTTTTGCTCTCCATTCTTATTGGTCGGTCGAACCTTCTTCTTTTTCAAGCCACTCTCTTTTCCATTGATTCTTTCATTTTCTTCTCACCATCATCCAAACCAAATATCCCCTTTCATTCTCTCATTTCATGTTGGCCGAATCTCTTTTGATTTCTTTTCTTAAGCCATAGCCGAATTCACCTTGAGTATTCTATCACCATTGTCAAAATCTCTCTCTACTCTCCTCTTCTTATTTCAACACTTTGGCCGAATATCAATTAAGGGTAGATCTCTTTGGTCTTCTTCTCAATCGATTTTGGAGAGGGTAAGTGTCCTTGGCGGAATCCCTTCTATTTTTCTTCTTCTTTTCTCTGTCGATTTGCTTAGAACCAAAAGCCAAATTTTGGCATTTGTCTTGGTTCTCATTCATCTATGAAATTGGATTCTCTTAGGTTCTCTGGGATTTTGAAGCGGTGGATCGGGGTCATCTATTCTCTATCAATCGGTCTTAGTAAGTCAGTGGTAAGGTTTCATGTCGACTCAATCTTTCTCTTAGTTATTTGAAAAGCTGAAGGCTATTAAGATTAAGTGTTTAGTGTTGGTCGATTGTAGGGGAAGGCTCTATCCCGTATATCTCGGGTTGTGACTGGTGATCAAAAAGCGTTAAGGTAAGGATGGTTATTAGATGCGTTAACTTTTTGGGATTTACAAGTGTAGCTGAATGGCTTTTTGCTAATAGTTGTCATTGGCCGAATGTAGGAAAGGGGGAATCTAGTGCGTTAGATCTTGATCTTTGGGATTCAGTAGTCACGTTAGTAACCAGGTGTGTAACTTACACACTTCATAATCATTGTAAACTTGTTAAAAACCTAAACGTGTTAAAAGCTGAAAACTGTGTAGATTTCGATATGGTACCTTTATGGGTATGAGCAAGGATTTCGGGTAAGTTCGTTTTGGTTGAGATTATGGCACATGATTTCTGATGATATTATCTATGTTATGTTTGATATATGTTTAACGATTAAGCATGATGGCATGATTTGTATGTGCATGAGCATTAATATGGGTGATATGAGAGGAGGGGGAAGATTGATATCTGTGACTTTGGGTCACCAGTGGTTTGGCACCACCAGTGGTTTGGTAGCACAGTTGATATTCGTGACTTTGGGTCACCAAAGGTTTGGCACCTCATAGCGACTCGTCCCAGTGGCTTTGCACCATAGTGGGTTGGCCCCACATTTGATAAAACGGAATTGTCGCTACTGATTTGGTATCACAACGTGGGTTGGCCCCACCTATGGATTATTCGTGACTTTGGGTAACCAGTGGTTTGGCACCATATTATATTGATATCTGTGACTTTGGGTCACAAGTGGTTTGGCACCACCAGTGGTTTGGTACCACACGGGGTAGAAAAAGGAGTTATGGGTGGCTAAGTTTGGGTGCATGGTGTAGTTACTTGGTTATGAATCTGTGTAAGCATGTTGCTATAATCGGGAGGGGGATTATGCACTGAGTCTTGGTGACTCACCTTTTCCCTTATCTTTTCAAGTGGTTCATAGATCGCGGATGAGGAGCCGGGTGGACTTGAGGTGGCCATGCGATGTTTGCTTTTGGTTTTACATGGACTTTTGACTTGGGTACGTTAATTTTAATTTTGGTTTTATTTGGGTTTGTAATAAGGCCATTAGTATTTCTATTTTGGGTTTTATTTTCGTCTGCTTAAGATTTGATTTCAAATATTGGTAAGTAAATTACTTGGCTTGTTTTAATAACCTGAAACACAATGTTTTCTAAACTATAATATGCAATGGGTTTTCTAAACATTACCATCGGGTAGTATAATTCATATGTAATATGTTAACAAGCCAACTTAAATGATTTACAAATCTAAGTTTTCCCAAGCTCGAAATCAAAGGGTTTTAAATTAACTAAGTAAAAATTCACTCGGTTTCAATAGACTTTAATGTTTTCTTAAGTAATGAATGACAAACGAGTTTTAAAAAGCCTTTCGAGATTTCAAAGCAACTAAACATTTTCAACTATACATACACCGGATTTTCCAAACACAAGGCAATCAGAGTATTTTCACAAAGAAAAAAGAAATAATAATAAACCAGGTAACTTGTTTTCTTCGAAACGTTTTACCCTGTGACATACCAGATTCGGTCGTGGTCTGTTGACTGGGTTGGGGTGTTACAAGCTCGAAATTCTTCAGCCCCATACTTACGGATCTTGTCAACCGAAGGCTTATTTAACAGATTCGAATACATAGCCGGTGGCACAACTGTAGTCTGAGGGGGATTAATCGGAGGTGGGGGTTGCAAAACAGTCAGGTTATTTATCATAAATTGAGTGAACCATTCACTCATCATCTGGAAGAAAGCTTGTTTAGCTTCTCCTTCGTGACCGCTTGTAGCCGATCTCGAATCAGAAGGCTCTATCCCTTGCACGGGAGCAGGCGTATTACTTTCTACTTCGTCAGCAACAGCTCTTTCGGGATCCATTGCTATACAAAAATCACATTTTACACGTCAGGATTCATCACACTATCATAGTTGAAATATATGGCATGTATAGCTAGACTCTGACATGCTACGTTAGTCTGAGAATCGACTAAATAGTAGCTCTGATACCAACCAAGTGTAACATCCCTAACCTGTAACCATCGTCGGATTTGGGTTAGATGTGTTACCATACAGATCGAAAACATTTACAGAATTATCATATAGTCATTTATCAATCTCAAACATAATGTCCCTTAAGAAGGTCATTGAGACCTTAAACATGCCTGTAAACCGAGTCGGGACTAAATTGAAACACATGCAAAATTTCATGAAAGAATAAAAACTTTTCTAAACACAGGGGATACACGCCCATGGGGGTAGGCTGTGCCTCTCCCACGGCTACTTGACACACCCGTGTGTCTTCCCCGTGGATATATACTGCCAAAACCAACACGGCTACCAAGCACACTAGTGTACTAAGGCCGTGTCCTAAAAGATCATATACTACCATTTCTCGCACAACCTGTAGGCACGTTAGTGCCATGACCGTGTACTCTTATGCTAGCTACTGACTTTTACCCTACGGTTGCTAGGCACGCCCATGTGCCACGGCCGTGCGACACAATAGGTCTCTTGCAAGACCAAATGCCACCCATTTTAGGTCTCACCTACAAACAATACATACCAAATCATAATATGCATATATGGCAACCAAAGCATACTAAATTGACCATTCAATTTATACATTCCTTATCCAATTCAATCATGCCAACCTTCAAGACAAAACATATTTATAACCAAAGCATATCTTCATTCATTTGCTTCCTCATAACTTACCCATTCTTTAAACTCCAAACCATACCAAAATTTGTGTCATATAGCTCATTCATTTAAGCATTTATCAACTCAAAACTTACCAAAAACACATGGCTAAGTTCACTTCTTAAACATATACACATAACTAGCCTATACATGCCATATTTAACTATATACATTTTCTAAAGGGTACCAAAATATGTTTAGTTGTGTGATAATGATCCTTGATGGTCTCGAGCCTTCAGTAGCTTTGATGACCTATAAAACAGAGAAACATACACATAGAGTAAGCTTTACAAAGCTTAGTAAGTCTTAATACAAATAAACTTAGCATATAAACATTCTAACGTATAATCAATCTAAATTCACTATTGGCTCAATTTCACCACCATAAATCTTCTTAATACCTTCACTTAGACCATTCATCTTTCAAACTTGAATAACACTACATACTTTATTAGTTCATAGCTTTTTCCATCCATATAGTACACTTACAATCCCATATTCAATTACATAATTCATCTAGGTAAGTTTAAGAAAATGCTTACCTTCTTATACACACAAAGTGTACTTACCAAACGTATCAAAAACGAGTATACCTTTTCGTAAGTGTTCATATCTCAGATTTACTCAATGAACAGTTCAAAATTTATTAAGATACTCGGAAACTCAGAATAATTGTACAAAGCCAACATCCCAAACGTGGTCTTAGATGTAGTCGGATGTCGATGCCACTGTCCCAGATAGGGTCTTACACGTAAACAGATATCAGTGCCACTATCCCAGACATGGTCTTACATGTAAACAGATATCGATGCCACTATCCTTGATAGGGTCTTACATGTAAACAAATATCGACGCCACTGTCCCTAACAGGGTCTTACACGTAAACAGATATCGATGCCACTGTCCCTGGCAGGGTCTTACACGTAAATAGATATCAATGCCATCGCCCCTAGATAGGTGTTACACGAAATGATATCAATGCCCTTTGTCACTGTGGTCTTACACGTAAACAGATATTGATGCCACTGTCCTTGACAGGGTCTTACACATAAATAGATATCGATCTTAACTTAAAATTTATGCACACAGCATCTTGTAAACATTCAACGTTATCAATAATCACATAAACATACATATTCCAAAAACAAATACATTTATTTGCATAATGACTTACCTCGGATTCGGTTTATCGAAATGAAAACAACTACTCGGTTACTTTCACTTTCACACGATCTAAACTGTTTTCCTCGGTTCTTGATTAAACATATTTAGAATTAACCCTTTTATTCACTATTCCATTCAATTCAATCCATACACATGTATTTTGGGCTATTTATACTTTAGCCCTCACATTTGCACCTTTTATCAATTTAGCCTATTTTTCTTCAAAAATCAAATTCACAAAATCCATACATACACATGCTTAGCCGAATACATATACAACACATTTAAGCCCACATTTTTCATCAAACTTGTAATTTAGTCCTTCAATTTACCATTTTCGCAATTTAGCCCTATTTAGCTAAATTCATCAAAAATTCAAGAACAAAGTATGTTCATCTAACTCATATCTTTCATTTAACACTAAAAATCATCAAAAAGCTTAACATAACATCAATGGCATCTCACACAAACAGTATCAATTCATCAAATTGAGACATGGGTTTGATAGCTCTCTAAGCAACGATTGCAAAAATGTAGAAATTATCAAAAATCGAACAAATTTCATACCTTAATTTATACTTGGAATGGCCAAATGAAACAACTTAATCTTTTCTTTCTTTCCTTTCAATATTCGGCTAGAAGAAGAATGATAATGGCCTATTTTCATGTTATTATCATTATAACAATAATATTATTTCATTTACTAATTTATCCTTCTAACTAATAAATAAAACAACCATGCATTAAGGATATTTTTGTCCTTATTCATCCACTAACTAAATAGTGGTTTAATGGCCACATAAGTCCTTCACTTTTACAAAGCCACAACACTTGGGTATATTAACAAATAGCATGCAACTTTCACATTTAATGCAATTCAATCCTTTAGTCAAATTAAACACACAGACGGACAATTTAACATACGAAAATTTTGCACATGCTTAATCACATATCAACGGTATAGAAAATAATATTAAAATATTATACCATACTATTACACGATATATTCCATGTTTCAATGTTAAGGCGCTATAGTTCGGGTCCATCTCACATTGTGCCGGTGGAGGATATTAAAGTAAGACCCGATCTATTTTTGAAGAAGAACCAGTACATATTTTAGATCGAAATGTCAAGGTGTTGAGAAGGAAGTTGGTTCCTCTAGTTAAGGTGTTATGGCGTAACCACGGTGTAGAGGAAGCCACGTGGGAGCCAGAAGATGCGATGTGACAGCAATACCCTCACCTCTTTTGACCAGGTAAATTTTGAGGCCAAAATTTCTTTAAGACGGGTAGAACTGTAACATCATAGAATTAGAGGTTTTGCATTTTATGCTATTCTATGTGTTTGGCATTTTTAAGATGTTATTTTGGTGTGTTTGGAGGGTTCTGGAGAGGCTCGGGTTTGAGCCAAAGCTTTAGGAAAAATTTTGTTTTTGGGCACTTTAAGGGGGAGAGCTAGTAGAAGTAGGCTTTAAGCATATTTACTTGTATTAGTTGACATAAAAAGGAGTGTGGTGTGGTGGCAAGGTGATGCCACTTAAGGAGCAAGAGAGTGGCATCACAAGGGAGCAGGAGGGGGAAGGAGCTCGAGTCTCATCTGCAGCAGCTGGAGCTTTAATTTTTGTACTCAAAGAGATGAGGAGGTAGCATTCGGCTAGGACTCTTCTAGGAGGAGTTTGAATGGGTCAAATGAATTTGAAATGGATAGATGAGAGGAGATGAAGGGAGTTGAATTGGTCAAATCGGTTTAAATGGGTGATGGAGAGCAACTTGTGGAGAAAAATAAGGGATTCAGAGTGTGGTAGAGGGGTTGGCCGAATGTGGGATCTTGGGGGGGAGAATTTCGGTCATGTAAGGGGTTTGTGGGAGTGTTTCGGTTTTGAGCTAGTGTGGGAGGTGTGCCATCCTTTCTTTTATTTCTTTTGGGTATTGTTGCTTTCAACTTTCAGTCATAAGGGATTGGAGGTGTGCTATTTTCTCCATTTGGGAAAAGAGGAGTAAAAGCTGAAACCTATTTTGAGGAGGTTTTCTTTCGGTTGCAATTTAGTTTTCATTCACTTCTTCTTACCAAAACCGCAACACATTTTTTTCTTCTTCTCTTCTTATTTTTGGTATTAGCCGAACCTCTCTTGCATCTCCTACATTTTGTTTCTTCTTCATAACCAAAACCTTTCTCTTTTATTTCTATTCACTCTTCATTAAATCAAAACACTCTTTCTCTTCTACACTGCTTCTACTTTTGTTACTTTTCTTTTCGTCCCTTATTTTTCTCTTCAACTGAAACCATTGTTGGCATTTGCTGCTTGTGTCGAATCTTCTTGGACTCCATTCAGCTTCTTTCTATTGAAGGTAAATAATTCCTCCTCCATTCTTATTGTCTTTTTACTCCTTTTAAACAATCACTTATGCATTGATCATAAACCAAATCGATTTCTCTTTCGAAGTTGGTTACTCCATCTCTTGTAACCCCATTTGTTTCTTTATGTGTACTTTAGCCAAACCCTAAGAACCAAAGGGCTTGTTGGTTGCCGAAGATCTTCTCTTCAATCGGTGTCTGTTTGTGCAAGGTAAGGGAGACTACCCTTTCGATTTTTTCTCTATTTTCTTTTAGTTTTATGTGGTCATAGTCGAATGGCTATTTTGTTCTTGATTGAGTTTGCGGCTAATCCTTTCTTTTCTCCTCTTAATGTGGCATGTTCACATCGAATTAGAATCTTTAGCCGTGTGGTGCCACTTCTTGTTAACCAAAGGTAAGGAGTTCCTCTTTTGTTCTTTATGATTAGCCTCTATTTGTTTACTCTATCATAATCAAACCCCTTGTTGGGGAATTCGCTGTTTCACTATAGTACTGTATCGATCAAGATTTTTCTTCATGGATGCGATTTCTAGTCAAACCAAGGAGGAGAAGACTCGTAGTCTCTGTCCCTAAGTTTAAGCGACGTGCTGTGTCGACAGTTCGAGATTTTTCATCGGGCTATGGTAGAGATGACATCGACTTGGGATAGGCAAATCGTGGTTACTCGTGCTAGGGAGAGGGTCGACGGTATAGAGTGTCTAGTTTTATATGTAATCAGGTGTGTATTGCTCACACTCTCCTTTATTATTTTGTGTTAATAACAGTATTGGCTGAAAGTTGAAATGACTGTACAAGGCAATTGTGATACCCTTGTGGGTAACGTTGGAGATATCAGGTAGGTGCCTAAGAATATGTATGATTTGATTATCGGCTGTATATTAAAAATATGATTGCATTCATTACAATTGATAACATGTTGCATGGGTTTTGGGATATGATTGAAAGGGAAGTGTGATTCAGTGACTATGTCACAGTGGTTTGGTAAAACAGTGGTCTGGCACCACATATATATTTATCAGTGATTGTCACAGTGGTTTGGTACCATAGTAGGTTGGCCCCACATATATTTATCAGTGACTCTGTCACAGTGGTTTGGTACCACAGTGGCTTGGTGCCACAAGTGTTTGGCTGGTTCAGGTGATGTAGAGGATGGAACACTAGGTTGGGCCGGGCTGCATTGCATACACTTTTAATATATGATGTTATGGGGGCTAAGGCCCAAGGTGTTCTGTGGGCTTAGGCCTAGATTGCGTTTGAAAGGGGAATTTACACACTGAGTCTTGGTGACTCACCCTTCTGCTTAAGTTTGCAGGTAACCCCTAGTTGCAGATTTGGAGCCGGGGTGGACTTTGAGGTGGCCATGCAATGTTTTTTGTAAATTTCATTCTTTCTTTGAAACTTGCTTTTAAATTTGGGGATTTTTCTACGTAATAAGGCCTCCGTAAATTTTAATTTTGTTTTTGGACTTAATGCGGTTGTTATTATTTTATGAACTGCTAAACACAAAATTTTCCTAAAAATATAAACAAACGTTTTCCTAAACACTAACAAGGGGATAACATGCTGAATAATAACCTAATTCGGAAGTTTACTTAAAACCATAAACACAGTTTTCAAAATGACACGCTTCGAAATATCACTAGGTTTTCAATTTTCATATCACTAA
The DNA here is from genome assembly GCA_025506655.1 of Gossypium rotundifolium. Classification (NCBI taxonomy): domain Eukaryota; kingdom Viridiplantae; phylum Streptophyta; class Magnoliopsida; order Malvales; family Malvaceae; genus Gossypium; species Gossypium rotundifolium. The sequence goes on from CP106727.1 coordinate 73,609,449, forward strand.
ACCATGTTCGACTAACAGTTCTTTTAAATAAGAGTTGGTAAGAAACCCTTAAACTGAATGTTGTTTCCAAGATATAAACACAAAACAAAAAGTTTTCAAAACTGCGAAGTTTCTTTAAAATTCCAGAGTTCTTTTAAACAACCTTTCCTTGTGACATACTAGATCTGGTTGTAACACTTAGGTAGGGTCTGGGGTGTTTCATGTTTATAGATATACAAGTTTTATAAAGAGATTTTTGATGAAATTGAGTATTTGGGATTAAATTGAAATAGATAGAATTTTTTTGGCTAGAAATGTGAATAAAATGAAAATATGGGCTGTTTAAATACTATAGAAAATTCGGCTAAATACATGTATATTTGGATTTTGTGTATTTTTGTATAATTATGCATTAAGGACTAAATTGTTAAAGTATGAAAATATAAAGGCTATTTTACAAAATGGACAAAAAATTTGTATATGTATTTAATTGATTATGTTAGTGAACAATTGAGTTAAATTTAGTTAAATTAGATCAAGACAAACGGATTCAAGATTTTGATTGAGGAAAATCGGAAAGTAGACGAATAGTCGATGGATACACGAAGTAAGTTCGTAGGGTTAAAAATCAAATTATTATGTTAATTGTTTACATAATGAATAAATCACTAAAATTTATCAGCTCTATGAATATGTCATAAAGAACTAAATTATATGATTAAATTGATATAAAATATATATGTTATAAGAAATGATGGATAATCGGCCAAATTGTGAGTATGTAATGGTAGATATGTTAAATGGCTTTGTACTTGATTATATTAATATTACATGATGATGGAATGCCATAATGTATATTCGGTCTTGTGTTTGGTAGTAATGAAGTACTTTGGGGTTGAGTAAATGTATATTGTAGTTAATTGAGCTTTAGTATATGATAAATTAAATGCCTTGTATGTGGTAAGTTACTAAGTAAATATTTGTTGTTGATTAAATTAAATACTATATATACATATTTTCCAAATTGAAATGTATAAAAAAGTTGAGGTTGCCGAATTTAAATAAAGTTGATAAATTTGAATTGATGAATATTGAGTAATTGAATTTCGACACAGAGGGTGTGAGTATAAAATGTTACAGATGTAAAAATTGCACTAAGTGAGCGAGCCTGATTATTGAGCACTAAGTGTGCAAGCTTAAGTATCGAGCACAAAGTGTGCGAATTCGATAAATAATGTTGAATAACTATTGGCACTAAGTGTGCGACTTTTCGAGTAATTGGGAATAGTTGAATGTGTTTTTGCCTTGAATTTCTTGAGAAGTATTTATGATTTATAAATTTGAATTTGAGCAGGTGAGTATCAAACCTATAGGGTTAATATTATTGATCGTAAAGCTGTGTGATTGATAATGGTAAAGAAGGTTGCATGATAGATGTACAAATTGGATGAGTAAAATGATATGATTATATATCTACATACGATACCATGTAGTAAGTTTATAAGTAATTAGATGTATTGAATTTTAATTAAATGCAAGTATTCATGTTGAAATGAAATATATGATGTTATATGTGATATTGCCAAATGGGTGATACCTTGTTAATCATGTTTAAGAAAATTACTTTAATTGAGTTTCAACATTTCAAAGTTGGTATGAAATATGATGAATACTTATGATTTTGGATATGTGAGTTATGAATAAATTTTGTATTAGTGATATATCGGGCTAAAAGCCTAGGTGCCTTGTAGGTGAGTTTTATCAGGCTAAAAGCCTAGCCGTGCCTTGTGTCGGTGAGTTTTATCAAAGCTAAAAGCCTAGCAGGTGCCTTGAGTTGAGTTTTATCGGGCTTATGCCTAGCAGGTTTATACTGGTGCAATACTTTAGGCTCGATGCTTACAAAGTTGTGTGCCAATGTGGTACGGAATGTGTATGACGAGTTGGATGGTCAGTATGACCTAATTTATTTGCTATCCAAAATTAGGTAAGTAAGTAAAACGATTATTTGTTACAAATTATGAATTATTGATGTTACTAATGAGTTAATATTTATATGGGTATAATTCTATTATCGTTATATAAAGGTGTTACAGGTTATACGTAATGAGATAAATTGACCCAATGCTATGTGAATTCTATGATATTGATATTGTATTGGTGATATGTGATATAAATTGTTTAGTTACATATATGGCACTTGTGAGTAGATGTGATAAATTACACATGAATTACATGACTGTTAAGGAAATAAATATTGAATTAGATAAGGCTAGTTTAAAAGCAATCTTATTCCTTAAAATGACAAGCTTAATGTTAAATATTTTATATAGTGCTGATAATTATACGAGCTTACTAAGCTTATTAGCTTACTCTGTCTATTCTCTATATTCTACAGTGATTCGAATGCTCACTCAGGTTGGAAGTCATCGAAGATTTCATCACACTATCCAGGAGGCAATTGGTATTTCTGAACTCTTTGAAATTGGGTAATATGGCATGTATAGGCTAGTTAATAAGTTGAATTATATGGTCACTTGTGTATATGAATGAGATATGATCTGTAGTATTTTGATCAAGCTATGTGATATGGCTTGAGTGAAAATGGTTGATTTGATATTGAAGTATTATATGATGTATTCATCTTGTGATAGTTTTGTTAAATGGCATTTTGGTATAGATGATATATATACTTGAACATGTTATGCAAATGATGCTTGTAGGTACATGTCATAAGAGCTGTGAAAATGGCTTAAACCAAGCCTGTTTTGTGCCACACGGTCAGGCACACGAGATTGTGACTTGTCCGTGTGACCCTATTTTGTAAGTTTTCCTATGTCTTTTATATGTTATTAAATTATTTCCTGTTGTGTAATTAGAATTTTATATGCTCGTTTTAAGCATGCTATGAATATGAATGCTTGATATTATTGAATTGAGATGATGATTGATAAAAGTTAAAATTTTATTGTTCCAAACTGTGTTACAAGTCCGGTAATGCCCCTTACCTATTTCGGTGACGGTTACTGGATAGGGGTGTTACATGCCTCTTCGTGAGCGTTAATGGCATATGTCCTTGTAGGTGCTCTACCCTCTAATCTTACTGCAAAATATCTAGGCGCACCTCTACTACTAGTCCCACTTCCGGGTTCCTCTATGGTCTACACCTCGAAGGTACATTGCTCGGTCTTACTTCTTGTTTTATGTCTTTGTCATCCTTCTCAGGACAGTTTTGAATGAAGTGGTCTAGTGAACCGCACTTGTAACACCCCAAACTTGGCCTAGACGTTACGACCGGATCTAGCATGTCACATAGAAGGGTTGTTTAAAACTAGCGCTTTCATTAAAAGTTTGTATTCCTTTTGAAATTTTGAGTTTCGTTGTTTGAAAAATCCAATTTGTTTTTATGGTTCTCTTGCAAAAACATTATTGCCATTGTTTTCGAAGACTTTCTTTATAATCAAAACCAGATTCAGTGAATTGTGGAAAAGTGATATTTTGAAAAGAGTTATCGACGTTTTAGAAAATCCAGAGTTTTATCATTTATAGTTTGAAAGCCGTTTGTTAACATTTTGAAAAAAAAATCAGCATTCAAACATCTAATAGTTTAATAATAACTGAATTGAAAGTTAAAAATAAAATAAAATCCCAAAGACCTTATTACAAAACATTAAACCCAATTTAAAATAAATCTCAAATTTAAAGTGAAAAGGAAATTTACTAAGGTTCCGATGTATGGCCACCACGAAGTACTCCACAGCTCCAAATCCTTAACGCTGGGGATCATTTGCAAGATTAAGCAGAGAGGTGAGTTACGAGAACTCAGTGTGTAATCCCCTAATAGGTCATCAACTGGGCCCGATCCCATATGGAAACAGATCGGCCAAAGCTCATAAAGAAGCGAACTGGGCCGAAGCCGTACTCAGTACAATTTGGGCCTTATCCCTATTAACATAATAAAGCAGATAATGTATGCAGCCTAACCTAATAATCCATCCGCTACACATCACCCTTACCAACCCAACACACCTGTAGGAATTTCTAAAATCGACCCACCCATTCGCTACACACCTCGATGGAAGTCACGCTACTCATCACAAAATTTGTGGCGAAGCCACCAGATATCAGAATATATGTGGCATAGCCACCAGACAAAATTGTGGCAGAGCTATCAGAATCATAATGTGGTAGAGCCACCAGAATACACTTCCTTTGATCATCAATATCCCAATCCCATGCAAAATATCATGTATGCAAAACATATATCAAATTTAATGTCCGAAATGAATTACCATCATAACCAGATAAACAGAATGCAAAACAATCATGCTATTCAACCCCTCAGGGTACAACTGTAATTTTAACCCACCAAGGGTATTTCCATATTTTACCCTCCAGGAGTATTTTGGTAAATTTGCATTTAACAGCCTTTCTGAAGGCCTATTGTCACCTCAAGCGACACGGGACCCTTGCTGGGTCTCTACGGGGCTATTGGGCCTAAAATCCATTTTAGGCCCAAACGGGCCCATACGATCATGTGGCTTAAAACATATGGTTTCGATTTCGGATTTGTAGATTTCGCATTCGAATTTATGAATTGACAGTTTTCTAACATTTTTTCCCAAGTGGGCCGAATAGCCTGTTGGGCCCATTTGGCCCGTTCCGGCTCGGATAGGCTATTACAACCTCAGTATCGCGAGAGTGTTCGTGACACCCTAAACGACTTAACGTCATTGCTCAAATTTTGATTCACCATTATGAGCGCTCGCACGCTTGAGTGGGCATAGATGCCAATTTTTCATCTTTTTGGCTTTTGGCTTTTGGCCGATTCACAGAACATTGCAAATATGCATTCGGAAGGGTGTGACATTACACACCTGATTTGGATTTCCTAAAGAACCACTCTTCGCTGCCCCACAATCGTGACCTTTCCTACAGAGTTCTAAAATCCGGCCTTGCACCTTAACTATTGCAACGAGTTCCTAAAAGTAAATAAGTGATGTACCAAATGGGTTAGCATTAATCCAATATTGACCATCCCACAAGAGCAGGAAACTGACATCATCACCACAAAATAGAATCATATAAGTGTCACTAATCACCGAAATAAAAGAGTATTTGAATAACTTCACCTTTATTGAAACCAATGTTAACGATCCTCGCCCGTTGTTTATCAGAGGAATTGGCCTACCCCTTAAAAGAGTGTTTCAGCCTAGCTTAAAAGAAGAGGAAGTAAGATGTGATGAAAATGGGAGAATTTTATGTTCGGTCTAGGGAGAAAGAATGAATGAGGGAGAAAGAAAGAAAGAAAAAAAGAAAAAACAAAGAGAAGAAACCATTACCTTGCAACTAGCACAAAAACGAATGAAAAAGGGGTTTTGACGATCAAAAGAACACCAAGCTTCACACTAGGCAGAGTTCGACTAAAGGCAAAAGAAAAAGGGAAATCGATTCAGATAGGACAAAAGGGAATTCAGCTTATGGAGAAAATAGTAGAAACCAAAATGAAGGAAAAGAGAAGTTTTGGTTACAGGTGTTTGGTGACTACCAAAGGAAAGAAAAGTGTCTAAAATGAAAAAAGAAATGAGAATGAGTAACTAGAATGGTTAAGGTTTCGACAAGAAAAGATGCCACAAAATACCCGAAATGCTTGAGTACAAAAAGCCAAAAATGTAAAGGAAAAAGCTAAGAACCACTAGATATTTTTGGCACACACACTAAGAGGTTTCGATTTTCTCTCTTTGCTACCTACCAAATGTCGAATTTACTACCTTACTCTCCCCTCTAGCCGAAATTCTCACCCCCAAGTACTTTCCATTTTCACCAAACTCCTCCACTCCACCATATCCCATGATTCACTTCCCTTTTTGCTCCACAATCCACTCTCCATCACCCATTCAAACGGTTTAACCAAGTCCCCTCTCTCCTGTAGAGTTTGATCTCCACTCAGCTTCCTCCCTACCTGAGCACAAAAATTAAACTCCCCAAATGCTGCTTGTGGGATTCAAACCCCACTTCCCTTTCCTCACAAGTGACGCCAACACCACTCCACCACGAGCTCCCTTGTGTTAAAAAAACAACAACAATTTCTAGTAAGCCTTGCTTCCTACAGCTCTCCCCACTAAAGTGCCCGAAAACCAAACTTTCACCAGGACTTGGGCTTGAACCCGGGCCTTCCCAGGACCCCTAATCACACCCAAATAACAAGCTTATCAAGCACAACACAAGCAATAACGTAAAAATGCCAGACCCTTATTTTTAGGTTGTTACAGCACTTATAAAATGCTTGATTGTTTCCCAAACAGTCCCAGTATGTTGTCTACCATAATTTGGACACTCGGGTTTATTTGACTTCGCATTGCCCACACTTGCCATTGAGGTGGCTAGAACTATAGAGCCCGAATATATGTTACCACGATCTCGGTGTGAATACCCAACTAAAGCGGTCATCTGAGGGTTTGTTTCTTTGGACCTATTAACTGGGTTTGGAACGACTTAGTCATCGGCCTCTTTCTTGCATCTCGGGCCTCAATCATAGCTTTTCTCTTTTCCTTATTCAACTCTTCCGCCTTGTAAGCTCTATCAACCAATACCATGAATTCTTTCAACTCCAAGATTCTAACTAGCAATCTAATATCCTCGTTTAGCCCATCTTCAAATCTTTTACACATACTAGCTCCAGTAGACACACACTCTTGAGCATACTTACTAAGTTTGACAAATTCGTGCTCATACTCCGCTACAGACATTTTACCTTGCTTCAATTTTAGGAACTCCTTCCGTTTCTGATCAATACATTGCTGACTTATGTACTTCTTTCTGAACTCTTTTAAGAAGAAGTCCCATGTCACTCTCTCCCTCGGTACTACAGATGTCAACTTTTTCCCCCAGCGGTATGTTGAGTCCCTCAGTAATGATACAGAACATTTTAAGCTCTCCTCGGGCATGCAAGAGAGTTCATCAAATACCCGCATAGAGTTCTCAAGCTAGAACTCTGCTTTCTCAGGGTCATTATCTATGTTGGCTCTAAATTTCTTGGTCCCTTGCTTTTGAATCTTATCAACTGGGGGTAAAGTCATTCTTACTAAATCTATACCTTGAGGAGCCACGGGGACTGGCTGAGGTATAAGAGGGGGTGGAAAAGGTTGAGCATTAGGATTTGAAACATCCTAAATTGGGGGCTATGCATTTGATGTATTTTCTTCTGTATGCTTTGTTTAATGTGCTAGTTTAGGGTCTATGGGAGTCTAGGAAGGGCTCAGGGATAAGCCGAAGCCCTAGCCAAAATTCTCTTTTTAGGCACTTTAGTGGAAGAGCTAGCTGGAATAGGACCTAAGGGGTATTGTTTGTGTTTGGTTGACATAAGCAAGGTGTTAGTAAAGTGGCAAGGTGACGCCACATAAGGGTTGGAAGGTGAAGCCACAAGGGAGCAGAGAGGGAGCAGGTTCAAGTCACAAGAAGTTTATTTTGGGGATTATTTTTGGCATCAAGGAGAACAGAAGCAGAATTCGACTGGGACACTTCACGATGGGAGAGTGGACTGAGTCAAATATTTTGAATGAGTGGCTGAGAGGGAAAAGTGGAGTTTGAAGCATTCAAATTAATTCAAATGAGTGTTTAGGAGTGAATTTTGGAGAAAAGAAAGGGAAGGGCATGTGATCATAGTGTTGGCCGAATTTCAAACACTGGGTGTAAAGGGGGAATTGGTTTTAGCTTGTTTAGGATGTGTCAAATTTAAACATTGGTGATAGGCATTGCTTTTCTCAAAAGTGCATTTCCAGTTTTGGGGGTGGTAGATGCCGAATTTTTGCCTTCTTGTTAGTTACCAAATCATTTAGCTTCATCTTTTTTTTTTCCTCTTTTTCACTTCTTTTCTCATCTATCAACTTGGGTGTTCTCCACATTTCTTCTTATTACTTTCTTTGCTAACTGAATTCCTTTCCCCTTCCTTACATTTTCTTAAAGCTCCATAATCGCATCCAAGGTAACTCCTACACCCTTTCTTGCCAAGCCGAAATCTGTTTCTCATCTTTTCTCTCTTCCTTATTTGTTCTATCTCAAAGTTGAAACCCCTAAACTCCCACTCTCTTCTCCATTTTCTGCTAAAGCCGAATATTCCTTGTCTATTATTCTCTTCTCAAAATCTCCTCTACAGGCCGAATCTCCATAGCCATTCTTTCCTACATTCTTTCTCTTTTGATTCTTCTAAAAGTCAAAACTCTGAAGCCTCCATTGAGGTTCTTTAATCATCATTTTCGGTTCTTTCAACTTGTTCTCTTTTACCATTAGTCATTGTTGAATATCCTCTACTACTGTGCCAGTGTCGAATCCTCTTAGGTGCTATTAAATCTTCGATGTTCAGGTAAAAGGCAATTTCTTCTATTTTTTATCTCCTTTTCAATTTTTGGAAGCCAAAGCCGAATAGCTAATTGGCTTGGTGGAGGCCATCGTTTGGACTCATGGTTTTTTTTATTATATCTTCTTGTTTTCTTTGGGGGTGCCTATTTCGGGAATCTAAGCTAATCAAATCATCTAAACCTCAAGCCAGAAGTCGTTAATCTCTGAACCCTATCTCTCTTTTTGGGATTTCAAGGTAAGGGGTTTTCTCTTTAGATATTTGTTTAGGTGCACTTATCGTTATTCGCCCTTATCCCTGTGTTGATCCCTTATAGTACGTTCTGACAAGATCTTTTGATGGAATCCAATACCAATCAGGCAAAGGAGGGGGTTGGACCCATAAACCCAGCCCCTAAGTTTAAGAAACGTGCGGTGTCAGTAGTCTAAGATTGGCCACCGAGTTGTGGACCGGCTTCAGAATAGAGTCGTAGGCAGATTGCAGTCATTTCTGCTATCGATAGTATTGATGTAGAGAGTATTATTTTGCATGCTACCAGGTGTGTAAACCCTCACACACTTAATTTTAACTGTAAGATTTGATTGTATGGGCTGAAAGGCTAAAAAAGGTTGTGTATACAGTCGAAATACCCTTGTGGGTAAGGCAAGGAGTGCCGGGTATGTATCTGTAATAACTTATTGCGAGTTTGGATGTATGTGATAATCTATTTCCTAGATAATAGCTTGTTGCATTCATTATGACATATATGCTGTGCATGGGATATGGATATGATGATAAAGGGGAAGTGTTGATTATAAGGTCACTTAGTGATCGATGGCTCTGCCACATTTGATTAGAAGGTCACTTAGTGATCGGTGGCTCTACCACATTTGATTATAAGGTCACATGGTGATCAGTGGCTCTGCCACATTTGATTTTAGGTCACATAGTGATCGGCATTATAACTGACAGCATGACTATCAAGACGGCATGTAGTGGATGGAGGGTTGATTGTAGAAATCCCCACGGTGTGATGGCTGGTACGGGATGGCATGTAGAGGATGGAAAATACTAGGTTGGGTCGGGCTTAATGCATTCATGTAGTTGTATGATATCTTGTATGAGTTGTATATGAGATTGTAGGCCATGGGTCGTTTTGTGTGTTTTGATGGTTTTACACACTGAGTCACTGTGACTCACCCTTATTCTAACTTTTCATGTAATCAGTAGATTGTGGATTTAGGAGCCGAGGCGGACTTGTGGAGGCCATAAAGTCTTTTCTTTTCATAAACTTTTTACTACTTTAATTTAATTTTAAATTGGGGATTTTTGATGTAATAAGGCCTTTCTGAATTAATATTTGGTTTGTATTTTATATTTATACCTGACACAATGAGTACTTAGTCACAAATTTAAAGATGAGGTTTTAGAAATATGAGTTCGTAAAATCAACATTTTTTTTAAAATTTCACTTAGTATAACAAATAATTGTTTATTTAAAATTTGGAATTTCTCCTAAACTAAATATATAAACCTTAGTTTTTTTTTAAGCTATCGCCTTAACCGGAAAGTTTTCAAAATTATGATTTTGTTCCCAAAGACAAAGAAAAATCATTTTAACTCAACCCTGTAACATACCGAATTCGGTCGTAACGTTTAGACCAAGTTTGAGGTGTTACAATTTTGGTATCAGAGCCAGGTTGCAAACACTCGGGCTGTGAAATGGGTTCAATAGTATTTTATAAAATCAATGTGAAATGGAGGAAATTGTTTTGATCGAAATATGGCATCCGAGTCTACCAACACCCAATCCACCCAGGTAAGTGTTTCTTTAGCTATTCGGTGATGTATGCCTGAAATGATTAATAGCATGAATAAGTATTTAATAGCTCTAAGAAACCCAAACTTTAGAGGCTGAAACTTATGATGTGTTTTGCGAAAACTATTCTCTAAGACTATTTCTCATAAAACTACTCGGTACTAAACAGTGAAAGAAATACTAACTCAAAACTTTTAATCAGATTAAGTCGCAAACGTTTGTAACACCCCTTACCCAAAATCCCCGTCGAAATCGAGCACGAGGCGTTACCTTATAAAACTACTTGAACACCACTTAGGCTCAACCCGACTACTCTCCTTGATGCCAATACAACAACTTCTTTTCAACTTACAAGACCTCACTCACACATGTAAGGTCTCTCAAGACTATATCAGGAACTCTTACGATCCATAAAATTTCTTTCCCATTTAAACAGGGTGTACACGTCCGTGTGTAGTCACACACGACCATGTGCTCACACCATGCTCAAAAATCCCAACATTCTTCAAAAATTCCCACGGTTAGGGCACACGCCTATGTGGAATGGGGGCACGCCCGTGTACCCTTACAACATGCCTGTGGCTTTGAACCATGGGGAGTTACTGACTATATTCACATGGCTTTAACATGCCCGTGGGCCTAGACCATTTGTTAATCCTTGGTATACTGACTTGTTCACACGGTCTGGGGCACACGCTCATGTCCAAATCGTGTCTCACCCACGGTCCACACAAACGGCCGTGGATTTTGCCAGTGGTCTATCCTAATTTAAAACACTAAGGTGCAGGGTTCACACGGTCTAGGCACACGCCCGTGTATCCAACCATGTGGGCACTTAGAGGCTATCTTCTAAGCCTTTTTGCCACTCTCATTTGCATACATGCATACATACATACATACATACATACAATTATCATCACATAACTCCATATTGCATCTATTTAACTCTTAAATTATAGACACTTAATCATAAGAGAAATATAGTCTTCATCCCATACACTAGGGAGAACTACTTCCAATACAATTACAACAACTTAAGCCATCATCTATGGCTATACACAACCAAAACTCTAGGTTCTTTTAGGCCAACACAATTTACCTACATCAATTAGAACTTAGTCAATTCTAAAAGAATCCCTACACATGCTATGACTCATAAGAACTTGGAGCACCATACCAAGCATTTATTCGGTAGTGTGAAAACATCTCCTGCGGCCTCCAACTCGAGCTAGCCAAAATAACCTATAAGAGATGAGAAAAGAAAAGGAGTAAGCAATAATGCTTAGTAAGTTCGTCTGCATACAACTAATAAACACTGACATTCATTGAATATACATGATTTCAAGTTATTATGATGAGATTTTCTTATGAACTCACGGTTACTTACTCAATCATCCTTAAAGCTTACTCATTCTATCTCTTACCATATTCTTACCATGCCACAAGCCAAATACTCGTTTAAGTAGCATACATTCCTGCACTGATCGTTACAAGATCATATAAAATAGCACGCCAAGCATTTTCAATAAGCCACACATATTACTAATCTCCGGTGGTTACGCACTTAGCCCACCATTGAATCTTTTATAGGGTGGTATCGCACTCAGCCCACCAATCAATTATACTTAGGGTGATTTCGGACTTAAATCACCAATCATTTATAAGCGATGGTATCGCATTACACCCATCGACACTAATTAGTCGTGGTTACGCACCACCGATAATAATATAAGTGATTGTATCACACACAGCCCATCAATTAATAATTAATCAGGTGGTAACGCACACAACCCACCAATGATTATATGGTTGATGGTATCGCACACATCCCATCATTTAATAACCCTCAATAAGGTGTATTTGCACACAGCTCATCGTTATTATACATTCACAAATATTTATCCACATACATTTCTCTAATTCAAATGTTCATCCATGAACATCCTCACTCACTATCTTTCTTACTTGCTTTCTACTATAATTGTTCGTATTCACACAATGCAACAATAATTATAACTTATCCAACTAAAGTGCATCCTTTACATATCACCCACCATGGGTTCATCAAACACCAAATCCACTTCAATTCAGTTCTAACGCATTCCTGCACCTCTCATGTACAATACATTCATTCTCAATTCTCAAGTACTTATTGAGTCACTAAAATCGTTAAGTAACTCCCTTAAGTCTCGTACACATAACATTACATTGACATCATACACAAGTAAACCTATCAATGCCATGTTCCCAACATGGTCCTATTCAAAATCTCTCACCGAGACATTATTTCAATATGGTCTTACACGGAACCTTAACTATCATCTTTTCATAATATTTGCATTTCTTATTATTCTTAGATTTCAAATCTCTTAATGACTCATCAACACTTATTTAATACATTCATTGCATAATTGTACATTCCATACAACAATGGAATATTAAATAACCCATACGTACTCGCAAGGTTTGCATACGAACTTACCTCGATGACGAAAAGGCCAAAAAGGACTTTTTGCCCACATTTCTCTTTTCTTTTGTTCTAGGTCTGAATCTCATTTTCTTCGATCTAGAACAATGAAATTTACTCGTTTAGTCACTTAATGATCATATTACAACTTAACATCCACTTAGGCAAAAATGACCATTTTGCCCCTATATTTTGGTAAAATTACAATTTTGCCCCTTGGCTCGTAAATAAATTTTTATCACATTTCCTTGCTAAACAATCCTATCTAAACATTTAATCCTCTTACAACTATCTCAAATTCCAACTATTTCATACTTAAATGAACAAATTACAACCTTTGCATTTTACCAAATTAGGTGTTTTCACAACACCTTTAGCAAAAGTTGTTTATCATTATCCTACCATTCATTTTGTTCCATAAAACTCAACAAACAGCATAAAATCTATCATGTTAAGTCCCTAGACTTTCAACCATGTTACAATTTAGTCCCCCCATTAGCTAGATTAAGCTTTGGGGACACCAAAAGTATAATTTTTATCAAAAAAAGTAATCAAAATCACTTACTTGTGTGGAATAAAGCTTGCTGAAATTTTTAGCTCTCAAACACCCCACCATGGCTGATATTTTCGGTGGAGAAGGGAAGAAAAAATAGAAATATGATAGCTTTTCACCTATTCATCTTATTTTATTCATTTATTCCACCAACTTTGACCATATTAGAAGTTCTTGTTCCCTCTTGTCTACATGGCCGGCCTACTCACTTAAAACAAGGCTAAATTGTACAATTGGGGCCTCCAATTAATAGCCCATAGCTATTTCACACCTTTTGCAAATAAACCAGAACTTTTGCACTTTATGCGATTTAGTCCTTTCACAAATTAACTAGAAATTGATAAAATTAAGGCACCACAATTTTCATGCATCCTTATTAACATGTTATAACACATAATGTAACATGAAAATAATTTTCTCTAACCTTGAATTAGTGATTTCGAGATTACTGTTCTGACTAGCCCCAAAATCTGGCTGTTACAGTTAGTCATGAGATTAGGGGGCGTGGACATGGTGTGCGTGGTCGTGGTAGAGGTATGATTGATGTGTCAGAACCAATGGGATCTGGTCATGGGTCAGGAAACGAGATGCCAATACCATCAGTTGCGAAAGTAGAGTTTCAAGACCAAACGGGAGGAGATGATGCGGTGTTTCAAGCGATGTTACGGGTTCTAAAGAGAGTTGCTGGGGCAGGCGTGGGTATAGAAGCTCAGAAATCTGTGTCGAAATGACTTCGAGCTAATGGAGCAAAAGTGTTTAGGGGTATTTCTGGTGTAGCCCCTAATGCAGCTGAGTATTGGTTGGAGGCGATCGAGCGTATAATGGATGATCTCGACTTCACAGAAGAGGAAAAGTTGAAAGGGTTGTATCTCTTCTTCGAGACAAAGCATATCAGTGGTGGCTTACGGTCAGGGATGGTACAGTGGCTGACCATATTACTTGGGATCTCTTCAAGTCGGCATTCTAGAGTAAGTACATCGGATTGAGTTATGTTGATGCACAGCGCAGGGCTTTTTTGAATCTGGTTCATGGTAGTAAATCGGTGGCGGAGTATGAGGCAAAATTCTTACGCCTTAGTCGTTATGCTCGGGGAATAGTGGCCACAGACCATGAGCGTTGTGTTCGGTTTGAAGATGGTCTAAGGGATGATCTGCGTGTGTTGATAGCTCCACAGCGAGAAAGGGAATTTGCTGTTTTAGTACAAAAGGCTAAGATAGCTGAGGAAGTGAAGCGGTCAAAAAAGCAGAATCAGGATAGAGATAGAGGTGGTAATAAAAGGAATTCTGGATCATCAGGGTCAGCTGGGCATTTTCAGAAAAGAACTAGGATGGATGGGCCATGTCGGGTTGTGAGATCTGTTGTTGATAGGCAGCCTTAGAGGTGTACTCGGTGTGGTAAATTCCATTTGGGAGAGTGTTAGACAAGTAACAGAAGATGTTTCAGGTGTGGTTCTGCTGATCATCAGATTAGGGACTATCCACAGGAACGGGACGGTGCAAGGCCAAGGAGTCAGGGTTATACTCAGTCGGGTAAAGGAGGTCAGTAACTGCAGAGAGGTTGTGGTCCGGCCAGAGGAGGTAATGGTGTTGGTCAGGGTCATCGAACGCTAGCAGAGGTGCAGGAAACACCGATGCAAGACAGTTGGTGTTGGTCTATGCAGCTAGACGCAGAGAGGAGGGTGATGCACCAGACGTCATAACCGGTACGTTCTTAATCTTTGGATTGCCTTTTTCTGCATTGATTGATAGTGGATCGACACATTCTTATATTGCTAGTGTGGTACTTGGAACTTTAAGCATAGGCTCTGAGATTGCTTCTAGGGAGATGATTGTAATTAGCCCATTAGGACAATTGGTTGTGGTGAACAGACTTTATAGGGATGTGCCTTTAAAAGTTCAAGGGGTGGTTTTTCTAGCTGATCTAATGGAACTACCATTCGGGAAGTTTGATTTGATCTTAGGGATGGACTGGTTAGTAAGGTATCAAGCAAATTTGGATTGTGCTGCTAAGCGCATGGTGGTCCTGGACTCCTGAGGACGAGGAGGTGGTGGTAATAGGAGAAAGGAGGAACTATTTGTCTAACGTAGTGTCTACCTTAAAGGCTGAAAGAATGATGAGGAAAGGATGTGAGGCATTCATAGCCTTGGTTTGTGCTTTGGAGGTCAAGGAATTGTCTGTGGGGGATGTTAGGACAGTGAAGGAGTTTCCTGATATTTTTCCAGAAGAGCTTCCAGGACTACCCCCGAATCGCGAGGTGGAATTCAGAATTGAGCTTCTTCCGCGGACAAATACCGTGATCTATCACCCCCTATAGAATGGCACTGAATGAGTTAGTGGAATTGAAAGCCCAAATTCAAGAACTTTTAGATCGAGGTTTTATCCGACCGAGGGTATCACTAGGGGAGCACCAATGCTATTCGTTAAGAAGAAGGATGGATCAATACGTATGTGCATTGACTATCGTCAGTTGAACAAGTTGACAATCGAGAACAAATACCCGTTGCCGCGGATCGACGACTTGTTCGATCAATTGAAGGGGGCTTTAGTCTTTTCAAAGATAGATTTGGGGCCAGGGTATCATCAACTCAAGGTGAAGGAAGCGGATATTCATAAGACGGCGTTTCATACAAGCTATGGACATTACGATTTTTTGGTAATGCCATTTGGATTAACCAATGCACCAGTGGCGTTTATGGACATGATGAACCGGGTTTTCCAATCCTATCTGGATCGATTCGTCGTAGTATTTATAGACGATATACTGGTTTATTCAAAGTCAGAGGAGGAGCATGATTCACATCTTCGAGTGGTTTTACAAATCTTGAGGGAGAAGCAATTTTTCGCCAAATTCAGTAAGTGCGAATTTTGGCTAAGCGAAGTTACTTTTCTGGGCCATGTTGTGTGAGCAGAGGGGATTAGAGTTTATCTTCGAAAGATTGAAGCTATTTTGGATTCGAAGCCACCTAAGTCTGTGGCAGAAATTAGAAGTTTTCTTGGTCTGGCGGGATACTACCGAAGGTTCGTTGAAGGGTTTTCTTTGATTGCGGCACCATTGACCAAGTTGCTATAGAAAGGGGTTTCATTTGTTTGGTCTGATAAACAACAAGAGAGTTTTGAAAGGCGAAAGAGGATTTTGACGGAGGCTCTGGTGTTGATTCAGTCGAAGGCCAGAAAGAAGTTCATGGTTTATTGTGATGCTTCACACACGGGTTTAGGATATGTGTTAATGCAAGATTGAAAGGTTGTTGCGTATGCGTCTCGCCAGTTAAGACGCATGAGTTAAACTATCCCACGCATGATTTGGAATTGGCGGCTATAGTGTTTGCTTTAAAAAGTTAGAGGCATTATCTGTATGGCTAGAAGTCTGTTATTTATATAGATCATAAGAGTCTAAAGTATCTCCTTACCCAGAAGGAATTGAATTTGAGACAGTGGCAGTGGTTTGAGCTATTGAAGGATTACAATTGCTTGATTGAGTACATCCGGGTAAAGCTAACGTGGTGGTAGATGCATTAAGTCATATGGTGATCTCCGATTTGAGAGCGATGTTTGCTCATCTTAGTTTGTACGATGATGGAAGTCTTTTATCTAAACTTCATGTGAAACCTTCCTGGGTTAGTCAGATTAAAGAGAAGCAGTTGTTGGATAATGCCTTAAGTACTCAACTACTTCAAGTACATAATGATGGGGTTGAGGATTTCAGTTTGAATAGTGATGGGCCTCTGTGTTTCCATAAGAAGGTTTGCATGCCGGAGGATGATGAGTTAAGACAGTTGATACTTCAGGAAGCACATAGTAGCCCATATACTATGCATTCTGGCAGAAGTAAGATGTATAGAGAATTACGAGAACAATTTTGGTGGCTGGGTCTGAAGCGTGAAGTAACTGAATTTGTAAGTAAGTGTTTGACATGCCAGCAGGTAAAAGCAGAACATCAGTTGCCTTTGGGTTTATTGCAGCCGTTAAAATTTCGCAGTGGAAGTGCGAGAGGATCACGATGGATTTTGTTAGTGGGCTACCCCTTACGCATATTAAAAAGGATTTGGTATGGGTAATTGTTGACCGATTGATGAAGTCTGCTCATTTCATACCAGTTTGTGTTGACTACTCTCTTCAGAAATTGGCTAAGTTGTATGTAGCAGAGATCGTAAGGTTGCATGGAGTACCAGTGTCTATCATCTCAGATAGAGACCCGAGATTCACGTCAAGATTTTGGAAGGCATTGTATCAAGCGTTGGGGACAAATTTAGATTTTAGTACAGCATTTCATCCGCAGTCTAATGGACAGTCAGAGAGGGCAATTCAGATCCTAGAGGATATGTTGAGGGGCTGTGTCTTAGACTTCAGAGGGAGTTGGGAAGAATTTCTACCGTTAGCAAAATTCGCATATAACAATAGCTACCAATCGAGTATTTAGATGGCACCGTATGAAGCGTTATATGGTCAGAAGTGTCGTACTCCTACGTGTTGGATAGATTTGGGCAAGCGTCAGTTGTTGGGTCTACAATTGGTTTTGAAAATGGAAGATAAGGTTAAGTTAATTCGGGCTCGGTTAAAGAAAGTGTTGGACAGGAAAAAATCCTATACTGATCTAAAGCGTAAGGATATAGAATTTGAGGTGGGTGACCAGGTGTTCTTAAAGGTTTCACCGTGGAAGAAAGTGCTAAGTTTTGGACAGAAGGGTAAGCTAAGCCCTAGGTTCATTGGGCCTTATCATGTGTTGAAACATGTGGGACCAGTAGCTTATCAACTCGAGTTACCTGCTGAGTTAAGTCAGATTCATGATGTGTTTCACATTTCGATGCTAACACGCTACCGTTCGGATCTTTCTCATGTGGTGCCAGTAGAAGAAATCGAAGTAAGGCCTGATCTATCGTTTGAAGAGGAACAGTGCAGATTTTGGATCGTGATTTCAAAGCGTTAGGAAGGGCTCGGGGATAAGCCGAAGCCCTGGCCAAAATTCTCTTTTTAGGCACTTTAGTGGAAGAGTTGGCTGGAATAGGACCTATGGGGTATTATTTTTGTTTGGTTGAAACAATCAAGGTGTTGGTAAAGTGGCAAGGTGATGCCACATAAAGGCTGGAAGGTGATGCCGCAAGGGAGCAAAGAGGGAGCAGGTTCAAGTCACAAGAAGTTCATTTTGGGGATTATTTTTGGCGTCAAGGAGAACAGAAGTAGAATTCGACTGGGACACTTCAGGATGGGAGAGTGGAATGAGTCAAATATTTCGAATGAATGGCTGAGAGGAAAAGGTGGAGCTTGAAGCATTCAAATTAATTCAAATGAGTGTTTAGGATTGAATTGAGGATAAAAGAAAGGGAAGGGCTTGTGATCATGGTGTTGGCCGAATTTCAAACACTGGGTGTAGAGGGGGAATCGATTTTGGCTTGTTCAGAATTTGCCGAATTTCAACATTGGTGATAGGCATTGCTTTTCTCAAAAGTGCATTTTCGGCTTTGGGAGTGGTAGATGCCAAATTTTTGCCT
Source organism: Gossypium rotundifolium (assembly GCA_025506655.1). NCBI lineage: Eukaryota > Viridiplantae > Streptophyta > Magnoliopsida > Malvales > Malvaceae > Gossypium > Gossypium rotundifolium. The sequence goes on from CP106727.1 coordinate 73,628,085, forward strand.
TCTTGTTAGTTGCCAAATCATTTAGCTTCATGCTTTTTTTTTTCTTCTTCTTCACTTTTTTCTCATCTATCAACTAGGGTGTTCTCCACTTTTCTTCTTATTACTTTCTTTGCTAGCCCAATTCCTTTCCCCTTCCTTGCGTTTTCTTAAAGCACCGTAACCGCATCAAAGGTAACTCTTATACCCTTTCTTGCCAAGCCGAAATCTGTTTCTCATCTTTTCTCTCTTCTTTATTTGTTCTATCTCAAAGCCAAAACCCCTAAACTCCCACTCTCTTCTCCATTTTCCGTTAAAGCCGAATATTTCTTGTCTATTATTCTCTTCTCTAAATATCTCTATAGGTTGAATCTCCCTAGCCATTCTTTCCTACATTCTTTCTCTTTTGATTCTTCTAAAAGCCGAAACTCTGAAGCCTCCATTGAGGTTCTTTTATCTTCATTTTTGGTTCTTTCAACTTGTTCTCTTTTACCATTATTGTAACACCCCTAACCCATATCCATCGTCGGATTAGGGTTACGGGTATTACCGAACTAAACTCAGTTCATCACAGTCATTCATAATTATTTATACAACAGGTTATAATTTTAACTCTTTAACATTTCAATCTCATACACATTCACGATTCATTTAATTATCAAACCAAATATGTATATTTAATTCTCAATATCCAACAAATAGCTCATGCATAACCTATTGCTCTTATTTCATACTAATCAAGACTTACATTACAAATCATGCTCGTAATTCAATTACATCATTACTCAACTTATATCAGTTTCAGATCAAGTCTTCAAATACTAAAACCAAATTATACATATTTCATACTTCTAAAATCAAAACCATCTAACCATCTAACCATTGAATCTAAGACATTCAAACATTTAAACATATCCAGGTCTATATCAATCACTTTATCTATATTTCAAATACGTGTCGATACATCTATTTCATTAGTCGAATATCAGCACATCATATCATAAATTATGCACATGTGTATATCAAAACATATAGACCTATGATACCCTGTTAAATATCTATTCACATATATGACATTAGGACATTATAGCATAACCGAATATGCTCCTAATGTTACATAACATGCGTAAAATTTCTAAAAACAAAAGCCATATCAAACCGTGAATATCAATTTAATATTATCATATTTTATTAATAAGTTTTTGTGACTATGCCAATTCACAAATTATGCATGTTAATCTATGTTAAGAAATCCACACGACATAATAGGCATACCTATATATATATTACACATAAATAACTTCTCAAATAACCACATACAATTGAAATAATCTCTAATTTACGCACATTTAACTATAGCCAAATTGAAAATTCACAACCACCAGGATCATTAATTAACATACCAAACACACAAGCTCTATAACTAATCCAAAATACATATGTACAACTGATTCTTTACCATATAATCGGTTCTCAATTTAACTCTCCAATGTTCAACTCAAAATAATCTCAAACATTTTCATTATTCATTACCAAATCATATAATAATGAAGAACGAGCATCAAAGCCACATTCATGTCCCAAGCATAACACAAACGTATATTATACCAAAGATTTAATAAACCATCAAACATTAACATTTAAAACAAGCCAATTTCGCATGGCTTTTATACATTAACAAAATATCATTCAAAAATTTAACTAGACTATACATGCCTTAAGCTCAAAAGTCCAAACTTTAATGATACCAAAGTGAGCCGATAGTGTGAATGACTTCAATGACGATCCCCTGAACTCGTAACTTGATCTAAATCTATAAAACAGACAGTGAACACACACAGAGTAAGCTTTCTAGCTTAGTAAGTCTTAAGGAATTTTAATATAGCATTCGAACATTCAAGCTTTTAAAACAATTAGTTTATTACACTGAGTATAAATAATTTAACTTATAAGTTCCTTATAGCCGAATGCCATTACCTTACTTAACAATTATCATTTCTTACCGTAAGCATGCAACTCTCCGAAATACCTAAATACGATAGGCATTTGCACATTCCAATCCAATTAAGTATAACATACATCTTAACCAAAAATGAAATCAGTTATACACATATATAAATACCTAAATACGATAGCCATTTGCACATTCCAACCCAACTAAGTATAACATACATCTTAACCACAAATGAAATCAGTTATACACATATATAAATACCTAAATACGATAGGCATTTGCAAATTCCAACCCAATTAAGTATAACATACATCTTAACCACAAATGAAATCAGTTATACACATATATAAACATATCCAATCATTCTCACATTTAACATTTACACTGAAACACCCCAAACCCGGCCCAAAAAGCCTGACCGGATTTGTTATGTTCCTCGAATATAACTTTAGCAAATTCTCATTTTATTTAAGAAAAACTTGATGATTTTTTGTAGAAAACAGATTAAATTAGTATTTTAGGTTGAAATCAAATTGTAAAGTAAATTTATGTCTTTTAAAACATTATTTTAGAAGGAGTTAATAAATTAAAAGAAAACCAAATTTATGGAAATTACTTTAAAACACATATATATATTAGTGACAAAACATTTTTAAATTATTTATCAAAAAAAAACCATTTAGTTATTTAATAGATATTTGTCCATGGCAAAATAAAAGTCCAAACACAAAAATTAAAAATAGTTTATAGTGGCCTTATTACAAAAATAGCAAAACCCATAATAAAGTCTAAGTAGCAAAATTAACTTAAATAAGTTTAAGTAGGAAAATTTCCAAAATACTTTGAAAATGCATTGGCCACCTCAAGTCCTTGTTGAACCGATCCATCGACTCTGAATCATCGAAAAGTTATCCAAAAAAATGGGTGAGCCATAAACTCAATGTGTAACACATACATTAAAAAGCCCATTTTATCATATGCCTTAAAGCCCAAAAATTCACATATGGCCATAGGCCCATTTAACTCATATATAGCCCAAAGGCCCATTTTCATAGCATATTACATAATAATCATTTAAATCACATGGATATGCACATATAATGAAATGCAAACCCGACCCACCTAAATATCCATCCGCTACACACCACCGTACCATTCAACCAACACACACCGTGGGATTACTAAATCGACCCTCCATCCGCTACACACCATCGAAGGCGATTGTTTGCAGTCAACATGCACATCGCCATTATAATTTTGTGGCCAAGAAAAAATTGTGACCAAGTCAAAATTGTGACCAAAGTCACCAAATTTCATATTTGTGACCAAGTCACCAGATTTCATATTTGTGACCAAGTCACCAGATTTCATATGTGACCAAGTCACCGAAGTCAGTCACGTAATGTGGTAAAACCACCGAATACTTCCTCCTTTATCAAATATACCCATATGCCCATGCACATACATATCATTTAGTTTTCATGCCATTTACCCCAAAATCATAATATAATCATACTTATTTCACATTTTATGCATATAGCAAAATTAACGAAATATTGGGGTAAACGTACACGAATATCATATACCACCGAATGGTATCCAAAAATCATTATTAAACACATTATCATAAAATCACATATAAAATAGATCTATGAGTTTTTAATGTAGGTTACACACCTTATGACAAAGGACAATGATACTCTCGCTCGTCAACACCTAATTAATCATCACAGTTGGTTAGAAAATACTATTACTAATAAAACTATACTATTGATGAGGGATCTAAAACCTTACCCTCGGATTCTCGAACAACCGTTATCTATGGTTTTTCTCCGCTAGATGGATCAAAACCACGATATCCCACCAACGTAAAGTGGTTCGGTTGTACGCACTACTTCAAATAACCGATCTTCATTAGTAGAGGGTCCACAACACGGTGGAAAATCTCTTATCACCGTCTGACATTTCTTCGCTTGAAGTTCGATGGTAAACAAAGGCCTCCTCTCTTCCAAATACTCCGTACTACTCTTTTCTTACCTATCTTGTTAGTCTTAAATCACCCTAAAAATAAAGTTGATTAGTGATCCATTCTAAAAGGATTAATATAACCAATGTGGAAAAATCTTACCTTGGATGATTTCAAAGGTTACTTCTTAAAAGTTGGCTTCAACAAGGATCCTTAAAAATCCTTTCCAAGGATTCGGCCTAGGAGAGAAAATAAAAGATCATGATTCTAAATTTGCCAAAGTAAAAAGAAAGAAATAATGAAAATGATTGACGAAAAGTTTTACTTACCCACTTGAAGATTCGGCCTAAAACAAAAAGAAAAGAATAAAATGGATTTGGTGGTTTCGGTTTGTACAAAAAGAAAAGGAGAAAAAGATGGTGATTTTGGCTTTAACAAAAGAGAAGAGAAAAGATGGTGGTTTCAAATATGATGGTTTCAGTTTTTAACCAAAAGAAAAGAAAGAAAAATGGTGAAAAGATTATAGGATAGTTTCGGCTATGAGAGAAGAAAGAAAGAAAATGAAATGAGAAGGAAGAGAAAAGGAAGAAAAGAGAAAGAGAAAGAGAGATTAAAAGAAGATGATGATGATGAAGATGATTTTCAAAGAGAAAGAGATAGGTTTTGGGGCTTAGGTGCATTCGCCAAGAGGGAGAAATGAAGAAAATGGTGCTTGAACATTGGTACATTTAAGAATGAGAGAAAAAGAAAAGAAGAAAGGCTTTTCCAACTTTTGATGCTTTTGACAAGAATTTTGACAGAATTTTAATCGAAATGGTCAAAATGAGAGCCAAAACAAAGAGAAGTTTTACCTAATGCCCATAGCAAGATTCGCTAAGAGGAGAGTTTTTGGAGAAATGAGAAAAGATGCACAATTGCTAGAACTTTTGGCCAACTTTCACCCCTAACTCAAGTCAAATTCGCCAACAAGGAAGCCAACACAATCCCCTTTTCCTCCGCAATTCTTCCCCATCAACCCTAAGATTGCTATCACCATTAACCACCCTCTTTAGCCCCTAAATCGACTAGGTTCATGGTCAAATGACCATGAACAAGTTTCCAAAACATTGCCCACATATCAAGCTTCTTGTCCCCTATCTTATCATCCTATCTTGATTCCATGCCATAATTCTTTAGCTTGCCTTTTTCATATGGTCAAATAGCCAAAATTAAAAGAATGCTCATCCATTCTAGAAGAACCATGGCTGACACTATAGGGAAGGAAACAAAAAAAATAAAATCCTCCCATTTGCTAGCTAGAGGATTCGAACCTCTCCCCTCAAGCACTCATCCATGTGTCCTTACCACTTTGCTAATTATTCATCTTATGCTTTAAGCTCCTTGTCATTAATTCTTAAAGCCTAACATGCTTAGCTCCATCTTATTTATTAGAAATTGAAAGTTCCACTAAGCATTCACTTAATTAATGAAGTTCAAAAATAACTTCCAAAACATACTCAATCATAATTAAACTTGCAACATCATTCAATTAAGTAAGATGCATAACCCCTAATTTTAGGATGTTACGCTTCTACCCCTTAAAATAATTTCATCCTTGAAATTACCCGGCCGAATAAGTGAGGGTATTGTCGTCGATCGCTTCCTCCTGTTCCCACAAAGCTTCTTCCGATCCATGATTACGCCATAATACTTTGACAAGAGGAACCGACTTTCTCCGTAAAACCTTTACATCTCGCCTCGAATTTGAATTGGCTCCTCTTCATAAGACAAATCTGGTCTTAGTTCCACCTCCTCAAGCGGCACTACATGAGATGGATCCAACCGATAATGCATAACATTGAAACATGGAACACATCGCATTTGCTTCAACTTCAATGTAATTCTAAGCGATATGCCATAGATCCGACCCGCTTCAAAACCCGATAAGGTCTAATGAACTGGACTTAGCTTCCTTTCCGACCAAATCTCATTACCTTTTTCCAAGGTGAAACCTTTAGGAAAACTTGGTCCCCACAAAGAAACTCTATTTCTTTCCGCTTTAGATCTGCGACGACTTTTGCTCGCCGATGCTTCCTTTAACCGAGCCCAGATTACCTTAACCTTTTATTCGGATTCAACCACTATTTCTGGACCCAAAATTTGACGTTCCCCTAATCCTGTCCAACACGTAGGAGTGCGACACTTCTGTCCATATAGTGCTTCATATGGTGCCATCTGAATACTGGTTGGGTAACTGTTGTTGTACGCAAATTCTGCTAACGGTTAGAATTCCTCCCAACTTCCCTTGAAATCCATCACACAACCCCTTAACATATCTTCTAAGATTTGGATTACTCTTTCAGACTGACCGTCCGACTGAGGGTGAAATGCCGTACTGAAGTCCAATCTAGTGCCGAAAGCCTGATGTAATGCTTTCCAAAATCGAGACGTAAACCTCAGGTCTCTATCTGAAATGATTGACAATGGCACTCCATGCAATCTCACAATCTCAGCCACATATAACTTCGCCAATTTCTGTAAAGAGTAATCAACCCGGACTGGGATAAAATGTGCAGATTTCGTTAATCGGTCCACTATCACCCATACAGAGTCTTTCTTAGTAGGCGTAAGAGGAAGCCCACTAACAAAGTCCATGGTGATTCTCTCCCACTTCCACTGTGGAATCAGATCGGTACCAAGCAATCCGAAGGTACTTGATGTTTAGCCTTGACTTGCTGACACGTTAAGCATTTTCCTACAAACTCCATAACTTCCCGCTTAAGTCCAGGCCACCAAAACTGATCTCACAAGTCTTGATATAACTTACTTCCTCCAGGATGCATAGCATAAGGGCTACTATGTGACTCTTGAAGAATCTTTTGCCTCAACTCCTGATCCCTCGGCATATAGACTTTACCTTTGAAACACAAGACCCCATCGCTGTTAATACCAAAATCTTCCAATTCTCCACTTTGCACCTGCCGAAGTTTTGCACTCAGATCATCGTCTATCAATTGCCTCTCTTTCACTTGACTCAACCTTTTCGGCCTTACTTGAAGTTCTGCCAACAAACTTCCGTCATCGTAAAGACTAAGATGTACAAACATCGCCCTTAAATCTGACACCACTTTTCGACTTAGAGCGTCTGCCACCACATTCGCCTTGCCCGGGTGGTACTCTGTAGAACAGTCGTAGTCTTTCAATAATTCTATCCACCTTCTCTGCCTCAAATTTAGTCCTTTCTGAGTCAGTAGATATTTCAGACTCTTGTGGTCCGTGTATATCACTGACTTTTCCCCATATAAATAATGTCTCCAAACTTTAAGAGCAAAGACTATGGCTGCCAACTCCAAATCATACGTCGGGTAATTAACCTCGTGTGGTCTCAACTGCCGAGACGCATACGCAACTACCTTCCCGTCTTGCATTAGAACACATCATAATCCCGTGTGAGAAGCGTCACAATACACGACGAAATCCTTTCCTGCCTCAGGTTGAATCAAAACCGGAGCTTCAGTCAAAACCTTCTTGAGCTTCTCAAAACTCTCTTGTTGCTTATCAGCCCACACGAAAGGTACTTCCTTTCTCAGCAATTTCGTTAAAGGTGCAGCTATCGAAGAAAATCCTTCAACAAATCTTCTGTAATAGCCTGCTAACCCCAAGAAACTACGAACCTCAGTTACAGACTTAGGTGGTTTCCAATCTAGCACAGCCTCAATCTTCCGAGGATCCACCCTTATCCCTTATGCAGACACCACATGGCCTAAAAACGCAACCTCTTTCAGCCAAAATTCACACTTGCTGAATTTGGCATACAACTTTTTCTCCCTTAAAACTCGCAACACAATCCGAAGATGCTCATCATGTTCCATTTCAGACTTAGAATACACCAGGATGTCGTCTAAGAATACTACGACGAATTGATCCAAGTAGGGCTGGAAAATTCGGTTCATCATATCCATGAACGCAGTTGGGCGTTTCATCAATCCGAATGGCATTACCGTAAATTCATAATGCCCATATCTAGTTCGGAAAGCCGTCTTATGGATATCCACTTCCTTCACTTTAAGTTCATGATACCCCGACCTTAGATCAATCTTTGAGAATACCGCAGCTCCCTTAAGCTAATCGAACAAGTCGTCGATCCTCGGTAAAGGATACTTGTTCTTGATGGTCAGCTTATTCAACTGTCGATAGTCTATACACATCCTCATCGATCCATCCTTCTTCTTCACAAATAAGACCGGTGCTCCCCATGGAGACACACTAGGTCGGATGAATCCACGATCAAGCAACTCCTGAATCTGAGCCTTAAGCTCAATTAACTCTTTCGGTGCCATTCTATATGGAGCAATAGAAACTGGCGCCGTTCCAGGCAATAAATCAATCCCGAATTCTACCTCACGATCTGGAGGCAAACCTGGAAGTTCTTCGGGAAAAATATCTACAAATTCATTCGCAGTCCTGACTTCATCAACAGTTGTTTCCTTAGCCTCCAAGGCACTCACCAACATCAGGAAGGCTATACATCCCTTTCTAACCATCTTTTCTGCCTTAAGAGCGGATACTACATTAGATAAGTAGTTCCGTCTCTCGCCCATCACTACAACTTCTTTGTCATCAAGAGTTCTTAAGGACATTCGCTTAGCAGCACAATCCACATTTGTACGATACTTCACAAGCCAATCCATGCCTAAGATCAGGTCGAATTCTTCAAATGGCAACTCCATTAAATCAGCCAGAAATTGCGTCCCTTGAAATTCTAAAGGCACTTCCTTAAAAAGTTTGTCTATAACTCATGCATCCTAAAGGACTAATATATCATCTTCCTAGGTACAGTCTCAGAAGTCACATGCAAAGTTCCACATACTTCACTAGCGATGTAGGAATGAGTTGACCCTATATCTATCAAAGCAATAAAGGGCAACCCGTAAATCGAACGCACTCGTGATAACATCAAAAGGCCATCGTCTTCTCTCATGATTTAATCGCATATACCTGACACGGTTTGTTTTACCGAGCTACTAACGCTTTGCTCAAGTTCCACGACCTCTACCAGAGCCATTATTCCTTCCATTTGGACCTCGACCCCTTATTGGCTGCTGTTCACCTCTGCCAGCCTGATTAACACCTTGACTTACTGGGCGGTTCTTGTTTGAATTCTTCGGGCAATCTTTGATCATATGGTCTTTAGATCCGCACTTGAAACATCCCCCGATCTTTTTCCAACATTCTCCCGAGTGCATCTTTCCACATTGGGCACAAGCACGATGTTGTCCACCCGTAGCAGTCTGCTGACCTCGTGGTCCTTCATTTCTTGGTTTCTTCTGAAAATTCCCGGATTACCCTGAAGACCCAAAGCTTCTCTTATTTCTATTCTAACCTCTGTCCCGGTTCTGTCTTTCTGTCCGCTTAACCTCTTCAGCTATTCTTGCTCTTTCTACTAAGATTACAAAATCTCTTTCACGGTGCGTGAGCAATCATCACTGCAGCTTCATCTTTAAGTCCATCTTCAAATCGACACACCGCTCATATTCCAGTAGCCACTATCCTCCGCATAACGGCTAAGTCGCAAGAATTCTGCTTCATATTCAGCTATCGACTTATTTCCTTGTACTAGATTCAGAAATGTCTTCCTTTGGGAGTCGATGTAGCTAGCTCCAACGTATTTTCCTTCCAATTTAATTTTAAAATACCCCAATCCAATGATCTACTGATGGTACTTTCCTTGATAGTGAGCCACCACCGGTAGGCTTCATCACGGAGTAGTGAAATAGCACCTTTCAATTTCTCTTCAAGAAGCTTGATCTAAATCATCCATAATCCTCTCGACCGCCTCCAACCAAGATTTCGCTACATTTGGAGCTACTCCAGATACTCCTCTGAAAACCTCAGCTCCATTTGATCTTAGTCTCTCAGCTACTGACTTTCGAGACCCATTTTCGAATTAGCTTCGCTACTCGTTCTAAAACTCACAAGATGACTTGTGATATCGCATCACCTCCTTCATTTTGTTCTTGAAAATCCACCCCAACAGCCGGTGGTGGAGCATCATTTTCGGAACCTTGACCAGATCTAACTGGTTACGACACAGCCATTCTTCCTCTCCCACGTCCACGACGACCACGTCCCCTAGAGCTCATGTCTACTACGTGTCTTATCTATTTTTACGAAGAAGTCTTATGTATTAGAATCTTTTCACTTCTTATTAAAAGAAAGTTTTATGAAATAGATATTCAATGGTTTTTCCGTAGTAGCACACATACACCTAGGGTCCATGTCTCTAAAGTTATAGTTTCCTTAAGCTTATCAGACTTTCATATCACTTTATCAATAAAGATACATACCTGATGGATCTGGGCTGAGAACTCCGAGTGCCATGCTCTTATAAAACCAAGAAAACTTTCAAAAAGTCATTTGGGCCATATTTTGAAAACATTGTGGGCTTCACAACCCAAGGCCGAGAGTTTAAAACTGGGCTCTGATACCAAGTTGAAACACCCCAAACCCGGCCCAAAAAGCCTGACCGAATTTGTTATGTTCCTCGAATATAACTTTAGCAAATTCTCGTTTTATTTAAGAAAAACTTGATGATTTTTTGTAGAAAACAGATAAAATTAGTATTTTAGGTTGAAATCAAATTGTAAAGTAAATTTATGTCTTTTAAAACATTATTTTAGAAGGAGTTAATAAATTAAAAGAAAACCAAATTTATGGAAACTACTTTAAAACACATATATATATTAGTGACAAAAACATTTTTAAATTATTTATCGAAAAAAAACCATTTAGTTATTTAATAGATATTTGTCCATGGCAAAATAAAAGTCCAAACACAAAAATTAAAAACAGTTTATAGTGGCCTTATTACAAAAATAGCAAAACCCATAATAAAGTCTAAGTAGCAAAAATTAACTTAAATAAGTTTAAGTAGGAAAAATTCCAAAATACTTTGAAAATGCATTGGCCACCTCGAAGTCCTTGCTGACCCGATCCATCGCACTACTAATCATCTGAAAAGTTATCCCAAAAAAATGGGTAAGCCATAAACTCAATATGTAACACATACATTAAAAAGCCCATTTTATCATATGCCTTAAAGCCCAAAAATTTCACATATGGCCATAGGCCAATTTAACTCATATATAGCCCAAAGGCCCATTTTCATAGCAGATTACATAATAATCATTTAAATCACATGGATATGCACATATAATGAAATGCAAACCCGGTCCACCTAAATATCCATCCGCTACACACCACCCGTACCAACCAACACACCGTGGGGATTACTAAATCGACCCTCCATCCGCTACACACCATCGAAGCTAGTTACTGCAGTCAACATGCACATCGCCCTTATAATTTTGTGGCAAGGCCACCAGACAAAATTGTGACCGAAGTCACCAGATTTCATATTTTTGACCGAAGTCACCAAATTTCATATTTGTGACCGAAGTCACCAGATTTCATATTTGTGACCGAAGTCACCAGATTTCATATTTGTGACCGAAGTCACCAGAATGTGGTAAAACCACCAGAATACTTCCTCCTCAATCAAATATACCCATATGCCCATGCACATACATATCATTTAGTTTTCATGCCATTTACCCCAAAATCGTGATATAATCATACTTATTTCACATTTTATGCATATAGAAAAATTAACGAAATATTGGGGTAAACGTACATGAATATCATATACCACTGAATGGTATCCAAAAATCATTATTAAACACATTATCATAAAATCACATATAAAAATAGATCTATGAGTTTTTAATGTAGGGTTACACACCTTATGATAGTGAGAATGATACTCTCTCGCTCGTCAACACCTAATTAATCATCACACTTGGTTAGAAAATACTATTACTAATAAAACTATACTATTGATGAGGGATCTAAATCCTTACCCTCGGATTCTTGAACAACCGTTATCTGTGGTTTTTCTCCGCTAGATGGAACAAAACCCGCTGATATCCCACCAACGTAAAGTGGTTCGGTTGTATGCACTACTTCAAATAACCGATCTTCGTTAGTAGAGGGTCCACAACCCGGTGGAAAATCTCTTACCACCGATACAGCCCTTCGTTTGAAGTTCGATGGTAAAATAGTGCCTCCTTTCTTCCAAATACTCCGTACTACTCTTTTCTTACCTATCTTGTTAGTCTTAAATCACCCCTAAAAATAAAGTTGATTAGTGATCCATTCTAAAAGGATTAATATAACCAATGTGGAAAAATCTTACCTTGGATGATTTCAAAGGTTACTTCTTAAAAGTTGGCTTCAACAAGGATCCTTAAAATCCTTTCCAAGGATTCGACCTAGAAGAGAAAATAAGAGATCATGATTCTAAATTTGCCAAAGTAAAAAGAAAGAAATAATGGAAACGATTGACGAAAAGTTTTACTTACCCACTTGAAGATTCGGCCTAAAACAAAAAGAAAAGAATAAAATGGATTTGGTGGTTTCGGTTTGTACAAAAAGAAAAGGAGAAAAAGATGGTGATTTCGGCTTTAACAAAAGAGAAGAGAAAAGATGGTGGTTTCAAATATGATGGTTTCGGTTTTTAACCAAAAGAAAAGAAAGAAAAATGGTGAAAAGATTATAGGATAGTTTCGGCTATGAGAGAAGAAAGAACGAAAATGAAATGAGAAGGAAAGAGAAAAAGGAAGAAAAAGAGAAAGAGAAAAAAAGATTAAAAGAAGATGATGATGATGAAGATGATTTTCAAAGAGAAAAGAGATAGGTTTTGGGGCTTAGGTGCATTCGCCAAGAGGGAGAAATGAAGAAAATGGTGCTTGAACATTGGTACATTCTAAGAATGAGAGAAAAAAGAAAAGAAGAAAGGCTTTTCCAACTTTTGATGCTTTTGACAAGAATTTTGAGAGAATAGGAATTTTAATCGAAATGGTCAAAATGAGAGCCAAAACAAAGAGAAGTTTTACCTAATGCCCATAGCAAGATTCGGCTAAGAGGAGAGTTTTGGAGAAATGAGAAAAGATGCACAATTGCTAGAACTTTTGGCCAACTTTCACCCCCAACTCAAGTCAAATTTGGCCAACAAGGAAGCCAACACAATCCCCTTTTCCTCCGCAATTCTTCCCCATCAACCCTAAGATTGCTATCACCATTAACCACCCTCTTTAGCCCCTAAATCGACTAGGTTCATGGTCAAATGACCATGAACAAGTTTCCAAAACATTGCCCACATATCAAGCCTCTTGTCCCCCCTATCTTATCATCCTATCTTGATTCCATGCCATAATTCTTTAGCTTGCCTTTTTCATATGGTCAAATAGCCAAAATTAAAAGAATGCTCATCCATTCTAGAAGAACCTTGGCCGACACTATAGGGAAGGAAACAAAAAAAATATAAAATCCTCCCATTTGCTAGCTAGGGGATTCGAACCTCTCCCCTCAAGCACTCATCCATGTGTCCTTACCACTTTGCTAATTACTCATCTTATGCTTTAAGCTCCTTGTCATTAATTCTTAAAGCCTAACATGCTTAGCTCCATCTTAATTATTAGAAATTGAAAGTTCCACTAAGCATTCACTTAATTAATGAAGTTCAAAAATAACTTCCAAAACATACTCAACCATAATTAAACTTGCAACATCATTCAATTAAGCAAGATGCATAACCCCTAATTATTAGGATGTTACATACACATATGGCCGAATCTCAAAGGCATAACCAAGCTTAAATTCAAAGAAATATATCATACTCATTATTGGTAAAATCAAATGCACATATTAGCATCTCACTAAAAGCTTCAACTACAACATATCTTATTTAATTCAAATGGAAATATGATAGCTTACCTTATTCCTTGGAACTATGAAAATTTATACTTACCTGAGCATTTGGCATATTGTAGTAATTATTTTCCACCTTGTAATCGATTCATGAATTCTCTATTTACATTACATCACCCAGATTAAGCCCGCTAGACATCCAAGCTCGAAATACACACCGACACTAAGCCCGCAAGACCGATGTCTGAAATTTGATCACTAAGCATATAGCCCGCTAGGCAATAAGTCTGATACACTTCACCCAAGACAAGGCACGCTAGGCGATAAGCTCGATACACTTCACCCAAGACAAGGCACGCTAGGCAATAAGCCCAATACACTTCACCAAGCACAAGGCCCGCTGGGCAATAAGCCCGATACAATATAAATAAACCATTTCATACACAAGACATATTACCAATATCACATCTTACACATAATTCATATCACTTTCACATATCAACTTCAATTAAATATAACTACATTTCACTATTAAAATCACTATCAATTCAATTAAAATTTAACAACACTTCTTAATAAAATGTCTATCCACATTTGGCTTTCACTAAATTCATAACTAAAATTCCATAATTCAACATGTATTCAAAATTATAATTGACATTAACGATATTCAATTGCTTACAGACTTACCTTAGAAATTTTCGGACGATAACAACCGACTATTCGATAACTTTTGCCTTCTCCTAATCCAGGTTCGTTTTTCTTTGTTCTTGATTTAAACATATTCAATTTGAGCTCATTCAAACACATTTCATTTCAATTTAATCCAAAAACACTTAAATGGGAAAATTACTATTTTACCCTAATATTTACAACTTTTACAATTTAGTCCTATTACACAAAACACAAAATACACATAATTTGAAATCAATCCCTAAGGGCGAATCTTCCCATGGTCTTATAAGTCCCTACATTTCGTAATTTTTCATTTTAAACCCTCCAAAGATTTATTTTCTCAATTTTGCCCTATTTAGCCAAATTCATCAAAAATTCAAGAACAAAGTATGTTCATTAATTATATATCTATCATTTAACACCATAAAACACCATGAAACTCAACATCACATTCATGGCATTTTACACAAACATCATCAATTCATGAAATTAAGACATGGGCTTTGAAGTTATCGAAGCAACGATTACAAAAACGTAGAAATTATCGAGAACGGAACAAAATCTAACCTTCAATTTAAGCTTGTAAGTGCCGAATGATCAAACTTCAACTTTCTTTTTCTTTTCTTGTTATTTGGTGGAAGAAACAATTACAAAAGATGATAAAACCAATGTTTTTTTTATTATTAATTATAATTTATAATATAACTTTAATCTAAATAAAATAACATATAAAAGCATGGTGCAAAATCATTTTGCCGTCCACTATAAGTAAAAAGGGGCTAATTGCCCTTTTAGTACCTCATATTAAAAAGCCACTATCACACTAGCACCTTTCACTATAGTAAGCAAGTTTTACACTTTACGCGATTTAATCCTTTTTATCAAATTAAACACTCAAACGATAAAATTTTCTTACGAAACTTTCACACACATTAATTCACATATAATAAACACCGAAAATAATATCTAAAAATTTTTCGGACTCAGATTCATGGTCCCGAAACCATCGTTCCGATTAGGGTCAAATTTGGGTCATATAACTCTCCCCTTAGGATTTTCGCCTCGAAAATCTTTCCACGAACGATTTCAGATATTGTTATCTTATTGAATCTTCAGTTGCCATTTCTTATTTCTCAACTCCTTTATCTCACGGCTAAGATATGGATCAGCTCTCTTCATATGTCATATTAGATCGGATCTCTGTTTCAGATGGGGCAATTCACACGTGACAGATCAGATCGATATTTATGAAATATTGAAACATGAAATACTTTGTCGTCGATCTCAAATTCTATATCTTTTCGTTTCAAATCTATAAAGGACTTTTGACGATCAAACACTGCTTTCAAACAATCTAGGATCAATTTCACTTTCTATTCTGTATCCTTTATCAAATCAACCCCGTGTAACTTATTCTCACTGAGTTTAGTCTAATACAGAGGTATACGATTTTTACGTCCATACAAATCTTCATACGGTGCCATTTTGATATTCATTTGAAAACCACTATTATACGAAATTTTTAATCAATGGTAGATACTGTTCCCATGAGCCATAAAACTCTAATACGCAGCACCTTAGTATATCTTTAAGAATCTAAATAGTTTGTTCAGATTGATCATCTGTTTGCAAATGAAAGGTCGTTCTAAAATGGAATTCGTGCCCAAAGCTTCTTGCAAATTTTCTAGAATCGTGATGGGAATCTCGCACTTATCCGACACAATAGATAATGGTACCCGTGCAATCTCACAATCTCATTAATATAAAACTCGGTCAATCTCTAGTGAGAAATCGACCTAATCGGAATGAAATGGGTAGATTTAGTTAATCGGTCAATTACGACCCATATCACATCTTTCTTTCTGAGTCGGGGCCAATCGTAGACAAAGTCCATTGTTACTTTATCCCATTTCCACTCAAGAATCAAAATTGGTCGTAATAATCCGATGAAACTTGATGTTTTGCTTTCGCTTGTTGATGACTAAACATTTTAAAACCAAATTAGAAATGTCTCGCTCCATACCAAACCACCCGTAGTGTTGCTACAAATTATGATACATTTTAGTACTTCCCAGATGAACAGTTAAATGACTATTATGTGCTTCATTCAAATCGATGGAATTAACTCAATTTCTCGAATACAATCATGATCCCGAATCTCGCATAATCATCAACAATTTTGAAATTCAGACTCGGAATTCACTTCACACTGAGCTCGATTCATTAACAATTTATTATCAAATTTTTGAGCTTTATATATATCTGTTGTAAAAACATTAGTTCTGCTCTCAATTCCTCTATTACAAAACTATCATAAGACAAGTCCAACTGAGTATTCAAAGCCTGTAATGCAACAATGACTTTCTATTCGCACCATTAGTCACAACATTTGTTTTACCCGAATGATAATCTAACAATAGCTCATAATTTTTCAATATCTCAAGCCATCTTCTCGATGCGCAGTTCAAATCTTTTGAGTCATCAATTATTTTAAACTTTATGATCCGAATAGACATGACATTTCTCCCTAACAAGTAATAACGCCAAATCTTCATCACGAATATAATAGCCGCTAGTTTCAAATCACATGTCGGGTAATTTCTTTCATGCGGCTTAAATTGTCTCAAGCGTGAGGCTACGACTTTGCCTTCTTGCATCAAAACACAATCCACAAAGAAGCATCGCTAAAAACAACAAATTCTTTACCCGATTCAGGCTAAACTAACACTGGAGCTTCAATCAAAAGGGCTTTCAATTGATCGAAACTTTTCTAACACTTTTCTGACCATTCAAACCGACATCTTTCCAAAGCGCCTAATCAATCTGAGTAACTATCATCAGATCTAATCGATTCCAAAATCTGACACAATATGTCCCAGAAGACTAACTTCGTACAATCAGAATTCACATTCTTTGAATATCATATATATAATTGTTCTTCTCTCAAAGTTTGCAAGAAAATTCTCAATGTTCAGTATGCTCCTTTTCATCAAGTGAATAAATAAAGGGATCATCCACAATTTCCACAACAACTCAATAACAGATTTTAACTTCACGAATCAAAGGCAAACCCGGTAACTCTTCAGGAAACATATCAGAAAACTCACAAATAATAGGCATTGATTAAATTTTCTTCCCAGATACTTTCAAATCAATCACGTAGGCAAAATATGCCTCATAACCCCCTTTTTTTTCATATAATTCTGAGCTTTCAAAACAGATATTACAATGGTCAATCTACTCAAACCATTAGACTCAATCCGTACTTTCTTATCTTTTAGACGTCTCAAATTTATAGTCTTTCTTTGCGATTCACAACAAAGATCATGCATAACAACCAATCCTTCCCAAAATAATATTGAACTCATCAAATGGTAAAAGCATCAAATCGGGAAGCAGATATCTCAAACATTAATGGACAGTTCTTGCATACTTTATCAATCATGACACTTTTATCTAGGGGTTCAATACTTTTGTAGCAAACTCTAAGATTCTGCAGTCAAAGTCTTCTTGAATACTAAATTCATGCATACATACGGATATGTAGAACCAAGGTTTATCAAAATAATCACGAAGTATCATAAAGAGTAAATGTACCATTATGACCTCGGTGATGAGGCATCCTCTAGAACTCGAATAGCATACACTCGACCGCACTGCCTTCAAATATGTTAATATTGTCTTCTAATGAAGATATGGTACACTTTAAACATTGATCCTAATATAAGATAGCTCGTTGGACACACAAATAGTATTGTCAAACCACAACTCAAATTTACTCGCATCATTATCATCATCATTAGTTTTAAATTCTTTGGCCTTGTGTTTCTCAATTTTATCTATAGGAGGCCTGCCAAATTCGTTGGGCACCCATAAAGTTTACACCTTAGGGATTAGACTAGTTTACGGGTGCGAATTAAGTTTGAATTCATAATGAGTGTAATACTATGGCCTAGTTTAACAAATTGATTGTAAAAATTTTAAGTAATTGTAGAATAGGAATTTTGCTTGATGTTAGCCTTTGAAACATTCTATTAATTAGGGTTTGGAATAAATTGTACAGTAAATGTAGGTCCTCAAATTTCTTGTTGTCTGATTCATAATTAAGATAAATCCAGAAGAAGGATTTGTAACTCGGGCCAATCATAACACTTGGTACCCAATTTGATGATCCAGTCGGGTTAAGGTGTTATGGATTTGGGAGTTAACCACTTTATTTTTAGAAATATTGGCTGCTTTCGAGTTGTCACAATATAAAGTTGAAAATAGAGAAGCAACTCCAAAGTCTTTACACATCTACTTTATCCATAACAATTGAGCACAAAAAACCTTTGCAACTATATATATACTTATCTTCTACTGTAAATGTAGGAACAAGCCTCATATAATCAATACTTATACAATCTTAGTATGCCATGGTGCATTATACTTTGTTTCCTTTATCTCCCTTTTTTAATTTGAAAATGTTCAAAGAATGAACACTCTATAGCAACATGTGAATCCTCAAACATTTGAAAATATAGTTTACTCCCCTTTAGGTGTGCATTATTCATTCTCTTGTTCTCCTTATCATGTTACATCATCAAGCTCAACAAGCAACATTAGAATATACGAAGAAAAAAAGACACATATCATCTGTAACATCCTAAATTCTCAGGCCTATGCATTTAGTGTGTGGAAATGTTTAAAGTATTAATTTAACTGTTAAAGGTCTAATTGGTCTCAGTAAAAGGCTAAGGCCTCAGTTAAAATATTCTATTTGGGTATTAAAAGAATTAAAGGTAGTTATCTACGATTAAATATGTCAAATTAGGCTTGGGGCCCAAAGTTAGGTGGCGCGGAAGGGAAGGAAGAGAGTGGCGTCACTGGTGCATGAGAAGGGCCCAAATTTTGGTTGCTTAAAGCCCAAGAAATTAGGTCAAAATTTGGTAGCCAATGAGGGCTATAGGGGAGGAAAATAAGGAAAAATTTTAGGGATTTTAATATGGATAAATAAAGCTGATAATGGAGGGAAGAGTTAGAGTCAGTTAAGTCTTTTCAAGATAGGTGTTGTGATAAGGATAAGGGAAAGAAGGAGGGGCTATCTAGGAGACTAAGTGATGGCCAAAATTCCATCACTTAGAGGGGTGAAGAATTCGGCTACTACATGGGAAAAGGGGTGCCGAATTTTCCCTATTATTTGCTTAAGCTTTAGATATTAGGAAGGGCACTTTCGGTTTTTAATAGGTAGGTGCCAAAAATCCTATAAATAGGAGAGTATCTCTTCAAATTTTGGCATTTGAACCCTAACTTCTTTCACTCCCATTGTGCTGAAATTTCTGCTAAAGCTCTCATCTTTTCTCTTTTCTCTGTCGAAATTTCTACTCTATTCTTTCTCTCTTCTCTTCTTCTTCAGTTAGCCGAATCTTCAAGCTTCTCCTTGCTCTCTTTTCACTTTTCTTTTTAGCCAAAACCATATCAGTTCATCCTTCTGGGATTTTCATAAAAAGCTGAAACCACTAAGATCTCACATTCTGAAGTTGCCAAATTTTCTTCAGTGGGGTTTTCTTGTGCCGAATCTTGAAGAAAATAATAGGTAAGTGTCGATTTTGAGATTTCAATATTTCTCTGGTGTTTAGAAACCTTAGCCGAATGGCTATTTGGAAACTAATCCCGGGTTCTTTTTCTTTTATGACACATCGGGATTTAAAGGAGATCTCAATCGTCAAGGTTTTTCACTGGTAGCATTCAAACCATCCTACTTCCGGGATCTAATCAGTTTAGGTGAGGAGAATTGTTTATTTTAAATACATAAAATCGGGTAGAACACTAACCATGGCCAAATATAGGAGAGGCCCTATTTTCATATCTTTCCAGCTTTTTGAGCAAAGTTACAGATCGGTTTAGCAAGGGTATCGACAATAATCAGGTGTGTAACCTTTCACACCATTAGATTGAGTGCTAATATATATATATTTATAAATCTGCTATACTCTGTTAGATACTGAAATCCCGCATTTTGATTGAAAACCCGATGAGGGTAAAGGCTAATCATCAGGTTAGTGATTTCTGTCCTTCTTTAGTAATATGCTTTGTATGTCGATTTCTCTATATGCTTGGGGTTGGGTAATTGATGAAAAGGGGAAGTACTCTGTTTCTAGTGGCTTATGCCATTTCAGCCTGGTGACTCTGTCACAACTCTGTTTCTGGTGGCTTATGCCATTTCAGCCTGGTGACTATGTCGAACTTGACGATGAGCAACTAACATGCAAAGATGACCGCCATCGATGGTGTGTAGCAGTGTGGGTTGATTGTAGAAATCCCCAATGGTGTGATCGGCAGGTAAGGGTGGCGTGTAGCAGATGGAAACCTAGGATTGGGTTGGGTTTTATGTATGTTATCTGCTATATTACATTTTATATTTTTATCTGTGGGCTAAGGCCCAATCTAATGGTGTACGAGGGTTGCACACTAAGTTTCGCGACTCACCCTGTTATTTCAACAATTTCAGGTAGAACCTAGTGCAACAGACTGGGCTAGAGAGGAGAGCAAGGTGGCCATGCAAAAGAACATTTGGATTCAGCAAAAAGACTTTAATCTATTATTTTATATTTTTATTTAATGGGTTTTAAATCTCGTTGTAATAAGGCCATGGGCCATTAGACTATTATACTCTTTTTTGGGTTTTATTTAGGGCTTTCATTACTGCCAGGCACTTAAACTTTAATTAAACTAAGGCATATATTAAGATTTTGGTTTTTAACTCATAAAACAACAAAAGATATTTATAACATAGTTAAACTTATCAAGTTATTAAGTTTTTCTGAACAAAATATTGAATACAAGAAAAAACAATATATCCCGAAAATTTTGACATCTTTTACAGAATCTTTTTAGTGACATGCCAGATCCAACAATAGTGTTTGGGCTAGGTTTAGGGTGTTACAAATTGGTATCAGAGCTAGGTTTAAAACTCGACTCTGGGGTTTTTGGGCTCAAAATGTTTTCTAAAAATAGGTTTTCGAAGTATGCATGTTTTATAAATGTTACAGGATGGGTTTTTCAGCATGGCACCTGCATCTCCGGCCCAAGTCTGCCAGGTAAATATTCTGAACCATTGTATGATATTTATATGTGGGCTTGATGGGCTTATGGGATGTAGATTATTTTATTTAGAATCTGATGGACCTTAGGCTTAGCTTAAACTACTTCTTAAATCTCATAAGACTTAAACTCACTAAACAAACCCATGAACGAGTTGCAAGACTAGGGTGTGGCAACAGACATACGCATGTCTAGGATTGGGTCCGGAAGAGCCTGATACTTAAGCAGTCCTAGTGACTCACCTCCTCTTTGCTGGAACCTTACCTGGTGTGTAGTGATTGTTCACCTTAGCTGAGATAGGGTGTGGCAATGGGCATGCGCATGTCTAGGAGTGGATTCAGGGAGAGCTTGCTATTTAAGCAGTCCTAGCGACTCACCTCCCCCTCGCTGGAATCTTGCCTGGTGCATAGTGACCGTTCACCCTAATCATGAGGACTTCTTGACAGGCTAAACCCTATAATTAAAACCCGAAAGGGACCAGCCACCTTGTTTTTACAAAATTGCTAAAATACTCTTATCTTGGAAAAAAAATACAAAGATTTGTAAATATACCACGATTTACAAAATCAACAAAATTTTTCCTTAGAAAAAAAAAACTCAAACAACATGACAACAACCAAAAACACCTGAACATTACTATATTTCTTTTAAAATCCAATTCTCCATGATACTCTCTTAGTTTTGTAAAATTTTGAAAACACCCTTGATTTGTAAAAAATTACCGAAATACCTACAGATTTCAAAATGATCGAAATACCCCTGGATGTCAAAATTACTGAAATACCTTCAAATTTTTGAATTACCAAAATACCCTTATTTCACAAAATCACAAGGAACCCTATTTTGGAAAATTACGAAAATACCCCTATAGGATAAATTATGAAAATACACTTGGGTAGTGAAACAACGAAAACACCTTTATTTGATGAACGTAAGTTTATGGATGTTCTTTGTATGTTGATTGAATGTATGTGTTTCCTAGAACTAGGGGGTATGAACGTGAGACTGAATTGTGAATGCGAATTCGAAAGAACTACTCCTAAAACTACTATTTATAATATTGTTCGTGGTTAATCGATGGAACGAATTAATGATACATAAAACTCTTAATCAGATAAACGTCGATCAGAAGAATGAGTACAAGAGGTAGGGGACGTCCACCGCATGGACGCAGTAGGGGTAGGATGACCGTGTTACGAACCAAGAGGGTCAGCCACGAGTCGAAATGAGATGCTTGGATCCGCCAAATTGCCGAGGGGGAATTTTAAGACCAAACAGGTGGAGATGATGCAGTGTCTCAGGCGATGCTACAGGTCATTGAAAGGGTGGCTGGAGTAGGCACGGGTTCAGGAGCTCGGAAGTCTGTGTCTGAACGACTCCGAGCCAACAGAGAGGAGATGTTTAGGGGAGTTTATGGCGTGGCCCCTAACACAGCTGAGTATTAGTTAGAGGCAACCGAGCACATAACGGATGACCTTTACTTCACTGTGGAGGAGAAGTTGAAGGGGGTCGTGTCTCTTTTTCGAGACGAGGCCTACCAGTGTTGGTTCACGGTGAATGAGGGTACTTCTGCAGACCGCATTGATTGGGACTTCTTTAAGGATTCGTTTTAAGGAATGTACATTGGGGCCAGTTATATGGATGCACAGAGAAAGGCATTCCTGAACTTGGTACAGAGAAGTAAATCTGTATCTGAATACGAGGAAGAGTTTTCGCGATTGGGCCGTTATGCTTGGGGGATTATGGCAACTGACTATGAGTGTTGTGTACGATTCATGTAATATCCTGGATTTAGGGGTTATGCATTTGTGCATAATTCAAGTGTTAATAGGCTCAGTGAGTCGTTTGGATGTGCTTTAGGGGTTCTTAAAACTCTAGGATAAAAAGGGAATGACTTGGAAAATTTTGGATTTTTAAAGTGTTAGTTAAGGGAGCTAGGCCAAGGGAGGTCTTAAGAGAAATTGTTGGGAGTTCATGACACAAGGAGTCAATTGGTAAAGTGGCAAGTGGAGTGTGGAGTGTATTAATGATCTTTAGGTTCGAATCCTGTGGATCGCAATAAGGTGACTTTTACTTTTGTTTTTGAATGGCATGTGTTGGTCAAATTTTAATTATGGTAGGATAGACTTTTTCATTTATGGATAGTGGACTAAGGAAAAAGGCAAATGTTTATTTAAGGTATGGAATCAAGAAGTTAAGGTAGGATAAGGGGACATAAGGCTTGAATTGAGGAATGTGTTATGGATAGAATAGTTGGCAAAGGTTGACTCTCATAGCCATGAACCTAGTCGGTTTTGGGGCTAGAGGGGTTAGTTGAATTTTGAAAGGGATAAGGAGGAAGATTAGGAGAAAATTGTGGCTTTATTTTATATGATAGGATAAGAGATAAATGAGGAGAGAATAAAGGATATGATAGGGAAGAATTAAGGGATATGATAGGAAATAGGTGTGCCAAAATTGGGTAATATAAATAGGGGTGATCAGTTCTTGGAAATTCTTTTTCTTCATTTTCTTTTTGCCGAAATTGTTGGCCATAGAATTCTCTCTTTCAAACTTTCTTTTCATCTTGGTGTGTTGCCGAAATTTTCACCATATTTTCCTTTGACAAGAGTCAAAAGTTAGAACCATTTGTGCATGTATTTTCTTAAGTTAGAACCATTTGTGCATGTATTTTCTTTCTTCTTTCACATCTCATTCTTTTCTTTTATTTTGCTTAAACCGAAATCTCCTTTAAGGTTGCCATTGCCGAATATTACATCTTCATTTGGAAACACCATAGCCAAATATTGGATTACCTTTTGGAGGGCCATAGCCGAACCATATAGCCTCATTTTCTACTCTATTTCTCTACTATTAAAAGTGCCGAAACACCATAGTCAAATCTTTATTGGAGGGGCTGTCGACTACGTGCTTATGATCTTTTATTCTCTTCAACGTGTGGTGGTAAGTTCTTTCTTTATCATTCGATTTGGAGCTCTTTTTGCTAGTGTGTCAAAATCATGAGGATAGGCCTAGGGATGGCCGAATATTCTTTAAGCCATGATTATGTGTTTTTTTGTGTGTAGCCGACGCTAAGGAGCCTTAAAAGAGATCTATCGGGTTTTGGAACATCAAGGTAAGTGATTGATAACATTCGGCCATAGGCCATAGTATGGGTTTAAGTGGTAACCGATTGTGTATTATGATTTTTAGGGGCTAATCGACAGAGGTAACAGAGGCTTGAGATTCTAGATCGTTTCGATAAGAATACTTAGTATGTTTAGATCTACTCCGTATTCGTTCAATAGCTGAAGGCTAATTATTTGTAGGTACCAGTGGGTGGCCGATTGCAAAGGGAACTCAGAGTGTGATTCAGGATTTGGTAGGAGACCAAATCGGCATTTAGGGAGAAGGAAGAACCATGTTTCGAGATCGTGTTAGATTCAAGTGGTTCGGGATTTCACTAATAGGCAGGTGTGTAGTTAGCCTATTATTTTCCGGGTTTATGATTGTATGTGATATCTATATGTGTGTTATGAATGTGCTAACTAGTGCAATGGAAATTGTGATGTGAATACCTTCAAGGGGTATGTCGATAATCCGGTAAGTACCGAATCTGATGAAATGTGACTATTGTTATGAATATGTGATAATATGCGAAATAACATGTACATGCATGGCACTATTTTATGTTGCATGTGCATGGGTGGGATATGAAAGAAGGACAGGGTGTACTTTGAATACGTGGTTTGATGAATGGCCCTGTGCCTCATCATGATTGATATAGGCTATGTGCCATATCGTGGTTATTGATGGCTTTGTGCTCATCGTGGTTTTGACGTTAGCTTTGGCTTGACTGAGGTCACGTTGTGGATTATTTGCGATTAAGTTCGCGTGGACAGCATTTGTTGCCTTATTGGAGTAAAAAGGAGAGGGTGATTTAATAATCCCCTGGTGTGTGGTAGGCTGGATACAGGGGTGTGTAGAGGATGGACCCTAGGCTGGGTTGGGTTTCATAATTGCATAGTTGTGTATGTGAATTAATGTGGTAATGGGCCAAGCCCAGTATGTGGAAACATGTGGTTAATTACCCTATTATAAGAATGTGATATGGTTATGGGCCAAGCCCAATAAGTGAAATTATGTGAATAACGTTGAATTAATATCTGACATGTGGGTAAATATGTGGTTTGACATGTGGGTGGAATTCAGTGGACTAATTGCACATCGAGTCCATGTGACTCACCCAAATTTTACCAACATTGCGGTGATGCATAAAGCTTGGACCGGGTTGGATTGGATACGAGGTGGCCCATGCGGAAGATGATTTAATTGATTCTGAATTTTATATTATCGATGATTTGGGAATTTATTTGATGTAATAAAGGCCTCCTAAAGTATTTAAGGATTTTTACGGTGTTTTGGTTGGATTGGCGCTTAAATTATTATTTGAAAATGTTCTTATTTTCGACAACTTACATCTTTAGAATATATAATAAAGTTTTCAAATCGGATATTTTATAACAACTAAATTTTAATGGGCCTTTAATTATACAATGTTTTTTTTCAAAGTCAATAAATTTATACGTTTTCACCTTTAAGACAAATTCTTTTCAAACGTTTTTTGCAGTGACATACCAGATCTGGTCAAGGCTCGTGGGCCGGGTTTAGGGTGTTACAATTTGGTATCAGAGCCCGGTTCAAAACTCGGCTTTGAGGGTTTTGGGCCCAAAAACATTTTTAATGGGCTTTTCAAAAATATAGATTTTCGTAAAATTTTTGAGTTATTCGGCATGGCTTTGTATCTCAGACCAAGTCCGCTGTAAGTATCTCGACTATTGAAGTGATTTGTATATGTGAATGTTATGGGCATAATTGGGCTCGTAGACTAGAAGATTAGGCTATTGAACCCTAGGGCTAGTACACTCAAACACATGCATAAGACTTAAGAACAACTAAACAAACACGTGACTAAGTCGCCTAGTTAGGTGTGGCAACCATTGTACGCATGTCTCAGGAGTGGATTCAAGAAGAGTTTGGTATTGAAGCAGTCCTAGCGACTCACCTCCTCTTTACTCGAATCCTACCTGGTGCGTAGTTACGGTTCACCCTAACCAAGAGGACTTATTCACGGGCTAAACCCAATAACTTAAACCCGGAAGGGAACTAGCCGTAATTTTTATAAAAACCCTAGTTTTAAAACTCTTAAAATTACCCTTTTGATTTGTAAAGACTATTTTTATAACTTGTTCTGAAAAATTTTTGATTTACAAATTTACTAAAATACCCCTAGTGGTAAAATTACAAAAATGCCCCTGACTTAAAAAAATTTATTACCATACTACCCTCGATTTTAATAAAATTTTCTTGTTTTGCAAAAGTGTCCAAAAACCCTATTTTGTGAAAATTCAAAATACCCTGATTTGGAAATTTACCAAATTACCCCTGGTTTACGAAATTACCAAAATAACCCCGATTTCTAAAATTTCTGCAATACCTTGATTTGGAAAATCTTTCTTTCAAAAATACCCATGAGTTTGGAAAATTTTGAGATGACTTTTTTGATTTTCAAATTGACCCCGATTTATTATCGAAATACCTCTATAGGAAAAATGACGAAATTACCCCTAGGTTGGGAATGATCAGGAATGCCCAAAGTAGTGAAGTGAATGTTGTCAATGAATGTGTCTCTATCGAGATGGATTAATATGAATGTGAATGTGAATCTCTGAATTAGAATAGTGAACTTGAACTGAGACTTTGTTTGATCGAGAGAACCACTATTAAACTCCTTTTCATAAAACTATTCGCGGATAAACAGTGGAACAAAGTACTAATGCATAAAACTTTTTAATTAGATTAAATCACGACATTAGTAATAATTTCTAGTGAACGTGGTCGAGGTAGAATGTCGATGATCGTAACCAAGAGGGTCCGCCATGGGTCGAAAATGATGCGCCGCCAAAGGTGGGCGCAGAGGATCAAGATCAGACTGGAGGAGATGACGCAGTATCATTGGCCATGTTGCGAGTGCTAGAGCGAGTGGTAGGAGCTAATGTGAGCAATGGAGCTCAGAAATCAGTGCCTGAAAGACTTAAGTTAAATGGAGCTGAGATTTTTAGAGGAGTGTCTAGTGTAGCTCCAAACATGGCGGAGTATTGGCTAGAAGCAGTTGAAAGGATTATGGATGATTTGGATCTAACGGTGGAAGAAAAGTTGAAAGGTGCTGTCTCGTTGCTCTGGGATGAAGCTTATCAATGGTGGCTCAATGTTAGACAAGGTACCCCTGCAGATTGAGTAGATTGGGAGTACTTTAAGGTTAAGTTCGAAGGAAAATACGTTAGAGCTAGTTATTTAAACTCGCAAAGGAAGGCATTTTGAAATTTGGTACAAGAAAGTATGTCGGTAGCGGAATACGAAGCAAAATTTATACGGTTAAGTCAGTATACTAAAGGAATCGTGGCCACTGATTATGAAAGGTGTGTCCGATTCGAAGATGGATTACGGGATGAGCTACGAGTATTGATCGCTCCACAGAGAGAATGAGATTTTGCAATTCTAGTAGAGAAAGCTTGAATAGTGAAGAAGTTAAGAAGACTGTGAGACAAAACTGAGAAAAGAATAGGAACCTGAATAAGAGAAGTTTTGGATCGTCGGAATCATCTGAAGGTTTTCAGAAAAGGCCAAGGATTGAGAATTTCAGACGTGTACTGCATCGATTGCAGAGAATCGGAGTCGTCTATGTGCCCAATGTGGGAGAGCTCATGTAGGAGAATGTTGGGGAAATAGCTAGGA
Organism: Gossypium rotundifolium; assembly: GCA_025506655.1. Taxonomy (NCBI): domain Eukaryota; kingdom Viridiplantae; phylum Streptophyta; class Magnoliopsida; order Malvales; family Malvaceae; genus Gossypium; species Gossypium rotundifolium. Next base: position 73,656,260 of record CP106727.1, read on the forward strand.
ATGTTTCTGGTGTGGGTCTAAGGCTCATTTGGTTAAGAAATGTCCTCAAGTGATGGATAGGGCTCGAGGCCAAGGATGTGGAACACCAAGCAGAGGTGCTGAAGGGTCGGATACAAGGCAACCAAGGTTGGCTTAGGCAATCAGTCATAGCAAGGAGGAGGTTGGCCCAGATAGGATCGGGTATGTTCCCTAATCCTGGAATTTCTTTATTACTTTGGTTGTTATAAAGCTAGTTCGTTCTTGTGATGTTAGCGAAGTATATGGAATCTTGATTTGTGAACTTTGGGATTTTCGCAAAAGAAATGTGTTAGTTTTATTAAATCGAGAAGCAGCATGAGAGAGTAGTGTGATGAGTTAAGGATACACGATTGTTCGATAGTAAGTAATTTCGAGGACGAAATTATTTTTAAAGAGGGTAGAACTGTAATATCCTGGATTTAGGGGTTATGTATTTAGTGCATAATTCAAGTGTTAATAGGCTCAGTGAGTGGTTTGGATGTGCTTTAGGGGTTCTTAAAACTCTAGGATAAAAAGGGAATGTCTTGGAAAATTTTGGATTTTTAAAGTGTTAGTTAAGGGAGCTAGGCCAAGGGAGGTCTTAAGAGAAATTGTTGGGAGTTCATGAAACAAGGAGTCAATTAGTAAAGTGGCAAGTGGAGTGTGGAGTGTATTAATGATCTTAGGTTCAAATCCTGTGGATGGCAATAAGGTGACTTTTACTTTTGTTTTTGAATGGCATATGTTGGTCAAATTTTAGTTATGGTAGGATAGACTTTTTCATTTATGGATAGTGGACTAAGGAAAAAAGCAAGTGTTTAGTTAAGGTATGGAATCAAGAAGTTAAGGTAGGATAACGGGACATAAGGCTTGAATTGAGGAATGTGTCATGGATAGAATAGTTGGCAAAGGTTGACTTTCTTGGCCATGAACCTGGTCGGTTTTTAGGGCTAGAGGGGTTGGTTGAATTTTGAAAGGGATAAGGAGGAAGATTAGGATAAAATTGTGGCTTTATTTTATATGATAGGATAAGAGATAAATGAGGAGAGAATAAGGGATATGATAGGGAAGAATTAAGGGATATGATAGGAAATAGGTGTGTAAATTGGGTAATATAAATAGGGTGATCGGTTCTTGGCAATTCTTTTCTTCATTTTCTTTTTTTGAAATTGTTGGCCATAGAATTCTCTCTTTCAAACTTTCTTTTCATCTTGGTGTGTTGTCAAATTTTCACCTTATTTTCTTTTGACAAGAGTGAAAGTTAGAACCATTTATGCATGTATTTTCTTTCTTCTTTCACATCTCTTTCTTTTCTTTTATTTTGCTTAAACCGAAATCTCCTTTAAGGTTGCCATTGCCGAATATTACATCTTCATTTGGAAACACCATAGCCGAATATTGAATTACCTTTTGAAGGGCCATAGCCAAACCATATAGCCTCATTTTCTACTCTATTTCTATTATTAAAAGTGCCGAAACACCATAGTCAAATCTTTATTGGAGGGGCTGTCGACTACGTGCTTGTGATCTTTTATTCTCTTCGACGTGTAGTGGTAAGTTCTTTCTTTATCATTCAATTTTGAGCTCTTTTTGTTAGTGTGTCTAAATCATGAGGATAGGCCTAGGGATGGGCGAATATTTTTTAAGCCATGATTATGTGTTTTTTTGTGTGTAGCCGACGCTAAAGAGCCTTAAAAGAGATCTATCGGGTTTTGGAACATCAAGGTAAGTGATTGATAACATTTGGCCATAGGCCATAGTATAGGTTTAAGTGGTAACCGATTGTGTAGTATGATTTTTAGGGGCTAATTGACAGAGGTAACAGAGGCTTCGGGATTCTAGATCGTTTCAGTAAGAATACTTAGTAAGTTTAGATCTACTCCGTATTCGTTCAATAGCTGAAGGCTAATTATTTGTAGGTACCAGTGGGTGGCCGATTGCAAAGGGAACTCAGAGTGTGATTCGGGATTTGGTAGGAGACCAAATCAGATTTAGGAGAAGGAAGAACCACGCTTTGAGATCGTGCTAGATTCAAGTGGTTCGGATTTCGCTAATAAGCGGTGTGTAGTTAGCCTACTATTTTTGGGTTTATGATTGTATGTGATATTTGTATGTGTGTTATGAATGTGCTAACTAGTGCAATGGAAATTGTGATGTGGATACCCTCAAGGGGTATGTCGATAATCCGATAAGTACCGAATCTGATGAAATGTGACTATTGTTATGAATATGTGATAATATGCGAAATAACATGTACATGCATGGCACTATTTTATGTTGCATGTGCATGGGTGGGATATGAAAGAAGGACAGGGTGTACTTCGAGTACGTGGTTTGATGAATGGCTCTATGCCTCATCGTGATTGATATAGGCTATGTGCCATATCGTGGTTATTGATGGCTTTGTGCTCATCGTGGTTTTGATGTTAGCTTTGGCTACATCATGGATTGACGTTGACTGAGGTCACGTTGTGGATTATTTGCGATTAAGTTCGCAAGGACGGCATTTGTTGCCTTATTGGAGTAAAAAGGAGAGGGTGATTTAATAATCCCCTGGTGTGTGGTAGGCTGGATACGGGGGTGTGTAGAGGATGGACCCTAGGCTGGGTTGGGTTTCATAATTGCATAATTGTGTATGTGAATTAATGTGGTAATGGGCCAAGCCCAGTATGTGGAAACATGTGGTTAATTACCCTATTATAGGAATGTGATATGGTTACGGGCCAAGCCCAATAAGTGAAATTATGTGAATAACGTTGCATTAATATCTGACATGTGGGTAAATATGTGGTTTGACATGTGGGTGGAATTCAGTGGACTAATTGCACACTGAGTCTGTGTGGCTCACCCAAATTTTTACCAATATTGCAAGTGATGCATAAAGCTTGAACCGGATTGGACTGGATACGAGGGGGCCTATGCGGAAGATGATTTAATTGATTTACGAATTTTATATTATCAGTATTTGGGAATTTATTTGATGTAATAAAGGCCTCCTAAAGTATTTAAGGATTTTTACGGTGTTTTGGTTGGATTGGCGTTTAAATTATTATTTGAAAATGTTCTTATTTTCGACAACTTACATCTTTAGAATATATAATAAAGTTTTCAAATCGGATATTTTATAACAACTAAATTTTAATGGACATTTAATTATACAATGTTTTTTTTTAAAGACAATAAATTTATACGTTTTAACCTTTAAGTCAAATTCTTTTCAAACGTTTTATGCAGTGACATACCAGATCCGATCAAGGCTCGTGGGTCGGGTTTGGGGTGTTACAATTCGAGGATGGATTAAAGGATGAGCTAAGGGCATTAGTAGCACCGAAGCGAGAAAGGGACTTTGCAATTTTGGTTGAGAAAGCTAAGATATCTGAGGAGGTTAAGCAAACTGAGAAACAGAACAAGGAGAAGGATATGAATAGGAATAAGAGGAGTTTTGGGTAATCAGAATCATCTAGGAATTTTTAGAAAAAGCCTAGGCCTGATGGGCCAGTTCGTGCTCTGACGGGTCAAAATCGATCATGTCCTTCGTGTGAGAAGGTGCATTATGGGGAGAGTAGAAAAAGAACCGATGGATGTTTTAGGTGTGGATCCACGGAACATATGATTAAGGACTGTCCACAGAAAGAACAGGTGCAGCCAGTTGGACCAGGTTCTAATCAGACTGAAAGAGATGGTTAGCCAGTACCGAGGGGTCGTGGCCCAGGTAGAGGAGGAAATGGGGTTGGTCACGATCGTGGAGCACCTGATAGAGGTGCAGGTAATGTAGATGCGAGGCAACCGGTCTAGTTTATGCAGTTCATCGACAGGAGGATGGTGACGCACCGGATGTCATAACCGATACGTTTCTTATTGCTAATAACCCTTTTTCTTGCCTTGATTGATATTGGGTCAACCCACTCCTATGTTGCATGTTTGATATCTAAGAACCTAAGTATAGACTCTGAAATAACTACTAGGAAGATGGCTGTGGTTAGTCCCTTACGACAATCTAGGGTAGTGGACAAGCTATTTAAGGATGTACCGTTAGAGACTCAAGGGTAGTGTTTCTGGCAGACTTAATGGAATTGCCATTTGGAGAGTTTGATCTTATCCTAGGAATGGATTGGTTGACTAAGCATCGTGCTAAGTTGGATTGTGAGACCAAGCGTGTGATATTGAGTACCCTAGAAGGCGGGGAGGTGGTTGTGTTAGGGAAAAGAAGGAACTATTTGTCCAACGTAGTATCGGCATTGAGGGCTGTTAAGATGATTCAGAAAGAATGCAACGCATTCCTAGCTTTTATTAGTGCCTTTGATGCTAAGGAGGTGACTGTCGATGAGGTTTGAACAGTCAAGGATTTCGTGGATGTCTTCCCGAGGAGTTACCAGGGTTACCTCCAGATCGTGAAGTGGAATTTGGAATAGAACTACTTTGGGTATGGCTCCGGTATCCATAGCTCCTCATCAAATGGCACCGAAAGAGTTGGTGGAACTCAAAGCTCAGATCCAGGAGCTTTTGGATCGAGGATTTATCCGGCCGAGTGTGTCTCCATGGGGAGCGCCGGTCTTATTCGTGAAAAAGAAGGACGGATCCATGCGTATGTGCGTGGACTATCATCAACTGAATAAGTTGACGATTAAGAACAAGTACCCATTGCCAAGAATTGACGACCTATTTGATCAGCTTAAAGGAGCTTCAGTCTTTTTGAAGATTGATCTAAGGTCGGGATACCATCAGTTAAAGGTAAAGAAAGGGGACATTCATAAGACGGCGTTTTGAACACGCTATGGTCATTATGAGTTCTTGGTAATACCATTCGGTTTGACAAATACGCCAGTAGTATTTATGGATATGATGAACCGAGTGTTTCAACCATACTTGAATTGGTTCGTGGTGGTGTTCATCAACGATATTTTGGTTTACTCCAAGTCGGAGGTGGAGCATGATGCATATCTCCGTGTGGTGTTGCAAGTTCTGAGGGAGGAGCAGCTGTATGCCAAGTTTAGTAAGTGTGAGTTCTGGCTGAAAGAAGTGACTTTCTTAAGGCATGTAGTTTCTGCAGAGGGAATTAGGGTAGACCCTTGGAAGATAGAAGCTGTACTAGGTTGGAAACCACCGAAGTCCGTGGCAAAAATTCAAAGTTTCTTGTGATTGGCAGGGTATTATTGGATGTCTGTTGAGGGGTTCTCTTCAATAGCGGCACCTTTAACTAAGTTGTTAAGGATGGGAGTATTGTTTGTATGGACTGACAAACAACAGGAGAGTTTTGATAAACTGAAGAGAATCTTAACGAAAGCGCTATGTTAATTCAGCCAGAGGCGGGAAAGGAATTTACCGTCTACTGTGATGTGTCACACATAGGTTTGGGGTGTGTGTTGATACAAGAGGGAAAAGTTGTTGCATATGCGTCTCGACAGTTGCGACTGCATGAATTGAACTACCCTACGCACGATTTAGAATTGGCAGTGGTAGTTTTTGCTCTGAAGATTTGGAGGCATTACCTGTATGGGGAGAAGTCGGTTATTTACACTGCCCATAAGAGCCTGAAGTATATCCTTACCTAGAAGGAGTTGAATCTGAGGCAACGTAGGTGGATTGAACTCTTGAAGGACTATAACTATTTGATCGAGTATCATCCGGGTAAGGCTAACGTGGTGGCAGATGCGTTGAGTAGGAACGCGATAGCAGATTTGAGGGCAATGTTCGCTCATCTTAGTCTGTATGAGGATGGAAGTTTGGTAACTGAACTTCAAGTAAGACCTATGTGGACAAATCAAATCAAGGAGAAGTAGCTTCTGGATGATGTCTTGAGTACTCGAATCCGACAAGTGCAGAATGGTGAAGGAGAGGATTATAGTTTGAATGGTGATGGAGTTTTGTGTTTCCGTGGGAAGATTTGTATGCCAAAATATGTGGAGTTAAAGCAAATGATTCTTCAGGAGTCGCATAGTAGCCCTTACGCTATGCATTCTTGAGGGGTTAAGATGTATCGGGACATGCGAAAACAATTTTGGTGGCCAGGTCTGAAGCAAGAGATAACGGAATTTGTGGGAAAGTGCTTGACGTGCCAACTGGTAAAAGAAAAACACCAGTTGCCTTCGGGGTCGCTGTAACCAGTGAAGATTCCGCAGTGGAAATGGGAGAGAATCACGATGGATTTTGTTAGTGGGTTACTCCTTACGCCCACTAAGAAGGACTCGATTTGGGTGATTGTGGATCGATTGACGAAGTCTGTCCATTTCATACCGATTTGGGTTGACTATCCTCTACCAAGGTTGGCTAAGTTGTACGTGGCTGAGGTCGTAAGATTACATGGTGTAGCGGTGTCGATAATATCCGATAAGGACCCTAGGTTCACGTCACGATTCTAGAAGGCTCTTCATCAAGCAATGGGAACAAGGTTAGACTTTAGTATCGCTTTTCACCCATAGACTGATAGTCAGTCTGAGAGGGTAATTCAGATCTTGGAGGATATGCTAAGGGGTTGCATCATCAATTTTAGGGGTAGTTGGGAGGAGTATTTACCTTTGGCAGGATTTGAATACAATAATAGTTATCAAGCTAGTATTCAGATGGCGCCGTACGAAGCATTATATGGAAGGAGATGTCAACCCCTACTTGTTGGACGAGTTGGGTGAATGTCAGGTGTTGGGTCCAGAACTAGTTTCGAAAACAGAGGAGAAAGTTAAGTTAATACAGGCTCAATTGAAGGAAGCGTTTGATCGACAGAAGTCTTATGCGGATCTAAAGCGGAAGGAGATGGAATTTGCAGTAGGAGACCAAGTCTTTTTTAAGGTATCCCCATGGAAGAAGGTAATGAGGTTTGGACGGAAGGGTAAGCTAAGTCCTCGATTTATTGGGCCTTATTGGGTATTGGAACGCGTGGGGCCAGTGGCTTATCGTTTGGAGTTGCCTTTAGAGTTGGAGCAGATACATGACGTGTTTCATGTCTCGATGCTAAGACGTTATCTTTCAGACCCATCGCATGTGGTGCCGGTGGAAGAGATTGAAGTAAGGCCAGATTTATCTTTTAAGGAGGAACCCGTGCAAATCTTGGATCGAGGCGTAAAAGTGTTGAGAAGGAAGTCCGTCCCTTTGGTCAAAGTTTTGTGGCAAAATCACAGCGTAAAAGAGGCGACGTGGGAGCCAGAGGATGTTATACGATAGCAATATCCCCATCTCTTTTGATCAGGTAAATTTCAAGGCCGAAATTTATTTTAAGGGCGTAGAACTGTAACATCCTAAATTCTCGGGCCTATGCATTTAGTGTGTAGAAATGTTTAAAGTATTAATTTAACTGTTAAGGGTCTAATTGGGCTCAGGAAAAGGCTAAGACCTCAGTTAAAATATTCTGTTTGGGCATTAAAAGAATTAAAGGTAGTTATTTATGATTAAATATGTCAAATTGGGCTTGGGGCCCAAGTTAGGTGGCGCCGAAGGGAAGGAAGAGAGTGGCGTCACTGGTGCATGAGAAGGGCCCAAATTTTGGTTGCTTAAAGCCCAAGAAATTAGGTTAAAAATTAGCAGCCAAGGAGGGCTATAGGGGACGGTAACAAGGCAAAATTTTACGGATTTTAATGTGGATAATTAAAGCTGATAATGGAGGGAAGAGTTAGAGTCAGTTAAGTCTTTTCAGGATAGGTGTTGTGATAAGGATAAGGGAAAGAAGAAGGGGCTATCTAGGAGACTAAGTGATGGTCGAAATTCCATCACCTAGAGGGGTGAAGAATTCAGCTACTACATGGGAAAAGGGGTGCCAAATTTTCCCTATTATTTGCTTAAGCTTTAGATATTTGGAAGGACACTTTCGGTTTTTAATAGCTAGGTGCCGAAAATCCTATAAATAGAAGAGTATCTTTTCAAATTTTGGCATTTGAACCCTAACTTCTTTCTCTCTCATTGTGCCGAAATTTCTGCTAAAGCTCTCATCTTTTGTCTTTTCTCTTTTCTCTGTCGAAATTTCTACTCTATTCTTTCTCTCTTCTTTTCTTCTTCAATTAGCCGAATCTTCAAGCCTCTCCTTGCTCTCTTTTCACTTTTCTTTTTACCCAAAACCATATCAGTCCATCCTTTCAGGATTTTCATAAAAAGCCGAAACCACTAAGATCTCACCTTTTGAAGTTGCCGAATTTTCTTTAGTGGAGTTTGCTTATGCCGAATCTTGAAGAAAACAATAGGTAAGTGTCGATTTTGATATTCCAACATTTCTCTGGCTTTTAGAAACCTTAGTCGAATGGCTATTTGGAAACTAATCACGGGTTCTTTTTCTTTTGCGGCACATCGGGATTTAAAGGAGATCTCAATCGTCAAGGTTTTTCACCGGTAGCATTCAAACCATCCTACTTCCGGGATCTAATCAGTTTAGGTGAGGAGAATTGCTTATTTTAAATACATAAAATCGGGTAGAACACTAACCATGGCCGAATATAAGAGAGGCCCTATTTTCACATCTTTCCGGCATTTTGAGAAATGTTGTAAATCGGTTTAACAAGGGTATTGTCAATAATCAGGTGTGTAACATTTCACACTATTAGATTGAGTGCTAATATATATTTGTATAAATCTGCTACACTCTGTTAGATGCCGAAATCCCTGCATTATTATTAAAAACCCGAGGAGGGTAAAGGCTAATAATCATGTTAGTGATTTCTGTCCTTCTTCAGTAATATGCTTTGTATGTCGATTTCTCTGTATGCTTGAGGTTGGGTAATTGATGAAAAGGGGAAGTACTCTGTTTCTTGTGGCTTATGTCATTTCAGCCTGGTGACTCTGTCACAACTCTGTTTCTGATAGCTTATGCCATTTCTGCCTGGTGACTATGTCACAACTTGACAATGAACAGCTAACTGCATCATGACTGCCATCGATGGTGTGTAGCAGTATGGGTTGATTGTAGAAATCCCCAAGGGTGTGCGGCAGGTAAGGGTGGCGTGTAGTGGATGGAAACCTAGGATTGGGTTGGGTTTTATGTATGTTTTCTGCTATATTATGTTTTATATTTTGATCTATGGGCTAAGGCCCAATCTAATGGTGCACGAGGGTTGCACACTGAGTTTCGCGACTCACCCTGTTATTTCAACAATTTTAGGTAGCACCTAGTGCAACGGACTGGGCTAGAGAGGAGAGCAAGGTGGCCATGGAAAAGAACATTTGGATTCAGCAAAAAGACTTTAATCTATTATTTTATTTTTTTATTTAATGGGTTTTAAATCTTGTTGTAATAAGGCCATGGGCCACTAGACTATTATACTCTGTTTTGGGTTTTATTTTGGGCTTTCATTACTGCTAGGCACTTAAACTTTAATTAAACTAAGGCATATATTAAGATTTTGGTTTTTAACTCATAAAACAACAAAAGAAATTTATAACATAGTTAAACATATCAAGTTATTAAGTTCTTCCGAACAAAAGATTGAATACAAGAAAAAAATATCCCGAAAATTTCGACATCTTTTACAAAATCTTTTTAGTGACATGCCAAATCCGGCTATAGTGTTTGGGCCGGGTTTGGGGTGTTACACCATCAATTAGTTAAAGTACTGCATGCAAGAATGGTAAGAATATAACAAGTCACTAGATTAAAAATAACAATGTCCTTTAATTGTTAAAATATAAAATTTTAGGTGTATATAGGTGTATTTAATTTTGGCCCAAAAATTTTAGTTCTTGGATGATGAATTAAGGTACAATGACTAAGTCGTAAAAAACCATAAAATTTAATTATTATTGATTAACTAGCTAAATGGATTAAACTTTAATAATGCAAGTGTTAATATGGAAATTTAACACCTTTTTAATGATGGTGGCGGTTGGTGTGAATTTCCTAAGTAAAAAAAATGTTATATTATAATTAAAAACTAAGTTATATGTTATATTAAAATTAAAAAAAAAAATGTGTCATCCATTTTACATTCTTTCTTCCCCAACCGAAAACTATAAAGAAACCTAAGGAAGCCATAGCCATTCTTCAAGTTCATTCACCCTTGGTGTATGGTATGTAAATTAAGCTCGTTTTTTGTAAATTTTATGTTTTTGAGATCGTTGTAGCTTAATCTAGCTAACACAGGTACTAACTCGTAAACTTGTCAAAGATTTTAAAAGTTACCATTGTTGTATTTGAAGCTTTTTTAATGTTAAATGGTTGAATTTGGATCTTTGATGAAAAATATGACTATTTTGTAAAGTAAATTTGGCTAGTTTTGAGTTTAGGGACTAAAATTATAATATGTTGAAATTGACATCAAATTCATATAAATTTAGATGCTTTAAGGTCGTATAATGATGAGTTTAAATTTGGATGAAAAGTTTGGGGGCTTAAATATAAAAAATATGCTTGTTTCTATTTTAGGGACTAAATTAAACAAAAAGTAAAACTTTTAAGGGAAATGTGAAAAATGAATAAAAGATGTCATATATATTAAATGAGATGACTAAAAGTGTTTGGAACTGATAATTGGAAATAAATTACTGTATAGATCAAGAACTAGAAGATAATAGAGGAAAAGGGAAAATTAAAGATTAGTCCCTAACGCTTCTGCTTTTGTTGTTCCCCTTGGTAAGTTGTAAACATGAAATTATATAGGATTTTTCTATATATTTTTAGCACTTTTGACTTAATAAATATGTTAATCTTGAGTAATTGTTATTAAAATAAGTGAATTTTACTTAATTATTAATATTCGACATGAATTTATAAAGTATGTGAAATTATGCTTAACTACATGATTTTTGTACATAATTTATATTATTTCATGTTAAATATTAATATGTGAATTTTCACTATGCAAGAGGACCATGGAAGATGTGATTAACATAAATGATGCAAGGACATGCACAAATCCACTTCAATTGGATGACAAGACCATGCAAAATTGGGTCATAAGGATGTTAATTTGACCTATTAAAAGATGTGCTAAAAGATGGGCACGTCTGATTAATTATTGGACTGAGAAACTGTCGAACAAGGAGGAATGAAAGCCTGATTTCTGCATAAGTAGATGGCTACCGAAAAATAAGCTTTGGGGTATTTAACTAAAGGTCCTTACAGTTGGAAAAATATCAGAAATCAGCCCACCAGGTCTTTGAAACCGTCCAACTTATAGCTATTAATAGCATTGTTTTGAATTAAAAAACAAGCAACCAAGTAATCCCCTTTTCCACAATTTGTGGTCGGCCATGTATGAGAGAAAAGAAAGTGGTTTTGAATTCTATTTTTATCAAACTTTACTCTTGCCTTCACTTATAAATACCACATACCTTTCCACTTCTCAAATCATACCTTCATTCATAACACATCCCTCAACACTCATCTCTCATTCATTCTTCCATTCATCATTGTCTCTTCCATTTCCCTATTCTTTTCCCTCGCATAGTCATCCATCTATTTTCCATTCTTTAGCCAACAAAAGCTTTTTCAAGATACTACCTTGGCCGGCCACCTTAGGAAGCCCTTAGCAAGAGCGAGATCAAGTAGAATGAAAGAACACATCAGTTAGAAATTATCCAAAATGCTGAACTGAATTAGAGTTTAGTCATTCCTCTTATCATTTAATTTAGTTATGTTTGCTATATGTTTATTTCTTTTGACATCAATGATGATATTTTAAATCTTATTTTCTAGGATGATTATGTTAATTCAAAAAGATTTATTTGTGTAACACCCCAAACCCTGCCTATGCGTTAAGTCTAAATTTGGCATGCCACACAAATCGAACTTATATATAGTCATCAATGATTTAAAGAAAACAAATATTCAAAACGATTTTGGGGATGGAGTTTATCAAAAATCGAGATTAATTTGAAATCAATGATTTTAAAACGTAAGGGTTTATAATTTGATTTTCAGAGAAATAATTGGTTAAAATAATTTCATAAAAGAGTTTTCACAGAAATTTTACGAGTTGATGATATTTAAGAAAAACCCCTTTTTATACGCAAGTTTAAGAAAACATTTCTAAAAATTAAAACAGTCCCATTTAAGTATCTAAAACATATTAAAATCCATCCACAAAATAAAAATCCATGAAAATAATACTAGAGGCCTTATTACATTGCAACTGAAATAATACTTAAATAGAAATACTTAAAAAAAGTTCAAAGTTTATATATAACCCATCATTCGTAGTATGGCCTCCACATGGTGTCATCCCCAGTCCAAGCCTCCATCAATTATCATTACCTGAGAAGGGTAAGAAAAACGGGGTGAGTTACTTAGAACTCAGTGTGTAACCCACTTACAGTGTCCACTGGGCCAAAACCATTTAAGCATATAATTGGGCTTGAGCCCATTAACAAATATATATATATATATATATATCAAATATAAAATGCATGTGATATGCAATTCCCAACCAAGCCTAAATTTCCATCCGCTACACACCACTCGTACCAACCAGCACACCTGTGGGGATCAAGTCAACCTACCCCGCCAACACACCAATCGCAGGCATAAAGCCATTTAAAATGTTTGTGGCAGAGCCACCGAACTAGATTGTGATAGAGTCACCGAACTAGATTGTGACAGAGTCACTGAACTAGATTATGGCAGAGCCATCCGAACTAGATTGTGACCGAGTCACCGAACTAGATTGTGGCAAAGCCACCAACAATTCTCTTCAATTTTATCCAACCCATGCAATCATGTATGCATATACAAAGCATAACAATATTCATGTAATGATTTCATCATAAGGCCCATAATACAAGTTGGCCCATTAAGCGATCTAGCAAATTTGGCCCATTAATCGATCTAGCAAATTTGGCCCATTAATCAATCTAGCAAATTTGGCCCATTAATCACATGAGGCCCTTTTCAAAAATTTCACACTTGGCCAATTTATCAAAATAATTCATATGGCCCCAAATATCACTATTTAATATAATAGCCCATTAAGGGCAAATTTGTAATTTCCACAACTTTAATACCGATTTCATGCATTTACACAAAAAGTGTTAATATACCATATTTTCCAATTTTACCAACTTTACGATTTTTATTCTATTACTTACGGTACAATATCTAACCCATGAGATAAGTGTGAAATTACACACCTGATTACGGTGAGAACTGTACTTTCCTGCTCATCGATACCTAAATACGTATCACACTCGATTAGAATACTGATATTAAATATAAATCTATGTCAAGATAAATAATCTAGATCTTTGCCCTCAAAATTTCGAACAACAATTATCTTTCGATTTTTCCCGACTGACGGTTCATAAACCGTTGAAGAATACAAACTGTCAATGGCTCCGGAGTACGTACGACTTCAAATAATCGATTCTCTGTGGATGAGGGTCCACAACCCGATGGAAAATCTCAGATTCCTGAAACAGCCCTTCGCTTGAATTTAAGGGGGATAGCGAAACCACCCCTCTTCCAAACACTATTAACAACCCTTTCCGACCCTATATTGATTGCCTCTATTGACAAATAAATGTTAGTCCAACTAATATTCCCTTATTACAACCAATTGATTTTAAAGGCGAAATAAGCTTACCACAGGATTCTTTCGTTCAAAGAGTGAAAGTCGATTAATAAAGTCCCTATGACAGAATCGATTAATCAAAACAATCATCAATCAATTAAAAGAATAATATAAAACCCCTTTTTGAAATTGATTCCTCACCTTGAACGATGAACTTCCTTTCCACACGATCTTATTAGGCTAAGGTCGACTAATCGATGTAGAAATAATCGGCACTCCGCTATATCGCTCCAAAGAAAGGAGTTGTTGGAAAGAGAAAAGATTATAAATGAAGAGAAAGATTCGGCTAAAGATTTTACCATCAACATTTAGCCATGGTGAAGAATTAGGGAGAGAATGGTGTTTGAGATTATTTTAAGAGAAGTAAAGAAGAAAAGAGAATGGAAATGAAGGTTTGGATTTCAGTTCTCAAGGATAGAAGATGATTCAAAGAAGAACTTTGGGTCAATGTACATTCGACAATGAGGGAAAAAGAGAAGAAATGGTCTTTGATGTTTTGGTATTTTCGGTCACAATGAGGAGAGAAAGAAGAAATAATTTGGGGAGAAAGAACAACTCAAAACTGAAATGGTCAAAACTCAAATGACCAAAAGAAAAGAAAATGGTTTACCTTTTGACCAAAATACATTCGGCTAAGAGGAGGAAAAATTAGAGAGGAAAGCTTTGAGAGAACACAAAATGACTAAAAGAAAGATGTGCACAACTCGCTCCTAATTCATCCAAATGCCTTCAAAATTTCAGCCACCCCCTAGCCCCAAAAACCGTCCAAGTACATGGACACAAAGTCAAAGTTTTTCCCACACAAAACTTTCCAAAACATTCACCTTACATTAAGCCTTATGTCCACCATTAATGCCTTTTTTTTTAATAAGATTCTTTTCCTTAAGTTTTTGCTTACCTGTTTCCTTTAGTCTTCTTGCCATAATATTTGAAATCCAACTCATCCAAGATCTTATCCATAACCAACACTATGAAAATGGGAAAACAAAAATAAACAAAATTCACATGCTCATAAAGGATTCGAACTCCTTCCCTCTAGGAACACTTATGGCGCGAACTCCATTTTACTACTAGCTCAACTTATGCTAGTTTAATCACTTAATTTACCTTAAGCATTAAGGTTACAAGCTCCTCTCCAATAAAGTACAATTTATTAAAAATTATTCTAAGTCCAATATTAATCCCAAACCCGGTCAATACACCACGACCGAACCTGGCATGCTACGGAGTGAAAATCCTTTTTAAACCAAAAGTTTTTGGATAATTTTCTTAGAAAACCCTTCTATAGTATGAAAAGTTTAGAAATCCTCATTTAAGATGATTTTGAAATCGTGTGATGGCTGCTTTAAAACTAATACTTGAAAATCCGCTTATTGTTGCAAGTTTTAGAAAACATACAAGTTACCTTTGTTATCATCTTATAAGTGGTGTTACCCGGTGGCAATGTAAAAAAAACGAAGGAGTTAGAGTTTTGAAACATTGCTTTCTATCGGTTAATTTAACAAGTCCATATATCCAACATATGTATAATATAATCAAGAAAAAAAATAATAATAACCCAAAATGATACTTAGCGGCCTTATTACAAACCAAAACCAACTTTAGGCAAATAGATAAAATTGAGATAGTAACTAAAAGAAATCAAAACCCAAATGAGCATGCATGGCCGCCTCGAGTCCTTCTCGGCTCCGTATCCACAATCTACACCTCATCTGCAAAATATAAGGGAAGGGGTGAGTCACCAAGACTCAGTGTGTAAATCCCCAACCCGATAGTGCAAGCACTTACACAGATTATCAGTAAACATGAAAATCATGCAACCCATAACCTAACCATCCAATTTCCTTTATCTACCCCATGTGGTCAAAACCACTGGTGGTCAAAACCACTGGTGACCGTAGTCACAAATATATAACGGTGTGGTCAAAACCACTGATGACCGAAGTCACAAATCAAGTGATGGGGCCAACCCATCGTGTGGTCAAAACCACTGAAGACAATCCTGTAATCAACATGTGGGGCCAACCCAATGTGGTACCAAACCACTAGGACGAGTCATAATATTCATATGTGGTCAAAACCACTGGTGGTCAAAATGACTGGGACTTAGTCACAATATATAATATCAAGACGGGGCCAACCCGTCGTGTGGTCAAAACCACAAGTGACAGTCCAAATATCTCTTCCCTCTCCTCTCAACAATCCCACCATCATGTCCATATCAATCATGGCAAAATAACATATAGTGATGCAAATAACACATGGCATACATTTAACAGTGACATGATAATGTATATCAAAAATCACATAACAGGGGGACTTACCCAGAATTCAAGCTCACACCCATGAGGCAAATCACCGATTTCATTGGCTATAACAGTAACATAATAGGCATATTATACTAATAAAGTGTGTAAGCGTTACACACCTGTTACTAATGCAGTCACTAAATCCCGAAGACCCGATCTACTGCACCAAATCCCTTGATCCTACATTCGGCCAAACCCAAAATTAGTAACAAGGCCATTTAGCCACACCAACAAATCCTGAAGGGTTAATGCATGGAACCCCAAACCTTACCTTGATGCTCTTTGAATACTAGCCACCACCCAAAGTATGTGAGATTGAGCCTTCCCCTACAATCGGCAATCATTAACACTCATTTCAATAGCCTTTGGCTTTTGAACGATTAAGATACGGATCTTGAAATGTTAAAACCTTACCTAGATCGACCACCAAATCCCGTAGATTCACTGTATTCGGCTATGCTCCTCCCTACAATCGGTTTTAACACAACACTTAGAATCCATAGGCCATTCGGCCATAACATAAATCCCGAAACCACATGAGTTAGTCTCCTCTTACCTTAATGACTAATTCGGCTTCTATATACCAAAGGTCAGCACCCTTTACTGGTGTTAGGGGTTTCGGCTACCACATAGAACAAGAATAAATTATTACTAGCGATTGAAGGAGTATCAAAAGGAAGGCAAAGGAGATTCGGCATTACCCAAATCGATCAAGAAGAAAAGATGAATAAATCACTCACTAGGTGATTCGGCAAAGAGAACCACAGAAAGATGAATGTCGGCACTTGAGATGATGAAAAGAAAACACAAGAAGAGAGAGGTTTATGATCAAAGTATTTGGACAAGAGGAGAACAACAAGGTTTCGGCTTAAGTGATGGTTTGATTCGGGAAAGATGGTGAAGAGAAGAGAAGTGGAAGGAGATAGATTCGGCAATGGGTTTGAGAGAAGAGAACCGAAAAGTGAAATGGAGAGAATGGTACCAAGTTCAGCTTTTCAAAGAAAATGCCCAAAAGATTCGACCAATTACAAAAGCTGCCGAAAAAGGGAAGACCCTTTCCTCACTAGCCGAAATACCCCCTTAACCCACCATAGACATTCGGCCACCACCTAAAGGCTTCCCAAACCGACTACACTTCCTCCACCCTAAAGTCCAAATTCGGCCAACCTCTCCAAAGCTCTCCCATCCACTCATTCAAATAAATTTGAATGAGTCAACCACCAAATTTTTCTCCCTTCCATCCATTTCAAATTGGTTGACTCAATCCTCATCTATCCATGAGAGTCCCACCTGAGCATACCTCTGCTTGCCTGTGGCATCAAAAATAAATGAGCAGAAAGGGATTTTTGCAGCTCAAACCAAGGTGTTCCTTGCTTCTTGTGGCGTCACCTCCCTTGTGACTTAAGTGGCGCCTCCTTGGCACTTTACCAAGGCACTTCTTGTGTCTAAAACCTCAAATTAATTTTTTTAACCCCTATTTCCCCTAGCTCCTTTCTCTTATGTGCTAAACAACAATTTTGGCCATGACCCAGGACTAACCCGAGGTCAAGTCTAGACCCCAAAACATGCTAAATAAACACAGCTGACACCACATCACATGCAAACACACTCAAAATACAGAGATCCCATTTTCAGGATGTTACAATTCTACCCCCTTAAAAATAATTTCGGCCTCGAAATTACCTGATCAAAAGAGTTGAGGGTATTTCTGCCGCATCACATCTTCTGGTTCCCACGTGGCCTCTTCTATACCATGGTTCCGTTATAATACTTTCACCAAGAGAACTGACTTCCTACGCAAGACCTTGACATCTCGATCCAAAATCAGCAGGTTCCTCTTTGAAAGACAAGTCCGAGCTCACCTCAATCTCCACAACTGGCACAACGTGTGACGGATCTGATCGATAGCGCCTAAGCATCGAAACATGGAAGATGTCATGAATCTGACTTAACTCTACTGGCAACTCGAGCTGATAAGCTACCGGTCCTACTCATCTCAACACCGTATATGGCCCGATAAGCCTAGGGCTTAGCTTTCCTTTTCGCCCAAATCTCAACACTTTCTTCCATGGCGATACCTTTAGAAAGACCTTATCACCCACTGCATACTCTATGTCCCTACGCTTAAGATCGGCGTAAGACTTCTGCCTGTCGACACTTCCTTAAGACGAGCCCGAATCACCTTAACCTTATCCTCAGTTTCTCCACCAACTTCGGACCCAATATCTTCGTTCACCCAATTTCGCCCAAAGACGCCGAGTACGACATTTCCGTCCATCTGAAGGCCTCATATGGTACCATCTGGATACTCGCTTGATAACTATTGTTATAAGCGAACTCTACCAATGGTAGATACTCCTCCCAACTACCAACGAAATCCAGAACACAGCCCCTTAGCATATCCTCTAAAATCTAAATTACTCTTTCAGACTGTCCATCAAATTGCAAATGAAAAGTTATGCTAAAATCCAACCTCGTTCCCAACGCTTGACGCAAAGCTCTTCAGAACCTCGACGTGAACCTAGGATCCCTATCCGAGATAATTGGCACTAGCACTCCATGCAACCTTACTATCTCGACCACATACAATTTAGCTAACTTTTGAAGTGAAAAATCAACCCTCACCGGTATGAAATGAACTGATTTAGTCAAACGGTCCACAATCATCCAAACTGAGTCCTTTTGCTAGGCGTAAGGGGTAGCCCACTGACAAAGTCCATAGTGATCCTTTCCCACTTCCATTGAGGAATCTTCACCGGCTGAAGTAAACCTGATGGCAGCTAATGTTCAGCTTTGACCTGCTAACACGTCAGACACTTACCCACAAACTCAGTCACTTCTCGCTTCAGCCATGGCCACAAGAACTGCTCTCGCAAATCCAGATATATCTTGCTACCTCCAGGATGGATAGCATATGGGCTGCTATGTGCATCCTGAAGAATCCTTTGCCTCAACTCGACGTCCTTCGGCATACAAGCTCTCCCTTGGAAATACAACACTCCATCGTGAGTCAAGCTGTAACCTTTCAAACCATTACTTTGTACTTGTCACCTCCGAGCATTCAGGCCCTCATCCACTAACTGTTTCTCTTTAATCTACTCTACCCAAGTTGGCTTTACTTGCAATTCCGCCAACAAACTCCCATCGTAATACAGACTAAGATGAGCATACATCGCTCGCAGGTCTGTGACCACTTTACGGCTCAACACATTAGCTACTACATTACCCTTACCCGGATGGTACTCAATCGAGCAGTCGTAGTCCTTTAACAACTCAATCCACCTTCATTGTCTCAAATTTAAATCCTTCTGTGTCAAAAGATACTTCAGACTCTTGTGGTCCGTGTAGACTATTGACTTATCTCTGTACAAATAGTGTCTCCATATTTTCAGGGCGAACACCACTGCCGCCAACTCCAGATCATGTGTCAGATAGTTAACCTCATGCGGTCTCAGTTGTCGAGACGCATACGCCACCACTTTCCCTTCCTGCATCAGTACACATCCCAAGCCAGTATGTGACGCATCACAGTAGACCGTGAATACCTTCCCTGCCTCAGGCTGTACCAGAACCGGAGCTTCCATCAAAATCTTCCTCAACTTGTCAAAACTTTTCTGCTGTTTCTCGACCACACAAATGAAACTCCTTTCCTTAATAACTTGGTCAACGGCACCGCGATCAGAGAAAATCCTTTCATAAATCTCTGGTAATACCCCGCCAGACCTTGAAAACTCCAAATTTCTGTAACCGACCTAGGCAGTTTCCAACCAACACCGCCTCAATCTTGCGAGGGTCCACTCTAATCCCTTCAGCGGACACTACATGACCCAAGAAAGTCACTTCCCTAAGCCAGAACTCGCACTTACTGAAATTGGCAAATAACTGCTTCTCCCTCAGAATTTGCAAAACCACCCGCAAGTGCGTATCATGATCCTCCTCAGTCCTTAAGTACACCAATATGTCATCTATGAATACTACGACAAACTGGTCCAAGTACTGCTGGAACACCCGATTCATCAAGTCCATGAATGCTGTCGGTGCATTGGTTAACCCGAACAACAACACTAGAAACTCGTAATGCCCATACCGAGTACGGAATGCCGTCTTATGAACATCAGCCTCCTTCACTTTGAGTTGATGGTACCCTGACCTGAGATCTATCTTTAAGAAAATTGATGCACCCTTAAATTGATCAAACAAGTCGTCAATCCTGGGAAATGGATACTTGTTTTTGATCGTCAACTTATTTAGCTGGCGGTAGTCTATACACATCTGCATTGTACCATCTTTTTTCTTAACAAAGAGCACTGGTGCTCCCCAAGGGGATATACTTGGTCGAATGAAACCTCGGTCCAACAACTCCTGGATTTGGGCCTTCAACTCTACCAATTCCTTTGGCGCTATTCGATACGGGGCTATAGACACTGGCGCAGTTTCGAGTAACAAGTCTATACCGAATTTTACTTCCCGATCTGGAGGTAGACCCGAAAGTTCTTCTGGGAATACATCAGCAAATTCCCCTACAGTTCAGGCTCTCTCTACAGCTGCATCTTTGGCTTCCAAAGCACAAACATGCACCATGAATGCCTCACAACCCTTCCCTACCATTTTCTCCGCCTTCAGTGCAGGGACCACATTGGATAAGTAATCCCTTCTATTACCTATCATCACCATCTCCCTACCTTCCATCATCCTCAACACCATGCACTTAGCCGTGTAATCCAAACTGGCCTGGTACTTCACTAGTCAATCCATCCTGAGAATCAGATCAAACTCCCCAAACGGTAGTTCCATCAAATCAGCCAAGAACACGACCCTTGAAGTTCTAGGGGTACATCCCTATATAGTTTACTTACTTCTACAGAGTGACCTAAAGGGCTTATCACCATCATCTTCCTAGAAGTAATCTAAGAGTTCAAGTCCATAGTTTCCACTATGCTACTGGCTACATATGAGTGCGTCAAACCTACATCTATCAAAGCATTATAAGGTAGTCTAAGGATTAAAAACGTACCGGTTATGACGTCCGGTGTGTTGCCCACCTCTTGACGCCTCGCTGTATAAACCAATCCATGCTGTCTCACCTCTGTACCATCTACACCTCTGCCCGGTGCTCCACGGCCTCTACCAGAGCCATTACCTCCCCTAACAGCACCACGGCCCCTCTGTGGCTGCTTACCATCCCTCCTGTTTTGAGTACGATTCTGATCCTCCGACTGCAACCTAGCTAACCTCTGTGGACAATCCCTCACTCGGTGCCCCATCGATCCACTCAAAGCATCCCCTATTTCTAGTCCAACATTCTCCCGTGTGAGACTTTCCACATCGAACACATCGTGGCGGCCACTGAGTTTCAACAGTAGTAGGCCTAATAGCTTGATTCGGCCCACTATATCTACCCTTTACTGCTGATTCCCGATAGACCCAGATGATCCAAAATTCCTCTTATTCCAACCCTTGTCCTGATTCTGTCTAACCGACTATTTCACTTCCTCCGCAACTTTGACCTTTTCCACTAAGACCGCAAACTCTCTCTCCTACTGTGGAGCAATTATCAACCTCAAATCATCCCTTAGTCTGTCCTCGAATCTGGCACATCGCTCATGCTCCATTGCTATAATACCCCAAGCATATCGGCTCAACCTTAAGAATTCGCCTCGTACTCCGATACGGACTTACTCCCCTGAACCAGCCTCAGAAATGCCTTCCTCTGCGCATCAATATAACTGGTCCCAACATATTTCTTCTGATAAGCTGCCTTGAAATAATCCCAAGTGAGATCATCCGCTGCAGCACCATCCCGAACCGTGAGCCACCGCTGGTATGACTTATCTCGGATAAGCGACACTACTCTTTTAGTTTCTCCTCAGCCATCAGATCCAAATTATCCATGATTTGTTCTGTCGCTTCCAACCAATACTCAGTCGTATTGGGTGCCACACCAGATACACCTCAGAATACCTCGGTTCTATTGGTTTGGAGCCACTCAGATACAGATTTTGAGCTCCTATACCTCCATCTGCTCCAGCCACTCTCTCTAGCACTCGCAAGACGTCGCTGCGATCATCGCTTCTTCTCCGCTTGATCTTGATACTCTACACCAGCAGCTGATGGTGGTGGTATATCATTCTCGGACCCTTGACCAGACCTAACGAGTTCCGATACTGTTATTCTGCCTTTACCGCGCCCTCGCACATTACGACCACGTCCCCTAGTACTCATGTCTATAATCGCGATTTATCTGCTGAAAGAAATTTTACAAATTAGCTTCTGTTCCACTGATTACCCACAAATAAGTTTTATTGAAAGGAGATTTGGTAGTGGTTCTTTCGATCATCACAAAGTTTTCATTTCCAGTCCTCTACCCTCATTTCACATGTAGGGGTATTCTCGTCATTTTATTATCCGGGGGTATTTTCATAATTAACCTATCGAGGTATTTCAAGTAAAAAATAGGGTTAATTTGGAAATCTTTACAAATCATAGGTATTTCAAAATTTCCAGAAATCGGGGGTATTTTGGTAATTTCATAAACCAGGGGTATTTTCGTAATTTTCAAAATATGGTTCTAGGTGATTTTATGAAATAAGGGTATTTTAGAAATTTTCATTTCGGGGGTATTTAGGTAATTTTTCATACCAAGGGTATTTCGATAATTTTTTTACAAATCAGGGGTAATTTGGTCAATTTACAAATTAGGGGTATTTTGGTCATTTTCCAAATCAAGGGTACTTTGGTAATTTTGAGACCATGGTTTAATTTTAGGGTTGTACAAAACAAGGTGGCTGGTCCCTTTCGGGTTTTAGTTATTGAATTTAGCCTGTGAATAAGTCGTCTCAATTAGGGTGAACCGTCACTACGCACTAGGTAGGATTCGAGTGAGGAGGAGGTGAGTCACTAGGACTGTTTAAATACCAAGCTCCCCCTGAATCCAATCCTAGACATGCGCACAACGGTTACCACACCCTTAACTTAGCGACATACCCACAGGTTTGTTTAGTGGATCTTTAAGTCTTATGTAATTTGTATTTGAGTAAGCTATTCCTAGGGTTCAATATCTCCTAATCTACTAATCTCTGATCCAAAACACCCATTTCCCCACATATAATTCACACAATGGTTAGGGATACTTACCTGGGCGGATTGGTGCCGGAGACTCGGTGCCATGCTGTTCAAACCATGTACCTTTCCATAAAACTTTTCAAAACCCTACTTTAAAACATTTTAGGCATCGGGCCCACAGCCGAGCCTTTGAACTTGGCTCTGATACCTCATTGTAACACCACAAACTCGGTCAATACACCACGACCGAACCTGGCATACTACAGAGTGAAAATCCTTTTTAAACCAAAAGTTTGTCGGATAATTTTCTTAGAAAACCCTTTTGTAGTATGAAAAGTTTAGAAATCCTCATTTAAGATGATTTTGAAATCGTGTGATAGCTGCTTTAAAACTCATGCTTGAAAATCCGCTTATTGTTGCAAGTTTTAGAAAACATACAAGTTACCTTTGTTATCATCTTATAAGTGGTGTTACCAGATCGCAACATAAAAAAAATGAAAGAGTTATAGTTTTGAAACATTGCTTTCTATCGGTTAATTTAACAAGTCCATATATCCAACATATGTATAATATAATCAGGAAAAAAAACAAATAATAAAAAACCAAAATGATACTTAGCAGCCTTATTACAAACCAAAACCAACTTTAGGTAAACAGATAAAATTGCTATAGTAACTAAAAGAAATCAAAACCCAAACGAGCATGCATGGCCGCCTCGAGTCCTTCCCGGCTCCGTATCCGTAATCTACGCCTCATCTGCAAAATATAAGGGAAGGGGTGAGTCACCAAGACTCAGTGTGTAAATCCCCAACCCAATAGTACAAGCACTTACACAGATTATCAGTAAACATGCAAATCATGCAACCCATAACCTAACCATCCAATCTCCTTTATCTACCCCATGTGGTCAAAACCAGTGGTGGTCAAAACCACTGGTGACCGTAGTCACAAATATATAACGGTGTGGTCAAAACCACTGATGACCGAAGTCACAAATCAAGTGATGGGGCCAACCCATCGTGTGGTCAAAACCACTGATGACAATTCCGTAATCAACATATGGGGCCAACCCACTGTGGTACCAAACCACTGGGACAAGTCACAATATTCATATGTGGTCAAAACCACTGGTGGTCAAAACCACTGGGACTTAGTCACAAAAAATAATATCAAGACGGGGCCAACCCGTCGTGTGGTCAAAACCACTGGTGACAGTCCAAATATCTCTTCCCCCTCCTCTCAACAATCCCACCATCATGTCCATATCAATCATGGCAAAATAACATATAGTGATGCAAATAACACATGGCATACATTTAACAGTGACATGATAATGTATATCAAAAATCACATAACAGGGGACTTACCCGAAATCCAAGCTCACACCCACAAGGCAAATCACCGATTTCATTGGCTATAACAGTAACATAATAGGCATATTATACTAATAAAGTGTGTAAACATTACACACCTGTTACTAACGCAATCACTAAATCCCGAAGACCCGATCTACTACACCAAATCCCTTGATCCTACATTCGGCCAAACCCAAAATTAGTAACATGGCCATTCGGCCACACCAACAAATCCTGAATGGTTAATGCATGGAACCTCAAACCTTACCTTGATGCTCTTTGAATACTAGCCACCATCCAATGTATGTGAGATTGAGCCTTCCCCTACAATCGGCAACCATTAACACACATTTCAATAGCCTTTGGTTTTTGAACGATTAAGAGACGGATCTTGAAATGTTAAAACCTTACCTAGATCTACCACCAAATCCTGAAGATTCACTGTATTCGGCTATGCTCCTCTCTACAATCGGTTTTAACACAACACTTAGAATCCATAGGCCATTTGGCCATAACATAAATCCCGAAACCACATGAGTTAGCCGCCTCTTACCTTAATGACTAATTCGACTTCTATACACCAAAGGTTGGCAACCTTTACTGGTGTTAGGGGTTTCAGCTACCACATAGAACAAGAATAAATTATTACTAGCGATTGAAGGAGTATCAAAAGGAAGGCAAAGGAGATTCGGCATTACCCAAATCGATCAAGAAGAAAAGATGAAGAAATCACTCACTAAGAGATTCAGCGAAGAGAACCACAGAAGAGATGAATGTTGGCACCTGAGATGATGAAAAGAAAAAGCAAGGTTTATGATCAAAGTATTCGGCCAAGAGGAGAACAACAAGGTTTCGGCTTAAGTGATGGTTTGATTCAGGAAAGATGGTGAAGAGAAGAGAAGTGGAAGGAGATAGATTCGATAATGGGTTTGAGAGAAGAGAACCGAAAAGTGAAAGGGAGAGAATGGCTACCAAGTTTGGCTTTTCAAAGAAAATGCCCAAAAGATTCGACCAATTACAAGAGCTGCCGAAAAAGGGAGAAAGCAAAAAGGGCAATTGGTGGTTCGGCTTTGACACAAAACGAAAAGAGAAGACCCTCTCCTCACTAGCCGAAATACCCCCTTAACCCACCATAGACATTCGGCCACCACCTAAAGGCTCCCCAAACCGACTACACTTCCTCCACCATAGAGTCCAAATTCGGCCAACCTCTCCAAAGCTCTCCCATCCACTCATTCAAATAAATTTGAATGAGTCAACCACCAAATTTTTCTCCCTTCCATCCATTTCAAATTGGTTGACTCAATCCTCATCTATCCATGAGAGTCCCACCTGAGTGCACCTCTGCTTGCCTGTGGCGTCAAAAATAAATGAGTAGAAAGGGATTTCTGCAGCTCAAACCAAGGTCCTCCTTGCTCCTTGTGGCGTCACCTCCCTTGTGACTTAAGTGGCGCCTCCTTGCCACTTTACCAAGGTACTTCTTGTATCTAAAACCTCAAATTAATTCTTTTAACCCCTATTTCCCCTAGTTCTTTTCTCTTATGTGCTAAACAAAAATTTTGGCCATGACCCAAGACTAACCCGAGGTCAAGCCTAGACCCCAAAACATGCCAAACAAACACAACTGACACCACATCACATGCAAACACACTCAAAATGTAGAGACCCCATTTTAAGGATGTTACACTCATGATACCATTTAGCCACACAAATAAAAATTATTGCACTACTAAGCACCAACAAAAGAAAACAACATACTGATACTAAATTTTAGGATGTTACAATTTGATTCATGTTTAACATGGTTGTGCCTCAGTCGATCATGTTTTCAATTAAAATCAAGATGTATTTCATTCTTATGTGATTTGGTGCATTCAGATTAGTGTAGTGATCCTAACTAAACGACGGTTATTAGAGCATAATTGAAAAGTGCAATGCTCAATTTAGATAATTAAACCCGACTAAAATAGAGGTTCATAATATCTTTAGTTAGCTTTATTATCTTGCATAGTTTTTAGGTTTATGTGATTAAACTGCTGCAAACGTAAATGTCCCTGTGACCTCGCATAAATACTAAGAAACCCTTAGTTTAATATGATCAGTAAAATGCATTTTTCACTATGAAAAAGATCCGAGAGGACTTCATTTGATTTCCAAACTCATGAAAGAGCGAGTTTCCATGTAATGTTTTCCGAACACTATTAAGAATGATAAAAATGAATTGAGTTGATTAATATAATTATCCTAGCCTATTTTATGTTTCTTTTTTTTGTTGCTAAAGCCATTCATTCATACATTCATACATTAGGGATCAATCTTTGCATCTAGTTAATTTCACTTAGTTTAAACATCACCATTCAAATTGTTGAATTTTTATATTAAATTGTGAACTTATAATTTTGCAATTAATCGATTAACATACACAGTCCCCATGGAGACGATAACTCATTTTACTTATTTATTACTTGAACGATTATGTACACTTGCACAAACACCGTTACATAAGTTCATACAATATAATTAATTATATTTATGTAATATTTATGGTTGGCTTGTAAACTTATAATATTCTAATCCATTTTACAATTGTCTACAAATTGATACAAAAATATGAGAAAAGGGCTACATTTGGAAAATGTGGTAAATACATATATATAGTACTGAATGAATGTAAAATTTATTATATAAGTATATGATTCATTCATGGTGATTTTCATAACGTTTCCTACATAAGGGTATGGGGCTTAGCAAGCAAAGCTAGACACGGAGGGCTTAAATTAGCTTAGAGTCACCACTAACCAATTACTGCTAGGTTGGTTAGCCACCTATCGTCTAAAAGTCTAGAATTAATACTACGAAAAATCCCAAAAGTCTAGACTCGATCTCATCACCAAATTTCAGGTTCAAGAGTATGGTTACGTGTTGGGAATGTTATAGCACCCCGACATCACCTATGCAGGGATATTCCTAAGGGGTATTAGGAGCTATGTTTTTTTTTTTATTTAAGCATATTAATGTCTTAATCTAGGCTAAAATCTTATGGAAATCTTAAATAAAAACTCTAAAAAAAATCTTCGATTTACATGTAACTCAACTAAGATGTGTTCACCAAACTTATCTAATTTGAAACTTAAATAAGATATTTTTACTTTTAACGGAACCCTAAAGGATACCTAAATAATTCTAGTAAAACACCTTCAATTCTAAAATTAATTCTATCTTAGAATTCTAAAAAACAATCTAGAAATTATCAATGAATTAAGAGAAATATTAAAATTAAATCACAAACTGTTTGATCTTTTATTATTATTATTTTAAAAGATTTAATTAATAACGTTGAACCTATCAAGATCTTACGAAAGTTTCCTATGCTGGTTTTGTGATTTATCTCACTTTAGAATTCTTGATCTAAGGTTTAAATTCCTCAAAATCCTAAAATAATATATCTTAAATGACATATATTAGCTTTCTTAAAAAAGTTTCTAAAATAAAATACTTAGAAAGACCTACTCATGATTTACAATTTACCTACAAAAATCTTTAGTTGTAATCTTGAAAAAGTCCTAAATAATATTTACATATTAATTTAAGATTCTAAAGAGGAATCCTATAAGATATTTAAAATTATTTTAGAACCTTGAAAAATATATTACATGTTATTTATAATTTTTCTAGGGCAAATGGTAGATAAAATATTAAAGACTAACATAAATTCAAATGTAAACTATTAAAAGACAACAATACACCTTATTCATAATACAATAAAAGAATCAAAGTAACATAAACAAATAATATTAAATTGTATGTAAGGGAATGTGTAAAAAAAAAACATAAATATAAATGGACATGAAATTAAATAAAGACAAAATAAGAATAAATAAAAATTATACAAGTGTGAATAAATATAAAACATTAAAATAAAGTGCATAATTGACATTAAATATAAAAGGTATAAATGCAAATGAAAGGGAAGATATAAGTGTAAATAGTTTTTTAAAGATGGAAACAAAATGACATAGCTTGATTTTGGGAGTAAAAGATAAAAAATGTGGAAGACAGAGGATAGATGTAGCAATTAATTTGCTTTTAATTTTGAAAATTTTGAATTAAATCGAATGTTTGAATAAAAAAAAAGGGTTACGGGTGCAAATAGGATAGAGAGTGATGGCAGTGCTGCAAAATAAGGGTATTTTTATAAATTTAAAAAGTAAGAGGGTCGGAATAAATTGCCCATTTTTTGCACCTATAAATGAAATAACAAACTATTCATTCTTTCATTTTAACCTCATTAAAAAAAAACCCTCTTCCTCATTCTATGTTGGCAATGGCTCTACCACCGGAGAGCGCAACGACTCTCCAGCCTCCAGTGGTGGAGCTGCTGTAACACCCCTAACCCATATCCGTCGCTAGAATAGGGTTACGAAGCATTACTAGAGTTTTCAAATCAAATAGACGTAAATTTCTAACTTTTCAAATCATATCAACAAACACATTAAAACCAATTCAAAACATTCATATTATCCCTTAAAAAAGCCCTTGAGGCCCAAATTACGCGTTAGAAACAAGTCGGGACTAAATCAGAAACTCAGAGAATTTTTTAGAAAATAATGAAAATTTTCAACACTGTAGGGATCACAAAGCCATGTCCCAGCCCGTGTAACTCACTGACTTGGGTCACACAGCCAAGCCACACGCCCATGAGCCAGGCTGTGTACCCTTCAAAGTAACCCCACACACTCATTCCTAGACCATGTAACTGCCTGATTTGCAACCCTTCGAAAGCTACATGGGACACACGGTCGTGTGTCACACACGGCTGAGACACACACCCGTGTCTCTTCCCGTGTGGACGAATAGGCCATTTTGTAAGCCATTTTTCTCACCCAACTTACCATGTACCTATAACGAAAAATGCACATATACACAAGCCATAGCTAGGCACCAAATTCATGCACAACAAAGTCATATACATATGGTACATTATTATACAACCAATATGCCCTTAGGTACCTCAAAATAACAATATGTAAACATGTACAATCATGTAATTAACTTGGCCAAAGAAATCAACTAACTTCCAGTCTAGATTGCATCAATTCAAACTATTGAATTAATTTACCATAACTTATCAAATAGTACCAAATATGTCACTCAATCACTAACATTATTAGACATATGTGCCTTTCATAGTAAGATATCAATTCACAACCATTTACTAGACTTATGCAATGTAACACCCCAAACCCAGCCTAGAAGTTAGGCATGAGTCTGGAGTGTCACATTGAAGTGTTTTAGCGAAAACCTTGTTTTCGTTGAAAACCCTTCATAAAGTAAAATGTTGAGTATAAACCCCTTTTTAGTTGCGAAATTTTTATTTAAAAACAAACAAATTATAAAACTTGGTATTTAAAAATGGAGTTATGGAAACGTAATAATTGAAAACAGCCATAGCCTAGGAAAATAAACAGTGTTCTGCCTCCAAAATATAAAACATAATAATATAATAATCCCACAAAATAATAATAACTAGAGAAAAGGCCTTATTACAATCCAAACCAAATTAATTTCAAAATACTAAGAATTTTAAAGAAACTCCAAATAATAATATCTTGCTAGCTGGCCACCTTTAAGTCCCACCATCCGTCGAACCGCCTACTGAGGGTCACCTGAAAAGTTTAAAAAGGAGGGGGTGATTTTCAAAAAACTCTGTGTGTACAACCTTCAACGAGTATAAAGTAATCACTAGTCATTTTGGGCCTGAGCATAACTTAGTAGCGGTGGCCTTTGGACCGAAGCCCATATCACATTAATATCACAACAATACCGTACATGCAATGCTGTGCAAACCCTCTCCAATAGTCCATCCGCTACACAACATTTCCCTTCCAACCTTATACACTTGTGGGGATTTTTAAATCGACCCACCCATCCGCTACATAGCACTTGTAGCCCGGTTGTGGTACTACCTAACGTTGCAGCAAAGTTGCTAATCATATATTGGGCTTAAAAAGCCAACAGTGGATCAACGGTCATCAAGCAACCATGTGATCCTCAAATTCTTCCTCCGTACCATAATTCCCACCCATATGCAACCTAAATAGAATATCATATGAATACAGCATGTCATACATGTAACATAAATCCTACATTTAACCTTAAGGGTATTTTGGTAATTTTTTAATAACATGGGTCTTAAATTACAAACTTTTGGCCCGTCAACATGTCCTCGTTGGCTAAAGTGAATAGACACTATGCACTAGGTAGGATTCTGAAGAAGAGGAGGTGGGTCGTTAAGACCGCTTAAATACCAAGCTTTCCCTAGATCCAATCCTAGACATGCATATGCCCATTGCCACACTCTAACCTTTTGACTTGTCTATAGAAAATTTTGATAAATTAATAGGTTTTATGCTATTTAAGGATTTATTAGAACTAGGCCTAAAAGTCCATTATAAAATCCTACCAAGTCTATAGGCTTTCACACACTCATACAGCCCATCAGACCCAATCACATTTTTATGGCCAATTAGGCTCAATCACACTCATATGGCCCATTAGGCCCGAATCCTTTCCAAATCATTCAATAAACTTAATTAGCTCATCACATATTACCAAGTTATCAACATTTGCTTATTTAGGCTAATAGGCCTATCGGGCCCATTTGGCCCATTCTGGCCAGTTTGCCAAAACGTGGCCCAATTCCATGAGATCGCTCATGGGGTCTCTGGTATCGTATCGAATACCCTCTTATGAGTGTTCGCACACTCGTAAGACTACCGTAGCCAAACTTTCTACTTTTCAGCATTTCGACTTTTTAGCATTTCAGGATTTGCCGATCTATTGTGTGTGTAGTGTATGTACACACCTTTGGCTTTATATTAAACTATCAAATCATAGGGTAGAAGTACAAACCTTACCACCTGGAGTACTAATTACTCATAATCGTCAGAACCTATATTTAAACATTAATCTCCATTAGTCACTTACTTAATAACTTAAAATAAATCCACTACAACCACTCACCGAACGACAACCTATACTTACCTTGATCGACTGCGATTTGCCTATTTAATCCGAGGTCCGTTGTAGTCCCCCTTCCACATCCAAGCAGAAAGTCCCGAACCGTCGACACCTTACGTCGCTTAAACTTGGGAGTAGTGGTGTCTTGCCCACACTCAATTGGCATCTTTATTGACACTTTACTAGATCCCCCTTTGCTCATCGTAAATTCCTTATCAATCGGCCAAATGAATGCAATAGCTAGTCCCAGAAGATTTAGCCAACGCGAGGAGAATAAAATATTTGAATGAGGGAGAGAATGAATATTCGGTTAAGTAACTGAACAAAATAGGATTGCTTTGATCAAATTGTGGAAGAAAAGGGGTGGCACACAAAGGATTCGACAAAAAGGAATATTAGACTCTAGGGACCAAGAATATTTGGCACAAAAGAAATAGACTAGAAGCAATGGAAAGAAAAAAGTTTCATGAGAAGGAAGGGAAGAAATCGGCACAAAATAGAAGAGGAAGAATAAGGGATTTCAACTTTTAGGAATTTGGAGAGAAAAGTAGTTTTCGGCAAAATAAAAAGAAAGAATTTGGAATTAGCCTAGAACCTTAAAATCAACACCTATTTATAGCCTATGGCTGAATTTCCTATCCCCAAATTCCCAATTCAGCTCAACCTCTTCCACATATCTCATCTCCTAATTTTTCTCCACGATAAACTCCTCAATCCCTTCCTAACTTTTCTCTTCTGAACACTCCCCTTAGAATCCAACTCCACGCCACTACCAACCATTCTTAATTAACTTAAATATTAAAATAAACATTAAATAATAATTTTTTTACAAAACAAAAATCCATATTTTTGCCACACGTAGCCCATCTCTTCTAGGCCTAAAATTCAGGGTGTTGCAATTCACCCCTCCTAAAAAAATTTCCGTCCTCAAAATTTCTAACTAACAGGGTAGTCGTATATCAACTATTCCACTATGATACCGCTGCGCACTCTGATCCCAATAATTTCAACATATACCCAAAACATCCACCTATTGCAAACATTTTCAAACACACGCGGAAGAAGTACCAAATTCAGATTCAAATGTTTACAAGCCCTAACACTTCCATGGCTTCAACCGTTGCCTCTTGCACCTCTTCTAGCGCTCATCGTCGATTTGTGTATTATCTGGATTAGAAATTTTATGAAGTTTTAATCAATTTTAGTAATTAAGACGATGTTTTACGAAGTATTAAGTAGAATTTTATTTTCACAGTCGTAAATCCCTACAGTCTCAATTCTCTATGGGCTTTAGTTTTACTCTAGGCAAATTTTAAAAGTAGCCCACTATCTACAGTATAACAATTCAAATAACTAAGTATCAAGAGAACTTACTTGGTTTGACGTCGAAGACTCGGTGTGCCACACAGCAAGAATTTCTAAAATATTTTGACTCACTCGAAAACAGTTTTTAACCCAAATACTAAGGCCCATTTCACAGGCCGGGCTTTGAAATTGGCTCTGTTATCACTAAATGTAACACCCCAAACCCAACCTAGATGTTAGGCCCGAGTCTGGAGTGTCACATTGAAGTGTTTTAGCGAAAACCTTGTTTTCATTGAAAACCCTTCATAAAGTAAAATGTTGAGTACAAACCCCTTTTTAGTTGCGAAATTTTCATTTAAAAACAAACAAATTATAAAACTTGGTATTTAAAAATGGAGTTATGAAAACGTAATAATTGAAAACAGCCATAGCTTAGGAAAATAAACAGTGTTCTGCCTCCAAAATATAAAACATAATAATATAATAATCCCAAAAAATAATAGTAACAAGAGAAAAGGCCTTATTATAACCAAATTAATTTCAACTAAGAATTTTAAAGAAAATCCAAATAATAATATCTTGCTAGTTGGCCACCTCTAAGTCCCACCATCCGTCGAACCGACTACTGAGGGTATCCTTAAAAGTTTAAAAAGGAGAAGGTGATTTTCGAAAAACTCTGTGTGTACAACCATCAACGAGTATAAAGCAATCATTAGTCATTTTGGGCCTGAGCCTAACTTAGTAGCGGTGGCCTTTGGGACGAAGCCCATATCACATTAATATCACAATAATATCGTACATGCAATGCTGTGCAAACCCTCCTCAATAGTGCCATAATTCCCACCCATATGCAACCTAAACAAATATCATATGAATACAGCATGTCATACATGTAACATAAATCCTACATTTAACCTATAGGGGTATTTTGGTAATTTTTAATAGCATGGGTCTTAAATTACAAACTTTTGGCCTGTCAACATGTCCTCATTGGCTAAAGTGAACAAACACTATGCACAAAGTAGGATCCCGGAGAAGAAGAGGTGGGTCATTAAGACCACTTAAATACCAAGCTCTCCCTAGATCCAATCCTAGACATTCATATGGCCATTGCCATACTCTAACCTTATGACTTGTCCATAGACAAATTTGATAAATTAATAAGTTTTATGCTATTTAAGGATTTATTAGAACTGGGCCTAAAAGTCCATTATAAAACCCTAGCAAGTCTACAGGCTTTCACACATGTATATAGCCCATCAGACCCAATCACATTTTTATGGCCAATTAGGCTCAATCACACTCGTATGGCCCATTAGGCCCGAATCCTTTCCAAATCATTCAATAAACTTAATTAGCTCATCACATATTACCAAGTTATCAACATTTTCTTATTTAGGCTCATGGACCCATTCTGGCCAGTTGGCCAAAACGTGACCCAAGTCTATGAGATCACTCATGGGGTCTCTGGTATCATATCAAATACCCTTTTACGAGTGGTTGCGCACTCGCAAGACTACCGTAGCTAAACTTTCAGCTTTTTGACATTTTGGCTTTTCAATATTCCGGGATTTGTCAATCTATTGTGTGTGTAGTGTATGTACACACCTTTGGCTTTATATTAAACTATCGAATCATAGGGTAGAAGTACACACCTTACCACCTGGAGTACTAAGTACTCATAATCATCAGAACCTATATTCAAACATTACACCCCATTAGTCACTTACTTAATAACTTAAAATAAATCCATTACAACCACTCACTGAAGGACAACCTATACTTGCCTTGATCGACAACGATTTGCCTATTTAATCAGAGGTCCGTTGTAGTTCCCCTTCCACATCTAGGAAGAAAGTCCCAAACTACCGACATCTTACATCGCTTAAACTTAGGAGTAGTGGTCACCTGCTCACACTTAGTCCACATCTTTACTGACACTTTACTAGATCCCACTTTTCTCATCTTAAATTCCTTATCAATCGGCCAAATGAATGCAATAGCTAGTTCCAGAAGATTTAGCCAACACGAGGAGAATACAAGATTTTAAAGAGGGAGAGAATGAATATTTGGTTAAGTAATTGAACAAAAAAGGATTGCTTTGATCAAATTAAGGAAGAAAAGGGGTGGCACACAAAGGATTCAGCAAAAAGGAATACTGGACTATAGGGACCAAGAATATTCGGTACAAAAGAAATAGACTAGAAGTAAAGGAAAGAAAAGAGTTTGATAAGAAGGAAGGGAAGAAATTGGCCCAAAAATAGAAGATGAAGAATAAGGGATTTCGGCTTACAGGTATTTGGAGAGAAAAGTAGTTTTTAGAAAAATAAAAAGAAAGAATTTGGCATTAGCCTAGAACCCCAAAATCGACATCTATTTATAGCCAATAGTTGAATTTCCTGTCCCCAAATTCCCAATTTGGCTCAACCTCTTCAACATGTCTCATCTCCTAATTTTTCTCCACGATAAGCTCCTCAATCCCTTCCTAACTTTTCTCTTCTGAACACTCCCCTTAGAATCCAACTCCAATAATATATTAAACTAAACATGCAATAATATATTTTTTGTGTACAATAAAAATCCAATTTTTTCGACATGCAGCCCATCTCTTCTAGGCCCAAAATTCAGGGTGTTACATGCAATATGCATATTCAACTATCATTTCATCTTCCATCATTCAACTATATTAAATCATTCATCAACCATTATGTGTAACACCCCTAACCTGTAACCATCACTGGAATAAGGTTAAGAGGCGTTACTAGACATAACAGAACTTTTATGATCAATTTAAAAAAAATATACACCATCATAAAAACGTAGCAAATCATATACATAGAGTCCCTTAAAATGGTCTAGAGACCATAAACATGCATTGGAAAAGGGCGGCACTAAACCAAGTACATACAAAATTTTTTGAAAACTTATCATTTTTTCAAAGTTACAGAGGTCACACGCCCGTGTGGGCAGGCCGTGTGCCTCACACGGCATTAGACACACCCTTGTGTCTAGGTCATGGCAAAATAGGGCATACCTACTGACTTGTCCACACGTCCACAAGACACGCCCATTTGTTTGACCCGTGGGAAACACTAACTTAATTCACATGGCCTGTCACACGCTCGTGTGTCTGGCCTTTGTGCAAGTCTAACTTGTTTCGAATTACAACATTAAGAGACACAGTCGAGACACACGCCCGTATGCTCAACCGTGTGGTCAAATATAGGCCATTTGCAATGATAAATTGCCACCCAATTTTTGGGTCAAACCTACAAGCTCCCAACATCTCAATTCATGATCTAATAGCAATAAAAAAAACATACTAAATCATGCACAAATCAACCCTTAACTAAGTCATTTATTTGCATATACAATTCTTACTCAAATATACCAATTCAAAACATCAACGTTCCATAAAAGAAATCATATAACTAATACTTCATCTAAACTATTTCCATTCATAGCAATTTCTCCTCATTTACATATCCAAAATCAACCATGAACTTACCTAAATATATACCATTTCATGTAGCCATTTATGAGCACATAATAACATATCAACATATGCATCAATAAGCATGAACAAAACTCATTCATAAACACATTCATTAACAAGCCATATCACCTGGCTACTTTTACACATCTCAAAACCTTTTCTAATACTTCTAGCTTATACATGCAATACTTAAATATATACATATTCAAAAGATACCAAAATATAGTTTGATAGTGTGGCTATAATCCTCGACGATCCCTGAGCTTCTTGTAGCTTTAACAATCTATAAAACATTGAACAAACATACACACAAAGTAAGCTATCATTTGCATTTAAATAAACATTTGCATTTAAATCAACTAACCAAAGTCAAATAAACATTAACCAATTATACATTTAATATGATTGCAACTCAAATATTATCACATTTACAATAGCAATATAACAGCAATGTTCAAATTCACATATACTCATAAGCACATATAAATTTATCTATTACCATGTCCAATTCATGTATTCATCATAAACATATACTTACCTTGTTTTCATATTCACATCACAAATCACATACATGAATCTTTTAGTTCATTTTCACATCTGATCTCATCTCGATAATGCCTGTTGAACCATTCGAAATTAATAAGGATACTCGGATAGTCTGTAATAGCCCGACTTATGGCTTAGTCGGAATAGTAGTGCGAGACCACAAATTCGAAGAAGAAATATGTGTTTAAATGATTTTATAAGGCTTATGAGGTATTGAAAATTTCATGAAGGAATTTTATTAATTAGTGAACAAATTATCCATTAGGACTAAATTGCAAGGATTAGAAAATATGAGATTCTAGAAGGTTTAAGTACGAAATAGAATTATAAAAATTATTAGAAGTCCTTATTTAGCAATTAGA
Source organism: Gossypium rotundifolium (assembly GCA_025506655.1). Taxonomy (NCBI): domain Eukaryota; kingdom Viridiplantae; phylum Streptophyta; class Magnoliopsida; order Malvales; family Malvaceae; genus Gossypium; species Gossypium rotundifolium. The sequence goes on from CP106727.1 coordinate 73,693,190, forward strand.
CCATTATATGTTGAGATGGACAAAAATGGGCATAGGAAGGAAAAATCTTAAGAAATAATCATTAAGGGCATTTTTGTCATTTGGTAAATTAAAGAATTTAAAGGGAAAAGAAGTTAAAATTAGTGTCCATCTTCCTTCCCCTTGGCTGAAAATAACAAAGGAGACATAGCTAGGGTTTCTTCATCTTCCAATCTTGATAGTAAGTGCATCCTAGCCTCGGTTTTAATGTTCTTCGTATTTTTGAGATTCTCGTAGCTCGGTTTAGCTATTTCTAGCTATATTTTGAGCTAGAGATTATGTTCAAAAATTTACCCATGTATGACATGCATATATTTTGATTTTTTATGGAAAATTATGAAAGTTTAATGTAGGATAAACATCTTTTCCTAAGTGATTTTCATGGAAAATTCATGTAAGGACCAAATTGTAAAAGTTATGAAAATGGTCATACATGAGTAAAATTGTGGAAATTGAATGTTGTTATAGTTGAGAATATGATTTGACTAGGCTTTAAATGCAAGAAATTTGAATAAAAATCATTTTACGAGCCTAGAGGTAAAAGTGTAATTTTGAGAAAGTTTAGGGGCAAAAATGTAATTTTTGCTAAAGTATGATTTATGAGTCAATTTAGTCAATGTAAGTATTAAACAAGTTAAATTTTTATTATAGATAAAGAAACACGAAGCCTAGACCCAAATCGAGGCAAAAACAAGGTTGAGACTAAATTGTACAACTCTACACATTTTGAATACCGAGGTAAGTTTGTATGAATTCAAAGCTACATATTACTCTTACAATTAAATTACTTATTATGCCGTACAATGTACATTATTATCATAAATTTGATTGACAATGCCTAATAAGAAAATCAATGAGAATAAGTAAGTGAAAGTCCCGATTGAAGATTCGGAATAACGAGGATACCTATGTCACAACATGAGACAAGGAAAGCCCGTGTAAGACCATGTTTGGGACATGGCATCGGCATCAAGGAATGTAGGTCCTGTGTAAGACCATATCTGGGACATGGCATCGACACCGAACGTAGATCTTGTGTAAGACCATGTTTGGGACATGGCATCAGCATCGAATAAGTCAAGGACATCATGTAAGTCCATGTCAAGACATGGTAATGATAAGTTACTATAAGGCAAGGATCCCATGTAAGACCATGCCAAGGCATGGCATTGGTGAGTTCATAAGGCAAGGATACCACATAAGACCATGTCAAGACATGGCAATGGTAAGCTTCAAAGGAAACATATAAGGAAGATCTCGTATAAGACCATGTCTGGGACATGGCATCGACATCAAGTTAAAGAATCCCATGTAAGACCATATCTGGGATATGACATAGGTATCATAAGGCGATTCCATGTAAGACCATATCTGGGATATGGCATTGGCATTGGCATCAAGATACACGTTTGACGAGATTGAGTATCCTCCGACATTTTGAGTAATTCAACGGGCAAAAGAGACAAGTATGAAAGAAGTAATAAGAAAGCTAAGTAAGCAAAATAACACAAGTTAAGTTATTCAAGCATAATAAAGAATTCTACCTAAGTTAAGGAAGATAATGATTTGATGTTCATGTTATATTAGCAAAAGTGCTAATCTATGTGATTAAGTGGTATAGGTACCCTAATTTATTTACAAGTATGAAATTATAATGTGGTAAGTGATGAGAAAGAGTAAGTAAGGGTAAGTAAGTTCAAGCACTTGAGATTTATGTTGAGTTAGACTTATGAGGGATGAGTTTAATTATAAGCTATTATATTGCTTTGTTAAATCCTCATGCAAACTTACTAAGCTATATGCTTACCTCTCTCCTTTCCTTTTTCCATGTAGGTTCACCAAGTTAGCTCGGGGATCACAGACATCAGAGCTCGGATCACACTATCATCCACTAATTGGGTATAGTAAAGTTAAATAAATTTTGAGTATGGCATGTATAGGAGATGACATATTGTGAGCTAAAGGCTTGGTTATTAAGATTATACATTCTTTTGTATATGGCCATTAGAAATTGGTCAATATTGGTTCAGTTATATGCCCTTTCATGATGATAAGTTTATGCATTTAATTTAATGCAATGGATGGAATAATTGAGTTGTTTAAGATAGTATAAGTGTGTTTATGTTTCAGGGTGGCAATTGGCTTGGAAAGTAGCCCTATAATTGTCCAATCAGGTAAACATACAGGCTTACGTCTAGGCCGTGTGTGACACACGGGCATGCGTCTAGGTCGTGTGTGACACACAGTCAGCCCCATGGGTGTGTTGATAGGACGTGTGTCCCCTGCATTAATTTATGAAAATACGATTCGTCACACAGGCCAGCACACGGGCATGTGCCATGGCCTTGTGCTATTAAAAGTATGATGATGTCATAAATAGAGAGCTCTATGGGTAGAGGACACGAGTGTGTCAAGGCCGTGTGAAGGACATGGGTTATAGACACGGGCGTGTGCTCAGCCATATGAAATAAGTCAGTGTCGACCACAGGTGTCAAGCACGGGCATGTCTTAGGGGCACATGGGCATGTCCCTTGGACAACACGGGCGTATGGCCCCTGTTTAGGCAAAAATTTCCAAAGAGTACCAAAGTTTCTGGATAAATCCCTAAACCTTATGGATGTACGTTTAAGGCCTCGAAGGCCTATGAAAAGTATGTTATTAGTAAGAAAGAAAAGTTTTAAGATGGAAAGAAATTTTATAGCCCAATAATACATGTTTAAGTAAAGTCAAGTATGGTAGTCCCACGTATCCTATCCTAGCGTCGGACATGGGTAAAGGGTGTTACATTTAGTTGTATGAGAGCTACTGTTTAGCCAATTCTAGGACTAACGTAGCGTAAGTATGATTCTAGCTATACATGCCAAACATAACAGTATTTATATATTGATAGTGTGACGACTCTTGACGACTTAAATTGTATTTCATATAGTAAATGGATCCCGAAAGAGCTGCGGCAAAAGATGTAGAAAGTAATGCACTGGCTCCCGTTGAAGGGATGGTGCCGAATGAAAATAAGAATGAACCCACGACAGTAAGTCAGAGAGGAGGAGAAGAGGCTAGGGAAGCCTTTCTCTACATGATGAATGCTTGGTATACGGAGTTCGCTCGCACGAACCGGAATGCATCACCCCCTCCACCCCCGCCTATTCTATAGCCTACCCCTGTAGCCCCTCAAGTGGTAGAAGTAGTAAGAAGAGAAATGCCTTTGGTAGACAGAATCCAGAAGAAAAGAGCTGAAGAATTCTGGGCTAGTAAAGTTGACGATCCAGAAAGGGAAGAGTTTTGGCTTGAAAATACCATTAGGGTATTTAATGAGTTGTCGTGCACACTCGAAGAGTGCATGAAGTGTGTAGTTTCTCTCTTAAGATTTGCATATCAGTGGTGGAATACCCTTGTGTCGGTTGTACAAAGGAAAGTGTAACACCCCAAACCCGGCCCACAAGCCCTGACCGGATCTGGTATGTCACTATGGAAAAACGGTTTAAAATAATTTTACTTTAGAGATAAAACATGAAAATATACTAACTTTTAAAATTCCATGTCTATTTGATATTGTATGAAAACTTTGATGTTGTTATAATGTCCAAAATTGAACCTTGGTGAATATATGTAAAACCCATTTGAATAAATAAGTTGATAAAATTTATTTCATCTTCACATAGCATTCAATTTAACCAAGCCAAAATAAAAATACTTATAAAAACAATTCCAAAAATAAATAAAAGGCCCTTATTACAACCTTTATTTAAAACCAAGTACTTAATATAAAAAAAACTTTAAAATATTTAAACTCTTCCTTCTGCATGGGCCACCGTGTGTCCTCTCCGATCCCGGTCCAATCTCAAGAGTCACCTGAAACGTTAAGAAAATAACTTGGTGAGTCCACAGACTCAGTGCATAACCATAACACATATTTCCACACGTATGGGCTTGGCCCATATCCATACAATCCTCGAACCATTCATGCAATCATGCATCACAGCCCAACCTAGGTCCATCCATACGCCAACCTTAGCAGACTCCCTGCTCAAGGCCGTGGCTAATCCACCGATCACAACCGAGTGATCCCACAATTCTTACCTTGGCGGACATCTGTCTGACAAGGCGTGGCGAGCCACCGATCAACCAAAGTGATCCCAACAACATACTCCGTCCACGGTGATGCACATAGCCATCAACCGCTGAGATGGGCACCGAGCCACACCTCCCTTGAGGTAGCACATAGCTCACCCTCAAGCGCTAATGTAGCCCGAGCTAACATTAGACCACGTACATCAACATGTACACTCCTTCCTTCATCGATCCAATCCACCTCCCATGTATGTATGTAAAAATGTAACGGGTCAGATCATAACATAAGAGTAGGCATCACATGTTAATTACCATATCATGTGTATATATCATAATTAACTTAATGTCAGAGACTTACTCACCTGATATCCAATTACCCAAAAATAAGCATTCACCACTTAAGCCATTATATTCGGCTACCACACATCATGCATATGTTTAAACATCAGCTAGCAAATAACCGGGAAATAGTGCGATGATTACGCACCTTATCACCTGAAGTTCTAGACCCTCGATCTCAATGCTATCGCTAAACGAAACTACGGCGATCTACCTAAACTGCTACTCTAACACTGGCCCACACCCCGGTGGCCAATCTCGAACCATTGAGATAGCTCTTTTCTTGAACTTCGGGATAGGGACTTTCCCTTGCCCTACTTGACTGGTGTTGGCCTCCATCAAAACGCTTAATCAGAACAACGGTTAATCCCTCAAGTCATAAATCTAGACATCGAAACTTACTAATATTCTTACCAAACAAACTTGAATCCGATTGCTCCTTCAAATCATGAAATCCTACAACAAACCACATTAAAATCGGTCACCACCCACACAACATGGCCTTAGGCCGAATATTACCTAACACTTACCTTAGATGATCACACCCAAGAGACTTCCTCAATGCTCCTCCCCGCTAGCTATACACAAAAGAAATGTAAGATTATTGTCTACACACCTTTAGCCGTTCAATAACCCAATACCACCCTCCTTGTTTCGCCACCTAACAGGAAAAACAAACCAACTACTAAAGTGGAGAGTACTTACCACCAAACACTCCAAAAGACTAAGGGAGAGAGTACTTAACGGCCTCAAAAATCGGCTTTGGCAAGATAACAAGAGAAGAGCAAAGTTTCGGCTAAGTGTACTTTCGGCTTTGGTGAAAATAGGAAAGAAAAGAAATGTTGATGGCTTAAAGGGGTTCGGCTATTGCTAGGAAAAGAAAAGAAAAGCAAAGTGATTAAAAAGAGAGATGGATTCGGCCAAGAGAACAAGTAGAGAAAGAAATGTGTTTTTGGTGTAGATAGTGTTTGAGAGAGTGAAGGCTTAGGAAGTAAAAGCTAAAATTTGGCAAAAGAAGCTCACCACCCTTATATAGAATTGACCACTCCCCAAATCTTCATGACCAAAATGACCCCATGAAAACCCCCAAGCCATCCAACTCTTTTACCTCTCACCTACTCCCTTGATTTCCTCTTAAATTCACTCTACACCCACCTTTCAAACCATTTCAAACGAAAGCCAACCCATCTCTACTCCTAGCCACACATTTAAACTAATTTGAACAAGTCAAAAACCTCCTTTTAAGGTGCCAAAACCGAAACCAACTCCTTCCCCCCTCTCCTGACGCAAAAACAAAAACAAAAAGATGCCTTTGCAGCTCTAACACTGGCCCTCCTTGTACCATGAGGCGTCACTTCCCCATGCCTTATGTGGTGCCTCCTTGCCACTCTTCCAAAGCAGTTCTTGCGTCAAAACCCCCAAAGAATTCTCTTAAGGCCTCCAAAGCCAAGCTCCCCTTCTTTAACCCTGAAAACCAAAAATTCCCTAAGGCATTCCACCACCTTTTAGAGTTCTCAAAACCCCTAAAACTCACCCAACCACACACTGAAGTATGCCAACACCTGAGTTATGCACTAAATGCATAACCCCTAAAACCCGGGTGTTACAGAAAGGGTCACATAAGAGTTTTTCCAAGAAAAATACAAGAAGAAGTACATTAGTCAGAGATTCATCGATCAGAAAAGGAAGGAATTCTTGGAACTAAAACAAGGTAAAATGTCAGTAACAGAGTATGAGCGTGAGTTTGTAAGGCTCAGTAAATACGCCCGAGAGTGTGTATCCACTAAAGCTATCATGTGCAAGAGATTTGAAGACATACTAAACGAAGACATTAAATTGTTTGTTGTCGTCATAGAATTAAAAGAATTTGTTGTACTGGTGGATTGGACTTTTAAAGCCGAAGAATTAGTAAAAGAGAAAAGAAAAGTTGAAATGGAGTCTTGTGACTCAAGAAAGAGACAGTGAAGTAATCCTATGTCATGACATATGTAATCCTATTTATTCCTAGGTTCGTACGGGGCTTCTCAGACTTTGTTAAACTATTGATTATTTCTCAAATTTCATGTATTCATCATCTCATATACATTGAACATGATAAATCTTCATATGAACATACATATATCAATGTAAATACATTTATCTGTATATCGACTTACCTCGGATTTGAATAAACAGAAACGAACTCGACTACTCAATTACTTTTGATTTCCCACGATCTAAGTCTATTTTCTTCAGTTCTTGATCTATACATATTCAAATTTAATCCATTTATTCACCAAATCATTCAATTCAATCCAAAAACACATATCTAGGGCAATTTACAAGTTAGCCCTCATATTTTCACATTTTGACATTTTAGTCCCTATTTCACAAAATCACAAAATACACCAAATTCAATACAACCCATGCTTAGTAAAATTCTCTATAGGTCCCTAGCAACCCATATTTTTCATTTATTTCACAATTTAGTCCCTCAAAGTATTATTTTCTTAATTTCATCCAAATTACTCAAATTCACCAAAAACTCCAAGACAAACTATGTTAATCAAGCATATATCTTTCATAATTCATCTTTAAACATTACAAAACTCATGTGTTCATCAATGGCACATTTCAAAATTATCATCAATTTACAAAATTGAAGCATGGGTTTTAAAGTTTACGAAGCAACGATTACAAAAACCTAAAATTTATCAAGAACCGAAGCAAAACGTACCTTCAATCAAGGAATATCAATGGCCGAATGTAACCTAAGCTCAAGCTTCTTTTCTTTTCTTTTCTTATTTTTGGCACCCAAAAGATGAACAAAACATCATTTTCATATTTTTGGTTTTGCTATAATCATATTATTAATTTATTTACCATATTAACCTTTTAATTAATATATAAAACATATAAACATTAAGGTCATATTTGTCCATTACCACCCACTGACTTATAACATGGCTTAATTGCTTCATAAGGTCTCCACATTTAAAAGGCAAATCAATTCAGCCATTAATCAAATAGAAAGCTACCTTTTCATTTTATGCGATTTAGTCCTTTTCTCAAATTAAGAACACAAACAGAAAAATTGATTCACAAAAATTTCACACAGACTAATTCATATATCATATGCACTGAAAATAATATTTAAATATTTTTTATACTCGAATTTGTGGTCCCAAAACTACTATTTTGAATAGGGTCTAAATCGGACTGTTACAATTCTCTCCCCTTAAAGATTTTTGTCCTCGAAAATCTTACTGTTGAATAAGTTCGGATATCGTTGTCTCATTGTATCTTCAGGCTCCCATGTATCCTCTTCAATTCCGTGTCGATGCCACAGTACTTTCACTAATGAAATTTTCTTATTTCTCAACTCTTGCACTTCGCGAGCTAAGATATGGATTGGTTCTTCTTCGTAAGTCATATTAGATCGGATGTCAATATCGACGGAGTAATCACATGTGAGGGATCGGATCACTATCTACGGAGCATCGAAACATGGAATACATTGTGAATATTTTCCAACTCTGGTTGCAATAACAGTCTGTAAGCTACAGGTCCGACACGCTCAATGATTTCATATGGTCCAATGAACCTCAGACTCAACTAACCTTTACGTCCAAATCTAAGTACTTTATTCCACAGAGATACATTCAAAAATACTTTATCACCGATTTCGAATTCAATGTCTTCTCTTTTCAAGTCTGCATAGGACTTCTGACGATCAGACGTTGTTCTCAAACTATTACGGATTACTTTCACTTCATGTTCTATGTCTTTTATCAAATCGACCCGTGTATCTTACTTTCACTGAGCTCAGTCCAATACAGAGGTGTTCTACATTTCTGTCCATACAAAGCTTCGTAAGGTGCTATTTTAATACTCAACTGAAAACTATTATTGTATGAAAATTCAATCAATGGAAGATATTGTTCCCACGTACCATCAAACTCAAAAATGCAACATCTTAACATATCCTCGAGTATCTGAATGATTCACTAGGATTGACCATTTGTTTGCGGGTGAAAAGCCCTACAAAAATGCAATTTAGTACCTAGGGCTTCTTGCAGTTTCTTCCAGAATTGTAAAGTAAACCTCGGATCTTTGTCAGACACAATAGATAATAGCAGTCCGTGCAATCTCACAATATCAGAAATATAAACCTCAACTAACTTATCAAGTGAGTAATTGGATCGTACCGGAATAAAATAGGCTGATTTCGTCAATCTGTCAACTACAACCCAAATTGCATCTTTCTTTCTCGGAGTCAACGACAATCTAGAAACAAAGTCCATCGTCACTCCATCCCATTTCCACTCGGGAATTAGAATCAGATGTAACAAACTAGATGGAACCTGATGTTCAGCTTTAACTTGCTAACAGACTAAACATTTCGAAACAAAGTCAGATATGTCTCGTTTCATACTAGACCACCAATAGTGTTGCCTCAAATCATGGTACATCTTTGTACTACCTAGATGAATAGATAAACATCTATTATAGGCTTCATTCAAAATTAACTGTAATAACTCTGAATTCCTTGGAACATAGATTCTGTCTCTAAATCTCAAGCAATCATCATTATCAACTCAAAATTCAGAATCAGAATTCGAATCATATTGAGCTCGCTTTACTAACAAGTCATTACCAACTTTTTGAATATCACAAATTTGTTGTAAAAATAATGATTTAGCTTTCAATTAAGCTAAAACTGAATTATCATCAGACAAGTCCAAATGAGCATTCATAGCACACAATGCAAACAAGGATTTTGGCTCAATGCATGAAACACCCCATACCTGAGTTTGATGCTAAGATTGGATATGAGACATTACCATGCTTGAACTCACTTAAAACATGTACTTACAGGCTACAAAATTTTGTTCCAAATTAAAAACTTCCCTTTCTTAGTGTAATCATACATTTCATGGGCCAATGAGGCCTTAAACACGTATCTGGAAATGTTGAAACTCAAATGAAAGCTTTTCCTTACAACAGGGGTCACACGCCCGTGTACCCCTAACACATACCCGTGTCTTCCACCCGTGGTCGACACTGACTAATTACACATGGCCTTGACACACCCGTGGATGTAAACCGTGTGCTATACCTTGATATACTGACTTATTCACATGGTCTGGGGCACACACCCATGTTCTGACCGTGTATCACACACGGCCTAAACAAACGACCGTGGGATTTGCCCGTGGCCTATTCTGTCTTAAAACACTAAGGTGCAGGGTACGCATGACCTAGACACACTGCCCGTGTGTCTAACCGTGTGGGCATTTAGATGCTATTTACCAAGACAATTGCCACCCTAAAATCAAGACCAAACTCATGCTCAATTCAATACATTTTTCATAAACATTACTACATGCTTCATTGATCTCAATAAACATACATACTTAGTCATTTTTGTCCAATTACTTAGCCATATACAAAAGAATAATAAACTTAATAGCCAACACTTTGGCTCTTCTTAGAACATATTCTCAAAATGAAATGCTTCCTATACATGCCATACTTAGAAAAATAACTTGGCTATACCAAAATAGCGATTGATAGTGTGCTCCGAGCTCCGATGATGATGATCCACGAGATTGACGTGGCGGAACTACATAGAAAGAAAGAATAGAAGACATAAGCAATTAGGTTAGTAAGTTTGCATAAAATGCACATAGCAACATACTTGATTTATATAAACCATTTGAAATAAACTATGGTAGCATAGATTTCAGCTATAAAGCTTACTTACTCATATTGAATCTTACATATCTCATGATACTTACTAATCTAATCCTCGTGAGATAAATAAGGTACCTGTATCACTTGATCACATTGATCAGTATACTTTAACATGATATTCATAAATCTTTCATTCATCATTCATAACATGGCAATGCTCATCTACAACTTAATAGTAGTTTTGCTTACTTAGTTTTCTTATTATCCCATTTGAGCTTAACTCTTTTACACAATGAATTTCTATGAATAACTGAGGATACTAGATCTCGACCCACACAAAACTTGATGCCAAAGCCATATCCTAGATACAGTCTTACATGGAATTTCTCATCTTGATTTTGAGGCCTTGTCTTGACATGGACTTATACGAAGTCTTTCTCATGTGTTCCCTTAGGAACTTACCATTGCCATGTCTCGACATGGTCTTACTTTGTATCTTTACTCATGAACTGGTCAATGTCGAGCCTTGGCTTGGACTTACATGAAATCTTCCTTGTTCTCACCAATGCCATGCCTTGGCTTGGACTTACATGGGATCCCTATCTCTTGATAGCTTTTCAATGCCAAGACTTGTCTTGGACTTACATGATAACTTTTCAATGCCAAGACTTGTCTTGGACTTACATGACATCTTTGCTTGGAGACTCACACTTGCCATGCCTTGGCTTGGGCTTATATGGGTCTTCATCTCATAATAACTATTCAAAGCCAAGACTTGTCTTGGTCTTACATGATAACTCGCTTGATTTCTGATGCCATGCCTTGGCTTGGTCTTATACGGACTTTCTTATTTCATGTGGTAGATCGAGTATCCTAGGTAATTCATCTTCAATCGAGACTTTCTCATACTTAATCTCAATGATTTCTTTGTTTAACATAACATTAAACATTTTCATGATAATATTGTACATTGCACTAAGTAGTTCAATGATATAAATCATAAAGCTTAGAAATCATACAAACTTACCTCAATATACAAAATGTATATAGATATGCAATTTAGTCCTCGACTTTGTTCTTACCTCGGTTTCGATCCGAGCTTTATTTTTCTTGATTTATAATAATAATTCAACTCATTTAATAATCACATTGACTAAATTGGTCCTTAACACACACTTTGGAAAAATTACTATTTTGCCTCTAAACTTTCTCATATTTGCACTTTTTCCCCAAGGCTCGTAAAATGATTCTCATTCAACTTTCATAAACTTCATGCTTAGTTGACTCATTATCTCAACTATAGCAATAGTAAATTCTCACTATTTCTACCATGTAACATCCCAAAAATGGGGTTACCTGGAATTTAATTATTTTTCCTATGTATGAATGGTTGAGGCATTATTTATGGAATAATCATGATTAATTTAAGTTTTTGTGTTAGCTCGATTTGGTAGGAAATTTTAGTTTTTAACTATTAAGGTAGGGAGCCTTAGCAAGAGGGTGTTATAAGAATAAATGGGGATAATTTGGACATAAAATAAGCCTAGATTAAGTGGCAAAGCAAGCCCACTTAAGAGCTACATGTGACGCCACCAAGGAGCAAGGGAGAGCTTGTGTTCGAGTCGCGGAAATCCCCCTTTTTTTTTTTATTTTGACGGCATTGGGGGGGGGAGTTTCTCCTCTCTTTAAACTCCTATTATTATTTATCTATTGATGATAAATAATAAGTTAAATGAAGGATAATATAAGCATATTATTTTAAGGATAATAGGGGGATATTACATGGATTATTAAGGGATTATTACGTATTATTAAAAATTAAATCATATTAATTTGAATGAGTGGCTTGGAGTGATTCAAGGAAGGTTGATGAATCTTGAACTCTTTAGAAGAGGTGGACGGCAAGGACACTAGGGGGGGTTGCCGAATGCTTATATAAGCACCTAAGGGATCACCTTATTTTCTTTTTTCCAAGTTGCTAGCCGAATCTCTAAACCCTCTCATCTCATATTTTCTTTTTCTTTTTACATCCTCTCCAAAACCCTAGCCGAAACTCTCATCACTTACCCTTGCCGAAACCTAATTCTCTAATCCCTTCTTCTTTTATTTCCTACTAGCCGAATCACCACTTCCCCATTTTACCTTTCTTCTTTCTTTTTCTCATTAAAAATCAGCCTTGTTTAAAGCCAAATATAGCCGAATCTAACTTCCATCAAAGTGCCGAAATCCCTTTTCTTTAAGCTCTACTTGGCCGAATTGTGTGCATGAGAAGTAGGCATCTTTTTGTTGGCGATTTCAGAAGGTAAGGATCTTAGGCCGAATGCCTATATTATTGGTATTTCATTATGTCGACTGTGGTAAAGATAGGTATGGGTTTCGGCAATTATTGATTAAGAATACTAATCACAGATTAAACTAATCCGCTGTAGGATCTTCGGGATTTGGAGATAAGCAAGTAAGTTTGCCAACGTTAGTCAATCAATCTTGATGAGGAGTTACATATAGATTGGTGTTCATTTAAAAGGGTTGTGATTATTTATATTGACCGATTGTAGTTTGTGAATCAGATTCGTGATTTGGGCACCGAGGCTAGTATTCAAAGAGACTAGGTAAGGATTCGGGTACAAAAGGTTACCCCTTTAAATTGTTTAATTTGGCCGAATAGGCCATAGGAACTAATCCATGGATTTGGCCGAATATAGGTCAAGTGAATCTGTGGTGACCAACGCTTTCTTTCGGGATTTAGACTATCCAGTGGTGACAGGTGTGTACATACACACTATATAATGTATTAAATATGCTTAACTTTGTGAATGCTCATTTTTATGAATGTAGCATTGGAATGAATACCCAATCGGTATAAGTGGTGATTCAGGTAAGTACCTGTTAATGTGATTTATTATTGTTAATGCTTTTGGTAAGCATGATGTGTTGACACATGAAATTTAAGAATGTGATGGCATGAAATGTATGTATGTTTATCTGTTGTGGGGTTGATGAGTGGAGGGGGCAGTGTTATTGTGCCGACGGGCACCAGTGCTTTGGTAGCACACCGTGACTATATGTCACCAGAGGTTTGGTACCTCCAGAGGTTTGGTACCTCAATAGCGACTTGTCCCTGTGGTTAACACCACCGTGGGTTGGCCCCACTTTAGATATGGGATCGTGCGCGGTGATTTGGTATCACACGATGGGTTGGCCCCATCACCCGATTCGTGTCTCACGGACACGGTGTTTTGGTAACACATTGTGACTATATGTCACGGTGGTTTGGCACCACCGGTGGTTTGGTACCACAACGGGTAGACAATGGCGTATGGTTGGCTAGGTTGGGTACACATTATTTGCATGTTAAATGTTATATGTTGTGTATGAAAAACGTTTTTAAAACGGGGAAGGGTTACATACTGAGTCTTGGTGACTCACCTTCTCCATTAATTTTTCAGGTGATGCTTAGATCGCGGACGTGGAGCCGGAGGGACTTGAGGAGGCCATGCGGTGGATTTAAATTTAAACAGACTTTGCTTTTTGTTATTTTAAATTTGGTTATTGGGTTGTTTTATTTTGGATGTAATAAGGCCTCATTAAACTTTACTTTAATTATTTTCTTTTATGTTGGATATTTTTATTTTAATTAAAATTTGAATTACACGTTTTTTTTAAATTAACACGAAAAATGTTTTATCGTGCCATCAGCACATCGAAAATTTGGTAATAACTTGACTTAATTAAATTTTCAATTTGAACTAAGTATAATTTCGCAAGATAACATAAAATGAGCGATTTTCAACAAAACTTAAGTGGACTTTAGAAAATGGGTTTCAAAAGTTCTTCTTAGTAACGACCCATATTCGGTCCTAACGATTGGGTGGGGTTTAATATTACAAATTGGTATCGAGCCAGTTCAATACTCATTTTGTGGGGCCCAAGGCCCAAAAATGTTTTAGTAGGCCTTATTAATTGTTTTTGGATTTTAAAGCAGCATGGCCCGAGTCTCCGGCACCGATCCGCCCAGGTAAGTACCTCTAAACCTCTTTGTGAATTATATTCTGTAGAAGGGTAGGAAGCATGGAACGTAGATAGACTTATAGGAATTTGAACCCTAGGATTAGATTACTCAAACACACAAACTAAACATAAGATTTAAAGAACTAAACCAATCTATGACTTAGTCATTGAGCTAGGTGTGGTAACCCATGACGCATGTCTAGGATTGGAACAGGAAGAGCTCGGTATTTAAGCGGTCCGAGTGACTCACCACCTCTTCGCAGTATCCCACAGTGCGAGCTTGGGTTCACCCTAACTCGAGGAGGGCTCGATGGTGTGGTAACCTCATGCGCATGTCTAGAAAGGTTGGTGGGAGCTTGGTATTTAAGCGATCAGTGTGACTCACCTCCTCTCCACATGAAACCTGCACAGTGCGTAGCTTGGGTTCACCACGACCAAGAAGGCTCGGTCATAGGCTAAACCTAATGACTAAAACCGAAAGGAATTAGCCATGTTTTGAAAGGAACGAAACAACAAGAACCCTAATGTTTTCAAAATCTCGTAATAACTCTTTCAAATCGGAAAACACCATTTTACAACGTTTTCCTTGAAAAACTTGATTTGTGGAAAAATTACAAAATGCCCTTAGGGGTAAAATTACTAAAATACCCTGGTCCATAAAATATCAAATCGATGATTTTGTCCAAAAATTTTAACTATTCTATAAATATTCAACAACTTAGCCTTGAAAATCATCAGCAAAATATTTGGTTTGGAAAAATTACTAAAACGCCTCAACTTATAAAATTACCAAAATGCCCCGAGTACAAAATTTTTGCAACATCTTTGTTTTAAGAAGGAAAATTCTCAAAGGACCTCGAGTTTTATAATGGTTAAAACACCCTTGTTTTACAAAATTACCAAATTACCCTGGAGGACCAAATTACCAAAATACCACGGTTTTGAAATAATGCCATAACTTCAATCTTATCAATTTTAATAGTACCCTCCAAGTGTTGAGAATTGCAAAACAACCTACTCTACTAAAGTTTTTTTTAAAAAAAAAAAAAAAATTTCTTGTATTACGAAAATACCCCTGTAGGAAAATGACGAAAATACCCCTAGGTTAGAAATGGACAGAAATGTCCGAAGAGCGAATAGGTATGGGAAGTATTAAGGAATGGATGCAAAAACTTCTTGTGTGAACTAGGATAGAAGATCTGAAACCTTGTTTGCACGAAAGAATCCTAATTAAAATTTCTACATAAAATTTCTTCATGCGAGTAATGAAGTGGAACAAATGCTAATACATAAAATTTCTCTTAATCGATTAAAAGCGCAAGAGATAGGATGAGTTCTAGAGGACGTGGGACGCCATGGGACGCGGTAGGGGTAGGATGATGATTGTCCAACCCGTCAAAGTCGGGACAAGGTTCAAAACGATGTACCACCGCCACCACCACCTCCGACTTTTGGAGCAGGAGGAGAGATCGGGAGGGAGGCGATGCTCATGGCGGTGTTACGAGTACTCGAATTGGTGGTGAGGTGGTGGAAATTTAGGAGCTCGAAATCTGTTCCGGCGGATTGATCCAACAAGTTGAGGTGTTAAGGGTGTGTCGAGTGGCACCAGTGTAGCAGTATTGGTGGAATCTCTGAAAGGATAATGGATGACCTTGACCGACCGAGGAGGAAAAGTGAAAGGCGGTGTCGCTTCTAAAGGATGAAGCGTGCAGTGGTGGTGACAATTCGGGATGGAGCCACAGCCGATGATCTTACGTGGGACTACTTTAAAACCGCTTTTCAGAAGAAGTATGTGGGCACCAGTTACACTGACGCGCAGAGGAAGGCTTTTCTGAGTTTGGTACAAGGAACTAAGTCCGTGGCCGAGTATGAGGCGGAGTTTTTAAGGTGAGTAGGTATGCGGAGGAATTGTAGCCATTGAACACAGCTATGTGTCCGCTTTGAGGACGGACTCGAGATGACTTAAGGTTCTTGATTGCCGCATGACAGGTTCGTGAGTTTTCATCTACGGTGGAAAAGGCTAAAGTAGCAGGGGATCAAGGAGGGTGAGGCGTAATTATAGTAGAAATAATCAAGAGAGGATTTGGGTCATTTGGATCCGATGGTAATGATCGAGAAGAAGGCTAGGCGGTGGGCCGTCGAGTGACAAGGCCGTAGCTAATAATCGGAGGGCTCGGTCTGCAATCGTTGTGGGAAGTCCCATTGGGGAGGTTGCTCGACCGGCGATAGAGGATGTTTTGAGTGTGGGTCTTTAGAACATCGGGTCAGAGATTATCCTCGAAAGCGAGCTCGAAATCAGCCAGAGGCGAACTGCACTCGGGACGAAATGTGGGACCGCAGAGGGTCGTGGTAATGGCAGAGGAAGCAATGGTTCTAACCGAGGTCGAGGAACTCAGGCGAGGTTCAGGCAACCTGAGGCTAAGGCGACTGGCTTAGTCTATCTGCAAGGCGTCATGAGGAGGGTGGCCTTGCCGGATGTCATAACCGTGCGTTTCGATTTTTGGTCTTCCTTATTATGCATTGATTGATGTGGGGTCTACACACTCATACGTAGCCGATGAGTGTGGTAGAGACTTTGAACCTAGACTCGAGGCTCGCCGCTAGGGAGATGACCGTAGTGAGTCCTTTAGGTCACTCTGTAGTGGTAGACAAACTTTTTAGGACGTACCTAGAACTCCAAGGGGTCGTATTCGGGGCTGATCTGATGGAACTACCATTCGGGGAGTTCGATTTGATCCTTGGAATGGATTGGCTGGTTAAGTACCAGGCAAATTTGGATTGCGCGGCTAAGCGCATGGTTCTTAAGACGGCTGAAGGTGGTGAAATGGTTATGATAGGTGATAGAAGGAATTACCTATCCAATGTGGTGTCTGCCTTGAAGGCAGAAAAGATGGTCAAGAAGGGTTGTAAGGCGTTCTTGGTTCAAATCTGTGCTTTGGAAGCTAAGGAGTTAGCAGTTGGAAGGGTCCGAACGGTTGGGGAATTTGTTGATGTGTTTCGGAAGAACTTCCGGTCCGCCTCCGGATCGGAAGTCGAATTGATATAGACTGCTACGGAGCGGCACTGTGTCTATAGCACTCACCAATGGCACCAAAAGAATTGGTGGAGTCAAGGCTCAAATTCGGGAGCTCTTGGATAAGGGATTTATTCGACCTAGTATATCTCCGTGGGAGGCGCTTTGTATTGTTTGTCAAGAAGAAGGACGGTTCTATGCGAATGTGCATCGATTACCATCGATTAAACAAGTTAACGATCAAAAACAAGTACCCATTCTGCGGATCGATGACTTGTTTGACCAATTGAAGGGGCGTCGGTGTTTTCAAAGATAGACCTTAGGTGGGTTACCATCAACTTAAGGTGAAGGGGCCGATGTTCACAAGACGGCGTTTGAACTCGGTATGGGCATTACGAGTTTCTAGTGATGCCATTCGGGTTGACCAATGCACCAGCGGCGTTCATGGATCTAATGAATAGGGTATTTCAGCAGTACCTAGATCAATTCGTCGTAGTGTTCATAGACGACATATTGGTCTACTCAAAGACGGAGGAGGAGCACGACAAGCATTTACGGATAGTCCTACAAGTGTTGAGGAAAATAGCTTGTATGCCAAATTGAGAAGTGCGAATTTTGGTGAGGAGGTGGCTTTCTTAGGTCACGTGGTGTCGTGGAAGGATTAGAGTGGATCCCCGCAAGATTGAAGCGGTATTGGAGTGGAAACCGCCTAAGTCGGTGGCAGAGATACGGAGTTTTCTGGGTTTAGCAGGGTATTATCGGAGGTTTGTAGAAGGGTTCTCTCTGATCGCAGCGCCGTGACTAAGTTGCTAAGGAAAGGTGTTCCATTTGTGTGGACGGAGAAGCAGCAAGAAAGCTTTGATAAGCTAAGGAAAATTTTGATGGAAGCTCCGGTTTTAGTACAACCCGAGGTGGAAATTATTCACGATCTATTGTGATGCATCTCACACTTGGTTTGGGGTGTGTGTTGATGCGAGATGGGAAGGTAGTAGCCTATCGTCCGTCGGCTAAGACCGCATGAGGTTAACTACCCAACTCACGATCTGGAGTTAGCCGCGATGTCTTATACGAAAATTTGGAGACATTATCTTTATGGGGAGAAGTCGGTAATTTACACAGACCATAAGAGTTTGAGGTATCTTCTGACACAGAAGGATCTGAATCTGAGACAGCGCCGATGGATTGAACTGTTGAAGGACTACGACTGTTCCATCGAGTACCATCCGGGTAAGGCTAACGTGGTGGCTGACGCGTTGAGCCGGAAGGTCGTGGCGGATTTAAGAGCAATGTTTGCTCAGTTAAGCCTATATGACGATGGAAGCCTTTTGGCAGAACTTCATGTTAAGCCAACATGGGTCGAGGAGATTAAGAACAAACAGTTAGTGGATGAAGGGTTAAATGCTAAGAGAGTGCAAGTTCAGAATGGTGGTGTAGAGGGTATAGTGTATTTGGTGATGGTGTGCTATGTTTTCGAGGACGGCCCAGTATGCCAAAGGATATGGAGTTGAGGCGGAAAATTCTCGGGATGCTCATAGCAGACCCATACGCTATGCATCCGGAGGAAGCAAGATGTATGGAGATCTACGAAACGATTACCGTGGCGGGTTGAAGCGTGAGATAACGAATTCGTAGGGAAGTGTTTGACGTGTCGGCGAGTTAAGGTGAACACCGATTACCATCGGGTTACTTCAACCGTTAAGATCCCTCAATGGAAGTGGGAGAGGATCACTATGGATTTCGTCTGGTCTACCCTTACGCCCAAAGAAGAAAGATGCGATTTGGGTGATCGAGACCGTCGACTAAATCACTCACTTCATACCGGTGAGAATGGACTACTCACTCGAAGCTAGCAAAGTTGTATGTGGCGAGATAGTCGATTGCATGGTGTACCGTGTCGCTTATCTCGGATAGGGACCCAAGGTTCACTTCGAGGTTTTGGAAAGCGTTACATCAAGCGTTGGAGTGCGCGGTTGGATTTCAAACCTGACTTTCCATCCTCGACAGACGACGGGCGAAAAGGGTCATACAGATCTTAGAAGATATCTTTGAGGGTTGTGTCTTGGAATTCGAGGTAGTTGGGAGGAATTCTTACCTCTAGCTGAGTTCGCCTACAACAATAGCTACCAAGCGAGTATTCGAGATGGCACCGACGAGGTAATCAGATGGGCGGAAATGCCGAACCCATACGTGTTGGACGGAGTTGAGTGAACGACAAGTGTTGGGCCCAGAATTGGTAGCGAGATCAAGACAAAGTTAAAGTGATTGGTCTCGTCTCAAGGAAGCATCGATAGGCGTAAGTCTTATGCCGATCTCAAACGCAAGGAAATGGAGTATCTTTGTGGGAGATAAGGTCTTCTGAAGGTGTCGCCTTGGAAGAAGGTACTAAGATTTGGGCGAAAAGGAAGCTAAGCCCAAGATTCATTGGCCCATATCTGATCTTTGAAGCGAATAGGACCGGTAGCTTATCGTTAGAGTTACTGCGCGAATTAAGTCGGATACATGACGTCTTTCACGTATCAATGCTTTGAGGCAGTATCGGTCGGATCCATCACATGTGGTGCCCGTGATGTAAATCGGGTTAACACGGACTTATCTTTTGAGGAAGAACTGTTCGGATCTTGGATAGAGATATAAAGGTTCTACGAGGAAGTCAAGACCCTTAGTGAAAGTGCTATGGCGGAATCATGGTGCTTTGAGGAAGCTACGTGGGAACACGAGGATGTGATACTGGTGACAATACCCTCATCTGTTTTAGTTATGTAATTTCGGATGAAATTTATTTTAAGGGTAGAATCGTAACATCCCAAAATGGGGTTACTCGGAATTTAATTATTTTTCCTATGTATGAATGGTTGAGGCATTATTTATGGAATAATCATGATTAATTTAAGTTTTTGTGTTAGCTCGATTTGGTAGGAAATTTTAGTTTTAACTATTAAGGTAGGGAGCCTTAGCAAGAGGGTGTTATAAGAATAAATGGGGATAATTTGGACATAAAATAAGCCTAGATTAAGTGGCAAAGCAAGCCCACTTAAGAGCTACATGTGACGCCACCAAGGAGCAAGGAGAGCTTGTGTTCGAGTCGGAAATCCCTTTTGTTTTTTTATTTTGACGGCATTGGGGGAGTTTCTCTCTCTTTAAACTCCTATTATTATTTATCTATTGATGATAAATAATAAGTTAAATGAAGGATAATATAAGCATATTATTTTAAGGATAATAGGGGGATATTACATGGATTATTAAGGGATTATTACGTATTATTAAAAATTAAATCATATTAATTTGAATGAGTGGCTTGGAGTGATTCAAGGAAGGTTGATGAATCTTGAACTCTTTAGAAGAGGTGGACGGCAAGGACACTAGGGGGGGTTGCCGAATGCTTATATAAGCACCTAAGGGATCACCTTATTTTCTTTTTTCCAAGTTGCTAGCCGAATCTCTAAACCCTCTCATCTCATATTTTCTTTTTCCTTTTACATCCTCTCCAAAACCCTAGCCGAAACTCTCATCACTTACCCTTGCCGAAACCTAATTCTCTAATCCCTTCTTCTTTTATTTCCTACTAGCCGAATCACCACTTCCCCATTTTACCTTTCTTCTTTCTTTTCTCATTAAAAATCAGCCTTGTTTAAAGCCAAATATAGCGAATCTAACTTCCATCAAAGTGTCAAATCCCTTTTCTTTAAGCTCTACTTGGCGAATTGTGTGCATGAGAAGTAGGCATCTTTTGTTGGCGATTTGGAAGGTAAGGATCTTAGGCGAATGCCTATATTATTGGTATTTCATTATGTCGATTGTGGTAAAGATAGGTATGGGTTTCGCAATTATTGATTAAGAATACTAATCACGATTAAACTAATCCATTGTAGGATCTTTGGATTTGGAGATAAGCAAGTAAGTTCGCTAACGTTAGTCAATCAATCTTGATGAGGAGTTACATATAGATTGGTGTTCATTTAAAAGGGTTGTGATTATTTATATTGACCGATTGTAGTTTGTGAATCAGATTAAGTGATTTGGGCACCGAGGCTAGTATTCAAAGAGACTAGGTAAGGATTTGGTACAAAAGGTTACCCTTTAAATTGTTTAATTTGGCGAATAGGCCATAGGAACTAATCCATGGATTTGGCGAATATAGGTCAAGTGAATCTGTGGTGACCAACGCTTTCTTTGGGATTTAGACTATCCGATTGGTGACGGTGTGTACATACACACTATATAATGTATTAAATATGCTTAACTTTGTGAATGCTCATTTTATGAATGTAGCATTGGAATGAATACCCAATCGGTATAAGTGGTGATTCGTAAGTACTGTTAATGTGATTTATTATTGTTAATGCTTTTGGTAAGCATGATGTGTTGACACATGAAATTTAAGAATGTGATGGCATGAAATGTATGTATGTTTATCATTGTGGGGTTGATGAGTGGAGGCGGTGTTATTGTGCCGACGGGCACTAGTGCTTTGGTAGCACACCGTGACTATATGTCACGGAGGTTTGGTACCTCGGAGGTTTGGTACCTCAATAGCGACTTGTCCCCGTGGTTAACACCACCGTGGGTTGGCCCCACTTTAGATATGGGATCGTCTGCCAGTGATTTGGTATCACACGATGGGTTGGCCCCATCACCCGATTCGTGTCTACGGACACCAGTGTTTTGGTAACACATTGTGACTATATGTCACCAGTGGTTTGGCACCACCAGTGGTTTGGTACCACAACGGGGTAGACAGTGGCGTATGGTTGGCTAGGTTGGGTACACATTATTTGCATGTTAAATGTTATATGTTGTGTATGAAAAACGTTTTTAAAACGGGGAAGGGTTACATACTGAGTCTTGGTGACTCACCTTCTCCATTAATTTTTCAGGTGATGCTTAGATCATGGACGTGGAGTAGGAGGGACTTGAGGAGGCCATGCGGTGGATTTAAATTTAAGCAGACTTTGCTTTTTGTTATTTTAAATTTGGTTATTGGGTTGTTTTATTTTGGATGTAATAAGGCCTCATTAAACTTTACTTTAATTATTTTCTTTTATGTTGGATATTTTATTTTAATTAAAATTTGAATTACACGCTTTTTTTAAATTAACACGAAAATGTTTTATCGTGCCATCGAACACATCCGAAAATTTGGTAATAACTTGACTTAATTAAATTTTCAATTTGAACTAAGTATAATTTGGCAAGATTACATAAAATGAGCGATTTTCAACAAAACTTAAGTGGACTTTAGAAAATGGGTTTCAAAAGTTCTTCTTAGTAACGACCCATATTCGGTCCTAACGACAATGGGTTTGAGGCATTACATACCATGTATGACCAAATCTCATAAATTAACAAACTAGTCCCTACATGCATTTTTCATAGAAAATTTTACATAGAAAAAGATGTTTATCTAACATCAAAATCTCATAATCTTCCATAATACATCATTTAACATGCATGTCATTCACATGTATATTTTTGAACATGCATCGTAGCTCAATTTATAGCTAAAAATAGCTAATTCATAATACGAGAACTCCAAAAATACGAAGAACATTAAAAACGGGACTATGATGAACTTACTAGCAAGCTTAAAAAATTGAAGAAGCCTAGTTATGGCTTTCTTCAAATTTTTGGCAATAAGGGGGAGAAGATGAATAGATTTTTATCATCTTTTTTCCATTTTAATCATTTAAATTGATAAATGACCAAAATGCCTTTCTCTCTAAATTTTTACAATTTACTATCTCATGTCCAATTTTGTCCAAAAATTATAATTTTGGCAAATTGCTACTTAAGGACTTCTAATTGATATTCTAAAGCTATTTCATACAAAAAGCTTCTAGAAACTCATATTTTGCAACTTTTGCAATTTAGTCCTTTTGGACCATTCAACCTCAATTTAACAAAATTGCTTCATGAAACTTTCGCACTATCATGCAAACATGGCATAAACCTTAAAAACTCATAAATTCACCTCGGATTCGTGGCCTTGCACCACTATTTTGACTAGGTCCTAGATCGGGCTGTTACACTTCTCCCCCTAAGGGATTTTTGTCCTGGAAAATCATATTGGCAAATAAGTTCGGGTGCTGGTTTCATGCTCTTTTCTGATTCCCATGTAGCTTCCTCTGTCCCATGCCTTTGGCACAATACTTTCACTAGAGAAATACTTTTATTTCTTAACTGCTTGACTTCTCGAGCTAAAATCTTGATTGGTTCTTCATCATAAGTCATGTCGGGATGGATCTCTATCTCTTATGGGGTAATTACATGTAAAGGATCTAATCAGTAGTGTATCAACATTGACACGTGAAACACATCATGTATCTTTTCTAACTGTGATGGCAAAGACAATTTGTAAGCTACCGGCCCAACTTTCTCGGTAATCTCAAACAGTCTAATAAAATGTGGACTTAACTTGCCTTTCGACCAAATCTGAGAACTTTTCTCCAAGGTGACACTTTCAAGAAAACTTTATCCCCAACTTGATACTCTATCTCTCTTCTCTTTAGGTCCAAATAAGGTTTTTGTCTATCTGATGTAGCTTTTAAACATTCTCGTATCACTTTCACTTTCTCTTCAACTTCTCTAACCAAATCAACCCCGTGAATTTGGTTTTCTTTGAGTTCAGTCCAAAATAAAGGCGTTCTGCACTTACGCCTATATAGAGCCTCATAAGGCGCCATATTCAAGCTCGACTGAAAGCTATTATTGTAGGCAAATTCTACCAATGGGAGAAACTTTTCCCAACTGCTTCGAAATTCTAGAATACAACATCTAAGCATATCCTCGAGTACTTCAATTAATCTCTCCGACTGACCATTAGTTTGAGGATGAAAAGCAGTGCTAAAACTCAATTTTGTACCCAAGGCTTCTTCCAACTTCTTCCAAAATCTAGAGGTGAATCTCGGATCTCTATCCGATATGATTGACAAAGGAACTCCATGAAGTCTTTCTATTTTAGAAACATACAAGTTTGCTAGCTTGTCGAGTGAGTAGTCAACTCATACAGGTAAGAAATGAGCTGACTTCATGAGTCTATCAACTACAACCCATATAGCATCTTTCTTGCTCGGTGATAATGGTAATCCTGTTACAAAATCCATAATGATACGGTCCCATTTCCACTCGGGTATCATAATTGGTTGAAGCAAGCCCGAAGGTACTTGGTGTTCAGCCTTTACTTGCTGACAAATCAAACATCTTGAAACGAACTCTGAAATATCTTTCTTCATTCTCGGCCACCAATACAATTGCTTCAAGTCATTATACATCTTGGTACTACCCGGATGTACAGATAGACATCCATTATGTGCCTCATACAAAATTCTCTGAATAAGCTCCTCTTTTCTCAATACACAAACTCTATCTTTAAATATCAAATATCCATCAGAATTAATCCGAATGTCAGATTCAACATCTAACTCGCATTGAGTTCTCTTGGCTTGTAACTCTTTGTCTTCTTTTTGAGCTTCAATGATCTCTTGAAGGAACATTGGTCTAGATTTTAACTCAGCTAGAATAGAACCATTGTCAGATAAGGTCATTCGTGAATTCATTGCCCTTAATGCAGAAAGGGACTTCCTGCTCAACGCATCGACGACCACATTTTCCTTTCTTGGATGATAGTCAATGACCAACTCATAGTCCTTTATCAACTCTAACCATCTCTGTTGCCTTAAGTTCAACTCTTTCTGCGTCATCAAGTACTTTAGACTTTTGTGCTCAGTAAAAATTTGACATCTTTCACCATATAAATGGTGTCTCCAAATCTTCAAAGCGAAGACTATGGCAGCCAACTCTAAATCATGCGTCGGATAATTCTTCTCATAAGGCTTCAACTGTCTTCAGGCATAAGCAATCACCTTGCCTTCTTGCATGAGTACACAGCCTAATCCATTTAAGGATGCATCACTATAAATCACAAATTCTTTCCCTGTCTCGGGTTGTACTAAAACTAGAGCTTCTGTCAACATTGCTTTCAATTTCTCAAAACTTTGTTGGCATCTTTCTATCCACTTAAACTTCACATTTTTTGTAACAATTTAGTCATCGAGGTTGCGATCATAGAAAATCCCTTGACAAATCGTCAGTAATAGCCGGCTAGGCCTAAGAAACTCATAATCTCAAAGATATTACTCGGTGGTTTCTAGTCCATTATAGCCGAAATATTGCTTGGATCCACTCAGACTCCATCTCTCGAGATAATATGTCCTAGAAATCCTATTTCCTTGAGCCAAAATTCACTGTTATTGAACTTGGCATACAACTAATTTTCTCATAGAATCTATAAAACTGCCCGTAGATGCTCAACATGCTCATTCTCATCCCGAGAATAAATCAATATGTCGTCAATGAAAATGACTACAAACTTGTCGAGGTACGGTCTAAAGATGCGGTTCATTAAGTCCATGAATATCGCAGGAGCATTGGTCAAACCAAAGGGCATGACTAAGAATTTATAATGCCCATATCTTGTTCGAAAAGATGTCTTGGACACATCTGAATCCTTTACTCTTAACTGATAATACCCTGATCTTAAGTCTATTTTGGAGAGCACATTAGCTCCTTTCAATTGATCGAACAAATCATCAATCCTATGCAATGGGTACTTGTTTTTCACTGTCACTTTATTAAGTTGACGGTAATCTATGCACAATCTCATGCTGCCATCTTTCTTTTTCACAAATAAAACTGGAGCACCCAAGAGAGAACAACTCGACCTAGCAAAGCCTTTATCTGTGAACTCTTGCAACTGTATCTTCAACTCTTTCAACTCTGTTGGAGCCATTTTGTAAGGAGTAATAGATATCGGTACAGTACCGGGAGCTAGCTCAATATTGAACTCAACCTCCCTAACTGGTGGTAGTCCTGGTAATTGCTTGTGAAAAACATCCACGTACTCACATACGGTACTGACTCAATCTTTAGCTCTATTTCTTTATCATTCATCACAAAAGCCAGATATGCTTCTATACCCTTTTTTTTAAGTATCTCTGTGCCATCATATGAGAAATCAATACCAGCGACCTACTCTGTTCATCAGATTCTATATGAAGAGTGTCTCCATTCTCATATCTTATCTCAATGTATTTCTTCCCACAATTAACTATTACATCATGGGTGATCAACCAGTCCATACCAAGAATGATGTCAAACTTATCAAATGATAGCAACATAAGATTTTCTTTAAAATAATGATCTTTAATCAGTAATGGACAATCTTTACATACTTTATTAACTAACACTCTCTAGTCTAAAGGATTAGACACCTTAACCATAAATTCTGTAGAACCTATAGGCATATTGATACTGGATACTAGTTTCATACAAATATAAGAGTATGTGGATCCGGGATCTATTAAAGCAATAACTTTGATATCATAAAGAGAAAAGGTACCCGTAATAACATCAAGAAAAGATGCCTCTTCGCGAGCGCGAATGGCATAAGTCCTCGCAGGTGCGCTACCCTCGGGGCTCGCAGCCTACTCTTTAGGGTTACCTCTTCCACTTGCCCCACTCCCGGGGTTTCTCTGCGATCTGCCTCTAACCATACCCCCAGATCTCGGGTTCTAAGTTCTCTCTTCTTTTTCATCTCAGGATAATCTTTTATAAAGTGATCATGGGAACCACACCTGAAACAAGCATTTTCATGCGCTCGACATTCACCAAGATGGCGTCTGCAACACTGTGGGCATTCAGGTCTATCAGATCGAATGTTCCTCACACTAGCAACTAAAGTAGTCTGTGCTTTATTCCCTGAATTCTGCTTACTCTTGTCCTTATTTGAAAACCCAGTAGAAGTAGCAAGTCGGTAGGGAAATCTCTTGACTTCTTGGATGAAGATTGGAATGACTTATTCCACTATCTCTTTCTAGAGTCACGAGACTGTATTTTAGATTTTCTCTTCTCTTTTATTAACTCTTCGGCCTTACAAGCCCACTACACTAACACCACAAATTCTTTTAATTCGAGGACAGCAACAAATAACTTGATATCATCATTTAGTTCATCTTTAAATCTCTTACTCATGATGGCTTCAGTGGACACGCATTCTCGAGCGTATTTGCTGAGTCGTACAAACTCTCGCCATAATCAATCACTGACATCTTGCTTTTTTTCAGTTCTAGGAATTCCTTCCTTTTCTGGTCCACGAATCTATGACTGATATACTTTTTTGAACTCTTCTTGGAAAAATTCCCATGTGACGTTTTCCCTCGGTACTACTGACACAAGGGTTTTCCACCATTGATAAGCGGCATCTCTTAAAAGAGAAACTACACACTTTATACATTCCTTAGGTGTGCATGGCAACTCATTAAATACCCTGATAGTATTTTCTATCCAGAACTCAGCCTTTTCCAGATCATCATCTTTTCTAGCCCGGAATTCTTCTGCCCCATGTTTCCTAAGCCTATCAATTGGAGGTTTGTCTCTCTTACCACCTCTACTACTTAAAGGACTGTGGGGATAGGTTGTGGAACAGGCGGGGGTGGAAGGGGTTGTACATTCGGGTTCGTATGAATAAATTCCGTGTACCACGTATTCATCATATAGAGGAAGGCTTCTCTAGCCTCTTCTCCTCCTCTTGACTCACCGTAGTGGGTCTATTCACATTCTCATTAGGCACTGTCCCTTCAGCAGGAGCTGGGTCGTTGCTTTCTACATCATCCACCTCAACTCTTTTGGGATCCATTTACTATATGTATAAACATAATTTAAGTCATCAGGAGTTGTCACACTTTCATTATAAAAACATTCTTACATATGTCATCTATAGCTAGACTCGTGCTCGTGCTACGTTGTCCTAGAACTGACTAAATCGTAGCTCTGATACTACTAAATGTAACACCCCATACCCGAGTCTGATGCTAAGATTAGATACGAGACATTACCATGCTTGAACTCACTTAAAACATGTACTTACAGGCTATAAAATTTTGTTCCAAAATAAAAAATTCCCTTTCTTAGTCTAATCATACATTTCATGGGCCTACGAGGCCTTAAACACGTATCTGGAAACTTTCGAAACTCAAATAAAAACTTTTCCTTAAAATAGGGGTCACATGCCAATGTGACTTGGGACATGCCCGTGTACCCCTAACACATGCCCGTGTCTTCCACCCGTGGTCGACACTAACTAATTACACACGGCCTTGACACTCCCGTGGATGTAAATCGTATGCTATACCTTGATATACTGATTTATTCACATGGTCTGGGGCACACGCTCATGTTTTGACCTTGTATTACACACGGCCTAAACAAACGACTGTGGGATTTGCCCATGGCCTATTCTGACTTAAAACACTAAGGTGCAGGGTACGCACGGCCTAGGCACATGCCCGTGTGTCTAACCATGCGGGCACTTAGAGGCTATTTACCAAGCCAATTGCCACCCTGAAATCAAGACCAAACTCATGCTCAATTCAATACATTTTTCATAAACATTACTACATGCTTCATTGATCTCAATAAACATACATACTTAGTAATTTTTGGCCAATTACTTAGCCATATACAAAAGAATAACAAACTTAATACCCAACACTTTGGCTCTTCTTAAAACATATTCTCAAAATGAAATGCTTCATATACATGCCATACTTAGTAAAATAATTTGGATATACCAAAATAGCGGTTGATAGTGTGCTCCGAGCTCCAATGACGATGATCCACGAGATTGACTTGGCGGAACTACATAGAAAGAAAGAATAAAAGACATAAGCATTTAGCTTAGTAAGTTTGCATAAAATGCACATAGCAACATACTTGATTTATATAAACCATTTGACATAAACTATGGTATCATAGATTTTAGCTATAAAGCTTACTTACTCATACTAAATCTTACATATCTCATGATACTTACTAATCTCATCCTCGTGAGATAAATAATGTACCTGTGTCACTTGATCACATTGATCAGTATACTTTAACATGATATTCATAAATCTTTCATTCGTCATTCATAACATGGCAATGCTCATTTACAACTTAATAGTAGTTTTGCTTACTTAGTTTTCTTATTATCTCATTTGAGCTTAACTCTTTTGCCTGATGAATTTCTATGAATAACTGAGGATACTTGATCTCGACCCACACATAACTTGATGCCAAAGCCATATCCTAGATACGGTCTTACATAGAATTTCACATCTTGGTTTCAAGGCCATGTCTTAGCATGGACTTATACGAAGTCTTTCTCATGTGTTCCCTTGGGAACTTACCATTTCCATGTCTCGACATGGTCATACTTGGTATCTTTACTCATGAACTGGTCAATGCCGAGTCTTGGCTTGGACTTACATGAAATCTTCCTTGTTCTCACCAATGCCATGCCTTGGCTTGGACTTACATGGGATCCCTATCTCTTGATAGCTTTTCAATGCCAAGACTTGTCTTGGACTTACATGATAACATTTCAATACCAAGACTTGTCTTGGACTTACATGACATCTTTGCTTGGAGACTCACCAATGCCATGCCTTGGCTTGGGCTTATATGTGTCTTCATCTCATAATAACTCTTCAAAGCCAAGACTTGTCTTGGTCTTACATGATAACTCGCTTGATTGCCGATGACATGCCTTGGCTTGGTCTTATACGGACTTTCTCATTTCATGTGGTAGATCGAGTATCCTAGGTAATTCATCTTCAATCGGGACTTTCTCATACTTAATCTCAATGATTTCTTTGTTTAACATAACATTAAAGATTTTCATGATAATATTGTACATTCCTCTAAGTAGTGCAATGATATAAATCATAAAGCTTAGAAATCATACTTAATATACAAAATGCTTGTAGATATGCAATTTAGTCCTCGACTTTGTTCTTGCCTCGGCTTCGATACGGGCTTCGTTTTTCTTGATCTATAATAATAATTCAACTCATTTAATAATCACATTGACTAAATTGGCCTTTCACACATGCTTTGGCAAAATTACTATTTTGCCCCTAAACTTTCTCATATTTACACTTTTGCCGCAAGGCTTGTAAACGATTCTCATTCAACTTTCATAAACTTCATGCTTAGCTGACTCATTATCTCAACTATAGCAGTAGCAAATTCTCACTATTTCTACCATGTATGGCCAAATCTCATAAATTAACAAACTAGTCCCTACATGTTTTTTTCATGAATTCCACATAAAAAAAGATGTTTATCTAATATCCAACTCTCATAATCTTCCTTAATAAATCATTTAACATGCATGTCATTCATGGGTATATTTTTTTAACATGCATCTTAGCTCAACTTATAGCTAAAAATAGCTAATTCATAATACGAGAACTCCAAAAATACGAAGAATATTAAAAACGTGACTAAGATGAACTTACTAGCAAGCTTGAAAAATTGAAGAACCCTAGCTATGGTTTCTTTCAAAGTTTCGGCAATAAAAGGGAGAAGATGAATAGATTTTTATCATCTTTTCCCATTTTAATCATTTAAATTGATTAAATGACCAAAATGCCCTTCTCTCTAAATTTTTACAATTTACTATCTCATGTCCAATTTTGTCCAAAAATTATAATTTGGGAAAATTGCTACTTAAGGACTTCTAATTTATATCTAAAGCTATTTCATACAAAAAGCTTCTAGAAACTCATATTTTGCAACTTTTGCAATTTAGTCCTTTTGGACGATTCAACCTCAATTTAACAAAATTACTTCATGAAACTTTCACACTAGCATGCAAACATGGCATAAATCTTAAAAACTCATGAATTCACCTTGAATTCGTGGCCTCACACCACTATTCCAACTAGGCCCTAGATCGGGCTATTACAATGCGTCAGCAGCAACATTTGCCTTACTCGGATGATAATCTATCACAAGCTCATAATCTTTCAACAGTTCTAACCATCTTCTCTATCGCAGATTCAAATCTTTCTGAGTTATTAGGTACTTCAAACTTTTATGATCTGAAAACACGTGGCACTTCTCACCGAAAGGATTATGACGCCAAATCTTCAATGTAAAAATAATTGCAGCTAGTTCAAGATCGAGTGTCGGATAGTTCTTTTCATGCGGCTTCAATTGTCTTGAGGCATAAGCTATAACTTTGCCTTCCTACATCAAAACACATCCCAGACCATTTAATGAAGCATCACTACAAATCACGAATTCTTTGCCTGATTCTGGTTGTACCAAAACTGGAGCTTCATTCAACAGAGTTTTCAACTGATGAAAGCTTTTTCGACATTTACCAGACTATTCAAACTTCACATCTTTCTGAAGCAATCTTGTCAACAGAATACCAATGATCGAAAAGCCTTTTACAAACCTTCTATAATAACCAGCAAGTCCTAGAAAACTACGGACTTCAGACACATTCTTCGGAGGTTTCCATTCTAGAATAGCAGAAATCTTGCTCGGATCAACTCGTATTCCAGAGGCTGATACAATATGTCCCAGAAAACCAACTTCTCACATCCAGAATTCACATTTACTGAACTTTACATACAATTGCTTATCTCGCATAGTTTGAAAAACAATTCTCAAATACTTAGCATGCTCAGTCTCATCACGTGAATAAATCAAGATGTCGTCAATGAACACAACAACAAATTGATCTAAGTACAGTCTGAAAATTTTGTTCATCAGATCCATAAAAACAGTAGGAGCATTCGTTAGTTCGAAAGGCATAACTAAAAATTCATAATGCCCATACCTCGTTCTGAAAGTAGTTTTTAGAATATCAAAATCTTTTACCCGCAGCTGATAGTATCCCGATCTCAGATTTATCTTTGAAAACACAGTGGCTCCTTTAAGCTGATCAAATAAATTATCAATTCTGCGAAGAGGATATTTGTTCTTTATAGTCACCTTTTTCAACTGACGATAATCAATACACATTCTCATCGTGCCATCTTTCTTTTTCACAAACAGAATAGGAGCACCCCAAGGTGAGAAACTCGGTCTTGCAAACCCTCTGTCAGTCAATTCTTCCAACTATGACTTTAACTCTTTCAATTCAGTTACTGCCATTCTATACGGAGCTATTGAAATAAGAGTTTTTCCCGGCAATAATTCAATACCAAATTCAACTTCACGTATAGAAGGTAATCCTGGTAGTTCTTCAGGAAACACATCAGGGAATTCACAAACAACTGGCACTGATTCAACTTTCTTTTTTGACACTTTTGAGTCTATTACATAAGAAAAATAAGCTTCATAACCCTTTTTCACATAACTCTGAGCTGTTAATATAGATATCACAACAGGTAACCCATTCAAATCATTAGATCCAACTCAAATCAATAGTCTTTCTTTTGCAATTCACAATAGCATCATACAACGTCAACCAGTCCATACCCAAAATTATATCAAACTCATCAAAAGGTAATAGCATCAAATCAGCCAAAAAATAATTATCTTAAAACATCAACGGACAGTTCTTGCATACTTAATCAACCAGAACACTTTTGCCTAAGGGGTTCAATACTCTAATAACAAATTCAGTAGACTCTACAGGGAAAGTCTTACTGGATACTAAGTTCATGCATATGTATGAATGAGTAGAACATGAGTCTATCAATGCAATCACAGACGTATCATAAAGAGTAAATGTACCCGTTATAACATTTGGAGATGAAGCTTCCTCACGAACTCGGATGGCATAAGCTCTGGCAGGCGCTCTGGCTTCAGATCTCGAAATTGAGTCTTCCATAGTTCTTAGACTACCACTGACATTTCTTGTATTTTTGGAAGATCTACCCCTCACTAAAACATTATCAGATCTCGGATTCTTAACAATATCTTGCTCCATAGAATCTGGGCAATCACGGATGGAATGATCTAACGATCCACATCTGAAACAAGCTTGATCATTCAATCTACAACTACCTGGATGTCTTTTACCATAGTGCTTACATTCAAGTCATTCGGATCGAACATTTCCCATACTAGCTATCGATGTAGCTAGAGCTTTAGAATTTGACTGTGATCTAGCTCGATCTCTCGTATTTGAATGTCTCACTTTAGTTCTCGAATGGCTATGCTCATCTCTGAATTTCTTTGAAGTAGACTGAAATGATTTGCTCGAAAATCTCTTTCTTGCATCTCTGACTTCGGACTCAGCTTTTCTTTTGTCTTTCCCAAGTACCTCAGCTTTGCACGCTCGATCAACAAGCAGAACGAACTCTTTTCTTTCCAAAATACCAACAAGCAACCGGATATCTTCATTTAAGCCATCTTCAAATCTTTTGCACATTATTGCTTCGATTGATGCACATTCTCGAGTATATTGACTTAGTCTTACAAGCTCTCGTTCAAACTTGGCAACAGACATGCGACCCTATTTCAAATCTAGAAATTCTTTTCATTTCTGATTAATAAATCTCTGACTGATATATTTCTTCTGGAATTCAGACTGAAAGAAATCCCATGTAACCCGTTCCTTTGGAACAACAGAAATCAGAGTCTTCCACCACTGATAAGATGCATCTCGTAGTAAAGAAATGACATATTTTATGCATTCTTCAAAAGTCAGCGACATTTCATCAAATACTCGGATAGTCTTCTCTAACCAAAATTTGGCTTTCTCGGCATCGTCTTCACTAGTGGCCCTGAATTCTTCAGCCCCATACTTGCGAATCTTATCAATAGGAGGCTTGTTCAACAGATTCAATTTCATAACCGATGGCACAACTAAAGTCTAAGGAGGATTAAGTAGGGGCGAAGGTTGCAAAATATTCGGATTATCTCTTACATACTGAGTGAACCACTCACTCATCATTTGGAAGAAAGCTTGTTTAGCTTCTCCCTCTTGACTGCTAGTAACCAGTCTCGAATCAGATGGGCTATCCCTTGAGCGAGAATAGGCGCATTCCTTTCAGCATTGTTAGATACGGCTCTTTCGGGATCCATTACTATATGAAAACACATTTTACACATTAAGATTCATCACACTATAACATTTCATTAATATGGCATGTATAGCTAGACTCTCATACGCTACGTTAGTCTGAGAATCGACTAAACTGTAGCACTGATACCAATCAAATATAACACTCTTAACCCGAAACTGTCGCTAGTTTAGGGTTAAAGGCGTTACCAGACAATTCAAATCTTTTACGAACATTTCATAACATTAACAAATCAAATCAAAGTGTCCCTTGAGTAGGTCTACAAGACCTTAAATATGCTTTAGAATAGGGTCGGGACTAAACTAAACACATATGGAAATTCTCAGAAATTTTAAAAAATTTTAAAGTTACAGATGTCACAAGCCCGTGTGGGTAAGTCGTGTGCCTCCCACGGCCTCAGACACACTGTGTGTCTAAACTGTGACAAAACAAGGCATACATAGGCCTGAGACACACCGTGTGCCTCACTCGTGGTCGACACCGGCTTGCACCACACGGCCAGTCACACACCCCTGTGTCTTGCCCATGGTCGAGCCTAACTTGTTTTGTTTTATAACCATGAAGGACACGGTCGAGCCACACGCTCGTGAGCTCAACCATGTGGGCAAATATAAGCCATTTGCAAGGCCAAAATGTCACCCACACTTTGGGTCATCCCTACAAACACATACAAGCATATTTCTAAACATAATTGGCAACCAAAATCACACCAAATGGTCATCATATCATCCCATTCAATCTCATTTCTAAGCATACCAACTTAGATTTCAAATAGCTCAACTAATTCACAAATAAACCAAGCATGATTCATCCATAACTTACCATTTCATCTTAACCATCATTCATCAAACACATATATTCACTTTGCATCAATAAGCTTACCATTACCTTAAGTATTTCATAACCATGGAATCATACCAAAACCAAACATCATATAGCATGACTCTTTATTAATTACACAACTATTTAACTAGCCATATCACATGACTATACACATATTTCTAACATAACTCAAGGTAACTAGCCTATACATGCCATACTTTAATATATACATTTCCAATAGTGTACCAAAATAAGATTGAGTAGTGTGAAGATGATCCTCGATGATTCTCGAGCCCTCAGTAGCTTTGGCGATCTATAAAATAAAACAAACACACACAAAGTAAGCTTTCGAAAAGCTTAGTAAGCAATATACAAATAAACTTATTATATAATCAATTTAAAAGCATGGCAAATCAAATTCATAACCATATCTTCATTTCAAACTCATAGATTTCTCTTTGGCTCAATTGAATTACCATTGCTTACCAACAAATCATATCTCAAGCATCTCTTTTTCTCATATATCAAACATACATATATCACACTTTGTTCAAAGCATTTGTGTACATATTAATTTACATTTCATGCTTATTCAAAGCATATACATCGAATATACCTGAAACGGATATACAACTCACATAGTCATTTATTTCTCAGACTTTCCCATTAAACCATTCGTAATCAAATAGGATAGTCGAAATGCTCGAAATAGTTGTACAATGCCAACGCCCAAGACATGGTTTCCATGTAACCAAATATCTGTGCCACTGTCCTAGACAAGGTCTTACACGAATCAATACAATGCCAATGTCCCAGACATGGTCTTACACGTAAATCTCATAACGATGCCAACATCCCAGTCATGGTCTTACACTAAATCTTGAATCAATGCCAACATCCCAGATGTGGTCTTACATGATCTCACATATCGAAAACCTATGTCATGACATATGTAATCCTATCTATTCCTAGGTTCGTACAGGGCTTCTCAGACTTTGTTATACTCTTGATTCTTTCTCAGATTTCATGTATTCATCATCTCATATACATTGATCATGATAAATCTTCATATTAACATACATATATCAATGTAAATACATTTATGTATATATAGACTTACCTCGGATTCGAATAAACAGAAACGAACTCGACTACTCAATTACTTTTGATTTCCCACTATCTAAGTTTATTTTCTTCAGTTCTTGATCTATACATATTCAAATTTAATCCATTTATTCACCAAATCATTCAATTCAATCCAAAAACACATATTTAGGGCAATTTATAAATTAGCCCTCACATTTTGACATTTTAGTCCCTATTTCACAAAATCACAAAATACACCAAATTCAATACAACCCATGCTTATCCGAATTCTCTATAGGTCCCTAGAAACCCATATTTTTCATTTATTTCACAAATTAGTCCCCCAAAATATTATTTTCTCAATTTAGTCCAAATTATTCAAATTCACCAAAAACTCAAAGACAAACTATGTTAATCAAACACATATCTTTCATAATTCATCTTTAAACATTACAAAACTCATGTGTTCATCAATGGCACATTTCAAAATTATCATCAATTTTCAAAATTAAAGCATGGGTTTTGAAGTTTTCGAAGCAACGATTACAAAAACGTAGAATTTATCAAGAACTGAAGCAAAACATACCTTCAATCAAGGAATATTAATGGTCGAATGTAACCTAAGCTCAAGCTTGTTTTCTTTTCTTATTTTCAGCACCCAAAAGATGAACAAAACATCTTTTTTCATATTTTTGGCTTTTTTATAATCATATTATTAATTTATTTACCATATTAACCTTTTAATTAATATATAAAACATGTAAACATTAAGGTAATATTTGTCCATTACCACCCAATAACTTATAACATTGTTTAATTGCTTCATAAGGCCTCCACATTTAAAATGCACATCAATTCGGCCATTAATCAAATAGAAAGCTACCTTTTCATTTTATGCTATTTGGTCATTTTCTCAAATTAAGCATACAAACGGAAAAATTAATTCAAAGAAATTTCACACAGACTAATTCACATGTCATTTGCACTGAAAATAATATTTAAATACTTTTCTGACTCGAATTTTTGGTCCTAAAACCACTATTTTGACTAGGTCCTAAACCGGACTTTTACAGTCAATACATGCAACGTACGAATGGGTAGACCCAATATCAACTAAAGCAGTGTAAGGTACATTGTGAATTAGGAATATACCAATTTTGACGTCAGGGACGTCACCATCCTCCCAGTGACGAGCAACATATACCAGAGCTGGCTACCTCACTTCAGAGTTACTAGTACCCCTGCCTGGGGTACCACAACCTCGTCCTATACCGTTTCCATCTCTTGCCTTCCTACGGCCTCTTGGTGGCTGCTGACCACCTCTCACTGGCTAGATATGACCGGTCCTGCATCTTGCATCTGAACTGACCTTTGAGGATAATCCTTAACCCGATGATCCATGGACCCACATCTAAAGCACGCCCCAGTCCTCTTCCAGCACTCACCCTGGTGAGATCTCCCACAATCAACGCCAGGCTGCAGTCTATTAATAGCAATAGGAACCCCAGTCTGAACTGGCCCATCAACCCTAGCCTTCTTAATATGCCTCCTAGAAGAACTTGAGGGCCCAAAATCCCTCTTATTTCTATACCTATCTTTTTCACGGTTCTGGCGCTCTGAGCGCTTCACCTCTTCAGCAATCTTTGCCTTTTCAACAATAGCAGTAAAATATCGCACCTTCTGCGAAGCTATCAATACTCTTAACTCATCTCGAAGGCCATCCTAAAACGCACAGCGTTCATACTCAGTTGCTACTATCCCTCGAGCTTACCGACTCAACCGTAAGAATTTTGCCTCATATTCTGCCACTGTCTTACTCCCCTAGGTCAGGCTCAAAAATTCCTTTTGTTGGGCGTCCACATATCTTGCACCCATATATTTCCATTGGAAGGCCGCCTTAAAGAAATCCCATATTATTCGATCGGCTTGCATACCCTTTCTCATGGTAAGCCACCATTGGTAGGCCTATCTCGCAGTAAAGACACTGCCCCCTTTAATTTTTACTCCGTAGTACAGTCAAGGTCATCCATTATCTGTTCAATCGCCTCTAACCAGTACTCTTCCATATTTGGGGCTACTCTAGAAATACCTCTAAAAATTTCTGCTCTGGTAGACCGGAGTCATTCTAAAATTGACCCTCATCCCACTATTCTAGTACTAGCTCTAGTAACCCTCTCTAGAACGCGGAGCATTGCTTGGGATAGAGCATTATCCCCAACTGCTCGCTCATG
This sequence comes from Gossypium rotundifolium, assembly GCA_025506655.1. Taxonomy (NCBI): domain Eukaryota; kingdom Viridiplantae; phylum Streptophyta; class Magnoliopsida; order Malvales; family Malvaceae; genus Gossypium; species Gossypium rotundifolium. The sequence continues at coordinate 73,731,325 of CP106727.1, forward strand.
AGACCTCATCTCAGTTATTGGTGAGGCTGGTGCCTCACTAGTAGGCATATGGCCCAATACTGATGATTCGGCCCGAGCACTTCCTCGGCCTTTACCGCAGCCCCGTGTACCCTTTTCGCGAGTACCTCTTGTGCTCATTTCTATATGTGCTTTATCTGATTAAAAATTCTTATGTATCAGCTTATAATTTCAGTAATTATTTACAAATGTATTATGAAAATAGTCATTAGAGGTTTGTTTTCGCAGATTGAGGTCTCACTACAGTTTACAGTCTCCTACGTTTCAGTTTCCTCTATCTAGTGTTTCATAGTATATCAGTTTAGTGAACTTACAAACTTGGCGGCAAAGACTCGATGTGCCACACTTGTACATCTTTCGAAAACATTTCAAATATTTAAAATCTACTTTTAGAAAAACTTTTCAAACCCATTCCACAGTCGAGTTTTGTAACTTGGCTCTAATACCACTAACTGTAACACTCTAAACCCAGCCTAAATGTTTTGGCCGAATCTGGTGTGTCACCTTAAAGTGTTTTTCAAAATCACAGTCTGATGGAAGAAATCGTTCGAGTAAAAACAATTAAGTTAGTTATGTATCGATACAGTTAACGACCTTTCAGAAGGCCTATAGTCGCTTCGAGCGACACAGATAATCCATTTGGTCGAAATAGTATAAATGGGTCTAAAGCCCAATATTCGGCCCAAATGGGCCCACACGCTCTTGTGGCCCAAATTCAATCATTGTTATGTAATCTATGTAGCCCAATATAATTTTTGCTACTTTTTATAAATTTTATCCGTGTGGGGCCCACTAGCCCATTGGGCCCACATGGCCCATTTAGCCTAACGGGGCCCATAACAGCCCAAGTGCACGAGAACACTCGTAGTGGCCTCTTCAGTCTATCGCCCTCGATTGTGGGCTCAATTTTTCCACACGAACGATCGCACGCTCGTGAGGCCTAAAATGCCAAGGTTTCGGCTTTTCGATTTTTGTCGATTCGTAGCGGAGATAGTGTGATTACATACAATCTTTCGGCTTTACGTCAGTAATGATTTATGATGTACAGTTACACACCTGTCTGCGGAGTCGAGTGAACAGTTCACCATGCCAAGGCCTACATTCATTCAAGGTATACTGTCAGTTATCAGTTTTCCAGTCATTAGCGTTCATAATACTTAAACCCAAATCGTCACTCACTACCCACCTTGAACGAACAAGAATAGCTTAATGCCCTTAGATCGCCAATTAAGAATTGATCTTACGACCTCATCGATTATCTTCTCAAGTAATGAAACCTATCAGACTGGGTTTTTTACAAGAATAAGACTTCAGACCCCAATTTTAAAAACGTAGCACAATTGGCCAACAAGCCAACTTATCCCCCTCAAACCTTCAATTGAAAGATGAAAGAAGAATCTTGACTGCCTCTGCACTCCTGAGGAACCCATTGAATCGCAATAAGTGCAGTACTTGAAGAATGAAATAACAATCGGTCAGTAAGGTTATTCGATTTTGAAAAAGAATAGAAGAACACAGGTGCATTCAGTTTTAAAAGAAAAGCAGAGAGTAGCCTTTGATCACTTACCGATTGTCAGAGCTTTTGGTCACAAATCGATGAAGAGAAAAAATCCCAAGACTAGGGTGATAGGTTAGGCCGAATGATTCAATAGGCAAGAAGGGAGTTCGCTAAGACTTGAAAAAGAATAGAGAAGAAGGGAGGTTTCAACAGATGTTGGTGTAAAAAGGAAGAAGGGAATGGTCAATTGCAAGAGAAAAGAAAAATGCACGAGTGGTAAGTTGAAGTTTTGGCACTAGAGAGAAAAAGGAAGACAGTCCAAAAATCAGTGAAATAAACTGACCAAAATGGGGAAAACTCCTTAGCAAGGAAATTCGGCACAACCAAAAAGTGCCCAAAACTGAACAAGAGCAGAGAAAAGCACTCAGAAACCCCCTAGGCAAAATTTGCATGCTCAATTCTCCTTATTCGACTACAACACCCCCACTTTTGAACTTCCTTGATTCTCTCCACAATATTCTCCCTTAATCCTCTCCACGATTTGCTCCCACAATCTCTCTATGACCAATTCAAACACCTCATTAGCAGTGTTTCAGTCCAACTCTTCTATCTTCCCAGCTCAAGCAACAAATAAACACTCCATTGCTTATCCCAAGATTTCAACCTCGGACCTCATAAATACACAACATGCCACTTTCCACTAGACCACAAGCTCTTCTTATGTCATTAACCAAACATTATTGTTAATAAAGCCTAAATGCCAGTGTCTAAGTTCATTTAAGGGAAAAATTTAAAATTTTGTAAGAGCCAAGACTTAAACCCAGGCTTCTCAAATACCCTCACACACACACAAATCACTTAGCCATTAAAGCAAACAAGCAGTTTTGTCAGAACATAAAAATTTAAAGACCCTATATTTTTGGGGCGTTACAAAATCTATCCTTTAATCAATTAATAAGATTAGAATAGTTGAAACCATGCGAGATATGTATGAAGAATAAATTGATTCTAATCTTTACACAAACATTCAATTAAACAATGTTAAAGAAAGAGGTATAAGGAATAGGATAAAAGAAAATAGATGCTCATGGATTTATCGATGAAAGCATGACTTTGGAACAATCTCCACTTGTGAAAGTTTCACTTCAAAATAGGATCTTTCGATTACAAGAACATAAAATACCTTAAGTTAAAACTAAGAGTGAAATAAAAACCATAAGTATATTTTCTGCCTCCCTCAAAATTGTGTGTTTAAACTGATTACAATTGCCTTTATATAGGCTAAACTTGGAATATTAAAGTGCCTAAAATATTCTTGAAGTCCTTAGAGTTCAACTAGGATAAATACTACTAATTTTCTTTAAAAAAAACATAATTAAAATGTGTAAGATTTTTTGGGCTGCGCACGGGCTTGGTTGCAACACAGGTCTGCGATGTTGCAACTAACCACAGGGGGTTTGGCGCGACATAAGAGGGTCATATCACGACATTAAGGCCAATTTCACTGTAAAAATTATTTTTAGCTTCTTTCTTCAACGTTAAGACTTAAGTATCTTGGTGTAGCAACATAAGCATCAGTTTTGGCCCAAATAAGCATCTTTAGCTCCTAACTTGACCTACAAGCTCATGTAACCTTATTTTGATATATAAAATGTTCTAAAAATACTAGAAAGCATAAATTACTACTTTAAGTATGAAAACCTAAATATATACTAGGATACTTTGATTTAACTATTAAACAAGCTAAAGTCATGTGTAAAAAGGATGTAAATAGTAATGTAATTAATGGCAGATCAATATTCTTGAGTTAGTGGAATTGGTTATAGTTTGAAATATTTTCCAATATTGTCTACTAAACCAAAGTCCTAATGGTTGACGAAGTACCAACCATATTAGTTGGCTAGACAACTACCATATACCTTCCACTTCAGAAGCTTGGTTTTTCAATGGCAACACTATCTTAGCATAGATCTTAACTGGGCATGCAAGAGAACCTCCATTTTATTTTTATGAATTCTGTGGAATACATTCCCAAAGTTGGCTTATCACTCATGGTATTCCTTACTATTCTTCTTCTTCCTCTTTAGGTAAGGCTAATACATGTGTTGATGGTGCAGGATCCAATCCAAAATCTCACACTTCAATCATCCAAGCACCACTTATAGACATTAAGGCTATTTTGGAGAAGTCTCGTGCTAATGAAAAAGCCACAACTATTCCCTCTAAGAAACCAGTTATGAAGAAATATTAGAAGAGGTCTAGAGCAACTAAAAACACTCTAGTTGTTGAAGAGAGTGAACTCCTTCAACCAAAGTGGCGTATAATTAAGAAGGTACTTCTAGATCCAAAAGTTCTTTCTCCTTCAGCTCCATCTTTGTCTATTGTGCCATGAATCCCCTTAGAGTCCGCCTTCCAAAGACATCCTTGTTCCAGATTAAGGTCATTCCTGTGTTGATATCCCAGCAGAAACATTTTCATTTGATCTACCTGTGATCCCCACTAGCCCTCATCCACAAAAATTCCCTTCTACAGAGAGGAGGGAATTCTTTCCATGGCGTGGCTTATATGCTACAGTGCCACCTTCTGTTTCTTTTTATTCGATTTTCCAAAGTCAATATAACATGATACCTCATCAGATGAAAGAGGCTATCCATTCCTATCTTACATCCAATTCAGATTCATCTCCTACTTTAGAAATGGTTAAACCTCTCCAAGCTCTATCTGTAGAGGCTAGATTGTGGACTGGAATCCTTCAAGAGTTCAATAATTACCATAATACCAAGGTTACAAACTTAAAGGAGTTGAATAAATCTAAAGATAAGACGATAGATGTAACACCTTGACTTTGGGCCTAGTAGAATTGGGCCTATTGGGCCTTGGGCATGGGAGCGTTTAAAATTTTTGAGAATAAGATAACGGCACTAATGCAAGTTGGACCTATTAGGTGAGTGATTTTGGAAGGTTAGGGGGCTTACATGAAGTCTTGGGTTCAAACCTAGGTTTTAGGAAAAATTTTGGTTTTAGGTGAATAAAACCCTAGGAGTAAGTAAGTAGGCTTTAAGAATAAAATGTAGAAAAAATGACATAAGGAAGCATGTGGCCTAGTGGTTGTGGCATCATTAAGGGTGTAAGGGAGCTTGGGTTCAAGTCTTGGCCCTTGCAAAATTTTTAAATTTTGCTCTTAAAAGAATCTAGACACTGGCACATAGGCCTTATAAATATTTGCGCATGTTTTAAGTCACAAATGAGCTTGCGTCCTAGTGGTGGTGGTGTGACCTGGCTATCGAGAGGACTTTGGTTCGAATCACTTTGCATGCAAAGGTTGATTATTTTTGCTAAGTTGGGACGACAGGTGGTTGTGATGGAATTAAACTTTGCTGAAGGTGAAATCCCACATCGGGAAGCTAGCATGAGAGTAGGCGAGAAGCTGACTTTAAATAGAGTGATTTATGAGGAGAGTAAGGATACCTTGGTTGGCGTTTGGGTATAAGAGTGTTCGGAGCGCGAATTAACTCCAGATTCCTATCAAGTGTGTATTTTGAACTACTCTAGTTGTAGAAGCGAAAATGTCGAAATGCCAGCCACACGACGATGGTAGCAACACGAGCATGCGAGCGCACATGTTGGAGCTTCGATGCGATAGTTGAGGCCATCATGAGTGTTCTTATGGGTTTAGGCTGTTTGGGCCATGAGTTGAAAAAGGCCATCTGGGCTAAATGGGCCACAAGAGGGTGTGGGGCCATTTGGGCCGTGAATAGACCCTAGACACATTCACATCGTTATCTCTATTTAGAATATTTACAAAATTACCGAAATACCCCCAATTTTCAAAATTAGTGAAATACCCCTAGTTTGCAAAATTACCGGAATACCCCGATTCGTAAAATTACCAAAATACCCTTAATTTGTGAAATTACTGAAATACCCCCAGTTTAGGAAATTATTGAAATACCATCGGTTTACAAAATTACTGAAATCCCCCTAATTTATAAAATTATTCAAATACCCTCGATTTGTGAAATTACTAAAATACCCCCAGTTTAGGAAATTATTGAAATACCCCCGGTTTGTAAAATTATCGAAATACCCCTGATTTGCAAAATTACCAAATACCTTCGATTTGTGAAATTATTGAAATACCCTTGGTTTGCAAAATTACTGAAATACCCCTGGTTTGCAAAATTATCAAAATACCCCCGATTTATAAAAATATTGAAATACCCTTAATTTATAAAATTATCGAAATACCCTCGATTTATAAAATTACTGAAATACCCTTAATTTGTAGAATTATCGAATTACCCCTGAAGGGTAGGATAATCGAAATACCCTTATAGGGTAAATGGCTGACTTGTGCTATGATTTGACTGATTTGATTGTGATCGCATGACTGTGTTTTAACTGACTTCATTGTGGGCGTGTGACTGATATGCTGTTAATATGTGTTGAAATGACTGTTACTAAGCAAGGCCATTTTTCATATATGTGTAATGATTGAGCATGACATACACGACATATTACATGAGGTTGGGACATTGATACGGAGGAAGTTCTGATAGGGTTGCACGGGTCACCTGACAACTATGGATCCAGTATTGATCTGATAGGGTCGCACGGATCGTATGATGACTGTGGATCTATATTGATTTGATAGGGTCGCACGGGTCGCAATAGACGACTGTGGATCTAGTATTGATATGTTGAGGTCACGCGGGTCACATGAAGACTGTAGACCAATGGATGGATTAAAGCCGCGTAATCTGATTATGGCTCTAGGCCAACCTAAGTATGGTTTTGTGCCATCTTGATTATGGCTTTGTGCCAATCGCATTTACCCGTGGCTATGTGCCTAACATATATATTGATGACTCTGTGTCGATCATAATTATCCGTGGCTGTGTGCCAATTATATTACCGTTGCTGATAGTTATATGCCAAACTTAGATGATGGCTCTGTGCCATCCTGATTATTATTTATAACCATTCTGTTTATGGCTCTTTGCCGTTCTGTTGATTGGCAGCGTTGTTGTGATATTTATGGCTTTTAGTCATTCTGTTCATGGCACCAAGCCGTTCTGTTGACTTAGTGTCGCAACTAGTGCTAAGCTTGGGTGTGTTGGCTGGGTGGGTCGGTTTTATCCTCACATGGTGTGTTGGTTGGTACGGGTGGTGTGTTGGCTGGATTGAGGTGGGATGCATCCTCATACTGTTGTATATATGTTAATGAGGTCTATCACTTTACTGGGCTTAGGCCACTTGTTCTATTATTGGTTTGGGCTATGCCCAATTCATTCTGTATGGGCTGTGACCCAAATTATATAGCAGTGGGCTATGGCCCATGTATTCTTTGAACTGGGCATCTTATTATCGTTAAGCGGCTTTGGCCTGGACTATTTCAACTTCATTTCTATATCTTGTGGTTACTCTAGTAAGGGGATTACACACTGAGTTTTCGTAAACTCACCCCGTTTTTAACTGTGCAGGTAATCTTAAACCTTAGACGGATCGGAGCTGCGAGGGACTCAAAGAAGACCACACACTGCTTATGCTTGCTATTTTGATTATTTCCTTTAAATATTTTGATTTGGGTTGTAATAATGCCTCTCTATTTTTAACTTATTATTTGTGATATTTATTTATGATGTTTTCTAATTGCTAAATGTGGAATACGATTTCCAAAACGATAACTGTCTTTAAAATACTACGTTTTTGCAATGTTTTCAAAATGCTTCTGTAACTCAATTTTTTTAAACATCACATTTTCGTAAATGGTTTATTTTTATATGCTTCCACAATAGATAAGGTTTTACAATAGATAAGTTATGATGCAATAACAAGATCCAAGGAAGCAAGATCGAGCATCTCGACTCTTGTATTATGGCTTGGAAGCTCAAAGATAAAGACATAGAGGATAAGTGCAAGCAATTGGAAAGAAAGGTCAAATCATTAGAGGAGGGTGAATACTCTTTAAAGGAACAACTCAAATTCCAAGAGTTGCATTATAAGGCTAAGCTGGATAATCTTCACTAGTCCAACGATGAAGCCTTCAAAAGGTACTAGGAAGACACAACAAAGACTTTAGTTCAAGCCCTGTTAGAACTGATGTCTAACATAGTCCTTCACAATCAAGTGGCAACTGGTCCAATAAATCTGAGACAAGTGGATTTTGATTTTCTTAAGGATATCCCCACAAATTCTATTGGTTTCTTTATTACTTGTATGCCTAAGGTAGAAAATTTTGAGGGCTCAATCGATTTGGAAAAAGTTCTTAGAAGCGAGGAACAAACTGAATAGTCCTTGATGAACCAACGGATCATCGGTTTGGAAAAGGGAACTAAGTCTTCTTTGTTTTTGGTTTTTTTTTTTTTTACTTTCATGATCGAAATTATTGTAATGGTCGTCATACTTTTAATGAATCTTTCATTTATAAAATATTGTTCTTTGATTTCTTTATTATCTTGGAAATGTATTTTATCTTTAGCAATGAAATGATAATTTACCTTTCTTTTGTCTTCTTACTTCGTCATTATTTCTCTTCATTTATCCATTATTAATACATCTATCACATGATGAGATAATTTCAACATACCTGAGGAACTCCACCAGGTTCGGTGTATTATGCATATAGGGCTTCTTCACTTCATCAGGTCCAAGAACTGACTAAACTGTACCTTGATACCAAACTTGTAACGCCTTCAACCCGATCCAATTAACTGGATCTAGATCTTGGGTATTACTATGCAAACACAGGCATAATATTAATCTACTTATAAAATCTATAGATAATTACAACTTATTTAATTACAAAATTTCAAACTAAAATACATAAGTATATCCAATGAGTAAAAACAACTGCAACATGTGGTAATTAAATTACAATGATATCTAAATTGAGATCCTAATCAATTGCAGATACCCTAAAGCATGGATTTCTAAAGAACATTTTAGTCTTTGGACACGCTGCCAAACTAACTCAGTATGTATAATAACTTGATAGGTCATTTCTCTAGTGTAGTCTTGGCATCACTCCTCCTGGTGTAGATCTATACCAATTTACCTAAAATATAACACACAGATAAGTTCATAAGAAATTAGCGAGCAAAACATCATTTACCTGAGTCATATTTTCATATCATAATTATAACTTATATAAGCGATTTTATCGTTCTTAACCTTCAACCTTGTCTCTGGTGAATGCTTTCTCAAGTTTTATTCCTTTTCACTTGTCCATTACTATACCTGACTCTAAAAAATTCCTTTTCTCAACAAAACGTCTTCATTACATCAATTTCATCCTTCAATCGTTGAGCCATCACTTCATCATGATTCAAGAAGAAACACGTACTCAGATCACAAATATATTTTCATGTCCTTAATCAAAATACATTTTCAATACTAACTCATTACTTCTTTATATCTCTTCAAGTCTTGTATAGTACTTTGTAGTCCATAGTTATATTTTGTCCTTACAGATTTCTCTAATTTCATTTAAGAGCTATACGAAATTTGCCACCAAAAAAATCTATTAAAATACGCCATGAAGGCCTTATCATGGTATGCCAAAAAGAACCTCCTTCATAGCTTTTCATTGGGAATCCTATTAAGACACGCCACAAGGATAGTCCATCCAAAGTTCGCCACAAAAGTTATTCTTTTGTAATACGTCATAAAGGCTATTCTTTCAAACATCACCACAAAGGTTATTCTTTTGTAATACGCCACAAAGGCTATTCTTTTAGACTTCACCAAAAGGCTATTCTTTTTTTATGTGTTTACGACATGGATTTGCCTAAACTTACCTTTCATGAGATTTGTCCATCACCTTCCTGGGACACACAGAGAAACTCATTGGAAAATCTCCATCCTTTAGTTACTTTCAAAAGGTTCCATTCGTGGCTTAACATACATGTAAGGTTACCAGTCCATGCTAAACCTTTAAAAGCGATATGATTACGATTCAAAGCTAAATCATGTCACATGTATCTTTGAGTCTGCAAAAAATGCGAGCTCAGTTTCAAAACATATTTACTTGTAGACACTACATACATTCAATCAAACTAAGCCTAATCTTCTTAGTCTACAATAAGCAACCAATATAACACCCATATTATAACATGCATTTTAGACATTCAAATACAACTATGATTTACCTTACATTATTCATGCAACATTCAACAAACACTTGAACTCAGTATACACTATACCAATCTTACATATTATTCTCAACAATATTCACTTAATCATAGATATCCTTTAGGAATCACTTACCTTACCTACTATACCTTTCATGATCTCGGCATCAACTTTTGATTAGTTCCACGGAAATCAAGGTATGAACAGCAACACGCAAGAGCCAGCTTAGAGACCCACCTGACATCCATGAAAAGTTGCTTGAACTCTAGATTCAACATTCAATATGAAATTGCAGTGACCACTACTTATAAAACATATAGACACCATTAAATTTCATTCATAAAAACTTTACCATCATCTCAAACCCAGATAACCTCATGCAAATATTTACTTATTCATCTTACTGTTCATGCACCCTTATAGGCTTAGTCTTTCATAACATAACATATTGAGTCATAAAACTTACCTAGACACAAAGCATCTTCCCATATCGAAACTTCTAGCTTAAAGAAGAAATGTTTGTAGTTTCTTAAGAATCAGATAGTATCACTTTTTGAAAAATAGAGAAGATAACTTCCCTCACACTTATCCTAAATACAATTGTATATACAGCCTAAGTCCCTATTGAAACTTGACACGTGTCACCTTTTTTTAGAATTGTCCCTATAATGGCCTACAACCTTTGAGAAGAGCAAAAGTGAGGGTCCAATGTTTTAGCTACTCCAATACTAAATCTAGTTGACTTCTAACTAAATTACCTTGTATCTTATCTCGAATACTTACAATATGATCTGCACAATAACTTAAACAAACTTGGTAAACATCGCCCATAGCGTTAATCGAACTTACAAATTTCTCTTACCCAACTCTTTTCCCATACGAATCCACTTTCTTAGATCAATCCTTACTTGATATCCAAACGCCGGTTATGTTCCCAAATCTATATGCCACAAGAAATAATTGGCGGGTAGAACTATGCTACATAGATTACTTTTAAGGTACGCGAAAAAACTTAGAACCTACCAAACTGGGGTGTTACAATGTAAGTATAAGGCTTTACATGTGGGTTTTAAGTGCTTGAAATGATGGTAAATTTTATACGAATAAGTTTTTAATAGTGTTTCTTTGTTATGTAAGCATTGGTTGTTGCTGCTTTATATGGATGATTGGGTATGGAGCTTCAATTTACTGTGGGTGGGTGTAGGTGAGTCTTCATCCAACTCATTTATATGAATTTTCAAACAATAAATTTATTTATATACATACATAAATGAGGTGATTATGTTTACAGAAACTGGTAAGGTATGAGTTCAATTAAAGAAATGATGTTTGATAAGCACACAGGTAAGGTCTAGTATAAAGATGTACAAGCCAGTAAAGCGGTGATCATTTGGGTAAGTAAATGTTAAGCTAACATTCTATTGTGAAGCCTCTGGTAGGGTAGTTATATTGCTAACTAGACAGGCATGCCACGAGTTGAAATCAAGTGTAAGACCATGAGGTAGAGGCCTATGATAGCTTGGTATGATTTGGAAACTTTCATGGTGTAGCCTCTAGTAAGATGAATACTGGATTAGCAGAACACAATACATGAATGTATGTAAGACTATGTGGTTAAGGCCCATAACATGATATGTCTATTTGAATATTCATGGTGCAGCCTTTGGAGTATGTAAATCGAATTGGCTGATCACGATACTTGGATTTATGTAAAAGTCTATCGAGATAGTAAACACATGACTCTGGTTGATGCTTTTGTGGCATATTCTATATGAAGCCTTGTGGCGTGTTCTGTCATGTATGTCTTATAAGATTTGTATATTTATCCTTATAAATTATGGATAAATTTTGTTGATTATGAAGTAACTTATGACTATGATACGGTATTGATATACTCAAGACAAAGGGTTAAGTAATATCTGTAAAATAAATGAATAAGTTTTGAAAAGAATTATGTGTTCATGTCTTAGTAAAGGTATTCGTCATGATGGTCTGATAATGTTGAACATGGATATTTTCGTAGCAATGTGTGACTTAAGAAATGGACAATGTGGGTTTGATTGTGTTATGAAAATTTTAAATTAGAGTTATCTGAAATCTATTTTTTTCTGGGTTGTATAATGACTTTGTCTTAAACCATATGAAATTTTCTTATCGAATATTTGAGAGTATGGGGTTCTGGAGTAAAATAGCATTGAAGCCATCTGAATGATCTATGTAATAAATTATTAGTATGGGTCTGTGTAGTAATGGACCAAGATACATTTTGAGTGTGAGTTTAGTGGTATCTAGTTCTGCGAAAGTATTCGCCAACTATACATATCCTTCTACGATGAATGTCTGTGAACAACTATTTGAAATAAGTGTACATGTTAAGGTAGCGTTAGCTTGAGGTGGACTCTTTGGGCATGTTCTGTAGAGAAGCACATAAGTGACAAAGAGATTTTTGAAACGTTTGGAAGAATCTTTAGTTAGTTAGATAAAGAAGATATGGGTATGATAAGGGTACGATAGTTGGCGTAAGCGTAGGCTAAAATAAAAGTGACATCCACTCTAAATAAATGATTTAGAAGGATGGTTGACGCACAGAAGTTCTTACAAGAAAATAAAGTATCCGCCAACATAATTTTGTGATAAGGCTTACTAAGTTCTCTTTAACTTACCATGTCTATTGTTATTTTATGTGTTCAACACGAGTTTGCACCAGGAGAGACGATGCCAGGAGTATCCTAAGGTAGAGGCAAAGAGGGCTATTATGCTTACAGTGGAAAAATGGCGTAATCTAGGATTGCACCTTCCGTGTTTGTCTTTAATAAACTTCTATATTATAAAGATCTGTATCAAGTCTATTGTAACAAGTTATTTTAAAATAATTCCTTTGTTTTCAGATGATAGGTTTTTTAGTTAAAGTGTTAAATAAAATAATTAGAGAAATGAGAAATTGTTAACTATTTGTTAAATTATTAAGTAGCGTGTGCAATAACACCTGAGATCTGGACTTGGTTAATCGAGTCGGGTTAAGGGCATTACCTTGGGTGCTTCTAACCCAATTATGCCTTCATTCTTAACGAAAGGACCACCACTATTTACATCATGATCGACATCATTTCCTGATTCTCCAAACATCTTTAGCTATAAAACAGAAAAAAATATAACCAGCATTCAAATCCCGAATCAGACTCGACTCAACTTTGGCAAGTACTTTTAGAATCAATTCTTAACTCGATCTAGTCCGAGAATTAGCTACATAGCTGTAATACCACTAAATGTGACACCTTATATCCGATCAAATTAGAGGATCCGAATATAAAATGCCACATTTAGTTGCCAAAGCAACCTACTTTTATATCTCACTTTATCAAAATTGAAGCATAGTGGTAAAATTATTTTATTAAAAATTTCGGCAGCATTTCTATTTATTTTACATAAAAACCTCCTACAAAATTCAAATTTCACAATATATCCATATTGAAATCATCTCCCAAATCAATTCCTAGCACTTCAAAATTTCAAAACATACCCGAAACTAAGCATATCACATTAAACCATTTAATTGACTAATAACATTATAATTATTGCAACCAAAAGTTAAATTTTTCATGTCACACTTATATAAATATAACCAAATGATTCTACTAAAAACCAAGTACATTCCAACTTGAAACAAATCAAAATATACAAACATTGTTGAGTATAGGATTTGTCGGTTGGATGCTAACGACTTTGAGTACAATATCTCAAAATACACCTAGCCTGCATAGGAAAACAAGACCCTTTGGTGAGTAATAATTCCAATGGTATTACTATAACTCATTCAATATAGCATGAAATTTAGATGATTGGATGTAACACCCCTCACCCGTATTCGCCGTTAGAATAGGGTTACGAAGCATTATCGAACTTACAACACTTTCAAACATACATTTCATAAATAATTTATCAATTTGAATACAATTCAATCACAATCAATTATAGTGTCCCTTAAACGAGCCTACGAGGCCTTAAACATGCATTGAGAGTGGTTCGAGACTAAACCAATAACTCGGGAAGTTTTTCCACACTTAGAAATTTTTCTAAAAATAGGGGACACATGTTCGTGTGGTCAGACACACGGCCACCAGACACTCCCTTGTCACAGGCCGTGTGGACATTAGAAATGGGAGCACATGGCCATGTCCCAGCTCGTGTCCTTCCCCGTGTCCAAACAAGTAAGGTTACTGACTTGGGTCACAGGCCAACCACACGTCCGTGTGCCCTTCGAAGTGGCCAAACACACCTGTGTGCCAGGCCGTGTGCTAGGCCGTGTCAAACCTGTAAGGTATATTGACTTATGCAACACGGCCAAGTCACATGCCCATGTGATAGGCCATGTGCTAATTAGGGGGTATACTAACTTGTACCACACGACCGATCACACGACTGTGTGTGAGACCGTCTAGAGCATATGACTTCACTTCGATTTTAACACAGGGGATGCACGGTCGTGCAAAATGACCGTGTGCCACACACGGCTGAGACAAACACTTGTGTCTTTGCCCTTGTGGACAAAAATAGGTTATTTACCAAGCCAATTTGCCACCCAAATTTGTAAATACCTACAAAACCAAAATGACACCAATTCAAAGCATAATAAGCATTAAATTTAGCAACAATTAATGCTAATTCATTCCATATCCAATACCAACATTCCAACATTTCTTATAACTTTAAATCTTGCTCTATCAAAACATGCCAAATTACATATATCAAATTGTAACATCCTAAAATCTGGGGGTCTGTAAAATTTGGGTAATTGCATGTGTTGTGCTTGATATGTTGTTGTGTAGGCATGATTAGGGGTCCTAGGGAGGCCTAGGGTCATGTTAGAGCTTTGGTAAAATTTTTCTTTTTGGGCACTTAAGAGGGGAGAGCTAGTGGAAGCAGGAGTTAAGTATAATTGTTTGTGTTTTGATAACACAAGTGAGGTGTGGGGCGTGTTGGTTGTGGCGCTAGGGTGGAAGCTGGGTGGAGTGGGGTTCGAATCCCACATGATGCAAAATATGGGATTTATTTTATGCCCAAGATGGAGATGGGGTGGTGTTTGCGTGGGACCCTGATGGGGTGGTTGTTGAATGAGTCAAAGAATTCAAAATGGAAGGAGGAGAGGAGTTTGGGGAGTTTGAATGGGTCAAAGTGGTTGGGTGATTTCAAATGATGGATGGAGAGTGAATTGTGGAGGAAATAGGGGAGAGAATCGTGGGAGAGGAGTGTGAGCTAGTGTTGGCCAAAAGTGGGGAAGTGCTTTGGGGGAAATCTGGTCAACATTTGTCATTTAGGGGGATGTGCATTCGATGTGGTAGTGTGAGGGTGTGCCGAATTTGATAAGTTTCTTTTTAGTTTTTTTTTTGTGAGGAGTGTAATGTTTCTAAGTGCTTCATTTCGGTTTCCTTATTCTTTTGCTTGTGCCGAACCTCTCAACACTTTTTCTCCATCTTTTCTTTTCATTTTAGTGTTAGCCAAAACTCACTTCCCATCATTCTCTCTTTTTGCATCTTCTTCTACACCATTATCACCATAGCTGAACCTTTTCAACATTTCATCTCCTCTTTCTCTATGCGATTTATTGCCTCCTATCTTGGCCGAACCTGGTAAGTGTAGGTTCTTTCCCTTCCTTCCATTTTCTCCTTTCTATAGCCGAATATATAACCTTCTCCTTTTCTTTTTGTTGTTTCTTGTCATTACTATAACCGAAACTCCATCTCCTCTTACTTTTCTTCTCGTGTTCTCCTCTTGTAGTTGCTTAAGCGGGGTTGGCTGAATCTCTCCTTCTCTTTTGACTCATCTATAATAACAAGGTAATGATAATCTTTTTTTCTTCTTTTCTTTCAGTCTTTTGTTGTGTATAGCCGAAGTGGCTATCTCTCTTACTTCTAGTCCTGGGCCAATTTCTTCTTTCCTTCTCTCAACTTCTGAGGTTCACTTCAGTTTAGTTCCATAGTCAAAATTGTTGTTGTGCGGTTCCTCATTAATCAAGGTAAGGAGTTCTCTCTCTACTTTCTTTGTGGCTATTCTCTTTTCGTGTTACTCTGCCATAATTGAATCTTCAATTTTGGCTAGGCTGATTGTGTTAAGGATTAAGAAAATCTCTTCGTTGTTTATTAAACATTCAGATTTCAAGAAGTTGTGGTAAGATCCGAAATCCCTTGTTAGATAGCCACTATTTCTCACTGTAGTACATTTTTGATCGAGACTTTCTGATCGAGAGTGAACTCGTAGATCCTACTCCTAGGTTCAAATGGCGTAAGGTGTCAGTGATTTGAGATTTTTCACCGGGTTGTGGAAGGGAGCCAAAATCTATTTGGGATAGGAAAATTATTGTTGTTTGCACTAGTGGGGGTGACGGCGGTCAGGAGGGTATAGTTCTTCGCATAATCAGGTGTGTAATTTCACACCTTTATTTGTTTGTTTTGTATTATATGTGCCGGCTAAATGCCGAAATACACTTAATTGGGCAAGTAGTTGAGATACCCTTAGTGGGTAAGGTTGGTGATAAACCAGGTGAGTAAATTTACGGTTGTACCCTCTTGGGTAGATTAGCATGATTGCATGTATTCTGATTATCTGACATGTTGGTATATTTATGCATACATTATAATATTATGACATGATATGTTGCATGGGATTGGGACATTGTTGATTGGGGAAGTGAAATCCGATGGCTTTGCCATATATTTTTGTCACTCTATCACATTCTGTCAGATGGCTATGCCACGTATATTCAGTTAGTCTGGTGGCACTGCCACAAATTCGGTGATGAGAAGCGTTACTACCATCGAGGTGTGTAGCGGATGGAGGGTTGATTGTAGAAATCCCCACAGATGTGTTTTGGCTAGTACGGGCGGTGTGTAGCGGATGGATTACTAGGATGGGATGGGTTGCATTGCATACATTATTTGTTATACCATGCTAGAAGGGCTCAGGCCCAGTTCGTTTTCGTATGGGCTTCAGCCAGTTTGTTTTTGTGAGGGCTAAGGCCCAATCTGCTTCGGTGGGCTTAGGCCTAGTAATGTCCGAATGAGGAATTACACACTGAGTTCTCGTAACTCACCCCTTCTACTTTAATTTTGCAGGTAATTCCCAGCATTGAGGATTAGGAGCTGGGGTGGACTCTGTGGTGGCCATACATCGTAACTTTAGTAAATCCTGTTCCATTTTGCTAAAATTTTGATTTTGGGTTTATGTTTTGTAATAAGGCCTTTGAGAATTTATTTTCGTTTTATTCTTTAATTCGGTTATCACTTATTATTAGATGTTCAATACGGGGTTTTTCTAAAACATTAATAACTATTTTTCCAAAATGTTAATGAACGAATTACAAACTATAATTGATAAAACTCTGGTTTCTCTTAAACGTTGATAACTCTTTTCAAAATATCACACCATTCGCTAATCACAGAACCTGATTCTTTTTATAAAATAAGTTTTTTTTTTGTGTTAACACTATTAACAACATTTTTACAACATAAAAGCGGATCTGATTTTCAAACTTATCAAAACTCGAAGGTTTTTAACGAACGCAAAGCTTCTTTCACAACCCTTTTATGTGACATGCCGGATCTAGTCGTAACATCTACGCCGTGTTTGGGGTGTTACACAAACAACTAGTTAAACCTCACTCAACATACATCATTTTTTTACACCCATTCACAAATATGATATCAATTCCACAAATCATCCATTTCACTCTCATAATACCTATCACCAACAATCATCACAACTAACTCAATATACATAAGACATAAGCATATATAGTTGCACATGATTCAAACATACCAAAGATACCAAATTTAGGCCATTACCCATGACTATATATATATACAAACCAAAATATAAACATTTATAATGCCAATTCATTTGGCCAACATAATCACCAAACATAACCACAATGACTCAAAGTCCCTATACATGCCATATACTCAAAACATAAGCTTAAAAGTACCAAATTGATAATAGGATAGTGTGACAAAATCCCTGACGATCCCTGAATCGAGCTAGCTTCAAAATACTATAAAACATAGAATAAAATAAACAAAGTAAGCTATAAAGCTTAGTAAGTTCGTATATAAATATGAAATAATCTCATCATTCATTAGCATTTCAAATAGATAACATATACTGCATTAGAGCATCAATCACTAAGTCAACATAAAATTTAACCACATAGTAACTTATAAGTTCTCAACCTTCTTTAACTCGTTACTCGAATATTTTTCGTACATACATGTATCAATACATATATATTTCTCACTAATTCACATCTTCAATTTTCCTTTTGAACCATTCGGAATAGAAGTCGGATACTCAGGAGTCTCGCACACTAAGTGCCAATATCATGGCCTGAAGCCAACTCAACGTATCTCGCACACAAAGTTCTAATATCATGGCCAGAAGCCAAATCAACGTGTCTCGCACACAAAGTGCTAATATCATGGCCCGAAGTCAAATCAATGAATTTCCCTAATGACATGTCACTAGTATCCTAACCTATTCCTAAGGTTCAACCGGGGTTCCGAATGTTGAATTATCATCGATTCATTATCAAACTTGTCCAAAGTCTTGTATTCACAATTTATGCAATATCAAAGCATTTAAAATACATTTACAATGTAATCTATTACATACGAACTTACCTCGGATGTGAAAACAGTGAATCTAGTCGATTAGTCGATAACTTTATCTATTCCTCGATCCAAGTCCGTATTTCATTTTTCTTGATCTAAATATATTCAAAATTAACTTATTTAATCATCTATTCATTCAATTTAGTCTAAAACACTCTTTAAGGCACATTTACACTTTTACTCCTAAATTTTTACATTTTTATAATTTAGTCCTCATTACACAAAATCACAAATTCACAAAATTTATTTAAAACCCATTATAGTCGAATTCCTATAAGACCCCTAGCAGACCATATTTATCAATTAAATCCCTATTTTGCATTTTCACTAAAAACACTTTATAAAACTTGTATAATTCACAACAAACTTTCATACTCTATCATTAAACATCAAAAAACACATGTATTCATCAATGGCATCATTCAAAATCTTTAATAGTTTTGCAAATTAGTCCCTGGGCTAGCTAGTACTAGATGCAACGATATCAAAAACATAGAAATTATCAAAATCGGATTAAAAATCATACCTTAATTGATGGCAAAGAGGTTGCTGAAATTTTAACACAAAAATGGTTAGGTTTTTATTCTTCAATTGGTGAAAATAAGAAATAAAATATGAACTTTTGGTTTGGTTTTAATTTAATTAACCATTAAAAATCAATTTACATATTTAACCTTTAAAATACTTAATATTTACACCACATACCAAGCCACCATCATCCACTAACTCTCAAATGGGTAATTACCACTTAAGGACCTTAACTTTAAGGTTCTATAGCTATTAAGCACCTTTAGCTAATAGAACACAAATTTTATAGTTTACATGATTTAGTCCTTTTCATCAAATTAACTAATTAAATACTATCATACTGTAGACAATAGAATAATAATAAAATAAATATTTTGACTCGAATTTGTGGTCCTGAAACCACTGCTCTGATTTGACTAAAAATGGGATGTTACATTGGACTCAGTTGATTTGTTTCTTCCATAGACCAACTCAAGTATGTTTCATATCAAAGTTTACCTAATACATTAATATACAAATGTATCCCAAATAAATCAAATGTGATATTTCAAGTAACCAATCTATTTTAACGAACTTATTAAAACTTTATGGTAACGATGTATACAACCTTATTCAATTTTGTCTCATTTCATCATATCGTATTGCATTTCCAATTTGAATCAAACCATTTGTAACAGCCCGGTTTAAGGGGATAGTCGAAATAGTGGTTTGAAATCACTAATCCAAGATTGGAGAAAATTATTTTTATTTTATTTTATGAGTTAGAGCATGATTATATAAGTACATAAAAATTTTGGTGCTTTAATTTTAGCGATTTTACGCTTAATCGCGAAAAAGGACTAAATTGCATAAAGTATGAGAGTTCTAATTTATATGTTAAGGGTGCCAAATAGCTATGGAATATTAATTGGAGGACTTTAAAGGGTAATAAGCCCCTTAAATGAAGGTTGGCCGGCCATAGGGGACAATAAAGGTCAAATTTTGGTCAAGTAGGTGGATTAGGTGGACTAAATTGGGATTTTATATTAAAATAAAGAAAAGGAAAGATATCATCTTTTCTTCTTCATTCCTCCACCAAAAATTAGCAGCAAATAGGGTCTTGAAAGCTTCAAAAATTTCAGCACACTCTTCTCTTTACAAGTAAGTGTTCTAGTGATCATTTCTTGATAAAAATTGTACTTTTGGAACCTCTAAAGCTTAAGCTTTCTAAAGAGGGGACTATTTTGTTAAATGGTGAAAAGTTTAGAGTTTTGCCATGAAAGCTTTTAAGTTGTTTACTGCATTTTATGGAAGAAAATGGGTCTTAGTTGTTAGAGGAACAACTTTTGTAAAAGGTGTTACCATGAAAACACCTAAAAGGACCTTTTTGTAAAGGTTGTAAAATATGCAGTAAATTTATGAAATGTTGAGTTTTTATGGTAGCCATAAGAGAAATAAATGTTCACCTAGGCTCGTTAAAGAGAGAAATTTGATTAGAATTGATTTCTGAGCCTAGGGGTAAAATGGTCATTTTGTAAAAGTCTAAGGGCAAAATAGTAATTTTTCCAAAGCATGATTATTGAAATGCATTTATTAATGTTATAATTAAATGAGCTAATTTGCTATTATAGATCAAGAAGAACCAAGAATTAACTTCGACCGGGGAAAGAATAAAGGATCAAACTAGATCGACAATCTAGCCTATTTTGTAATCAAGGTAAGTTTGTAAGTAATAAATTCAACATTTATGCTAGTATGTTTTGAGAATGTTTGATATTGTAATGATACATGACATTCTATGAAATTGTGTAATGGTGTTGAATGAGAAAGATGATAAAAGTTGAGATGTTGAAGTCCCGGTTGGACTATAATAAATGTGAGAATATTATCATTGGAACATGAGATGGATAAGGTCCCGTGTAAGACCATGTCTAGGACATGGCCTTGGGACTGAATTGAGATCTTGTATATGACCATATCTGTGATATTGCTTCGATATTGAATATGAAAATCGAATAAGACCATATCCAGGATATGGCATCAATACTTGATATGAGATTCCGTATAAGACCATATCCGGAATATGGCATCAACACTCAGAAGTGACCCCATGTAAGACCATTTTTGAGATGTGATGTTGGCTTCGTGTTTATGTAATGACGATGAATATGCATCTTTGAATATCCCTAGTGATTTAGTGGGATAAATAGATAAGCTTGGAGATAGAAATGAGATTTAGTACTAAAGGCATGTGTTTGAGTGAATACAGGTACCCGTGAGTAATTCACGAGGAATGTTTACGATATGTGGCATGATATGTGCTAGATAAGAATAAGTACGCGTAAGTTATGGCAAAGTGCTTAAGACTTTGGGTGGTTATCTAATGCCATGGATTGATGTCATTATGAGCTTATTGTTACTATTTATTTTCATGCAAACTTACGAAGTTTTATGCTTACCCCTCTCATTTCCCTTTTCCTTGTAGTATTGCCAAGATAACTCGAGGATCATGGGATGTCGGAGTTTAGAAATCACACTATCGACATCTCTTTGGTATAAAAAATTAGATTTTTTTTTTTTAGTATGGGATGTATAAGACTTGGTTATTTTGTTATGTCATATTTGATAGCCAAAGTGTTGGCTATTTATGTTATCAAGTTCATTTTGTAAGTGTTCATTGGAATTGGGCCAATACTTGACAAGATTATATATATTCAATGATGATGAGATTATGAAGTTTATGCTTGTGTGGATGCTTTGATTTGAGTTCTTGGAAGTGTAACAGCCAGATTTTGGGCCTAATCAGAACAGTGGTTTTGGAGCCACAAATCCGATAAGAAAAAATCTTATTCTTATTATTTTTTTATGGTCTACGATTTCACGGAAAGATTTCATGAAAATTTCGTTCGAAACTTTTGACATTTGGGCATTCAATTTAGTCAAAAGGACTAGATTGTAAAAAGTGCAAAAGTTGAATTCGACATGTTTGAGGTGTCCAATTTCTATGAAATTTTAAATTGGAGGTCCTCAAATGGTAATTAGACCATTGCTTAAATTTTTAGACAAAAATGGACATTAGATAAGTGAAATAGGATATTTTTAAGTTAGGGGCATTTTGGTAATTTGGTAATTAAATAGACTAAAAACAAAATAAAAGCCAAAAACCTTTGTCCATCTTCTTCCTTGGGCGAATTTAGTATGGGGGAAGCCATGGCTAGGGTTTTCAAGCTTTCAAGCTCAATAAGATCAAAGAAAACAACGTTCAGACTTAGAACGGGGGGAAAAATGAGTAACTGATGGTTAGGTCTCTTCTTGCCATTTTGGTATCGAGGTAAGTTTGTGTGAAATTAAAGCTACAAAATGTTTTTAAATTTTTAATTTTGAGATAATATGTGAAATGAATATTATTTCTATGAAATCAACTAATGATGCCTCGATGAGAGTATGATGAAATTATGTTAAGTTGAAGTCCGGTTGAACATTAGGAATAACAAAGACACTAATGTCACAACATGAGATAAGGAAGGTCCCATATAAGACCATGTCTGGGACATGGCATCGACACCGAATGTAGGTCCCGTATAAGACCATGTCTGGGACATGGCGTCAGCATCGAACGTAGATCCCATATAAGACCATGTCTGGGACATGGCATCAGCATCGAATAAGGAAGGTCCCGTATAAGACCATCTCTAGGACATGGCTTCCATAGCAAAGAAAGATATCGTGTAAGACCATATCTGGGATATGGCATCGACATCTATGTACGATCTCGTATAAAACTATGTTTGGGACATGGCATCGACATCGAGTTAAGAGATCCCGTGTAAGACCATACGGGATATGGCATCGGCATCAAGAGGTGATCCCATGTAAGACCATATCTGGGATATGGCATTGGCATCATGATACATGTATGATGAGATGAGTATCCTCCGATATTCGAGTAGTTTGACGGATAAAGAGCTAAGTTTATGCAACAATGACAAAGAGCTAAGTTTATGCATCAATGATAAAGAGCTAAGTTTATGCATCAATGACAAAGAGCTAAGTTTATGCATCAATCACAAAGAGCTAAGTCCATGCTTATGATGTAAGAATATGTGGGAAATGTGCATTGTGATCATGTGTGAGGCTTTTAAGCCAAATTAAATTGAGAAATGAAATGTTCAAGTTTTTGTTGTTGATGTGTAAGTTATATAGGCCAGTGAATGGCTTGTAAATATTTGATGATGACTAGCTATTGGCATGGCTAACTATGGATATGCTTTAGCATTATAAGTGTGTAAATGAGAATCACTACAAAGAAGACATGATAGAGTAAAATTAGCAATAAAATAGTTTGGATAGCAGTAGTTGAATCACATTGAAAATTCACCAAAATGGTGGAAATTGAATTAGAAGTTGAATAAGATATGAAATTAAAGCTTATTGAGTCTATTTTCACATAAAATAGATAGTGTAAGTAGAAGAATTTAAAATTATGAGATATTTGAATTTTATAAGACAGGCTCAGAATGATTTCGGAATCCCTATTCTGACTTTGAAAATTCATTAAAAATTGTACAAAAATAATCAAGGAATAAAATTTATATTCATAACATCTTTCGATTTCTTTGCATGAGAAAATAAATTTTTAGTGAAGAGGGGTCAGAACTGTAGGACAGCAAAATAGGGGAAACTTTAAAGAATAAACTGTACTGATTGGCTAAACTAAAAATTCTATAAATTTTATTGTCAGAAGATATGTGAGTCTAGATTCAAGGAAATTTAGCAGATCTTAATTTTGAGTTTTGTAGCTCGGATAAAAATAATTTAGTGACTATAACTTGAGTAGATAGCTTAGGATGAACATAAGTGAATTGAGAAATTTTATACAATAATGATGATATTATCTTGAGAACTCAAAATAAGGATTGTTTAAAGCATGGTAATGAATTGTTTATTATTTACATACATACTTACTAAGGTTTATAGCTTACTCCCCTTCCTCTTTCATATCATGTAGGGTTTTCTACTAGCTTGGGTTGGAGATCGCTTGAGATGCTATCACACTATCAAGCTATCATGTTGGGTATAAGTGAATGCAAAACCTTTTGAGTCTATGGCATGTATAGGGACTTAGTCAATTGTGTATGTGTCATTTGATTTAGCCCAATGTGTTGGTTCGTATTGGTTAATGAGTTGTAATGCCTATTTATACGTGTGTGCTTATACTAAAGGTTTTATGTGTGTTTGGGATGGATGGATTGAATATGTGTTTAAGTATGTGCAAATGAGGGTGCCAAATGGTCTGGAAAATAGCCATTTTCTTGGCCACGCAGGCAGAGAGATGGTCGTGTGTCTCAGCAGTGTGGAGAACACGACCCCGGGACATGGGTTTGTGCCCAAGGCATGTAAAGTCTGCATTTACTTTTCAAAATTTAATTCGCCACATGGCCTAAGCACACGAGCGTGTGACTTGGCCGTGTGACCCGATTTTTTTGATGATGTCATAAACAGAGAGTCACACGGGCTAAAGACATGGGCGCGCTGTGACCACACGGCCTACCCACATGGGCGTGTCCCAAGCCACACGGACGTGTGACCCCTGTTTCGATGAAAAAATTTCTAAGTCTTCTTGAAGTTTCTTAAGTTCTTGATTTAGTCCGGAACAGTTCTCAATGTATGTTTTGGGCCTTGTGGGCCCATTTATGGGCGATTTGCATGTGATTGAGGAATGTTAAATTGAATGAAATTTTAAAGCTAGTTTTGTATAAAGGTTTTTGTTTATGTTCGGTAATACCTCGTATCCTATCCTACATCGGACACGGGTAAGGGGTGTTACATTTAGTGGTATCAGAGCTATGGTTTAGTCGATTCTTGGACTAACCTAGCGTATGTGAGTCTAGCTATACATACCATATTACTACTCGTGATAGTGTGATATCTCCCGGCTCTAGTGAAATTGTTTTGTTAAGACAAAGATGACTTCCAACCGAGCTATTTTCGATAATGCTGAAAAATGATATTGAGGTGATTAAAATGTGTTTGTGATGAGACAAAACTTAGAAAGGTATGAATAAAAGTTCATGATATGTATGTGTTAATGTACAAAGTGAGATAACCATGAGTTGAGAAATGTGGAAACATGGAATAAAATGAAAGTTTATGTGGCGATAAGCCCATTCATGTTAGCTTGGCATGCATATGATGATATATACCCAACCTATTTGAATAAGTGAAAATGATAAGTAAACTTACCCAATAGACGGAATATGTGTGTATGTACACTTGTTTGAATAATATATAATCCGTATGTACTCGTAGTTGAATCTCATGTTTAATTGTTAAATTAGAGAATATATAATGTTTTGTTGTATGACTCTGTTATGAAACCACAAATAATGTAATAGTATGGGAGTTGAATTAGAAAATCAAATTAAGTAGAACGTAGGAGATGAGTGCGATCGTTCAATGATGAATTGACGGATGAGACCATGGTTGGACCATGGCAAAGTATGGAATGTAAGACTATAGCTGGGCTATGGCATTTCAGTGAAAAAACCATAAATGGGTTATGGCATTGTAGATGTAAGACCATGGATGGACCATGGCAGTTCATGTGTGTATGTGTAAGACCATAGTTGGACTATGGCATCAAGTAAACAACGTACTCGAACCCGTAAGGCATTCTCTAATTTGACAAATGCTAGTAAGTAAATTCATTGTTTGACATTGTGAATGGCAGAAAACATTCATAAAAAGAATAAGTATACTAAATTGTCTGAAGTGAATTATGTGATTAGGATGATATTACGTTAATGATGAATGTTAAGTCATATGTGTGTATTAATAAGAGTCAAGTTAGAGGCTTTACGACCTCACCCATTACTAGTAATACTTTATGACGAAATTTTACGAGAACCATGTTGAATAAGTTCATAAGTGTGAAACTAAAGAGTTCAATGATGAAACAATTAGTAATGTATACAGAGATAAGAATAGTTGGAAAGTGAAAACGGCTTTAGAAGAAATATCAGAATGTTTTAAAGATTACATAGATTATGCAATGTCACAGATAAAGAAGAAATGAGTATTGACTATTCAATTCAATTGAGTTATGTGTATTTAAAGTATCCTCGAGTATAGTAATGAATTTTATACATTCACGAGTATATAGACGGATAGTCTAAATGAATAAAATTACATTCTGAAAAGTATGATACAGAGATATGCCTATTGGATTATTCTAATCGAATGATGTTATTATGAGTTAAAGCTATACCAATTGATAAAGTCATCACATTTATGAAAATTTGAATGATCTATGCATGTTAGCCAAGTTCTAAATAGTTGAAAGTATTATTAACCGAAGCTCTAGTTTTGAGTTCAGTTCGAATTGAGTAAGGAATTTGCGATTTTTCAATGATGTACTATTGAATAGATCAGAATATGTTTTAATACAAGAATGTAAGGAAGCAGTTTGCACTTTCAGACGGTTAAAGTCACATGAAAAAGAACTGTTCAACTAATGATTTAGAGACAGTCACTTTTATATCTATGTTGTGAACTGGACGATTTCATATGTTCGGCGAAAAGTGTCATATGCTTCCTAATCCTAATAGGTTAAAGTATCTAATGTCGTAGAAAAATCTAAAACTAAGACAACATAAATGTTTTGAGATGTTAAAAGACTGTGAGTAATTATCGACTTACCTTTAGGAAAGCAAGTATGGTTATAGATGCTTGAATGGAAATTTTTTATTTATTTTTATGAGTATTGGTTATTTGATTGATCTTATTTGATGACGGACTACTTCTAGCTATGTTA
Source organism: Gossypium rotundifolium (assembly GCA_025506655.1). Classification (NCBI taxonomy): domain Eukaryota; kingdom Viridiplantae; phylum Streptophyta; class Magnoliopsida; order Malvales; family Malvaceae; genus Gossypium; species Gossypium rotundifolium. The sequence goes on from CP106727.1 coordinate 73,757,954, forward strand.
AAAGCTTAAGCGATTCTTTTTTTGTGAATTGAGAAGCTCAAAGATGTGATAGAGAGTAGTGAACTAAACGAGTACAGTGTGAAACGGCTTTCAATTTTGAATTTTAGGTTGGATGTAACATCTCGATTTAGGACCTAGTTGGAATAGTGGTGCAAGACCACAAATTCGATGTATATGTATGAGTTTTTGAGGTCTATGCAATGTTTGCAGGTTAGTGTGAAAGTTTCATGAAGCATTTTTGTCAAATTGAGGTTGAATTGTCCAAAAGGACTAAATTGCAAAATATGATACTCTAGAAGCTATTTGCGTGAAACAACTTTGGATTACCAATTAGAGGTCTTTAAATAGTAATTTTCCCAAATTTTAATTTTTGGACAAAATTGGGCATGAATGGGTTAAAATTAGGAAGTTGGACAAAAGGGCATTTTGGTCATTTGTCAATTAAAGGATTAAAATGGGAAAAGATGATAGAATTTTCATTCATCTTCTTCCCCAAGGATGTCGAAAATTTAGAGAAGCCATTGTTAGCGCTCTTCAACTTTTCAAGCTAGCTAGTAAGTGTATTCTATCTCCGTTTTTAATATTCTTCGTATTTTTTAGGTCCTAGTAGCATGAGTAAGCTATTTTTTAGCTATATGTTGAGCTAAGATGGATGTTCAAAAATGTACCCATGTATGACATGCATGTATTTTGATGTTTAATGGAAGAATATGAAAGCTTGATGTAGTAAAAACATCTTTTCCTAAGTGATTTCCATGAAAAATGCAAGTAGGGACTTGTTTGTGAAAGTTTTGAGTTTAGTCATACATGTGTAATTTAGTGAGAATTGATGATTGATTTAGTTGAATAAATGGTTCATCTATGTATGAAAGGCTAGAAAGTTGAATGAAAATCACTTTACGAGCCTTGGGCCAAAAGTGTAAATATGAGAAAGTTTAGGGACAAAATGGTAATTGTAACATCCGGGTTTTTAGGGGTTCTGCATTTATTTCATGATTATGTGTGTATGATGTGTTTCTTGAATGTATGGGTGTGTTTGGGAGTCCCGGAAGGGGCTAGGTTAAGCTAGGAGCTTTGGTTAAAATTTGTGTTTTGAAGCTTAGAAAGGAGGATAGCCGACTGGGGTAGGTTACATAGGTAATTTTGGTGAATGGGAGCATAACAAGCACAGTGGTCAGTTGGCAAGGATATGCCACCAAGCATACAAGGAGGTGGCGTCATTAGGGGAGCAGAGATCAAGGGTTCGAATCATGGGGGCGGCAATTGGAGCATTATTTTAGCACCTTTTTGGCACAGGCAAGAGAGGAGTTGGATGGCAATTAGACACTAAATGGATGAGAATTTGACTTGGTCAAGGCACTTGAATTTTAAGCTAAGAAGGGAGATAAGAGTTTGACTCATTCAAACTCTTTTGAATGAGAGGAGAAGAGGAAAAAATAGGAGGAAAAGAAGGGATTTGAGAGGAGGGAAAGTGTTGGCCGAATGAAGGAGTCTTGGTGTGGTATTTTCGGCCAAGAGGGAAGTGGGTTGGCTAGGGGCTTTAGGTGCTGAAATAAGGAGAATGTGTGGCCATTTTCTCTCTTTCGAAAGTTTTCTTTTCATTTGTGCATCTTGCTGAAACTTGTATTCTTTTCTCTCTTGATCAAAAGCTGAAAGTAAAGAACCATTCATGCATTTTTTTCTCATCTTAGCAAGCTATCCCTTTTCTTCTTCATTCACCCTCTAAAAGTCGAAACCACACAAACCTCAACCCTTTCTCTTCTTCTTTGCACCGATTCCTCTATCCTCAAAAGCCGAAAGAACCTTTCCCATTTGTTGAGACGATAGCCGAACCTCCTTGAGTCTCATCACTAATTCTTCTTCTCTTGCTTTTCATCAAAGGCCGAATAGTACCTTGGCCGAACCTCCTATCCATCGTTTCTTTTTCTCTTCTTTTATTTTCGTCTACACTCTTCTTTCATTCTCTTCTACTACGTTGATCTCCAAGGGCTGTCAGTAAGCCAAATCGGATGAGTATTGAGGTAAGGGATCTCTTTTGGTCTAAATCTCTCTTTATTATTTTGGTCTGCCAAAATCAGAGGCTTAATCCTGTATTTTTGTGTATGGCCAAATCTATGCAAGGTTTTGGATTCGTAACTCTTCTTGGAAGCCAACGTTAGGGGTGATCTAAAAACTTCTGGGATTTAAATAGGCAAGGTAAGGAGATAATGCTATTCAGCCAAAGGCCATACCCTCAGTGTTAGTCGATTACTCATATGGTATTATGTAGGTACACAATCGACTCCAGAAGCAAAAGCTGGAAACTTTGGTATTCTGACAATCTAGGTAAGCCTCTGTTCATTTAGATGAATGTTCTTAGATCCATTCACTCAGTCAGGTTTTTCTGATTAAGTTAATCTCATGGAATCAGGTCCTAGCCAATCAAAGGAGGGGGTTGGAAGCGCAGTTCCTACCCCTAGATTCAAGAAGCGGGCAGTGTCGGCCGTACGTGATTGGCCACCGGGTTGTGGGCCAGCGTCGGAATGGGATAAGCAAATCGTGGTGATCCCTTCAAGTGAGGGTGTCAGTGAGATCGAGAGTGTTGTTCTCCGTGTTTTCAGGTGTGTAACCCCACACCTTTCTCGATAGATTAATAATATTAAATATATGTTAATAAGGTTATGAATAATCATGGCTAAGGGTACTATTTAATGGAACAGTCCGTTCAGGTACGTTAAATCTAACACTCTGTTAATAGTGTTTACAATTATTTGTATGAACGCAAGTGAATTTTGATATGGGCTTGGGATTAAACATATAGTATGATACCTGTAATATTATGTATGTTGCATGGGCACAAGGGTTACAATGAAAAGGGGAAGTGTTCCGGTAGTTTTACAACATTATTCGGTGACTCATGTCACAATATTATGATTCGGTGAAGTTGTCACATTATCCGGTGGCTATGCCACGTATTAAGGGCGATGAGCAGTTGACTGCAGGGACTGCCTTCAAGGGTGTGTAGTGGATGGAGGGTCGATTTAGTAATCCCCACTAGTGTGATTGGCAGGTATGGGTGGTGTGTAGAGGATGGATATCTAGGTGGGTTTAGGTTGCATAATTAATTATATATATATGTGATTTAATATACTATGATATGGGCTTATGGCTGATTATGATTGAAGATGGGCTTTGCCTAAAATGTTTGTAGTAAAGGCTTTAATCGGTTGGGATCGGTGTTGGTAGTTACACATTGAGTCTGTTGACTCACCCTTCGTGGGCTAACATTTTGTAGGTGACGCATAGTGCTGTGAACCAGGTCAGCAGGGACTATGAGGTGGCCATGCTCAGCAAATTTCGGGTTTACTTATGGTTGAACTTTTTTTTTTCGTTTTCTTTAGTACGTTATTCCTGGATTTATTTTGGTTTTTAATATGTAAGAAGGCCATTACTTAACTGCTTAATTTCGCGTTCTAAATTTTATTTCCATACGATAATCAACAAACAAGTAATTAAATATTTTCTCAAAGCTACATCAGTGTTTTATCATTCAATCAAACTAACGGTTTTTTTTCAAAGGAACTCTAAAATCTGACAAACCCTTTTGAGTATGAAAGAAACGATTTTAACAAAATACAAACTCGAATGGTAACTTGGTTTCCAACTCGTTAAAATTTTGACCTGGTTTTGAATTGACTTATTTTATAAGAAGATGAAACGAAATTAAGCTAAGTTTTTCTTAAGGAACATGTCAGATCCGGTCAGGGCATGTGGGCCGGGTTTGGGGTGTTTCAATTTTGGCATCAGAGTCGGTTCAAAACTCAGATTTGAGGGCTTTTGGGCCCAAAACTTCTTTCGAAAGTTAGTTTTACTAAAACTTGCATTTTCACAAGCTGGTCAGGTTTTCTAGCATGGCTTTGAGTCTCCTACCCACCGTCCACCGTAAGTACTTCAAACCGTTGCATGATTTGTATGTAAGGTGAAGGGTGATTTGGGATCGTAGATTAGTCAGTTAGGAACTATGAAACTCTAGGATTAGCGTACCCCAACACTAAATTTCATAAGACTTAACTTATTTCACCAAACCCAAGAATAAGTCATGGAGTTCAGGTGTGGTAACAAACATGTGCATGTCTAGGCATGGATTCCGAATGACCTTGGTATTTAAGCGATCTAGCGACTCACCTCCTCTTTTCGGAATCCTACAGTGTGCAATGATTGTTCACCTCAACCGCGAGGACTTGTTAACAGGCCAAATCTATAAATAAAACCGAAAGGGACCAAACACCTGGTTTTGCAAAACAATCAAATTACCCCGATTTGTAAAAATTACCAAAATACCCCGACTTGTGAAAATTACTAAAATACCCCCAGTTTATGAAATTACCATACTACCCTCTATTTTTACCAAAATACCCCTATTTTGCAAAAATACCAAAACCCATATTTTGTAAAATTACAAGATACCCCTGATTTGGAAAATTACCAAAATACCCCTATAGGACAAAGTACGAAAATACCCCTGGGTTGGGAACGGACGAAAATGTTCAAAGTGGTGAACGTGTGTAGCGGATAGTATTGATGAATGAATGAGATTTTCTGAGTTAGGGTGGAGGACTTGAGACAAAACTTTGAATGACCGAAAGGACTACTATCAAGTGTCTTTGCATAAAATTGCTTGTGGGTAATCAGTGGAACAATAAGTAATGCATAAAATTTCTAAAACAGATAAGACGCGATGGTAGATATGAGTACTACGGGATGTGGTCGCAATATCTTGCGGACGTGGCGAGGCGTAATCACGTATGCGAACCAGCAGGATCTCGGACATGGGTCCGGAATGAAATCTGTTACTTTGGTTGGAGAAGCGTAATTCGTGACCAAACTGGAGGAGATGACGCAATATCCCAGGTGATGTTGTGAGTGTTGGAAAGAGTTACTGGAGCAGGTCTAGGTGGAGGGGCTCGTAAGTCGGTGCCTAGCATTGTGAGCAAACGGAGCTGAGGTGTTCAGGGGGTCTCTGGGGTGGCCCCAAATGTTGCTGAATATTGGTTGGAAGTAGTCGAAATGATTATGGATGACCTGGACTACACGGCTGAGGAAAAATTGAAAGGGGTAGTGTCACTACTTCGGGATGAGGCATACCAGTGGTGGCTCACTGTTAGAGAGGGTACCCAGGTGGACCAGATTGATTGGGAGTATTTCAAGACGATGCTCCAAGGGAAGTACATAGGAATTCCTTCGTTTGAGCCGATATGCCCGGAGAATCATGTCGACCGATTATGAGCGCTACGTACGGTTCGAAGATGGGCTTCGAGATTAGTTGAGGGTGTTAATAGCTCCACAGCGAAGAGAGGGACTTCGCGGTATTGGTTGAAAAAGTGAAAATAGCCGAGGAGGTGAAGCGTACTGAGAGGCATAACCGGGACAGAGGTCAGGGTAAGAGTAAGAGAAGTTGTGGGTTATCAGGGTCATCCGGGAATTTCTAGGAAAGACCTAGGGTTGATGGGCCGCGAGATCAGCAGGTTATTGTGGGAGGTCAGTATCGTACATGTGCTCAATGTGGAAGGATGCACCGGGGGAGTGTTGGAAGAAGACAGGGGGATGTTTTAAGTGTGGGTCCAAAGATCACATGATTAGGGACATCTGTGGAAGCAGATAGGAGCCAACCAAAGAAAGTTAGGGTTTTAATCGAATTTGAAAAGAGGTGGACAGACCGTCGAGGGTCGTGGTCGGTTGGCGAGGTAATGGTTACGGTAGAGGTCGCGGGACACCGGTTAGAGTGTTGGTAACACGGAGGCGAGACAGTAAGTGCAGGTATATCTGCATTCATCGGACGGAGGATGGTGGCCTTTTGATGTCATAACGGTGCGTTCCTTATTTCTAGATTACCCTTTACTGCTCTAATAGATATGGGGTCGACTCATTCATACATCACTAGTAAAGTGCATAGAACTCTGAATGTGAACCTTGAGGCATCCCTAGGAAGATGACTGTACTTAATCCTTTAGGGCAATCGGTAGTAGTAGACGACTCTTTAGAGAAGTGCCTTTAAGTTCGGGGGCAGATTTTGGTGACTTAATAGAGTACGCCATCCGGGATTTTGACTTAATCTTTGGCATGGATTGGTTAGTGAGGTATCATGTGAATGTGGACTGTGCTGCTAAGCGCATGTCGTTGAGGACTTTCGATAACAATGAGATCGTGGTGATGGGTGAGAGGAGGAATTACTTGTCTAATGTAGTGTCTGCTCTTAAGGCAGAGAAGATGGTAAGAAAGGGATGTATGGCTTTTCTGATGCTTGTCAATGCTCTAGAGGCTAAGGAAGCAGCTGTAGAAGGGGTCAGGACGGTAAAAGAGTTTGTGGATGTCTTTTCAGAAGAACTTCCAGGGTTGCCTCCGGATCGTGAGGTAGAGTTCGGGATTGACTTATTGCCAGGTACAGCGCTAGTATCTATCGCTTCGTATAGAATGGCACCAAAGGAGTTGGTAGAGCTCAAGGCCCAGATCTAAGAGTTACTCGATCGTGGGTTTATCCGACCTAGTGTGTCTCCATGGGGAGCACCAGTCCTATTCGTGAAAAAGAAGGACGGGACTATGCGCATGTGCATATATTACCGGCAGTTGAATAAGTTGACGATCAAAAACAAGTACCCGTTGTCGAAGATAGACAACTTGTTTGATCAGCTCAAGGGGGCTGCGGTATTTTCAAAAATAGATCTAAGGTCGGGATATCATCAGCTTAAGGTGAAGGAAGCAGATATCCATAAGACAGCTTTTCGGACTACATACGGACATTATGAGTTCTTAGTAATGCTGTTCAGATTGACGAATGCCCCAGCTGCGTTCATGGATATGATCGGGTTTTTCAACCCTACTTGGATCAGTTTGTCGTTGAGTTTATAGACGACATCCTGGTATATTCCAAGTCTGAGGAAGAGCATGATGCGCATCTCCGGGTAGTGCTGCGGGTTCTAAGGGAAAAGAAGTTATATGCCAAGTTCAAGAAATCGATTCGGTTAAAGGAAGTTGTATTTTTGGGACATATGGTATCTGCGAAAGGGATAAGGGTAGATCCTCAAAAAATTGAGGCGGTGCTAGATTGGAAACCACCTAAGTCGTGGCGAGGTTCGTAGTTTCTTGGGGTTAGAGGGCTACTACGGAGATTTGTTGAAGGGTTCTCGTCGATAGCATGACACCTTTGTGAAGTTGTTGAGAAAGGAGGTACCTTTCGTGTGGGCGGATAAAGTGGAGAGTTTTGAGAAGCTTAAGAGAGTATTGTGAGGCTCCAATTTTGATTCAGCCTGAAGCAGGGAAAGACTTTGTGGTGTATTGTGATGCTTCTTACACAGGATTGGGATGTGTTCTAATGCAAGACTGGAAGGTGGTCGCGTATGTGTCTCGGCAATTAAGGCCACATGAGGTTAACTATATGACGCATGACCTAGAGTTGGCTGCGGTAGTATTCGCTCTAAAAGTGTGGAGGCACTATTTGTATGGAGAAAGGTCGGTGATCTATACTGACCACAAGAGTCTAAAATATTTGTTAACTCAGAAGGAGCTAAATTCGAGACAGCAAAGGTGGGTGGAGTTGTTGAAAGACTACGACTGTTCAATAGAGTATCACCCGGGTAAAGCGAATGTGGTGGCAGATGCCCTAAGTCAAAAAGTAGTGTCAGATCTGAGGGCAATGTTTGCACATCTTAGTCTTTATGACGATGGAAGTTTGCTAGCGGAGTTGCAAGTGAAGCCGACGTGGTTAAGTCAGGTAAAGGAGAAACAGTTGGTAGATGACGATCTGAGTGCTAAGCTATTGCAAGTGCAAAATGGGGAATTGGAAGACTATGGTGTAAACGGTGATGGAGTGCTGTGTTTTTGGGGCAAGGTCTGTATACCGAAGGATGAGGAGTTAAGGCAGAGAATTCTTCGGGAATCGCATAGTAGCCCTTATGCTATGCATCTGGAGAAAGTAAGTTATCTGAGGATCTACTGGATCGATTTTGGTGGCCTAGTGCAAAGCAGTAAGTTACAAAATTTGTGGGGAAGTGCTTAGCGATGTCGTGAAGTTAAAGCTAAACACCAAGTACCTTCGGGGTTGCTTCAACCAATAAAGATTTCGTAGTGGAAGTGGGAGAGAATCACTATAGACTTCGTTAGTGGGCTTCCCCTTACGCCCACTAAGAAGGATTTGGTATGGGTGATAGTGGATCGGTTGACAAAGTCTGCACATTTCATATCGGTGTGGTTTGGCTATGCTCTGTAGAGGTTGGCAAAGTTGTATGTGGCAGAAATTGTGAGGCTGCACGGGGTGCCGGTGTCAATTATCTCGGATAGGGATCCGAGGTTTAAGTCTTGATTTTGGAGAGCACTACATCAGGCATTGGGCACTAGGTTGGACTTCAGTACGACATTTCATCCATGCATCGGACGGCCACCGAACGGGTAATTCAAGTGTTAGAGGATATGTTGAGGGTTGCGTGATAGATTTCAGAGGAAGCTGGGAGGAGTTCTTGCCTTTAAGCGGAGTTTGCGTACAACAATAGCTATCAAACAAGCATTCGGATGGCACCGTATGAAGCACTATATGGAGGGAAGTGTCGCACTCCTACATGTTGGACGAGATTGGGGAAACGTCATGTTTTGGGTCTAGAGATTGTGGCAGAATCGAAAGAAAAGGTTAAGGTAATTAAGCACGGTTGAAGGAGGCATCGGCAGACAAAAGTCGATGCGATCTCAAGCGGAAGGAGATAGAGTTTGATGGGAGATTAGGTGTTTCGAAAGTTTCGCCATGGAAGAAGGTGATGAGATTTGGTCGCAAGGGTAAGTCGAGTCCCCAGTTTATAGGGTCTTATCGGGTTTTGAAGCGGGTTGGACCATGGCGTATCGATTGAGTTGCCTTTGGAATTAAAATGATGCACGATGTGTTTCACGTTTCAATGTTACGTCGTACCGATCGGATCCATCTCATGTAGTGCCGATTGAAGAAGTGGAATTGAGACCAGATTTGTCCTACGAGGAAGAGCTGATTTAGATTTTTGAACGGGATGTGAAGGTGTTACGGAGGAAATCAGTTCCTCTAGTCAAGGTGTTATGGCGAAACCATGGATCAGAAGAAGCTTCGTGGGAGCCGGAGAAAGTAATACGATAGCAATACCCTCACCTATTTTAGCTGTAATTTCGAGGTCAAATTTTTTAAGGGGTAGAAGCAGTAACATCCGGGTTTTAGGGGTCTCGCATTTATTTCATGATTATGTGTGTATGATGTGTTGCTTGAATGTATGGGTGTGTTTGGGAGTCCCGGAAGGGGCTAGGTTAAGCTAGGAGCTTTGGTTAAAAAATGTGTTTTGAAGCTTAGAAAGGAGGATAGCCGACTGGGGTAGGTTACATAGGTAATTTTGGTGAATGGGAGCATAACAAGAACAGTGGTCAGGTGGCAAGGAGATGCCACCAAGCATACAAGGAGGTGGCGTCATTAGGGGAGCAGAGATCAAGGGTTCGAAACATGGGGGCGACAATTGGAGCATTATTTTAGCACCTTTTTGGCACAGGCAAGAGAGGAGTTGGATGGCAATTAGACACTAAATGGATGAGAATTTGACTTGGTCAAGGCACTTGAATTTTTGGCTAAGAAGGGAGATAAGAGTTTGACTCATTCAAACTCTTTTGAATGAGAGGAGAAGAGGAAAAATAGGAGGAAAAGAAGGGATTTGAGAGGAGGGAAAGTGTTGGCCGAATGAAGGAGTCTTGGTGTGGCATTTTCGGCCAAGAGGGAAGTGGATTGGCTAGAGGCTTTAGGTGCTGAAATAAGGAGAATGTGTGGCCATTTTCTCTCTTTCGAAAGTTTTCTTTTCATTTGTGCTTCTTGTCGAAACTTGCATTCTTTTCTCTCTTGATCAAAAGTAGAAAGTGAAGAACTGTTCGTGCATTTTTTCTCATCTTAGCAAGCTATCCCTTTTCTTCTTCATTCACCTTCTAAAAGTCGAAACCACACAAACCCTAACCCTTTCTCTTCTTCTTTGCACCGATTCCTCCATCCTCAAAAGTCGAAAGAACCTTTCCCATTTGCTGAGATCATAGCCGAACCTCCTTGAGTCTCTTCACTAATTCTTCTTCTCTTGCTTTTCATCAAAGGCTGAATAGTACCTTGACCGAACCTCCCATCCATCGTTTCTTTTCTCTTCTTTTATTTTCGTCTACACTCTTCTTCCATTCTCTTCTATTGCGTTGATCTCCAAGGGCTGTCAGTAAGCCAAATCAGGTGAGTATTGGGGTAAGGGATCTCTTTTGGTCTAAATCTCTCTTTATTATTTTGGTCTGCCGAAATCAGAGGCTTAATATTGTATTTTTGTGTATGGCTGAATCTATGCAAGGTTTTGGATTCGTAACTCTTCTTGGAAGCCAACGTTAGGGGTAATCTAAAAGCTTTCGAGATTTAAATAGGCAAGGTAAGGAGATAATACTATTCGGCCAAAGGTCATACCCTCAGTGTTAGTCGATTACTCATATGGTATTATGTAGCTGCACAATCGACTCCAGAAGCAAAAGCCAGAAACTTTGGTATTCTGCCGATCTAAGTAAGCCTTTGTTTATTTAGGTGAATGTTCTTAGATCCATTCACTCAATCAGGTTTTTCTGATTAAGTTAATCTCATGGAGTCGGGTCTTAGCCAATCAAAGGAGGGTTTGGAAGCGCAGTTCCTACCCCTAGATTCAAGAAGCGGCGGTGTGTCACCAGACGTGATTGGCCACGGGTTGTGGGCAGTGTCGGAAAGGATAAGCAAGTAGTGGTGATCCCTGCAAGTGAGGGTGTCAGTGAGATCGAGAATGTCGTTCTCCGTGTTTTCAGGTGTGTAACCCCACACCTTTCTCGATAGATTAATAATATTAAATATATGTTAATAAGGTTATGAATAATCATTGCTAAGGGTACCATTCAATGGAACAGTCCGTTCAGGTACGTTAAATCTAACACTCTGTTAATAGTGTTTACAATTATTTGTATGAACGCATGTGAATTTCGATATGGGCTTGGGATTAAACATATAGTATGATACCTGTAATATTATGTATGTTGCATGGGCACGAGGGTTACAATGAAAAGGGGAAGTTTTTCGGTCACATTATTCGGTGACTCATGTCACAATATTATGATTCGGTGAAGTTTTCACAGTATCCGGTGGCTATGCCACGTATTAAGGGCGATAAGCAGTTGACTGCAGCGACTGCCTTCGAGGGTGTGTAGTGGATGGAGGGTCGATTTAGTAAGCCCTACTGGTGTGATTGGCAGGTACGGGTGGTGTGTAGAGGATGGATATCTAGGTGGGTTCGAGTTGCATAATTAATTATATATATGTGATTTAATATGCTATGATATGGGCTTATGGCCGATTATGATTGAAGATGGGCTTTGCCCAAAATGTTTGTAGTAAAGGCTTTAATCGGTTGGGATCGGTGTTGGTAGTTGCACATTGAGTCTGTTGACTCACCCTTCGTGGGCTAACATTTTGCAGGTGACGCATAGTGCTGTGGACTGGGTCGGCAAGGACTGTGAGGTAGCCATGCTCAGCAAATTTTGGGTTTACTTATGGTTGAACTTTTTTTTTTCATTTTCTTTAGTGCGTTATTCTGGGATTTATTTTGGTTTTTAATATGTAAGAAGGCCATTACTTAACTGCTTAATTTTGCGTATTAAATTTTATTTCCATACGATAATCAACAAACAAGTAATTAAATATTTTTCTCAAAGCAACATCAGTGTTTTATCATTCAATCAAACTAACGGTTTTTTTTTCAAAGGAACTCTAAAATCTAACAAACCCTTTTGAGTATGAAAGAAACGATTTTAACAAAATACAAACTCGAATGGCAACTTGGTTTCCAACTCGTTAAAATTTTGACCTGGTTTTGAATTGACTTATTTTATAAGAAGATGAAACAAAATTAAGCTAAGTTTTTCTTAAGGAACATGTCAGATCCGGTCGGGGCTTGTGGGTCGGGTTTGGGGTGTTTCAGTAATTTTTATAAAGTATGAGATAATGGTCAATTTAGTCAATGTGTGTGTTAAACGAGTTGGTTTATCATTATAGATCAAGAAAGACGAAGCCCGGATCGAAACCGAGGCAAGAGCAAGGTGGTGGACTAAACTGCACATCTTTATACTTTTGAGTACCGAGGTAAGTTTAGGCGTAATCAATGCGTTCTACTTATACATTCTTAATGCTAGCTAGTGTGTAGCATGAATGAGAATGATTAAGAACATATGTGGTTCAAATGGAATGAATGTGGTAGATATCATGAATGGATGAGTAAGTAGATATGTTGATGAGTAGTGATAATATTTGATGGTGGGCTAAGTGCGATGCCACCTTAATACTTAACAACTATGGGCTGTGTGCGATACCATAGTTAAGTATATTATTTAGTGGGCTATGTGCGAAACCACTATGAGTACCTCTTGGTAGGCTATGTGCGATACTATCTTATTACCTGATTGTGGTGGGCTGAGTACGAAACCACCGAGTATTTTAGCTGTGTGGATGTATTAGTGTGATAAAATGAAGTGTTGTATTTACGAGTAAATGTGGTATTGAATGCGGGTGCATGTCAATAATTATGAGTATGTGACTCATAATGTTTTGGAAATGTGGTAAGGGATAGAAATAGTAAGCATAATTGTGGATGTGAATTTATTTGGTAGTAAAATGCTAATTTTTATTTAGTTTTGTAACACCCCTTACCCGAAACATTTGCCGGAGTCGAGTATGTGGCATTACTAGACTTGACTACTAATCTGGGGCATAAAAATTTAAAGCTGTCCAACTGCATCATGCTGACTAAATTGACCATAACTCGAGTTACAAAACTCGAAATTTAGATCCATAAATTTTCCTTGAAACTAGACTCATATAAATTTTTACCATAATTTTTACAGAATTTTTCATGTGGCCAATTAGTACAGTTTATTCATCAAAGTTACCCCTATTTCACTGTTTAAGAATTCTGACCTATCTTTACAAAAACTCAGTTATTTCATTGTACAAAATTTCAATAATGTTCTTGTTTATTCCAATAAAAAATATACTCATTAAGGATTCTAAACATGTAAACTATGCTCCATAATTATTTTTGTACAATTTTTAACAATTTTTCCAAGAAGAACAGGGACTCACGAATTCATTCAGGACAAGTCTCACTAAAACTTAAATATCTCATAATATATAACTCCTTTGCCTACTCTGTTTCTTTCATATAAAATAGACACAATAAGCTTTAATTATATATTTTATTAACTTTCTAATTCAATTTATCCTATTTTTGGTGATTTTTCAAAATAACTTCTCTGCTGCTAACTAAAAACTATTACATTGCAAAATATGATTTACTAGTTTATAATCGAACATACCCACATACAACTCATCTTGTCCATGCATTTTAAATCCTTTATGCAAATTAACTTATACCTAAAACATTCACATAATATCCTAATTCAAAGGTTCATTTCAGTAAACATACACTTCCTTACCAAAAACGATTAAACTTCACTAAAAATGCACGAACATTACCAACATAAACCGACATTGTATCAAAAGCACAAAAGCATACTTAACTTAAACTTTAGTCATATTCGCATGGCTATTATATACATGAACCAAAAGTTTTCATCAAACAAAGACAAAGTCTTTCCTATACATGCCTCTATCCAAAACCAAAATGAAAGAGTACCAACATTAGATCGATAGTGTGGTTGACTGTCTTGACGATCCCGTTGAGCGGTAGCTTTACCTAATCTATAAAAGCAGAGGAGAACATTACACACAAATAAGTTTACTAACTTAGTAAGTCCCAAGCTCATAATAATACTACATTCAATTACTTAAACATTTAAATCATTCAACTCAACCATGTTATCATATTAAAATTTCTTTCACCTTTAGCACTACTATTTGAAAACCGAATCTCCATGATAGTACATTCAAGCTCAAACTCGGTCATATAATACTTGTGCACATCAATCGTAATCTCAAATGTACATAACACTGCACTCGTAATATTAGTGAAACTCTAGTAACATTAAACATATCATACCTTACTTACTTACCCGAGCCTTTAACTAGACACATTAGCTACGATTTACCTTGAACAACAATTCGGTTCTCCTTTGTAAAACACATCACCAAAGATAAAGCACGCTAGGCATTAAAGCCCGAAATAAATCACCAAGACAAGGCACTCGCTAGGCACGAAGTCGAATATGTCACCAAGCACTAAGCCCGCTAGGCACCAAGCCCTAATATGGCACTAAGCCGAATATGTCTCAGACTAAGCTAGGCACCAAGCCCGAATATGTCACAGGCACTAAGCTCGCTAGGCTCAAAGCCCGATACAATATTATTATCATCTCATACACATTACGATAATGCTGCCCAAAATAACATAAATCACACATTATTCAAATCACTTTAACATACCAACTCGGTTAAAGATGTAACGACATTTCATTTCAAATTATTATCATCTCATACACATTACAGTAATGCTGCCCAAAATAACATAAATCACACATTATTCACATCATATTAACATGCCAACTTGGTTAAAGATGTAACGACATTTCATTTCAAATTCACTATCCCTTATAATTCACGTATTATATCGAATAACAAACCAAAACACTTATTCACATCACTTTGAATAAAATTCCAACCAATCCATACCAATACTTTCACATTCGGCTAACACAAGGTTTTATACAAAATTCTATTGAATATTATCATTTAACACATTCATAAATAATTCGATAACCTATACTTGCTTAAGGACTTACCTTGGTTGTCGATAGACCGTGCAAATCGGCTATTCGAGAACCTTCGTCTTTCCCAGATCTAAATCCATTTTTCTTTGCTCTTGATCTAAAACACATTAAAATTTAGCTCATTCAAGCACCATTCATCTCAATTTAGTCCCTAAGCATATAAATGGGAAAATTACTATTTTACCCCTAGTATTTCACAACTTTGTAATTTAGTCCAATTTGCATAACACACAAAATACACCAAATTAGCTAAAACTATACAAGGGCCGAATATTCCTAGGGACTTTACAAGTCCTCACATTTCATTTATTTTGCAAATAGGCCCCTCTAAAATTTTATTTTTACAATTTAGCCCTAAATACTCAATTTCATCAAAACTTCCAATGCAAAATATACTAATCTTTTACATATCTTTCATCTAAAATCATCAAATATCAAAACCACATGAACACAACAATGGCGAACATCAAGCATGCTTAGATTCAAAAATTACAACATGGGTGACATGGTTCAAGCAACGATTTCAAAACGTAAAAATTTTTAAAACCGAAATCAAACTAACCTTGAAATCAAGCCTCAAATTGTCAAATTTAAAGAACACAACCCTTTTTTCTTTCTCAACATTCGGCCTTGAGAGAATGAATAATATCATGGCTTTTGTTTATGTTATTTTAACATATAATAAAGAAATTATTAAATTACTAATATAACCTTTAATATAAAATAAAACTAACATATATACTAAGGTTATTTTTGACATAAGCCACCCACTAACTCTAAAATGGGTTATTTACCCTTTTAATGCTTCATATTAAGCCATGCTCAAATAGGCACTTTACACTCTAGTATACCACTTTTACCTTTTACGCGATTAAGTCCTTTTTGTCAAATTCGATACTCAAACGATAAAATTTTTCACTGAAACTTTCACACACATAAATTCATATATAATAAACTCAAAATATAAATATTAAATATTTATCGGGCTCGATTCGTGGTCCCGAAACCACCTTTCCGATTAGGGTCGATTTGGTGCTTATAACTCTCCCCTTAAGGATTTTCGTCCCCAAAATCTTACCATTAAACAACGTCGGATATTGTTGCCTCATTGAATCTTCAGCTCCCACGTTGCCTCTTCAACTCCGTGTCGATTCCATAACACTTTCACTAAGGAAATCTTTTGTTTCTTAACTCTTTCATTTCCGAGCTAAAATACGGATCGGCTTTTCCTCATCGTCATATCGATTGTATCTCAATCTCGACGGAGCAATCACATGTGACGGATCCGATCAGATCTCACGAGCATAGAAACATGAAATACATCGTATCTTTTCTAATTAGAGGGTAGCTTCAATCTATAAGCAACAGCCCAACACGTTCAATGATTTCATACGGTCCAATGAACCTCGGGCTCAACTTGCCTTTCCGCCAAACGGAGCTCTTTCTTCCACGGAGAAACCTTTAAAATACTCGATCTCCAATCGAAATTCAATATCTTTACGCTTCAAATCAAGCATAAGACTTTTGACGATCCGAGCGACTTTCAAATTGTCTCTAATAATAGCTACTTTGCTTCGGTTTCTTTAATCAAATCAACCCGTGTATCTTACTCTCCGAGCTCACCAAAGATAATGGTGTTCGACACTTTCGCCGCATAAGGCTTCATAGGCGCCATTTTGATACTAGATTGAAAGCTATTATTATAAGCAAATTCAATCAAAGGTAGGTATCGTTCCTACGCACCTTCAAACTCGAGAACGCAACATCTCAACATGTCCTCAAGTATCTCGAATAGTTCGCTCAGACCGATGCATACTGCGGATGAAAGGTCAGACTAAAATGTAGTTTAATACCTAAAGCATCTTGCAACTTCTTCCAAAAGCTGCGATGTAAATCTCGGTCTCTCTCATCGACACAATGGAACTTGGTACACCATGCAATCTTACAATTTGCGATACATACAATTCAAGAAGTTTATCAAGTGAAAAGTCATGCGAAACCAAGCACAAAATGAGTGATTTAGTACCTATCAACTATAACCCATACGGCATCTTTCTTACTCGGTGTCATAGGAAGACCGGATACAAAATCTATTGTAATTCTATCCCATTTCCATTTAGGTATCGAGGATTGGTCAAGTAGTCCAGATGGCACTTGATGTTCAAATTGTTACTTTGTCGACAAATTAAGCATTTCAAACAAATTCAGATATATCCCGCTTCATGCCCGACCACCAATAGAACTGTTTCAAATCATTATACATCTTTGTGCTACCCGGATGAATTGATAATCGACCACTATGGGCCTCACTCGAATCACTGTATAAAACCGAGTTTTGAACACACATTCGCTTTTAAAATTCAAGCAAATATTTGCATCAATCTGAAAATCGACTCGCATCTTTTCCACATCGAATTGTCTAGCGATCAAATCTTTATCAACTTTCTATGCATCACAAATTTGCTGAATAAACATCGGTCTTGCTTGTAACTCGGCTATGATCGAACCATCACCAGACATAGCTATCTATGCATTCATTGCACGAAGAGAAAACAATGATTTTTGACTTAACGCATCTGCAACGACGTTAGCCTTTCCCGGATGGTAGTCAATCACCAACTCATAGTCTTTCAACAATTCTAACCATCTGCGTTGTCTCAGATTTAGATCCTTCTGAGTCATTAAATACTTTAGAATTTTATGATCTGAATAAATGTGACATTTCTCGCCAAATAAATAATGACGCCAAATCTTCAGTGCGAACACAATGGCTGCAAGCTCTAAATCATGCGTCGGGTAATTTCTTTCATGTGGCTTCAATTGTCTTGAAGTGTAGGCTACAACTTTGCCTTCCTGCATCAAAACGCAGCCTAAACCATTTAAAGAAGCATCAAAATAAACAACAAATTCTTTACCCGATTCAATTTGAACTAAAATCGAGCTTTATCAAAAGGGCTTTCAGCTGATCAAAACTTTTCTGACACTTTTCTGACCACTCGAACCTAACATCTTTCTGCAATAACTTTGTCAACGGGGTAGCTATCATAGAAAAATCTTTCACAAATCGTCGATAGTAACCCGCAAGTCCCGTAAAACTTCAAATCTCGTAAACATTTTCGGTGGCTTCCAATCAAGTATAGCCGAGATTTTGTTCGGATCAACTCGAATGCCCGATGCTGAAACAACATGTCCCAAAAAGCTGACCTCTTTCATCCAGAACTCACACTTACTAAACTTCGCATACGGTGATGATCTCAAAGTTTGTAGCACTAACTCAAATGTTCAGTGTGTTTAATTTCATCTTTGGAGTAGATCAATATGTCATCAATAAACACCACCACAAATCGATCCAAAACTGCCTAAAACCCGATTCATCAAATCCATAAAAATAAGAAGTGCATTAGTAAGCCCAAAAGGCATAACCAAAAACTCAAAATGTCCGTACCTCGCCCGAATGCGTCTTTGGCACATTTGTATCTCGACTCAAGAATCGATAATAACCCGATCTCAAATCTATTTTGAAAATATTGAAGCCCCTTTCAACTAATCAAACAAATCATCAATCCGAGGTAACGGTACT
Organism: Gossypium rotundifolium; assembly: GCA_025506655.1. Lineage (NCBI taxonomy): Eukaryota > Viridiplantae > Streptophyta > Magnoliopsida > Malvales > Malvaceae > Gossypium > Gossypium rotundifolium. The sequence goes on from CP106727.1 coordinate 73,776,324, forward strand.
TATTCTTTATAGTTACCTTATTCAATTGCCGATAATCAATACACATTCGCATCGCTCCATCTTTCTTTCTCACAAAAGAATGGTGCACCCAAGGAGAGAAACTTGGTCGCAAAGCCCCTATCTGTTAACTCTTGCAACCGTGCTTTCAACTCTTTTAGCTCAAGAGGTGTCATCCGATATGGAGCTATTGAGATCGAGTCGTTCTTGAGCTAATTCAATGCCAAACTCAATCACTCGTCATGGGGTAAACCCGGTAGTTCTTCAGAAACACATCCGAGTATTCACATACAATCGATCTGATTCAATCTATTTCTCAGACAACTTATTATCCAGTACATAAGCCAAATAAGCTTCACACCCTTTTTCTCACATACTTCCGGGCTAACATTGAGGATATAACTATAGAAAATCCACCTAAATCATTGGATTCAATTCTAATGATCTCACCGTTCTGGTGTCTCAAATCAATAAGCTTTCTTTTGCAATTCACCACTGCATCATGCAAAGTTAGCCAGTCCATTCCCAAAATTACATCAAACTCATCGAAAGGCAACAAGATTAAATCGATGGGAAGCAAAATCCCGAATCATCAATAGGAAACTTTTACACACTTTATTAACAAACACACATCTACCCAAAGGGTTGGATACACGAATCACAAACTCGAAGAGACTCAATGGCGAGTCTTATCAATACCGTAGTTTCACATACATATGAATGGGTCGAACCAGATCAATCAATGCAATCACAAGAGTATCATAAAGGGTGAAAGTACCAAGAATGATATTTGGAGAAGCGGCATCCTCCTAGCTCGAGTAACATAAGCTCTAGCTGGAGCTCTAGCCTTAGATCGAATCTTTGTGTTCTTCGTCCCTCTCGACTACCACCTACATTGCCGTAATGCCGGGTGGTGCGCCCTGCATCGATGTAATCGCTTCGGTCTAGAGTTCTGTAACAGATTCGCTTTCGACTAACATCGGGCACTCTCGAATAAGATGGTCTCAAGATCCACATTTAAAACAGACCGATCACGAACTCTACAACTCCCGTAATGCCATTTTCCACAATGTTTGCATTCAACTCGATTCGTGGAACATTATCAACACCGCCATCGAGGTAGCTCGGGAGCCCACGGAAGGTCGATCATGTCTAGGTGAATCAAGTAGTTTTATGTCGGTGAAGTCATCTCTAAACTTCTTAAATGTGGAATGGAAATTCCTACCCGACGGTCTTTTACGAGTGTCTCTAGCTTACATCTCGGCCTTTCTTTTCTCTTTCCCAAGCTCTTGGCTTTGCAAGCTCGCCGACTAGTGTCACAAACTCTTTGATCTCAAGAATGCCAACTAGCAACTTTAAATCTTCATTCAAACCGTCTTCAAACCATTTGCACATAATGGCTTGTTGATACACACTCCGAGCATATCGGCTCAATCGACAAATTTTGCTCATATTCACCACGGTCATTTTCCCTGCTTCAATTCAAGAAATTCTTTTCGCTTCGGTCGATGAACCTCTAATCGATATATTTCTTGCGAATTCATTCGAAGAAATCCCATGTCACTTTTTCTTTTGGAACCACCGATACTAGTGTATTCCACCGGTGATAGGCGGTGTCCGAAATAAGGATATAGCACATTTCAAACTTTAAATCTGAGTGCGGGATAGCTCTTCAAGCACCGAATAGTGTTATCAAGCCACATTTCAGCTCGATCGCATCATCATCATCATTAGCCTTGAATTCCTCGGCCCCAAATTTCTTGATTTTATCAACAGGGGCCTACTAGATCTCATTGGATCTATCATCGAAGTCTGTGAAGGTACCGGAGTTGGATTATTCGGGGTGGAGGTTGTTGTACAATAGGATTATTCTCGAACAAATTGGGTAAACCATTCATTCATCATTTGGTAGAAGGATTGTTTAGCTCTCCCTCTTGGTTACCCGTGAATCGGTTGAGAGTCTAATGGTGCTGATCCATGTGCGAGACCAGGCACAATACTCTCCACATCATCACCATGACTCTATCGGGATCTAATCCATTTACTATATTAAATACAATTGAAATCGTCAAGTCACCACACTATCACATATAAAATTCAGAGGCATGTATAGCTAGACTCTTACGTACTATGGTAGTCCTAGAACCGACTAAACCGTAGCTCTAATACCAATCAAATGTAACACCCTTACCCAAACCTTTGCTTGAGTCGAGTATGTGGCATTACTAGACTTGACTACTAATCTGGGCATAAAATTTAAAGCTGTCCAACTGCATCATGCTTACTAAATTGACCATAACTCGAGTTACAAAACTCAAAATTTAGATCCGTAAATTTTCCTTGAAACTAGACTCATATAAATTTTTACCATAATTTTTCCATAATTTTTAATATGGCCAATTAGTACAGTTTATTCATCAAAGTTACCCCTATTTCACTGTTTGAGAATTCTGACCTATCTTTACAAAAACTAAGTTATTTCATTGTACAAAATTTCAATAATGTTATTGTTTATTCCAATCAAAATAGACTCATTAAGGATTCTAAACATGTAAACTATGCTCCATAATTATTTTTGTACAATTTTAACAATTTTTCCAAGACAGAACAGGGACTCACGAATTCATTCAGGACAAGTCTCACTAAAACTTAAATATCTCATAATATATAATTCCTTTGCCTACTCTGTTTCTTTCATATAAAAATAGACACAATAAGATTTAATTATATATTTTATTCACTTTCTAATTCAATTTATCCTATTTTTGGTGATTTTTCAAAATAACTTCTCTGCTGCTAACTAAAACTATTTCATTGCAAAATATGATTTACTAGTTTATAATCGAACATACCCACATACAACTCATACTGTCCATGCATTTTAAATCCTTTATGCAAATTAACTTATACCTAAAACATTCACATAATATCCTAATTCAAAGGTTCATTTCGTAAACATACACTTCCTTACCAAAAACGATTAAACTTGACTAAAATGCACTAACATTACCAACATAAACCGACATTGTATCAAAAGCACAAAAGCATACTTAACTAAAACTTTAGCCATATTCGCATGGCTATTATATACATGAACCAAAAGTTTTCATCAAACAAAGACAAAGTCTTTTCTATACATGCCTCTATCCAAAAACCAAAATGAAAGAGTACCAACATTAGATCGGTAGTGTGGTTGACTGTCTTGACGATCCCGCTGAGCGGTAGCTTTTACCTAATCTATAAAAGCAGGAGAACATTACACACAAATAAGTTTACTAACTTAGTAAGTCCTAAGCTCATAATAATACTACATTCAATTACTTAAACATTTAAATCATTCAACTCAACCATGTTATCATATTAAAATTTCTTTCACCTTTAGCACTACTATTTGAAAACCGAATCTCCATGATAGTACATTCAAGCTCAAACTCAGTCATATAATACTTGTGCACATCAATCGTAATCTCAAATGTACATAACACTGTACTCGTAATATTAGTGAAACTCTAGTAACATTAAACATATCATACCTTACTTACTTACCTGAGCCTTTAACTAGACACATTAGCTACGATTTACCTTGAACAACAATTCGGTTCTCCTTTGTAAACACATCAAGCATAAAGCCCGCTAGGCATTAAAGCCCGAAATAAATAAATCAAGCACAAGGCACAAGGCACGAAGCCGAATAGGCACTAAGCTCTAGGCACCAAGCCCGAATATGGTCAAGCCCGAATATGTCACTAAGACTAAGCACGCTAGGCACCAAGCCCGAATATGTCACCTAAGCACTAAGCACTGCTAGGCTCAAAGCCCGATACAATATTATTATCATCTCATACACATTACTGATAATGCTGCCCAAAATAACATAAATCACACATTATTCAAATCACTTTAACATACCAACTCGGTTAAAGATGTAACGACATTTCATTTCAAATAATTATCATCTCATACACATTACAGTAATGCTGCCCAAAATAACCTAAATCACACATTATTCACATCATATTAACATGCCAACTCGGTTAAAGATGTAACGACATTTCATTTCAAATTCACTATCACTTATAATTCACGTATTATATTGAATAACAAACCAAAACACTTATTCACATCACTTTGAATAAAATTCCAACCAATCCATACCAATACTTTCACATTCGCTAACACAAGGTTTTATACAAAATTCTATTGAATACTATCATTTAACACATTCATAAATAATTCGATAACCTATACTTGCTTAAGGACTTACCTTGGTTGTCGATAGACCAGGTGCAAATCGGCTATTCGAGAACCTTCGCTTTCCAGATCTAAATCCATTTTTCTTTGCTCTTGATCTAAAACACATTAAAATTTAGCTCATTCAAGCACCATTCATCTCAATTTAGTCCCTAAGCATATAAATGGGCAAATTACTATTTTACCCCTAGTATTTCACAACTTTGTAATTTAGTCCAATTTGCATAACACACAAAATACACCAAATTAGCTAAAACTATACAAGGGCCGAATATTCCTATGGACTTTACAAGTCCTCACATTTCATTTATTTCGCAAATAAGCCCCACTAAAATTTTATTTTTACAATTTAGCCCTAAATACTCAATTTCATCAAAACTTCCAATGCAAAACATACTAATCTTTTACATATCTTTCATCTAAAATCATCAAATATCAAAACCACATGAACACAACAATGGCGAACATCAAGCATGCTTAGATTCAAAAATTACATCATGGGTGATTACGATTTCAAGCAACGATTTCAAAAACGTAAAATTATTAAAAACCGAAATCAAACTAACCTTGAAATCAAGCCTCAAATTGCCGAAATTTAAAGAACACAACCCTTTTTTTTCTTTCTCAACATTCGGCCTTGAGAGAATGAATAATATCATGGCTTTTGTTTATGTTATTTTAACATATAATAAAGAAATTATTAAATTACTAATATAACCTTTAATATAAAATCAAACTAACATATATACTAAGGTTATTTTTGACATAAGCCACCCACTAACTCTAAAATGGGTTATTTACCCTTTTAATGCTTCATATTAGAAGCCATGCTCAAATAGGCACTTTACACTCTAGTATGCCACTTTTACCTTTTACGCGATTAAGTCCTTTTTGTCAAATTCGATACTCAAACGATAAAATTTTTCAACGAAACTTTCACACACATAAATTCATATATAATAAACTCAAAATATAAATATTAAATATTTATCGGGCTCAAATTCGTGGTCCCAAAACCACCTTTCCGATGAGGGTCAGATTTGGTCTGTTACAAGTTTATACTAGAATGCTTAAATTATTTATGTGTAAACTTACTAAGCTCAAGGCTTACTCCTTTTCTTTCCCTTGTCTTATAGAGAAAGAGGGTTGAATCGAGATACGTGGACTAATCAGAAGATCGCCCACACTATCAGCTCACTCCGGTACATTAGACTAAATGTTTTGTATATGGCATGTATAGGGGCTAGACAAGTTAGTGAATTTTGTTGTAAATGGCTAAGATGTGTTAGCCTATAGATTATCTATTTTGTATAATGCCATAGTTGTTGGCTATTTTATTATATGAAAAGATGTAGTTATCCATGTAAGATTGTGTTTGAATTTGAGTTGATTATGGATGTGTTGTTTGAGTATATGTTGTAAGAACTTGAGGAGTGAAAAGAACTTGGCAATTAGCTTTGTTCTTGTCCATGTTGTTAGACACATGAGCGTGTGCCTTGGCCGTGTCTCTTTGATTGATTCGAGTAGTATAGGCCACGGGCTAGCCACACGGGCGTGTGTCTAGACTTCAGGCCGTGTGGTGAAGTCAGTGTTCACCACGGGTGGTACGCACGGGCGTGTGCCCTAGCCGTGGGACATTGGAAGAATGCTTGGGTTTTCATGCACGGGTTGAGGGCATGGGCGCGTGTGACATCACACGAGCGTGTCTCACCTCACACGGGTGTGTAGTCCCTATTTAAGTGAAGAAATTTTTAAAATCACAAAAGTTTTCGAAAGGGTCTCGAGAGTCTTGCGTGTGTGAGTGAGGCCTCGTAAGTCGAGATTGAGGTTGTAGATATGACTTAAGAGAGTAATCGATGAGCCTAAGTGGCGATCATATAGTTTTAATCTGGTAATGCCTCAGACCCGGTTCCGGCATGGATTACGGGTAAGGGGTGTTACATTGTACCTGATTCCTGTTATTATTATTGTTCTGAGATAGAATTCGTGTATTGGGTAACCTAGAGTTTGTACAGAAGTTTTGTATGAGACTCAGTAGTATCTCGTCGATTCATCCAAGAATAATAAAATGTGCAGCTATAGGAGTAGATGTTCTGGTGATTGAGTATGTATCACGATATAATTTACTTTATGTTCAGATGTCTATTTGCTAGCAAGTAAACCAAAATCAAGTACATGTAGGACTAATATAGTCAGTGATGGTAAGGGAGTGATGATGAGATAGAGTTACCATAGATTTTATATCGGGATTGTCATTATCCCTAAAAAGTAAGATGTTAATTGGTTTATGGCTGATCATTTGACAAAGAAAGATCCGTATGATCATTTCATTATGTACAGGTTTCTTATTTGATAGATTAGCCGAGTAATATGTTTCTGAGGTTATTTGCTTATGCAGAGTACCAGTTCCATTATGTCAGATAGAGATCCGAAAGTTACATCGCAATTATGGAATGAGCCATAGGGAACTTTGAGTATGCAGTTGCATTTTGGCACAGTAATTTTTTTTTTTATATCAATGATAAGTCTAAGAGGGTAGTTCAGATTTTGACGGTGTACTCCGGCACTGTGTGCTAAAGTTTAAAGGATATTGGAAAGAGATATATAAGATTAATTTGATTTGTAATTCTTAGAAGATTAGTGAAAGTGTTTCAGGAGAGTTGAAAGCAACTTCTTCTGGTAAGATTTTCGGGGACGAAAATCCCTAAAGAGGGGGAGAATTGTAATAGCCTGATTTTGGGCCTAGTCAGAACAGTGGTTTTGGAGCCACAAATCCGATGAGAAAAAAATCTTGTTCTTATTATATTTTTATAGTCTACAATTTCACGGAAAGATTCCGTGAAAATTTCGTTTGAAAATTTCGACGTTTGGGCACTCAATTTAGTCAAAAGGACTAAATTGTAAAAAGTACAAAAGTTGAGTTCCACATGTTAGAGGTGTCCAATTTCTATGAAATTTTAAATTGGGGGACCTTAAATGGAAATTAGACCATTGTTTAAATTGTTGGACAAAAATGGACATTAGATAAGTGAAATAGGATATTTTTAAGTTAGGGGCATTTTGGTAATTTGGTAATTAAATGGACTGAAAGACAAAATAAAAGCCAAAAACCTTTGTCCATCTTCTTCCTTGGCCGAATTCAGCATGGGGGAAGTCATGGCTAAGTTTTTCAAGCTTTCAAGCTCAATAAGATTAAAGAAAACGAGGTTCGGACTTAGAACGGGGGGAAAACGAGTAATTGATGATTAGATCTCTTCTTGACATTTTGGTATCGAGGTAAGTTTGTGTGAAATTAAAGCTGCATAGTGTTTTTATATTTTTAATTTCTAGATATTATGTGAAATGAATATTATTTCTATAAAATCGACTAATGATGCCTCGATGAGAGTATTATGAAATTATGTTAAATTGAAGTCCCGGTTGAACATTCGGAATAACAAGGACACTAATGTCACAACATGAGATAAGGAAGGTCCCGTATAAGACCATGTCTAGGACATGGAATCAGTACCGAACGTAGATCACGTATAAGACCATGTCTGGGACATGGCATCAGTATCGAATAAGGAAGGTCCCGTATAAGACCATCTCTGGGACATGGCTTCAGCACCAAAGGAAGATCTCGTGTAAGACCATATCTGGGATATGGCATCGACATCTATGTACGATCTCGTATAACATGGCATTGACATCGAGTTAAGAGATCCCGTGTAAGACCATATCTAGGATATGGCATCGGCATCAAGAGGTGATCCCATGTAAGACCATATCTGGGATATGACATTGGCATCGTGGTGCATGTATGATGAGATGAGTATCCTCCGATATTCCGAGTAGTTCGACGGAAGAAGAGCTAAGTTTATGCATCAATGAGAAAGAGCTAAGTCCATGCTTATGATTTAAGAATATGTGGGAAATGTGGATTGTGATCATGTGTGAGGCTTTTAAGCCAAATTAAATTGAGAAATGAAATGTCCCAGTTTTTGTTGTTGATGTGTAAGTTAAATTGGCCAATGAATGGCGTAAATATTTGATGATGACTAGCTATTGGCGTGGCTAACTATGTATATGCTTTAGTATTATAAGTGTGTAAATGAGAATTAATACAAAGAAAACATGATAGAGTAAAATTAGCAATAAAACAATTTGGACAGCAGCAGTTGAATCAGTTTGAAAATTCACCAAAAATGGTGGAAATTGAACTAGAAGTTGAATAAGATATTAAATTCAATCTTATTGAGTAGATTTTCACATAAAAGAGACGGTGTAAGCAGAAGGATTTTAGATTATGAGATATTAGAATTTTTATAATACAGGGTCAGAACAATTTTGAAATCCCCTGTTCTGACTTTGGAAATTCATTAAAAATTGTACAAAAATAATAAAGGAATAAAATTTATATGCTTGAATTTATTAATGAGTATATTTTCAACAAAAAACAATGAGATCATCTTTAGAGTTATTTTCAATGATAAATTAATTTTTTAGTGAAGAGGGGTTAGAACTGTCAGATAGCAAAATAGGGGAAACTTTAAAGAATAAAATGTACTGATTGACTAAACTAAAAATTTTGTAAATTTTATGGTAAGAAGATATGTGAGTATAGATTCAAGAAAAATTACCGGATCTTAATTTGGAGTTTCGTAGCTTCGGATAAAAATAATTTAGTGGTTGTAACTCGAGTAGACAAATTAGGATGAACATAAGTGAATTGAGAAATTTTATGCAATAATGATGGCATTATCTTGAGAACTCAAAATAAGGATTGTTTAAAGCATGGTAATGAATTGTTTATTATTTAGATACATACTTACTAAGTTTTATACCTTACTCCCCTTCCTTTGTCATATCATGTAGGGCTTTATACTAGCTCGGGTTGGAGATCGCCGAAGATGCTATCACACTATCAAGCTATCATGTTGGGTATAAGTGAATGCAAAACCTTTTGAGTCTATGGCATATATAGGGACTTAGTCAATTGTGTATGTGTCATTTTATTTGGCCAAATGTGTTGGTTCATATTGGTTAATGAGTTGTAATGCCTATTTATACGTGTGTGCTCATAGTAAAGGTTTTATGTGTGTTTGGGATGGATGGATTGAAGATGTGTTTAAGTATGTGCAAATGAGGGTGCCAAATAGTCTGCAAAATATCCATTTTCTTGGCAACGTGGGTAGAGACACGACCGTGTGTCTCAGCCGTGTAGAGAACACGACCCCGGGACATGGGCGTGTGCCCAGGGCGTGTGAAGTCTGCATTTACTTTTCAAAATTTAATTCGCCACACGGCCTAAGCACACGAGTGTGTGACTTGGCAGTGTAACCCAATTATGTTGATGACATCATAAACATAGAGCCACATGGGCTAAGGACATGGGCATGTGTGATGACACGGCCTACCCACATGGGCGTGTGCCAAGCCACACGGACGTATGACCCCTGTTTTGATGAAAAATTTTCTAAGTCTTCTTAAAGTTTCCTAAGTTCTCGATTTAGTCCCAAACAGTTCTCAATGTATGTTTTGGGCCTTGTGGGCCCATTTAGGGGCGATTTGCATGTGAATGAGGTATGTTAAATTGAATGAAATTTTATATTCGATTTTGTATAAAGGTTTTTGTTTACGTTCGGTAATGCCTCGTATCCTGTCCCGATGTCAGACACGGATAAGGGGTGTTACTAGAAGAGCCTTAGGGTCATGAGTTATGTTGAATTGAGTTGTTATAAGTATGATTGCTATGTAAGGTGGCATTTGGCTCGGAATATAGCCTTTTTAATGTCCACACGGGTAGACACATGGGCATGTGTCTAGGCTGTGTGTGACACACGGTTAGCCCCATGGGTGTGTTGATCGGCCATGTGTCCTCTTGCATGCTAGATTTACAAGTCAGTATGCTCACTAGTAAACACACAGGTAGAGACAAGACTGTGTGTCTCAGCCATGTGGGAGGCACGGCTGTGGACATAGGCGTGTGCCTAGGCCGTGTGAACTTTGCACCTAAAATTTGGAATTTAATTAGACACACGGTCTAAGGACACAGGCATGTGCCTTGGACGTGTGACCATGGTGAGGTGATGACGTCATAAACAGAATGCCATAGTTTTGGCACACGGGCGTGTCGAGGCCATGTGAGGGACACGGGCCAGGGACATGGGCGTGTGTCTGGCCATGTAAAAACCTTGTAGGTTTGAATTAGAAAATAATTTCCACACGGGTTAGGGACATGGGCGTGTGTGACCACACGGCCTACCCACACAGGCGTGCCCCATATCACACGGGCGTGTGGCCCCTGTTTAGGCAAGAATTTTTTAAGTGCGTAAAAGTTTTCGGTTTAATTTTGAAACCTTCCAAATGTATATTTAAGGCCTCGTAGGCCCATGATAAGGATGTTATGCATATGAATGAGAAGTTTCAAGTTGGGAGTGAATTTTTAAAGCCAAAAGTTGTATGTACAAGCAAGTTTAGTCTGGTAATGCCTCATACCTGGTTCTGGAGTGGAGTGGGTAAGGGGTGTTACATTTAGTGGTATCACAGCTACGGTTTAGTTGATTCTCAGACTAACGTAGCGTAAGTATGAGTCTAGCTATACATGCCATACGTAAGAGTATTTGTGTAATGATAGTGTGACGGCTCCTGATGATTTGAATTGTGTCTTTATATAGAATATGGATCCTGATCCTGATCCTGACCGAACTGCAGCAGATGATGCTGCGAGTAATGCGCCAGCTCCAACGCAAGGGACCGTGCCAGTAGAGAGTAGACTCGAGACTATGGGTCAGGAAAAAGAGGCTCAAGAAGCCTTTCTTCATATGATGAGCAACTGGTACACTAAGTACATTCGAGCAAATCCTAACGCTTAACCCCCTCCACCCCCACCTATTCCTCAGCTTTCTCTTGTAGCTCCTTAAGTGGTTGAGGTAGTAATAAGAGAAAGGCTTCCGGTCGATAAGATCCAGAAACAAGGAGTAGAGGAATTTCGGGCTAGTAAAGACGATGATCTAGAAAGGGCAGAATTTTGGCTTAAGAATACCATCAGGGTATTCGATGAGTTGTCATGCACACCTGATGAGTGCATGAAGTGTGTAGTATCTCTTTTGAGAGATTCGACCTATCAGTAGTGGAACACCCTTGTGTCAATGGTACCAAGGGAGAGAGTTAACTGGGAATTCTTTCAAGAGGAATTCCGGAAGAAGTACATTAGCCAAAGGTTCATCAACCAGAAAAGAAAAGAGTTTTTGGATTTAAAGCAAGGTCGAATGACAAGTGGTGAATATGAACGTGAATTCGTAAGACTTAGTAAGTATGCCCAGGAGTGCGTGTCTACCGAGGCTATTATGTACAAGAGGTTCGAGGACAGTTTAAATAAGGATATCTGTTTATATGTCGGAGTTCTCGAACTAAAAGAATTTGGGGTGTTGGTAGATAGAGCTTGTAAGGCTGAAGAGTTGGCCAAAGAGAAAAAGAAGAGCTGAGATTGAGTCCTATTGTAACACCCCAAACCCGGCCCAAAACACCACGGCCGAATCCAGAATGTCACTGGAGTAGTTGCTAAATAGAAGAATTTAATTTGGAAGTAAAAACAACTTAGGGGTTTTAAAACAAAGGTCTTAAATACGTTTAAGTCGGTATTTGGAAACGGAAGGTCCGTGGGAAACGAGTTGTTTATGAGAAATTCGGACTTAAAAACTTTATTTCGATGTTTGAGTCATAAAAGCTTTATAGTTATTTTTAGTTAATATTTTAATAGAAACTCCAACTTAAAACCATAAATAAAATCCCAAAACAATTGAAGTGGCCTTATTACAATAAAATCTATTCCAAAAAGTACTTGAAAATCTAAAATATAAACTTAAAGAAATAAAAGCAGCTTCTGCATGGCCACCTCGAGTCCCCTCCAGCTCAGTCCAAGAATCATGTATACCTGCATTGTTTTAGGAAAATAGAGTGAGTCAAACCGACTCAGTGTGCAATTATTCCACATGTTTCCACAAATGGGCTTGGCCCACAACCAAACTAATCCACATACCACACATAAAGATGCAACATATTAACCCACCCCAACCTAGTATCCAACCGCTACACACCCCCGTATTCTGCCACCACACACCAGAGGATTACTAAATCGACCCTCCATTCGCTACACACCTCTTTAGCAGTCATGCTGCTCAAAGTTCATTTAGTGGTCTAGCCACTGATCCACGTGATTAAATCACAATTATCCACACTGTGACTCAAGGTCATCACCAATCCACAATGAGGCATGAAGCCAACATCAAACCACGATGTAGCTCAAGGCTAACATCAACCACGTACATAAATGTACACCCTTTCCTTCTTTAAACATATCCCGATCCCATGCACATATAGTACATATTATGATGCACATACAGTACATATTATGATGAAATGACAATATAAACATTATGAACCTATCAATCATGCATACATAACATGCTTACCACAATTTTATATACATATATCCATCCAAAATTTCAATATCAGAAAGTTACTAACCTGGTACCGGATTACCCCATTATGGGTAGTAGCATCACCACAGCCACTATTTCGGCTATCACACATAATTCATATTATAATTAAAGTAAATACGCAAACAGTGTGTTAATTACACACCTGAGAACCTGAAGCACTAAACTATCGACCTCCCTAACGTCCTCACTCAAAGAGATCACAGTGATCTGCTTCTCAATGTCGGATGTTCGCCCACAGCCCAGAGGCCAATCCCGAACTGCTGAAACCGACTTTCTTAAACTTAGGGGTAGGGACTATATGTCTGACCCCTTTCTCCACTTGGCTGATATTGGGTTCCATCGAATAACAACTTAATCAGAATACCCGAGTTGACACACGTTAAATCAAAATGATTAGCAAGGCTTAACGAATACTAGAGTGGAATCTTCCTTATCGAAATCGACCAATTCCCGGAGCTACACACTTGAACCTACAAGTCTGCCAAAATCCCTACATAAGCCATGTTAGATTCAGCTCTAACGCCAAATGAACACATGAAATGGCATTCGGCCTAACGATTACTGCCTAACACAGATGGCCTACCACACCCTCCATACCTTTAATCAAATCTCGAGAGATCCCTAGCACCCTTAACGTTGGCTAAAAGTAGAAGTCCCGAAACCTAGCCCTCCATAGATTCGGCCATACAAGAAATAGGGTTAACTTTTGGTCTCGGCAACCAAAGAAATAAAAAGAAAGATTAAAGAAGAAGAGAGCCCTTACCACCACTAATCGATTGGAACTTAGTAACTAAGAGAGACGGCACTCCTGAGGTGCGGATGACTAGAAGTTTAGGCTATAGCTTAGCAGATTGGAGAAGATTATTCGGCTATAACAAAGAAAGGAGAGATGAGTTGTTCGGCTTTTGAAAATGAAGTACTTGATGAAAATAAGGAAAAGGGTTATGGTTTATGATGTTTTGGCAATGGTGATAAATGAAGAGAAAGATTCGGCCTTGGGAGAAAAAGAGGAGAAAAGAGGGTTGTCAAAAGAAAGAAAAGAAGAAAAAGTGGTAGAAGAAAAAGTGGTAGAGAATTCGGCTTTGGTGAAATGCAAAGAAAATAAGGTGAATGCTCCCAAATGGCTATCAAAATTCGGCTCCCCCCTTCTTAGGCTCAAAACCGAATGCTTCCCCTCTCAACCCTTCAAGAATTAGGCTATCATCCAACTAGCCAACACCCTCCATGTTTTTCTACTAAATTCCCTCTACCACACTCATTCAAATGAGTTTGACTCATTCAAACCCCTCAATTAACTCTCCACCACCTATTCAAAAAAACTTGACCAAGTCCACTTCCACCTTCCAAGTGCCCATGCCGTCCCTAACACCTCCCCTTTAGACGCAAACACCAAATAAAAAAACAAAGCTCCCTTGCAGCTGGCGTGATTTGAACCTCTCCCCCCTTGGACCCCTTGTGACGCAAACCCAAAGCACCCTAGGTAGCGTCTCTTGCCACTCCACCACCTCTTTTCTTTGTGCCATAAACCCCCCATAAACCTCTTAAGGCCTAACGCCACTAGCTTTCTTTTCAAAACCTAGAACCAAAATTTTACTAAGGCTTCTACCTAACCCCAAGGTTTCTCGAAGCCCCCATACGCACTCAAACAAAATATAGAGCATACTAGCACATAAATATGACTTAAAATGCAAGACCCTAAATCCCAGATGTTACACCTGTAACTCGAGAACGAGGCAACTGAGTAAGTCATACCAATCTTCATCTAAGAAATCAAGGGTTTTTGCTACTCGATTAGCTGCTTCTGTCGAGTTTTGAAATCGAAATAAGGGAAAACAATTCTTAGGGTCTAAGGCTCAGACTACTACGGTTGCTAGTGTTGGCAATGCCCGACCTAGTAGACTAAAATGCCAGCTGTGTGGCAGACGTCACCCCGAAGAATGTCGAGCAAATGGGAAAGCTTGTTTCAAGTGTGGATATTTAGACCACTTTAATAGAGATTGCCCTGAGGCAGGTGAGAAAGAGAAACCTCAGGACACAAGACCGGGAAGTGCCATTAGAGGAAGACCACAATGAAACTCGAAAACTAAGATGAGTAGTAAGAATTTATCTAGAGAGTAGACTACAAGAGTTGAGGGCAGAGCACCGGCGAGAATGTATGCCATTCGTGCTCGCGAAGAAGCGCCCTCCCCTAACGTGATCACGGGTACATTTTCTCTCTATGATATTCATGTTATAGCTTTAATTGATCTGGGATGTACCCACTCGTAAATTTGTATAAAATTAGTCTCTAGCATGAGCATGCCTATAGAGTCTACTGATTTTGTAATAAGAGTGTCAAATCCCCTAGGCAAATATTTGTTGGTTGAGAGAGTATGTAAAAACTACCCTTTGATGATTAGGGGTCATTATTTTCCTGCTAATCTCATGTTATTACCGTTTGGCGAGTTCAATGTCATCCTTGGGATAGATTGGTTTGTTACTCATGATGCGATTGTGAATTGTGGAAAGAAGTTTATTGAGTTAAAATGTTAAAATAGGGATCTTATTCGTGTTGAATCAGATAAGCAAGACAGATCACCAGTAGTGATATCTTCCTTGTTGACTCAGAAGTATTTAAGGAAAGGGTACGAAGCTTACATTGCATTTGTGATGAATACAAGAGAAACTGGGTTAAGAATCGAATCAGTGCCCATAGTATGTGAATACCCAGATGTTTTCCCGGAGGAATTGCCAGGGCTACCTCCGGTTAGAGAGATTGAATTTGGGATTGAGCTAACTCTTGGTATTGCCCCCATTTCTACCGCTCCATATAGAATGGCTCCAACTGAGCTAAAAGAATTGAAAGCACAGTTGTAAAAATTAACGGATAAAGGCTTGCAAGACCAATTTTTTCTCCATGGGGTGATCCCGTATTATTTGTAAAGAAGAAAGATGGTTCCATGAGATTATGCATAGATTATCGACAACTCAACAAGGTAACTGTGAAGAACAAGTACTCGTTGCCAATAATCGATGATTTGTTTGATCAATTGAAGGGAGCCATAGTGTTTTCCAAGATAGACTTAAGTTCTGGATATTATCAGTTGAGAGTCAAGGACTCGGATGCCGAAAACTGCATTTCGGACTAGGTATGGCCACTATGAATTTTTGGTCATGCCTTTTGGTTTAACAAATGCCCCTGCCATTTTCATGGATTTGATGAATCGTATTTTTGACCGTATTTGGATAAATTTTTCATGGTCTTCATTGATGATATATTGATCTACTCTTAGGATGAAGACGAGCATGCCGAGCATTTGAGAATGATTTTGCAAATTTTGAGAGATAAACAATTATATGCCAAGTTTAGAAAAAGTGAATTTTGTCTTAAAGAAGTTGGATTTTGGGGGCATATCATTTCGAAAGATGGAATCAGAGTCGATTTGAATAAGATCTCAGTAATTGTAGATTGGAAACCACCAAGGAACATAATCGAGGTTAGGAGTTTTCTGGGCTTATCAGGCTATTATAGACATTTTTTTAAGGGATTTTCTATGATAGCTACTTCGATAACGAGGTTGCTACAAAAGGATGTAAGGTTTGAATGGACAGAAAAGTGCCAACAAAGTTTTGAGAAACTAAAGGCGATGTTGACTGAGGCTCCTGTTTTGGTGCAACTTGGGCCGGGAAAAGAATTTATGGTTTACAGTGATGCATCCATGAACGGATTGGGTTGCGTACTTATGTAAGGGGGCAAGGTGATTGCATATGCTTCTAGACAATTAAAGTCGCATGAGAAGAATTATCTGACACATGAGTTGGAGTTAGTCGCAATCGTATTTGCGTTAAAGATTTGGAGACACCATTTGTATGGTGAGAGATGTCGAATGTTCACAGATCATAAGAGCTTGAAGTACCTGATGATTCAAAAGGAATTGAATTTGAGGCAACGAAAATGGCTAGAGCTAATAAAGGACTATGAGCTAGTGATTGACTATCATCTGGGAAAGGAGAACGTGGTCGCCAATGCTTTGAGTAGAAAATCTTTGTTTGCGCTGAGAGCCATGAACACACAGATGACTTTTTCTGAAGATGGTTCTATTCTAGCTGAGTTGAGGGCTAGACTATTGTTTCTTCAAGAGATTTGTGAAGCTTAGAAAGGTGACAGTGAATTGTAAGCCAAAAGAATTCAATGTGAGTCAAATGTTGAGTCGAACTTTCAGGTAAGTCCTGATAGATGCATGATGTTTTGAAATAGGGTCTGTGTACCCAGAAATGATGAGCTTATTCGTAATATACTACATGAAGCACATAGTGGATGTTTGTCTGTACATCCAGGCAGCACGAAGATGTACAACGACTTGAGGAAGTGGTATTGGTGGCCGAGTATGAAGAAAGACATTTCTGAGTTTGTATCGAGATGCCTAATTTTTCAACAACTGAAAGCTGAACACCAAGTACCTTGGGTCTACTTCAACCTATTATAGTTCCCGAGTGGAAATAGGACCGTATTACTATGGACTTCGTGGCGGGTTTACCGTTATCACTGATGAAGAAAGATGCTGTATGGGTTGTAGTCGATATACTTACGAAGTCAGCCCATTTCATACTAGTACAAGTCAATTATTCTCTTGATAAATTAGCGAATTTATATGTGTCAGATATAGTAAGACTTCATGGAGTACCATTGTCGATTATTTTGGATAGAGATCCGAGATTCATGTCACGATTTTGGAAAAAGTTGCAAGAGGCTTTAGGCACAAAATTGAGTTTCAGTACAGCTTTCCATCCGCATATCGATGGGCAGTCAGAGAGAGTAATATGGATACAAATACTTACTGTTGGTAGAATTTGCCTACAATAAGAGTTTTGAGTCAAGTTTGAATATGGCACCTTATGAGGCATTGTAAGGGTGTAAGTGCCGAACACCAAATTATCGGGGTCGATTTGGTTAGAGAGATTGAAGAGAAAGTAAAGGTGATACATGAATGTTTGAAAATAGCCTTAGATAGACAAAAGTCTTATTCAGATTTAAAAAGGAAAGAGATTAAGTTCCAAGTAGGAGATAAAGTGTTTCTGAAAGTATCACCATGAGGAAAAGTCTTCAGATTTGGTCGAAATGCAAATTGAGTCTGCGTTTTATCGGACCATATGAAGCTACCGAGAGGATAGGACCGGTAGCTTATCATTTGGCCTTGCCATCTGAGCTGGAAAAGATTCACAATGTCTTCCACGTGTCCATGTTACGCCGATACAGTTCAGACCCTTCACATGTGATAGTACCAACAGAGGTAAAAATTCAACCGGACTTGACTTATGGTGAAGAGCTGGTTAAGGTTTTGGCACGAGAGGTCAAACAACTGAGAAACAAAAGTATAGCCCTTGTTAAAGAGTTATGACAGAGACATGGAATAGAAGAGACTACTTGAGAGCCTGAAGAGACCATGAGAAACCAATATCCCAACCTTTTTACCGGTAAGATTTTTGAGGACGAAAATCCTTAAGGGGGAGAATTGTAACAGCCCGATTTAGGGGGCTAGTCGAAACAGTGCTTTCAGAATCACTAAATCGAAGAAAATTATTTTTATGTTATTTTATGAGTTAGAGCATGATTATATAGGTAAATAAAAATTTTGGTGCTTTAATTTTAACGATTTTAAGCTTTATCACTTAAAAGGACTAAATAGCATAAAGTACGAAAGTTCTAATTTATAAGTTAAGGGTGTCAAATAGCTATGGAATATTAATTGGAGGCCGTTAAAGGGCAATTAGCCCCTTAAATGAAGGTTGGCCAGCCATAGGGGACAATAGAGGTCAAAATTTGGTCAAGTAGGTGGATTAGGTGGACTAAATTGGAATTTTATAATAAAATAAAGAAAGAAAAGATATCATCTTTTCTTCTTCATTCCTCCATCTAAAATTAGCAACAAATAGGGGCTTGAAATCTTCAAAAATTTCGCACACTATTCTCTTTACAAGTAAGTGTTCTAGTGATCATTTCTTGATAAAAATTGTACTTTTGGAACCTTTAAAGCTTAAGCTTTCTAAATAGGGGACTATTTTGTTAAATGGTGAAATTTTAGAGTTTTACCATGAAAAGTTTTAAGTTGTTTGCTGCATTTTTATGGAATAAAATAGGTCTTAGTTGTTAGATGAACAACTTTTGTGAAAGGTGTTACTATGAAAACACCTAAAAGGACCTTTTTGTAAATGTTGTAAAATATATAGTAAATGTGTGAAATGTTGAGTTTTGATGTTAGCCATAAGAGAAATAAATGTTCACCTAGGCTCGTTAAAGAGAGAAATTTGATTAGAATTGATTTCCGAGCCTAGGGGTAAAATGGTCATTTTGTAAAAGTCTAAGGGCAAAATAGTAATTTTCCAAAGCATGATTATTGAAATGCATTTATTAATGTGATAATTAAATGAGCTAATTTGCTATTATAGATCAAGAAGAACCAATAATTAACCTCGACTGGGGACGGACTAGATCAACAATCTAGCCTATTTTGTAATCGAGGTTTGTATGTGATAAATTCAACATTTATGCTAGTATGTTTTGAGAATGTTTGATATTGTAATGATACATGCCATTTTATGAAATTCTATAATGGTGTTGAATAAGAAAAATGATAAAATTTAAGATGTTGAAGTCTCGGTTGGACTATAATAAATGTGAGAATATTATCATTGGGACATGAGATGGATAAGGTCCCGTGTACGACCATGTTTGGGACATGGCCTTGGCACTGAATTGAGATCCCGTATAAGACCATATCTGGGATATGGCTTCGGTATTGAATATGAGAATCGTATAAGACCATATCTAGAATATGGCATCGATACTTGATGTGAGATTCTGTATAAGACCATATCCGGGGTATGGCATCGGCAGTTAGAAGTGGCCCCATGTAAGACCAGATCTGAGATGTGGCATTGGCTTCATGTTTATGTAATGACGACGAATATGCATCTTTGAATATCCCTAGTGATTTAGTAGGATAAATAGATAAGCTTGGAGATAGAAATGAGATTTAGTACTAAAGCCATGTGTTTGAGTGAATACAGGTACCCGTGAGTAATTCACGAGGAATGTGTACGATATGTGGCATGATATGTGCTAGATAAGAACAAGTACGAGTAAGTTATGGCAAAGTGCTTAAGACTTTGGGTGGTTATCTAATGCCATGGATTGATGTCATTATGAGCTTATTGCTGCTATTTATTTTCATGCAAACTTACTAAGCTTTATGCTTACCCCTTTCATTTCCCTTTTCCTTGTAGTATTTCCAAAATAACTCTAGGATTGTGGGACGTCGGAGTTTAGAAATCACACTAACGACATCTATTTGGTATAACAAAGTTAGATTTTTTCTAAGTATGGCATGTATAGGACTTGGGTATTTTGTTATGTCATATTTGTTAGCCAAAGTGTTGGCTATTTATGTTATCAAATTAATTTTGCAAGTGGTCATTGGAATTGGGCCAATACTTGACAAGTTTATATATATATATATATATATATTCAATGATGATGAGATTTTGAAGTTTATGCTTGTGTGGATGCTTTGATTTGAGTTCTTGGAAGTGCCTTAGGGTCATGAGTTATGTTGAATTGAGTTGGTATAAGTATGATTGCTATGTAAGGTGGCATTTGGCTCGGAATATAGCCTTTTTAATGTCCACACGAGTAGACACATTGGCATGTATCTAGGACGTGTGTTACACACGATCAGCCTCATGGGCGTGTTGATCAGCCATTTGTCCCCTTGCATGCTAGATTTACAAGTCAATATGCTAAGTAGTAAACACACGGGCAGAGACACGGCCGTGTGTCTAAGCCGTGTGCGAGGCATGGCCATGGACATTATAACAGCCCGATTTTGGGGCTAGTCAGAATAGTGGTTTCGAGACCACTAAACTGAGGATAAGGAAAATTATTCAATATTATTTTGTGTTATAGCATTAAAATATGGCTATGTAGAAATTTTGGTGTTTTAATTTTAGCAATAGCATGCTTAATTGTGAATAAAGGACTAAATC
This sequence comes from Gossypium rotundifolium, assembly GCA_025506655.1. NCBI lineage: Eukaryota > Viridiplantae > Streptophyta > Magnoliopsida > Malvales > Malvaceae > Gossypium > Gossypium rotundifolium. The sequence goes on from CP106727.1 coordinate 73,797,080, forward strand.
GCATAAGATGTGAAAGTTCTATTTTATAAGGTAGAGGTACCTAATAGCTATAGAATGTAATCTGGAGGATTTTAAAATGCAATTAGACCCTATAGGAGCTAGGGAGACAAGATTTTAATGTTGGTAAAATTTAGTGGATATTAGGGGGTAAACATGAATAAAATAAGAGGAGTAAAAGATGTTATCATCTTTCACTATTCACCTATCTTCTCTCCACCAAAAATTGAAGAAGAAATAGAGCTTTGGGGGTTTAAAATTTCAGCCAAGCTATCTCTCTTGCTAGTAAGTGATTTAAATGGTTTTTATTTGATAATTTTTGTACTTTTGGAGTCCCCAAAGCTTAAGCTAGCTAATGAGGGGGCTAGTTTGTGATATGGTTGAAAGTCTAAGGACTTTCCATGAAAGTTTTCATGTTGGTAGCTGAGTTTTTATGGAAGAAAATGAATGTTAGGGAGATGAGAAACAACTTTTGTGAAAGGTGTTAGCATGAAAACACCTAAATAGGACTTAAATGCAAAGAATGAAATTGTGTCATAAATGCATGAAATGGTGAGAATGGTGAGTAGTTGTAAGAGAAATAAATGTTTAGCTCGGCTTATTTATTGAGAAAATATGTTGAAAAAAGTTTATAAGCCTAGGGCAAAATCGTAATTTTGCCATAATGCAAGGGCAAAATGGTCATTTTTGCCCAAGTGTAGATTTTGATGTATTGTGATCATAGGATGATCTAAATGAATGAATTTCATTGTTATACATCAAGAAGAGTGCGAAATCAACAATAACCGTGGAAAAGGCAAGGTGACGGATTAAACCGTTAGTTACATTGTTTTGCACTGAGGTAAGTTTATGTGTAAACAATGCATTTTCTTTGTATACATTATGTTGCTAATTGGTGTATGGCATGATTGAGAACATGTGTGGTTCAAGTGGATCGAATGTGGTAGTCATTGAATAATTATTGTATGAATGATTAAATAGTCATATGAACATGTCATGACAGCATTTGATGGTAGGCTGAGTGCAAGACCACCTTGCTGCTTAATTAAGATGGGCTATGTGCTATACCATCGTTTATTTATCATTTGGTGGGCTATGTGTGATATCACCATAATTAACCTTTTTGGTGGGCTATGTGCAATACCACCCTAATAAAGACTGATGGTGGGCTAAGTTTTGAACCACTGAGTAATTTGACTACAAGTAATTGATCAAGAGGTTGTGATGTGTTGTTTTATGTGACATTGTGATGCTAAGTGCAGGGGAACATGCCAATGAATGTACACATTAAGCTTGTGATATGGTTGGAATATAAAAAAAGAGGAAATGAGTGAGCATGATTATGAATGTAGATTGTTTCTTGCTTAGTATGTAATGCTATGTAAATGATTAGTACATGATATAAGGTTATATTGTTTACATGTAAACTTACTAAGCTTAAAGCTTACTCCCCCTTTCTTTTTCCCTTGATTTATAGAGTTTAGAAGCCGAGCCAGGATATGCCAATAAGCAGAAGATCGCCCACACTATCAGCTCACTTCAGTATATCTAGACTTAGTGATTTTGTATATGGCATGCATAGGGGCTAGATTAGTTACATTATTTTGTTATTTTGGCCAAAAGTGTGTTGGCTCCTTATTATGACAACTATTTTGTATATTGCCATGGTTGATGGCTCACCTTTTCATTTATGAAAATATGAAGTTATTCATGAAAGTTTATGTTGCAAATTATGAGTTGTTTATTCATATGTGGAATGGATTCATGTGGTGTAAACTAAAGGGGTGCAAAGAGCTTGGCAAATAGCCTCTTTCTTATCCATATGGAGGCATGTGTCTTGGCCGTGTGTGACACACGGTCAGTCTATGGGTGTGTGCCCAGGCCGTGTAAAGTCTGCACTTAGGATTTAGAATTTGAATTGCCACACGGCTAAAGCACACGGGCGTGCGACCAACCGTGTGGATTAATCAAAGACTACTACGGGCATCAAACACGGGCGTGTGTATAGGTCGTGTGAAGGAGTCAGATTGACAAGGTTTGGCAAACGGGCCAGGGCCACGGACGTGTCCAATCCGTGTGAAATTAGTCAGTGTCAACCACGGGTGGAAGATACGGGCATGTCTTAGGGGCACACGGGCGTGCCCCTAGACCAACACCGGCGTGTGGCCCCTGTTTAGGTGAAAATTTTTAAGTGTTCGTAAAGTTCCGTTTTGGTCCTGCAAAATCCCGAGCGGGTCTATAGGGTCTCATTGACCCATGATAGGGATGGTGTCATGGTGAACGAAGAGTTTTAAATTAGAGAAAAATTTTATAGCCTAAAGTGGAATGACCAATAGGTCAAGTCCGGTAATGCCTCACGCCCAGTTACGGCTGAGAACCCGGGTAAGGGGTGTTATAGACATGGGTGTGTGCCCAGGCCATGTGAACTCTGCACCTAAAATTTGGAATTTAATTTGACACATGGTTTAAGGACACGGGCGTGTGACTTGGCCGTGTGACCATAGTGAGGAGATGACGTCATAAATAGAATGCCATAGTTTTGACACACAAGCTAAGACGTGGGCTTGTCGAGAACGTGTGAGGGACACGGGCGTGTGTCCGGCCGTGTGAAAACCCCTGTAGGTTTGAATTAGAAAATAAATTTCCCACTAGCTGGGGACATGGGTGTGTGTGACCAGCACTGCCTGCCCACACAGGGATGTCCCATATCACACTAGCGTGTCGCCCCTATTTAGGCAAGAATTTTCTAAGTGCGTAAAAGTTTTCAGTTTAATTCTGAAACCTTCTGAATGTATGTTTAAGTCCTCGTAGGCCCATGATAATGATGTTATGTGATGAATGAGAAGTTTTAAGTTGGGAATGAATTTTTAAAGCCCAAAGTTGTTTGGACAAGCAAGTTTAGTTCGATAATGCCTCGTACCCGATTCCGGAGTGGAGTACGGGTAAGGGGTGTTACACCATTCTTGTTCAACATTTATATTCACTAATGCATAGATCGGATCCGAGCTAATTTAAGGATCCTACTAATACCATGATTCGACACTCAATGCCTCATTGGCACATCTCGAGCTAAACAAATTGTGCCCTGTTATCATTGGTTCGTCTAAAGCAGTAACCGTGCCCAACACTCGTCGATACGTCTGATGGTTAATATGCCAAGTGCTTATTAATAGCTTTTGAAAAGATTTATATTTCATGCCTTTAGACCTAGCTAATTGCTTATATTTGGGTACATTTAGTTGCATTTAGGACATTTCATTAGTATTTTTATCATTGCATTAGAAGATTGGACTGTGTTTAAATGTTAGGTACTTTTAATAGCATGTGAACCTATTGTGTTTGGTGGTTTGGTAGGTGCAAGATATAGAGAAAGAAATAAAGGAGTGAAGGTTTGTTGGGGCAAAAGGTTGGATAGTTTGCCAACTTATATGCCGTGGCAATTCCAGGAAGATGACCGAGTCAACACTCAATAGTTTGCCAACTTATATGCCGTGGCAATTCCAGGAAGATGACCGAGTCAACACTCAATGCATACTAGTCTCAACCTAACTCTACTTGTACTAGAAAAATCTGCCTAAAAAATAGGAGAAGATATCATGGGCTGTTGGATTTACCCTAGGGAAAAAGCTTATAAAAAGCCAAAGGAGGAAACCCTAAGGGGTGTGGAGATCCGCTAGAGTGTGAACTGGGCAAGCAAAATTTTTCTTCCCGAAGTTCTTTGTATTTCTTACTTCTTTCCTCCATTAATTGATTTGATTGAAACGATGTTTGATGATATTTTGGTTTTGAATTTTACTTGCCAACCTATGAGCTAAATCTCATAGGGTTGGGATTACATAATGAAACATTTATTTTCTTTAATGGTTGAAGCATAGATCTGAATTAATTTAATGTTTCATTCAACTATTTTTATTTCTAAATTGTATGCGTGCAATCCTTAGACTTAGATGATTGTGCAGCATGCCCATAAGCTAATCTAATTCTAAAAAGGTTTGATTAGTTGGACTAAAATTAATGATATGAGCAAGTACTTTTTGATACTTGTAGTAGACTCTAAACATAAAGCATAGAAAGAAAACAAAACAGTGTAGGATACCATGATAAAGGCTTATAGACATATATCGCTTAAGGCAAGGTAACTTGAGGTTTTTTCTCTCGAAAGAAGCTGACCACTTTAGAACTCTTCTAAGCAGTAGATTGAGTATATTTTGCTAAGGCATTATTGATAGAAATGGTAGATTCTTAGTAATCCCGACTTTCCAAATCAACATCGTATATCCTCTATCCTTTGCCGTAGCATATTGATTCCTTTAAACTACCACGTAGTTATTCCAAAAAAAAATTACTTGTTTGTTACATATTATTCACTTAGTTATTCTCATAATTGCCTTTATTTTTACTCTTGCTTTGCCTTAGCATTTTCCAGTATTAGTTAGTACACATTTAGCACACATTATTATTCCTTTAAACTACCACTGCATACTTATCTTTGTTTTTCCATAGCATTAATCATAATCCGTTATAATAACTTGACCACTTTTATACATAATCCTATCCCCGTGGAGACGATCTTACTTATTACTTTATTACTTGATCCGACATGTATACTTGCACAATTTTCATATCATATTCACACACGACACTCATCGACCTATAGTCGAAGTAATTCTATATTGGAACATTTGACGTAAGCAATTTGCGCATGGCACCTATATATCGACTTAGCCGAAGTAGTAATTGTGAAAGCCACATGGTTGGGACGTCCAAAGAAAGCGCCTAGCACTCATCGACTTATAGTCGAAGCAATTTTGTTTACTCAATTCTATAACTCATTAATTGTTCTCAACTTTGCCCAACAATTACTACGACAACCAATAATCCAATTTCATTCTAAATTTAGTTTTCATTCTATTGATCTCAGCAACAAAAATTCTTCCGTTGAATGTCATTTCATATAAAACATGGCACGATTCATCTCATGTTCAAACCAAATACACTATTTTACTAAATTATTCTATTTCAAATTTCATACAATTTAACTCTCTATCACAATAATCAATCTCAATATTGTATTTCTAGTCAATCACTCATATGTAACTTCTTTCATTTTGTCAATTTACCTAATAATGAAAAATAGAAAAGAAAATAAATAATAAATTTAAGGAATTTCGAATTATTCATCGGTGACTTTAGCTTTTTCTTCACTCTCGAGGAAACTAGTTCCTCGATAGTTATATGTGGATTAAAGCTTGAAATCCCTAAGCAAATGTTTTTATGTTTCTTTTCTTTCTTTTGTATGTGGAAGGTTGGAGAAGATCTTCTCTCTCCTTCCACTCAACTCATTTGACATTTTTTTTTACTTTATTTATATTTAATAATAATTTCATCCACCACTCAATTCATTTGACATTTTTTTTTACTTTATTTATATTTAATAATATTTTCAGAGAACCCCTCACGTTTCCTAGCCATAAATTTGGCATGTTTTCTTCTCATTTTAGACTTTTGGGCTATTAGCAATTTTAGTCCCTAAATTATTTTTAATTAAAATCTATAGTGATCTAATTTTATAATTTAGTTCTTGGACAATATTAAAAATTTAAATTAATTAAATTACCTATCCTTAATTCAATTCTCTTATAACATAACTTTGTAAATATTTTATTAATTATTTACAAGTTTAGTTCACTAAAACGAAATCTTGAAACCGCCACTGTACCGGATCATTACAAGCAATACCATAAGTAAGGGACTTCTTATAGAAATATGGTTTAATCACTCTAAAGTTATATATTATTATAATAATACAATTACATTTTGACTTAAAAAATTATAATTCAATTTTATTTCTCAAAAAGTTATTTTTGGCTTCGTCGACCTATGACATTAATTTATTATAGTTGATAAGTAAGATTATGTTCTTCTTAACACAGGGCTGGCTGAAGACCAAATTCAATATTGCTCAATACAAATTCAACTGCTTAATTAGTAAATTTTAGTCATCTTTCCATTTTGAAATTTATGGAGTATGGTTTCTTTCAATTAAAATTTAACTGATAAATACTGCAGGCTTGTATGAACATGGTGCTTGAGCTTTGAAGTTTCAACTTAAGTGGCTGCTGAAGGGGTTGCCTTTTCATTTATACCTTTAATGCCTATTTTAACTCTTTATAAGGGGATGAATTCCTCATGCTATAGCTATAGAGTGGAATACCCTAACTTACATGTCATTTAATTTTCTCTTCTGTTTTTGCTTATTATCTGCAAATTTAGCTGATCAAAACATAAAGACAGTTGAAGCATATGTAAACCTAAAAAAGAGTCCTATGAGAAAAGGATATCTTCACAAGTATACAACAATGGGTGTCTTATGTCCCTTCTTTTATTCAACTAAAAAAGAACCCACATTTTGATTATTTTTTCTCCATTTCTAGAGAGAGAGAAGGAGAAAGATACCAACAAGGTCATACATACATATATATGTAATAGTTATTTATGATGTACTCCATCAGGTCCCCCAGGACTTGTTCCCTCAACCTGTTGAAACTGATTTTTCTTAGCTTCTTCCAGCAGGTACTGTCTCAAGCCCTCCACACGTTGGTTTAGATTCATCACCTCCTCTTTCAAGACCCTACTTTCGGAGGGTGCAAACAGCAATAACACCAAGGCAAGCCATAACAGACGCCTAAAGATAGACATTGTACGTAAATATAGGTGATTTAAGCGACAAGCACAAACTTGTGCTTTGACATAGATTTATATTCCTCCTAAATCAAACTTTATTAGAAAGTAGATGAGGAATTGCTAATCAATGAGTACTCCACTGTAAAATGTCGTCTGACAAGGAAAGACTGTTTTTTCCTGGTAGGAAAACCAAGTAAAAATACAAAAGGTTCGCTAATACGTTACCGTCGGGCTGGCCACTGGTGTGCCATGGAGAATAAGTGGATAATCCATACACCGACCAGTCACCAGTGACAATAGAACAAAAAAATAAGGAAAATAAACTTTACATTAAACCAATTCCCTTTAGGTCAAGTAAAAAAGCCCTTAATCCGGCACATTGTTTTAGACTGGCCGGTTTATCATTTATTAATTGGGAAGGACCTCACTGGGATAACTGGATAAGCCAAGCATCGAATTAATAGAGCCATTGGATATATCGAGCGCAAAATTTTCTTTAGTATGTCCTTATTGCATTTTAGTTGTTTTACTTATAAATTAGTTCCTCTGTTAAAATTTTAGGTTTATATATAAATTATAATAATAAATTTAGTTTTTAATTTTTACACTTTATTTAATCTGACCTCTTCTTTTTTATTGGGTTGGTATTGTTAATTTTAATAAAAATTGAATATATGTGTAAAGATTAAGAGTTAAATTTATTATTATATATTATATATAAACATAAAATTTTTATGGATATCTTGTTTTGCTCATTCATCTAATATATATGAACTAATTTATCTATTTTTAATAAAAAATTTAAAATATAATCCAAAATACAATATAAATATTTTATGGCACTTTAACCGAATAATAAATAACTCTTGTTTGAGAATCTCTCCTAGACATGCTAAGAGCCCTCTTATTGTCACAGCAGGAAAACAGACTTTTAGCGGCATTTTTTTAGGAAGCGCCGCAAAAAACGCTACTGAAGATGATGCCGCTAAAATTTTGCGGCGTTTATGTGAAGAAACGTCGCTATAGAACATGACATTAGCGGCGTTTTACCACAAACGCCGCTAAAGAACATGATCTTTAGCGGCGCTTTTCCTAGAAACGCCGCTAAAGGTCATGACATTTAGCAGCGTTTTATTACAATTACCGCTAAAGAACATGACCTTTAGCGACGCTTTTTTTTACAAACGCCGCTAAATAACATGACTTTTAGCGGCGTTTTTAAAATAAACGCCACTAACTTTGGAAAATTTGCAATATTCTATTTTCATCCATATACAACCCTTCCTGTAACATGAAATCCAACCAAAAACATTCAAAACATTCAAAATATACAACCCTTCATCTAAATAATACTTCAATTTCAGTGAAAGATATATGATAATAAATTAAGTAAAATTCAAAATATTCTTACAATAATGTTAAAAGTTAAAATGTTAAAATTATTCTTACAATAAGAAAACAAATGTCTAAGATGGAGGATTTTGCGACTACTGAAACATTTTCATCATATTCTGAAGCTGTAGCTGGAGTGTGTCATACTTTTTGTTCTGCTCTGCTTCCCTCGCTATTGCCTCCGCTTCTCTGGTTACTGCCTCCACTTCTCTGGCTGCTGCCTTTGCTTTAAGTTGAGCAATTTTGATGCGAGCACATTCCATGTCAAGTCGAGCTCGAGTCATGATCCGTTAATGCTACGCCATGGCCCTATCAGTAGAGCTCGATCTAAGCTATTCAAAGACGCCGTCAGAGTTTTGATCCAGCAAGTGTGGAAAGATAATGAAGCTAACTCACTTCGACGAGAGGAGGGACCAACGTTGGAGCATTTTCGCAATGTTCTACAAGCTCAACCAGCAACCTATGAGCTCGGTTCTAGCTCGTGCTAAGTTTCGACTAAGTCAACGAGCTTAATTGGCCATTTGGCCTTAAGCTAAATAAATTAGTTGGAATTTTATTTAAAATAAATTTGGATAAATTTAAGTTCTTTTAATTAATTTGTCGCTATTAAATAAGGTTTTAAGTTGTTCTTAAATCTAGTATTTAATGTTGTCCTAAGCTTCAATTGATTTTTATTAGTTGTTAAATAGCTTAGATTTAATTTGTTTCAGTTCAATTTAATGTCTTAATGTGATCTTTAATTGCTGGAATTAATTAGCTAAGTTAATGAACTTAATTTGCTTGTAGGTGCATGTAAAGGGACGGCACAAGGAGATTAATGGGCAGCAGCAATTACTTTCATTTAAGGTGATATTTTGGTTAGCTCAATAGTTTTCTATAGCTACCATTTCAACTACCCAAGGTGCCCATTCAGCTCGCCGAAGTTAATGCAAGAAGGTCAACCATCAGCAGCAACTTGAGCTAAAAAGTCAACCATTAAAGCTGGAATTTAAGGAGGAATTTAAGGGCATTCATGCATGCTTGGTTGAACAATGAAGAGTCATTCAATTATCTTTCCTTCCTTGATGATTCTACTGCACCTTGGTGATTTAAAAGTCGCCTCTTGAGCTTCCATTCAGCCAATGTGGACTTGGAACTTGAAGAGTTTTCCTATCTTAAATTTTCAAGTTAATGCTAGTATTAATTTTGCTTAGTCATTAAGGCTAGAAGATGACCATTCGACTAGCTCAAGCAACTATAAATAGTTGGCCATTTTATTTTGTAAGGGACTTTTGCCAAATTTTATATTGTTATTATGCTGAATTTGCGAGAGCAATTTCTCCTATTTCATTCTTAGGATCTGTTGGCTTATCTAGGAGTCTAGTGGTGTAACACCTTGGTTCTAGGGGTTATGCATTTAGTGCATAACTCAGGTGTTGGCATACTTCAGTGAGTGGTTGGGTGAGTTTTAGGGGTCTTGAGAACCCTAGAAGGTAGTGGAATGCCTTAGAAAATTTTTAGTTTTAGTGCTAAATAGGGGAGCTTGGCTATGGGGTTTTAAAAGAAATATTTGGGAGGTTTAGACACAAGAATTCCTTTGGAAGAGTGGCAAGGAGGTGCCACATAAGGAATGGAAAGTGACGCCTCAAGGGAGCTTTGGGGTCTTAGGTTCGAATGCAAGGCGAGATTTTGGTTTGTTTTGTGTCTTGAGTAAGGGGGAAGAGTTGGTTTCGGTTTTGGCTCCTTAAAAGGGGATTTTGACTTGTTCACATCATTTTAAATGAGTGGATAAGAGAAGGCTTGGGTTGGCTTTATTTTGAATTGTTTGAAGGGTTGGTGTAGAGTGAAACTAGGAGGTAATCAAGGATTTGGGTGAGGAGTGAAGTGTTGACTGACTAAAGGGGTTGGCATGTTGACTTTTCAACCATGATGGTTAGGGGAGTGGCGAATTCTTTAAAAGGGGTGTACTCTTCCTTTTCCAATTTTAGCTTTCATTCTAAGCCTTCACCCTTTTTTTTCTTCTCATACTCTAAAAACACCTTTCTCTTTCACTGGTGCACCTTAGCCGAAACTTCCAGTAACCTTTCCTTCCATTTTCCTTCTTCATCTACTTTCGATTCAACCACCTTCAAAAGTCAGAGAGCTTTTCTCATTTTAGGAAGTGTTAGTCGAATCTCTTTTGAGCCTTTACCCTTATTTTTTTCTCTTCTTTATTCTTTTCTAGAGCGTTGATTCTCTAATGTTGCTTTCAAGCCGAATTTGGAGTAGTGAGGTGGTAAGGTTTCCTTTCTTATTATCGATTTTTCTCTTCTTTTCTTGGTCGACCGAAATCATGTAACTAACCGGGTGTTCTTGTGATTGGCCAAATCATAGAGGGCTAGGTTGAGGGTCTTTTGCTTTTAGCTAGCGTTAAAAGTGCTAATCGGGATTCGATTCTTCAAGGGCAAGGTTCTTAATCAAGGGACGTTTTTGGGATTTGATCGTTTATATCAATTAGGTGCGTAATCATCGCACTGTTTCTTTGGATATTTGCTTGCTAACATTTATATATGTATGATGTGTGGTGGCCGATCATAATGGCTTAAGTGGTGAATACCATGTTTGGGTAAGCAGATGTCAGGTGAGTAAGGTTGTGATTTTAAGTTATTACGATGTATATATATATGTATGATGTGGTAATGATAGATGGTAAATACTTACTCTATATGCCGTTTTGACATGATTTATTAACACATGGGCATAGGGTTGGATTTGATCACGGAAGGACGGAGAGTACATGTTGATGTACGTGGTCTAATGGTAGCTTCAGGCTACGTTAGCGCTTGATGAGTTGCTGTGTGCATCATCAAGGGAGATGTTGGCTAGGTGCCCATCTCGGCGGTTGATAGCTGAGTGCATCACCGTAGACAGAATATTGTTGGGATTATGATGTGATCGGTGGCTCTGCCACGACCTTGTGCAGCAGGTCTACGGGGGGGTAGGATTTGTGGGATCACTCGGTTGTGATCGGTGGATTAGCCACAGCCTTGAGCAGGGAGTCTGCTAAGGTTGGCGTATGGATGGATCTAGGTTGGGCTGTGATGCATGATTGCTTGAATGGTTCGTGGATTGTATGGTTATGGGCCAAGCCCATAAGTGTGGAAATACGTGTTATGATTATGCACTGAGTCCGTGGACTCACCCAATTATTTTCTTAACCATTTCAGGTGATGCGTAAAGTTGGACCGGGTTCGGAGAGGACACAAGGTGGCCCATGCAGAGGAAGATGTTTTGAATATTTTAAGCATTTTTATATTGAGTACACCATTTTAAATATTGGGTTGTAATAAGGGCCTTAGAATTATTTTATTATGATTTCAATTAAGATTTGTTTAAAATTTAATTACTAGATTGTGAAGATGATTTTATTCTAATCTACTTATTCAAAGTATTTATATGTTAAAGTTTAATGTGGGCATTTTTATAGTATCAAAGTTTAAGTATAGTTTTAAATAGACATGGTCTTCAAAAGTTAACAAATTTTCACGTTTTATTCTAAAGTCAAAAAGATTTTCAACCGTTCTTCCGCAGTGACATAACCAGATCCGGCCAGGGCTTGTGGGCCGGGTTTGAGGATGTTACAAATTGGTATCAGAGCTAGGTTCAAAACTCAGCTTTGAGGTTTTTGGCCCAAAAAATGCTTTCAAAAATGGGCTTTTCAAAGATGCGGGCTTTCATAAAATCTTTTCAGGTTATTCTGGCATGGCACCTGTACCTCCGGCCCGAAGTCCACCAGGTAAGTACTTCTAGCTTTTGAAATGATTTGTTTATATGAATTGTTATGGGTTTATTTGGGCTCGTAGATTAGAATATTAAGGCTTTTTGACCCTAGGATTAGTCTACTCAAACACATGCATAAGACTAAAGATTACTAAACAAACCTGTGAAGTTAGTCGCCGAGTTAAGGTGTGGTAACCACTGTACGCATGTTTAGGATTGGTATTCAGTAAGAGCTTAGTATTTAAGCAGTCCTAGCGACTCACCTCCTCTTTACTCGAATCCTACCTGGTGCGTAGCTACGGTTCACCTTAACCAAGAGGACTTATTCATAGGCTAAACCAGTTACTAAAACCCGAAAGGATTAGCCTTACTGTTTTAAAACTCTTAGTTTTAAAATCTTCAAATTTACTCTTTGGATTGTAAACCCTAAATTTGATTTTGAAAGATGTTTTCTCAATTTACAAAATTTCAAAATGCCCTAGTGGCAAAATTACAAAATGCCCTCAGATTATAAAATTACCATACCACCCCAACTTTTGATAAAATGATTTTTACTTTGTGCAATACCAAAATCTCGAGTTTTCAAAATATTAAGATACCCTGATTTTGGAAATTTACGAAAATACCCCCGGTTGATAAAATTACGAAAATATCATTGGTTTCTAAAATTTCTGTAATACCCCAATTTCAGTTAAACTTTTTAGTTTGCAAAAGTACTCGAAAATCTTGTATTTCAAAATAGTACCTCGACTTTGGAAATTTACATAATTACTCGATTGACAAAATTACCAAAATACCCTCAGAGGAAAATGACGAATTTACCCCAGGTTGGAAATGCTCTAGAAGGTGGTGGATGAATGAATGTGTCTTTAGTGAAGAATGTGAATGTTTGAATTAGAATATAGAACTTTAGATGAAACTTTGATTGATCGAAAGAACCACTCTAAACTTCTTTTCATAAAATTTTGCTTGTGATTAATCAGTAGAACAAAATGTCTAATGCATAAAAATTTCTTAAATCAGACTAAACCGAGGCGCTAGATATGAGTTCTAGGGGGCGTGGTCACAATACTGTGGATGTGGTAGAGGCGGGATGGCGATTTGGGCCGTAGGGTCCGCCATGGGTCGAGAGCGATGTGCCGCCACCATTATTGAGGTTGAACATCGAGGATCGACAGGAGGAGACGATGCAGTATCGTAGGCTATGCTGCGGGTGCTCGAGAGAGTGGCAGGAGCCAATGTGGGCAATAGAACTCGAAAGTCGGTGGTGAAAGACTTAGGTCGAACAGAGTGAAGTTTTCGAGGAGTGTCAGGGTAGCTCCGAACGTGGCGTATCATCGGCTTGAGGCGCTTGAAAGGATTATGGACGACTTGGATTTAATCGCAGAGAGAAGCTTAAGGGTGTTGTTTCGTTGTTGCGAGATGAGGCCTACCAGTGGTGGCTCACTGTTAAGGAAAGTACCCCTGCCGATCGAATGGACTGGGGTTACTTTAAGATCAAGTTTGAAGGAAAGTATGTCGGAGCGAGCTATGTGGATGCTCAGAGGAAGGCATTCCTCAATTTGGTGCAAGGAGGCAAGTCAATAGCGGAGTACGAGGCTGAGTTTCTACGCTTGAGCCGGTATACTCGGGGAATCGTGGCTACGGATTATGAGAGATGCGTCAGGTTTGAAGATGGGCTGCGGGATGAGTTGCGGGTTTTGATTGCTCCGCAACGAGAAAGAGACTTCACTGTGTTAGTGGAGAAAGCTCGGATAGCTGAGGAGGTCAAGAGGACTGAGAGGCAGAATAGGGATAGAGAAAGAAACCGGGATAAGAGGAGTTCGGGTCCGTTTGAATCATTTGAGAGATTTCAGAAAAGACCAAGGGTTGAGACTTCTGATCGTATTTTTAAGCCAGTTGCGGGGAACCCAGATCATCTGTGTGCTCAGTGTGGAAGGTATCATGTTGGCGAGTGCTGGAATCGAGTTCGAGAATGCTTCAGATGCAAGTCCAAGTCTCATCTGATTAAGGATTGTCCTCAGAAATCGAATAGAACTCGGACAGTAGGTCAAGGTTATGTGCAGTCGGGCAGAGGTGGTCAGCAGGCGACAAGGGATCGTGGTCCGAACCATGAAGGGAATGGTTTCGGCCGAGGACGAGGTTATGGTAGCACTGAGGCAAGACAGCCAAGTCTGGTTTATGGAGTCCGTAGGAAAGAGGATAGTGATGTGCCAAATGAGTCAGCTGGTAAGTTTCTTTTGTCTAGTATATTCTTATTTGTGTTGTTTGCTGTAGTGCCAGCTTATTTTGTTGCTAGTAGAGTATCTAGAACCTTGTGCATGGACATAGAAACTGTGCCTAGGAAATTTGGTAGCTCTTTAGATCAGAGTGCGCAACAGTAATTCTGGTTTAGTTTAGCCAAGTAATTTTGGGGACGAAATTATTTCTAAGGAGGGTAGAATTGTAACACCCTGGTTCTAGGGGTTATGCATTTAGTGCATAACTCAGGTGTTGGCATACTTCAGTGAGTGGTTGGGTGAGTTTTAGGGGTCTTGAGAACCCTAGAAGGTAGTGGAATGCCTTAGAAAATTTTTAGTTTTTAGTGCTAAATAGGGGGAGCTTGGCTATGGGGGTTTTAAAAGAAATATTTGGGGAGGTTTAGACACAAGAATTCCTTTGGAAGAGTGGCAAGGAGGCGCCACATAAGGCATGGAGAAGTGACGCCTCAAGGGAGCTTTGGGGTCTTAGGTTCGAGCTGCAAGGGCAGCATTTTGGTTTGTTTTTGCGTCTTGAGCAAGGGGGAAGAGTTGGTTTCGGTTTTGGCTCCTTAAAAGGGGGATTTTGACTTGTTCAAATCATTTTAAATGAGTGGATAAGAGAAGGCTTGGGTTGGCTTTATTTTGAATTGTTTGAAGGGTTGGTGTAGAGTGAAACTAGGAGGTAATCAAGGAATTTGGGTGAGGAGTGAAGTGTTGGACGGCTAAAGGGGTTGGCATGTTGACTTTTTCAACCATGATGGTTAGGGGGGAGTGGCCGAATTCTTTAAAAGGGGGGTGTACTCTTCTTTTGTCGAATTTTAGCTTTCATTCTAAGCCTTCACCCTTTTTTTCTTCTCATACTCTCAAAACACCTTTCTCTTTCACTGGTGCACCTTAGCCGAAACTTCAAGTCACCTTTCCTTCCATTTTCCTTCTTCATCTACTTTCGATTCAACCACCTTCAAAAGTCAGAGAGCTTTTCTCCTTTTAGGAAGTGTTAGCCGAATCTCTTTTGAGCCTTTACCCTTATTTTTTTCTCCTCTTTATTCTTTTCTAGAGCGTTGATTCTCTAATGTTGCTTTCAAGCCGAATTTGGAGTTGTGAGGTGGTAAGGTTTCCTTTCTTGTTATCGATTTTCTCTTCTTTTCTTGGCCGATTGAAATCATGTAGCTAACCGGGTGTTCTTGTGATTGGCCGAATCATAGAGGGCTAGGTTGAGGGTCTTTTGCTTTTAGCTAGCGTTAAAAGTGCTAAGGAGCTCTCGGGATTCGATTCTTCAAGGGCAAGGTTCTTAATCAAGGGACGTTTTCGGGATTTGATCGTTTATATCAATTAGGTGAGTAATCATCGCACTGTTTCTTCGGATATTTGCTTGCTAATGTTTATATATGTATGATGTGTGGTGGCCGATCATAATGGCTTAAGTGATGAATACCATGTTTGGGTAAGCAGATGTCAGGTGAGTAAGGTTGTAAGTTATTACGATGTATATATATATGTATGATGTGGTAATGATAGATGATAAATACTCACTCTATATGCTGTTTTGACATGATTTATTGACACATGGGCATGGGGTTGGATTTGATCACGGAAGGACAGAGAGTACATGTTGATGTATGTGGTCTAATGGTAGCTTCGGGCTACGTTAGCGCTTGATGAGTTGCTGTGTGCATCATCAAGGGAGATGTTGGCTAGGTGCCCATCTCGGCGGTTGATAGCTGAGTGCATCACCGTAGACGAAATATTGTTGGGATCACGATGTGATAGGTGGCTCTGCCACGGCCTTGTGCAGCAGGTCTGCGGGGGGGTAGGATTTGTGGGATCACTCGGTTGTGATCGGTGGATTAGCCACGGCCTTGAGCAGGGAGTCTGCTAAGGTTGGCGTATGGATGGATCTAGGTTGGGCTGTGATGCATGATTGCCTAAATGGTTCGTGGATTGTATGGTTATGGGCCAAGCCCATAAGTTTGGAAATACGTGTTATGATTATGCACTGAGTCCGTGGACTCACCCAAATATTTTCTTAACCATTTCAGGTGATGCGTAAAGTTGGACCGGGTTCAGAGAGGACACAAGGTGGCCCATGCAGAGGAAGATGTTTTGAATATTTTAAGCATTTTTATATTGAGTACACCATTTTAAATATTGGGTTGTAATAAAGGCCTTAGAATTATTTTATTATGATTTCAATTAAGGTTTGTTTAAAATTTAATTACTAGATTGTGAAGATGATTTTATTCTAATCTACTTATTCAAAGTATTTATATGTTAAAGTTTAATGTAGGCATTTTTATAGTATCAAAGTTTAAGTATAGTTTTAAATAGACATGGTCTTCAAAAGTTAACAAATTTTCACGTTTTATTCTAAAGTCAAAAAGATTTTCAACCGTTCTTCGCAGTGACATAACCAGATCCGGTTAGGGCTTGTGGGCCGGGTTTGGGGATGTTACAAGTGGCGTCAACCATCCTTCGTTCAATCCCGATACCAAGGTTCCTATCGTACATCGATAGTGGGTCCAGGTCCGTAAAACAACTAAAACCGAAAATCTTTAGAAACGTATAAGTAACTGGGTCGATACCTTTCTCGATATTGGTTTTTACTTGTTTCCTAAAGTCCTAAACCGAAACCCGAATACTCTTGTATCCTTAAACCGAAACCAAGCCTTATTTTCCTTCTTAATCCGAAACCCGAGCCATACATTCTTCCCTAACTTCGAAACATATCCTAATCCAAAACCATCCTAATCTAATACCGAATCCAACTCATTTTGTCAACTCAACTCTTACAACTTATTCGTACTTCATCGAAATTTCTTTCTTTCTTCGATTCTCTGGTTTACGATCGAACTCCAAGTATACATCTTGTTTTCTCCTCGAGACCGGGATTGTAT
This sequence comes from Gossypium rotundifolium, assembly GCA_025506655.1. Taxonomy (NCBI): domain Eukaryota; kingdom Viridiplantae; phylum Streptophyta; class Magnoliopsida; order Malvales; family Malvaceae; genus Gossypium; species Gossypium rotundifolium. The sequence continues at coordinate 73,814,025 of CP106727.1, forward strand.
CACTGGAATCAGAGCTGGTTAAATCGAGATCTACGAAGCTGGGAACAATCATCGAAGTCGTCTAAGCAAAGGCTCGAAGTAAGTTAAAAAAATTTGAAAAAAATTCGAAAAAAAAAAGAAATTCGAAATTTAAAAAAAATCAAAATAAAAAAAATTCCCTAGTGTTTCGATTGAATTGCTATTATTCTATTCATCTTCATTTTCTAAATTCCTCTCCGATCCACTTGAACCACCGATCTCTTCTTCTTACTTTAGCCTACTTACACCCACATCTTACACCCTTTGAACCCATCTTGAAACCGACCCCTAAGCCCTAATAGGCCTTGGCAAATCCGACTAACAAAACTGTGAGAAGTGCGAGAGGTAAAAGGCACGAGTGTGTGAGACTATTCGAGTGGAGGTAAAAGCCAAACTGAGAGTGTTAAATACGAGCGGAGTGTCAATAACTTTTTTTCGAGTGAATCGTGAGGATTTGTTGTGAGGAACTAAATTTCACGCGATGTCTCAAGAACCCGAGCAAAATTTAAACGAGCTCCAAGAAAGGCAACCCGTTCGTAACATTCCTGATTTGTCGATGCAAGCCTTGTTGCGGGAAATGGAACGGTTACTCGATTGAAGGCTCAATCCTCTGGAAGACCAACTATACCAAGTGGAAACCCGAAGACAACGAGAAGTACGTGGGCGACCAAATAGAAGACGTGAGCATCCACAAGAGGGTGAAGATTATTTCAATGATGCTTTCGATAGTGAAATCGAATCTAATGCAAGTATTGGAAGGCGAGGACCCAAAACTGTAACACCCCTAACCCGTATCCGTCATCAGATTAGGGTTACGGGCATTATTAAACCTAAAACCAAAATTAGAGCATTCAAATTGTACTACCACGTGTTAAACACATATCATTTGTATTATACAAATTACACAAGCATATTTCATCTAATTACAAATCTCCCATGAATAAACTACACTCCACATGATCAATTCCAAGTAATAGCCGAATTGGTACATATGTAAAACATTCAACATTTAATTACTTATTCTTTAACCATACATCCAAGCATATACCTAAGGTCAATATATATACATACAAGGTAATATGCATCCAATAATCTAAATCAATGAAAAATTTCGTTAATAACATACTTGGATTCTCATGACTTCCATACAATTATTCATAGCTCGAGGTCACTTAAACACATACTAAGCAATTGACATAGGCTAGTTTCAATACATATGCACATAAGTCCCATTCAATATAAATAATTTACTTGTAATGAGCCTTGTTATGGAACTTATTTTTTGCCAAAGAAAAAAAAAGAATTAACTTACAACTTTCAATAACTATACCAACCACATTAAAAATTTTAGCCATGAACGAATGTGTATGCTAACTCTTTACAAATATAAAAACATTAAACTAACTCATTCATAATACTTTTCTTTTAAAACCCGCTTAAGCCAAATATATATAATGCACATATATATACATATACATATATATATATATATACATACAAACTCAACGTGCTCACTTAATTCATAGTAGAAGTAAAGCCATTTTCACAAGGCATTATAACATCTAATTCAAAACATAAGCCCAAAATACTAGATTAGCCTATACATGCCATGGACTTAAAATTTATTTCCAAAAAGTAACAAAGTAATCGATAGTGTGCTTGACTTTGACAAGGATCCCCGAGCACGAGTTTCTACTATAAAGATCTATAAAACAAAGTAACAAACACCCCAGGTAAGCTTAAATAGCTTGGTAAGTTATAAGCAAAAGGTAAAGTGCACAACCACGCATTACACCATTTTCTTTTTAATTTATTCGATCTAACTATTGAATAATTCGTAAAATTTAAAACACATATTGGATTAACATTCATCAATCTCATGCTCATTAGAACTCAAAACAAATGGACTAAGTATTCATATCCTTCATACCATATCGAAATAACTTAAATAAATTTGCACCAAGATGATAAACCATTATTCAATATGTACATACCTGACATTTTTGTTTACCTTTACTAAGTGTTTCTGTCCTTGAGCAAAAACCGATAACCTGCACACACAGTGCCTTTCAACCGATCTCGCACACACAAAGCTTGGTGAATAAATCCGCTCACACAGTGCTCTTCAACCGATCTCGCACACACAGTGCTCGGTGAATAAATCTGCACACACAGTGCCACTCAACCGATTTCGCACACGCAGTTTTCGGTGAATAAATCGCACACAAGGTGCTCTTCAACCGATCTCGCACACGATTGCGGTGAATAAATCCGCACACACGGTGCCACTCAATCGATTTCGCACACACGGTGTTTCGGTGAATAAATCCGCACACACGGTGCTCTTCAACCGATCTCGAGACACAAGGTTTCGGTGAATAAATTCGCACACATAGTGCTCTTCAACCGATCTCACACACGGTGTTTCGGTGAATAAATCCGCACACACAAGTGCCACTCAACCGATTTTAGATACACACAAGGTTTCGGTATTTTACCTCGCACACATAGTGCCATTATTTTATCTCTCCTCATTACTAAATATACTCATGATTTCATTTCATCCAAATAAATACACTTAAGATTAAAAATTCAAAATCATCACACTTCTCCCATCACATAATATCACATTCGGCAACAACCATTATACATAATAAGATATATATATATATATATATATATATATATATCCTCATTTTAATTTCAAGCATCAATCACATTCTATTTTCACGTGTAACTATATTTGATACATATACAAATATTCAATCCACCCAAATTAATTCAAGCTTACATTTATAATATGCATTTTATTCTCACTTTCAAATATAATAAAATATTTCCATACCACATTTCGCTTTATATAATTAAGTCTATTATTTCACTTTAGCATATACAATTCAACATTGAATAAAATTTGTATCAATCCAATTGCTTACAAACTTACCTTGAAAGTTGACAATTTAAGCTTCCGGCTACTCGTTTAATTTAGCTTTTTCCCCGATCCACTCCGGTTTCTTTTTGTTCTCGGTCTTAATTAAACATGCAAATTGGCCGAAGGTTGGGAGCTCATTCTTTTCTCTTCTTCTTTCTTTTGTTTCGGTCAAAAAGAGAAGAAAAAAGATGATAATTCCTATGTTATTTTGTTTTTATTATTTTAATGTTATCTAATATTATAATATATTATTACAACCACTTACTACACTTTAAAAATATAATATTAGCACTTCCCCACTAATTTCATAAGTCCATCATCCATTATATCACCAAAGGAAATTTTGCCACTCAAATCCTTATATTAAAAGAAACTACTAAATTTGGCCACATATAATCATAATAGCTATTTTTCTTACTTACTCAATTTAATCCTTTCACTTAAATTAATCACCCAAACACACAAATTAATATACAATATTTTATCACATGTTTTACCACATAGCATAGATATCAAATTATTAAATAATTTAAATAAAAGAAAATATTATTTTTTTATACCAGATTTGTGGTCCCGAAACCACCGTTCCGACTAGGGTCGTAATTGGGTTGTTACAGAAACCATGGCAATAGAGATCGAGCCCGAGTAGATGATGATTTAAAGAATATAAAGTTGTCTATTCCACCATTTCAAGGGAGATCCGATCCGGAAGTGTACCTAGAATGGGAAAAGAAGATCGAATTGGTCTTTGATTGTCACAACTATTCGAAATCTAAAAAGGTTAAATTGGACGCTATCGAATTCACCGATTATGCCATGATATGGTGGGATCAAATAACCACCAGTCGAAGGAGAAATGGAGAACAACCCATTAGCACGTGGGCCGAAATGAAATCTATCATGCGCCGACGATTTGTCCCACATTTTTACCATCGAGAACTATACCAAAAACTCCAAAATCTTACTCAAGGATCGAGGAGTGTTGAAGATTACTTCAAGGAGATGGAAGTTGCCATGATTAGAGCAGATGTGTAAGAGGAACGCGAGGCAACCATGGCCCGATTTTTGGCTGGTCTCAACCGAGACATAGCTAATATGGTGGAACTCCAGCATTATGTCAAACTTACGGACATGGTGCACATGGCGATTAAGGTGGAGAGGCAGTTGAAACGCAAGGTTACTGTTCAAAACTATCCCAACTCCAACCCTACCAAATGGGGCCAAGGGACTAGTAAAGCCAATCCATCGACTCGAGCCAAGGAGACCACACCATCTGCCAAACCAAGTAAGTCTTTCACTGAATCTAACAAAGGCAAGGCAATAGAAAGCCTATCCAACCGATCACGAGACATCAAATGTTTTAAGTGTCTCGGGAGGGGACATATTGCAAGTTAGTGTCCAAACCGAAGTACGATGGTGATGCGTGCCAATGGAGAAATAGAGTCTGAAGAAGACAATGAAGAACGTGAGATTGAAACTACCACTGACGAGGAAGAAAAAATTGAACATGCCACAGATGGTGAACTCCTCGTTATAAAGAGAAGTCTCAATCTTAAAGGAGTTAATGATGAGCAATAACAAGAGAACATCTTCCATACTCGATGTCAAATACAAGGCAAAATTTGTAGTGTTATCATTGACGGTGGAAGTTGCACAAACGTTGCTAGTACGTTCATGGTGGAGAAGTTGGGCTTACCAACCACAAAGCACCCGAGCCCATATAAGCTGCAATGGCTTAATGATGGTGGTGAACTAAAAGTAACTAAACAAGTCCTAATTTCTTTCAACATTGGAAAATATGCGGATGAGATTCTTTTTGATGTTGTACCCATGCACGCGGATCATTTGTTACTTGGACGTCCATGGCAGTTTGATCACAAGGTGATTCATGACGGATACACCAATAGATATATGTTTAAACACTTGGGAACGACTATCACTCTAGCACCTTTGACTCCGAAACAAGTTCCTGAAGATCAAGTAAAGTTAAAAGATTCTTTTGAAAAGATGAGAGAAAAGAGAAAAATGAGAAAACAAAAGAAAAGAAACTTGAAACAAAAAAGAGCAAGTAAAAAGAAAATGAAAAGGAGAGATGAGTGGAAAACAAGAAAAGAAAAAGAAAATGAGAAAGTGAGTGTCTTTGCAAAGGGAAGTGTAATCTGAAAGGCTTTGTCTTTGCTATAACCGATTTTTGTACTCATGTACAAAGAAAGTCTTTTAACACTAACGATCTTCCCGTAATCTCCTTCTTCAATTATGTCTCTTTGCGTGATTTTGATGATCTATTTTTGGAAGACATCCCGAGTGGATTACCACCACTTCGAGGGATAGAACATCAAATCGATTTCATACCTGGAGCTGTTATTCCAAACCGACCTACTTATAGAACCAACCCCAAAGAAACAAAAGAACTTCAACGGTAAGTCGAAGAACTCATAGAAAAGGGCTACATACGAGAAAGCCTTAGTCCCTGTGCCGTACCGGTCTTGTTGGTTCCAAAGAAGGATGGCACTTGGCGTATGTGCATTGATTACTGAGCTGTGAACAAAATTACCATTAAGTATCGGCATCCAATTCCGCGACTTGACGATATGAATGAGGGAAGGCGATGAATGGAAGACTACCTTCAAAACTAAGCATGGTTTGTATGAGTGGCTGGTCATGCCATTTGGCTTAACCAATGCCCCTAGCACTTTTATGAGATTAATGAACTATGTTTTAAGGGATTTTATCGGTAAGTTTTATGTTGTATATTTTGATGATATCTTGGTGTATAGCAAGACATTGGAAGATCATGTAGACCATCTTCGATCTGTTTTGGAAGTCTTACGTAAGGAAACTCTTTATGCTAACCTTAAGAAATGTTCCTTCTGTTCTGATAAAGTTATTTTCTTGGTTTTGTAGTTAGTGTTCAAGGTCTTGAAGTCGATCAAGAGAAGATCAAGGCTATCCAAGAATGGCCGAGGCCTACGAATATAAGCCAAGTAAGGAGTTTTCATGGGCTTGCGAGTTTTTATCGCAGATTTGTGCCAAACTTTTCAGTACGTTAGCCGCACCTCTTACCAGCGTCATTAAGAAGAGCTCAGCCTTTCTCTGGGGAGATGAACTGGAAAACTCTTTTAATGTTATTAAAGATAGACTTACTAGAGCTCCTTTATTAGCATTGCCTGATTTCTCTAAGACTTTTGAGATTGAATGTGATGCATCAGGTGTAGGCATTAGAGCCGTATTGACTCAAGAAGGAAGGCCTATAGCATACTTCAGCGAAAAGTTGAATGGGGCATCTCTGAACTATCCCGTCTATGACAAAGAAATGTATGCTTTGATTCGTGCCCTCGAGACGTGGCAACACTACCTTTGGCCAAAAGAATTTGTAATTCATTCAGACCATGAAGCGCTAAAACAAAAGGACAGAACAAGTTGAATAAACGACATGCAAAATGGGTGGAATACCTCGAGTCATTTCCCTATGTCATCAAACACAAAAAAGGTAAGGATAACATTATGGCTGATGCACTCTCAAGAAGGTATGCATTTTTAGCACATTTAGAATCAAAACTGCTTGGATTTGTTTACTTGAAAGAATTGTATGCCACTGATGATGATTTTGGTGAAATTTTCTGCGCGCGTGAGAAAATGGCTGTTGATAAGTTTTACAGGTCTGACGGTTTTCTTTTCAAAGAAGGTAAACTATGTATGCCAAAAAGTTCTATTCGGGAAGTGTTGGTTAACGAAGCGCATAGCGGAGGACTCATGGGGCATTTTGGAGTAGAAAAGACAATGGCTACACTAAGAGAACATTTTTATTGGCCAAAAATGAGGAGAGATGTCGAGCGAGTATACGCACCTGTATATCGTGCAAGAAAGCTAAATCGAGGATCAAGCCTCATGGCTTATACTTACCTCTTCCAATTCTTAATGCACCATGGCAAGATATTTCAATGGATTTTGTACTTGGTTTACCCCGAACCAAAATAGGAAAAGATTCAATTTTTGTGGTAGTAGACAGATTTTTGAAAATGTCTCATTTTATACCATGTACAAAAACTGACGATGCTGTTCACATTTCTAATCTTTTCTTTAGGGAGGTGGTGCGCCTTCATGGGTTACCAAGAACCATTGTTTCGGATCGCGATACTAAATTCCTAAGTCACTTTTGGCGATCACTTTGGGGAAAGATTGGAACGAAGTTACTTTTCTCGACTACGTGTTATCCCCAAACCGATGGGCAAACTGAAGTAGTCAATAGGGTGCTATCAACTTTACTAAGGGGCATCATTCGAAAAAACTTGAAATCATGGGAGGAATGCTTACCTCATGTGGAGTTCGCCTATAATCGATCCGTGCATTCGGCGACTAAGTTCTCACCATTTGAAGTCGTCTACGGGTTTAATCCCCTAACTCCGTTAGATTTAATGCCGCTACCTAATGATCAGCTTGTGCATGCAGATGCCAGAAAAAAAGCCGAATACGTGAAGAATTTGCATAAACAAGTTCGAGACAACATTGAATCTAAGACTGAAAAGTACGCTCGAAAGGCGAACAAAGGTCGCAAACGAGTTATTTTTGAACCTGGAGATTGGGTTTGGGTGCATATGAGAAAAGAACGCTTCCCAGCCCAACGTAGATCTAAGTTACTACCTCATGGAGATGGACCGTTTCAAGTTCTTGAGAAAATTAACGATAACTCCTATAGACTTGATTTACCAGGTGAGTATAATATTAGTGCGACTTTCAACGTAGCTGACTTGAGTCTTTTTGATACAGGTTCTGACTTGAGGACAAGTCATCTTCAAGAGGGGGAGGATGATGCGAGCACGTTCCATGTCAAGTCGAGCTCGAGTCATGATCCGTTGATGCTACCTCGTGGCCCTATCACTAGATCCCGATCTAAGCTATTCAAAGATGCCATCAGAGTTTAGATCCAGCAAGTGTGGAAAGATAATGAAGCTAACTTACTTGGACGAGAGGAGGGACCAACGTTTGAGCATTTTCGCAATGTTCTACAAGCTCAACCAGCAACCTATGAACTCGGTTCTAGCTCGTGCTAAGTTTCGACTAAGTCAACGAGCTTAATTGGCCATTCGGCCTTAAGCTAAATAAATTAGTTGGAATTTTATTTAAAATAAATTTGGATAAATTTAAGTTCCTTTAATTAATTTGCTGCTATTAAATAAGGTTTTAAGTTATTCTTAAATCTAGTATTTAATGTTGTCCTAAGCTTCACCGATTTTTATTAGTTGTTAAATAGCTTAGATTTAATTTGTTTCAGTTCAATTTAATGTCTTAATATGATCTTTAATTGTGGAATTAATTAGCTAAGTTAATGAACTTAATTTGCTTGTAGGTGCATGTAAAGGGACGACACAAGGAGATTAATGGGCAGCAGAATTACTTTCATTTAAGGTGATGTTTTGGTTAGCTCAATAGTTTTCTATAGCTGCCATTTCAACTTCCCAAGGTGCCCATTCAGCTCACCGGTTAATGCAAGAAGGTCAACCATCGCAAAGAACTTGAGCTGAAAAGTCACCATTAAAGCTGGAATTTAAGGAGGAATTTAAGGGCATTCATGCATGCTTGGTTGAACAATGAAGAGTCATTCAATTATCTTTCCTTCCTTGATGATTCACTACACCTTGGTGATTTAAAAGCGCCTCTTGAGCTTCCATTCACCAATGTGGACTTGGAGCTTGAAGTGTTTTCCTATCTTAAATTTTCAAGTTAATGCTAGTATTAATTTTGCTTAGTCATTAAGGCTAGAAGATGACCATTCTGCTAGCTCAAGCAACTATAAATAGTTGGCCATTTTATTTTGTAAGGGACTTTTGCCAAATTTTATATTGTTATTATGCTGAATTTGCGAGAGCAATTTCTCCTATTTCGTTCTTAGTATCTGTTGGCTTATCTAGGAGTCTAGTGGCGTCAACCATCCTTCGTTCAATCCCGATACCAAGGCTCCTATCGTACATCGATAGTGGGTCGAGGTCCAGAAACAACTAAAACCGAAAATCTTTAGAAACGATAAGTAACTGTGTCGATACCTTTCTAGATTGGTTTTACTTGTTTCCTAAAGTCCTAAACTCAAACCCGAATACTCTTTCATCCTTAAACCGAAACCAAGCCTTATTTTCCTTCTTAAATCGAAACCCGAACCATACATTCTTCCCTAACTTCGAAACATATCCTAATTCGAAACCATCCTAAGCTAATACCGAATCCAACTCATTTTGTCAACTCAACTCTTACAACTTATCTGTACTTCATCGAAATTTCTTTCTTCGATTCTCTGGTTTACGATCGAACTCCAAGTATACATCTTGTTTTCTCCTCGAGACCAAGATTGTATCAAATTTGCTCAGTTGTGCTCGCTTGCATCTGAGCTATCTGTTCTTTTAACCACAGAACTTCAGCTTGAGCCTGACTCCCCACAGGCATGTACTACTGCGAGCTGGATCCAAAATATTGGGTTAGGTTAACAAAAGATCCTTGAAATCGAACTCGACCGTACCTTTCAGGACCTGATACTTTAGTAATAATTCTGTTATCAATGTCGTTAAGATTAATAGAACTATCACTCGAAGCAACCGCTTCATACTCCGCCTTTTTTCTTCTAGATTCTCCTAAAAAATCAATCAAAGATTTAGAAATGAAATATATAATAAAAACAAATGCAACATAACTTAACATTATTTAGAACTACTAATGACGAATTAAACCATTATAATTAAACATTATAAATATTTAAAATAAATTAAATTTTATTAAGTAAATATACCATAATTTCTCCAGCTTCGAAAGTCATAGGAGCTCCATCTTTCTTCCTATGTGTAATGTCAAAAAGCTGCAGGCGCCCAACTTTTTGACCAGACGAGAGTTCCTACAATATAGTAGTAAAAATATAATTTAATAGAAAGTCATTAATGTATGACACAATTAATAAATTCAAAACACATCAGCCTCAACTACACAAGCAAAACTTTTTGACCCTGCTGTGTGCGTGAATTTTTGTTTTTGCCTACTTGTTGTTCCAACTCACTCACGATCCTACATTATGAAATTATTATTATGTATATAGTAAATATTATAAACTGAAATAATTATAAGAGTTTGGAAGTACATAATACCTCTCCTTTCTTTGAATTCCAAAATCTAACCACATTTTTCGATTGGTACCTCAGCATTCCCAGTGTGACATTTCGCAATTTCTCTTCGAGGCTTATATTTTTCTTAAAATATTCTTCCTTTAAAATGCTTTTATGGTCTCTCCATTTTTTTCCCAATGCCTTCTTAACATAATTATCCGAGACCTCTAAAGCAAATCTCTCCTACAAAAAACACAAGTTTAGAAAATAAATATAAATGAAACCTAAACGAAAGTATTATAAATTACATTCACATTTTGTTACCTTAATATTATCGAGAGCTTGATTTTTTTTACTATCAGGCATTTGATGCCATGACTCATGGTTGATAGGCAACATATTGGCATTTCGTGCTAAAATGCCCAAATAGCCTGCTAAAAGTCGAGCTTCTGATCCAACAGGCTGACCATGATTGTTTCTTGATACATTGACATGCTCGACAGGAGTTAACTCGTATAATTCTTTTAGTAACGTACGTCCTCGAACTTTGCACGTCCTACCACTTTCAGCTAAAAAATGGTATATTATAATATAAGAATTTGAAAAAGAAATCAATAATAAAAGTCAACACGCATGTAATTAAAGTTAACATTACTTTGAGTTTCTGCAGGTCTGTCATATGTATTCAGAACATTCGAAGATCCAATGGCAGTCTATTGTTCACTATTTGTTTCTTCCGAAATTGGAGTATTCTGAATAATATTTAGATCTCGCAATCTTCTTCTAGTCATTTTTTCTGCAAAACACATAAAATAGTTGAAATTTTAGTAACTAATTACAACAAGAATAGTACATATAAAATAGTTGAAATATTTAACAATACCAAGATTTAAAATATAATATTACATATAATTAAAAAATCGTAAAGTCTTACTATATCATAATTCGTAAATATCTTCATTCACATCATGGCGAACCCATTGAGATTGTGTACTAGTACTAGGGATATTTTCATTTAAGTTTTGTTTTGGAAAAGGCAAAGTTTCTGATCTTTCGACAATATCATCCCTACTTCCATTGCCCATGTCAAACAAGTCTCTAGCGGTGTTTCGGAGTACAACATACCAACCCTCACCAGTTGGATCTTTCGAGTAAAAAACTTGTTTCACTTGAGAAGAAAATACATATGGCTCGTCTATCAATTATTTTTCAGTGTGAATCAATTGAGAGAAGTTCGCTATTGTAAAAACAAATTGATCTATTTTAATTCTGCGAGGAGTATTAACATCAACCCAATCACATCGAAATAAGACAACTTTCCATTTGCCATAGTAATCCAACTCAATAATGTTAGTAAGAAGTCCGTAATACTCCACATTTCCCTCAACAGGATTACTGTCCCTAGCACTAGCATAACTTGTAATTGAACTATTCCACAATTTTGTGTTCTCCTCAGTCTCTCATGATATTTTGTATGAAATCTGAATCCATTGATGAGGAAGGCACTATATCTTTTTACTACTCTATTTGGACCTTGGGAAAACCATTTAACTTCGTCATTGACGTCCTTTCCACTCCAAACCTTTTGAATCGAAAGAAAATTGAGTAATTATAAATGAAACATCCCAAACCCAACCCACAAGCCCTGACCGGATCTGGCATGCTTCTTGGAAAAAATAGTTGATTCTTATTTGAAACTTTGCTAAAATTTTGCGTGTTTTTGAAAACAATTGATTTGGGTTGGGCTCGAATTTTAAAACCCGTGTTGATTATGTGCCAAAACGTTTAATATTTATACTTAAGAAAAATGGACTTTAACTTTGAATTATTAAAATCGAGTCATACTTAGATAATTAAATATGCATGCATAACAGTTCAAACCAAGGCCTTATTACATCAAATAAGAACCCAAAGTAAATCCAAAATACTTAAAATATAACAAGTCCAAAATAAAATAAAATTTTGAACCGAGCATGGCCACCACTAAGCTCCCGCCGACCGGTCCATTAATGAGCGCCACCGAAAAGTAATCCCACAACGGGTAAGTCAAGCAGACTCAATGTATCTGACCAACATAAGTCTCAATTAATTCGTGCATATCAATTCATACATAATAGCACATATACTTAATGATGCAAACCCGTACCCAAGCCTAAGTATCCATTCGCTACACATCACCCGTACCAACCATCACATCGTGGGGACTACTAAGTCAACCCTCCATCCGCTACACACCATCGAAGGCGTCATTGCAATGACGTGCTCATCGCCTCTTATAAAATTCGTGGCATAGCCACCAGATAATTATTTTGTGACATAAGTCACCACATTCATATTTTGTGACATAAGTCACCACATTCGGATATTGTGACATAAGTCACCACATTCAGATATTGGGGTATTAAACCACCAATTCACTTCCCCTTTACATATCACCCATATGCCCTATGTCAAACATATCATGCAATAACATGCTTTATTTCACATTCTTATCACTACTAACATATGTGCCATAATAGATCATAACCTACTCATAGTAGGAGTGGGTAAACATACCTGAGTATTTCGTTCATACCATTGCATGGACTTTTAGCCACTTCACACATATTTTTATTAACACATAACCACAAATTAATTAAAGCTTAGTGTGGGGGTACACACCTGATATACTTATCGCTTTATTGAAAATCCTGAAAACCCGGTCTAGCGTCCTAGATCCTTAGTTCCTATATTCGGCCACCCTCAACATGTTAGCATGAGCCTATTCGGCTAACTATCTAAATCCATAATCGAAAGCTTACCTTGCTTGCCGATTTGAGTACTCCTCAAATCCCGAAAACCACCACCTGCCTTAGAAGCTGTCGAAATCCCTATATGCCACATGTTAGAATCGGCTTTAAGCAATAATCCATAAGAATGGCCCTTGGCTGAATAGTACCTATCACCTACCTTGGGTTATCGAATCCTGTAAGACTCCTTTAGTGCTCCCTTATGTTGGCTATATACAAAGAACACACTTAATAGCACTTATGAACATTCTACCATGCTATAAAAACCAAGACCAAACACTTGGTTTGACACACCAATAAAAAGAGATCCCAAAACCGATTACTTAAAGTGGAGATTACTTACCACCACACACGTTGAAAAAATCAGAAAGAGTAGTCGATGACCCTCCTTAGAGATTCTAGCTTCAAAGGAAAAGAAGAAAGACTAGCCTTGAGGTTCGGCCTTTATCAAAAGATGGAGGAGTTTGGGGCTTAGTTGATTTTGGCAATGGTGAACAATGGTAGCAAAGTTTCAGCTATCACTCTTAATGACAAGGGCATTCGGCTTCCAAAGAAATAGAAAGGGATTTGAGGTTGAAAGAAAATAAAGAAGAAGAGGGGAAGAGTAGAGGAATTTCGACAAAGAGATGAATGCTTACACTAAGTGAAATTCGGCACTTAACCCCCAATGCATGACAGAATACATCACCCAAGGAGTCCCTCATTCGGCCACCACCATGTCCCTTATCATATCCCACTCTCTTCTCCTAATTTATCTCTTATCAGCTCATTCAAAATAAATTGAATTAATCCACACTTATTCAAAATAAATAAAATAAAACAACAATTTATCCCCTCATCCTAGCCAAAATTTAAAAGGAAAAACAAGCTTAATCCTCATCCATTTGAAAGTCCAATTGCCGTCCAACACTCCCCCTCTCCCTTGACGCCAACATGCAAAAATAAAACCACACTTTATGCTGCCAACATTATTCGAACCTCCTCCCTTCTCCCTTGCCTAAGGCGTCACATACCAAGGCCCTAAGTGGCGCCTCCAAGCCACTCTACCAAGCCCAATTTCATGTCCAAAAACTCTTACAATTTTCCTTAAGGCCTCCTTAGCCTAGCTTCCCCTTTTTAGATTTAAAAATCTAATATTTCCTAAGGCACTCTCTTATTTCCTAAAGTTCACAAAATTCATACAACACATTATTAACACACAAGGCATGCTATTTCATATTATTCAGCAAAAATGCATAAGCCATAATCCAGGATATTACAGTTCTACCCCCTTAAAATAATTTTGACCTCGAAATTACCTGGCCGAAATAGGTGGGGTATTGCTGTCGCATTGCATCTTCTAGCTCCCAAGAAGCTTCTTCCGATCCATGGTTGCGCCACAGCACTTTGACCAGAGGGACCGACTTCCTTCGAACCACCTTCACATCTTGTTCCAGAATCTGGATTGGCTCTTCTTCATAAGACAGATCTGGTTTCAGCTCCACCTCCTCAACCGGAACTACATGAGATAGATCCGATCGATATCGACGTAGCATGGAGACATGAAATACGTCGTGCATCTGCTTCAATTCTGGTGGCAACTCCAACTGGTATGCCACTGGTCCAACTTGCTTCATTACTCGATAAGGCCCTATAAACCTTGGACCTAGCTTTCCTTTTCGGCCAAATCTCATCACCTTCTTCCAAGGTGAAACTTTAAGGAACACTTGATCTCTCACATCAATTTCTATTTCCTTTCGTTTGAGATCCACGTACGACTTCTGCCTATCAGATACTTCCTTCAATCGAGCTCAAATTACACTAACCTTCTCTTCAGATTCAGCCACAATTTTAGACCCAAAATTTGACGTCCCCTAATTTCGTCCAACACGTAGGAGTGCGACACTTCCGACCATCTGGTAGCTTCATACGGTGCCATCCAGATACTTGCTCGATAGTCATTATTGTATGTAAATTTCGCTAGAGGCAAATATTCTTCCCAACTTCCCTTGAAGTCTATCACACAGCCTCTTAGCATGTCCTCCAACACTTGTATTACTCGCTCAGATTGACCATCTGACTGTGGATGAAAGGCCGTACTGAAGTCCAATCTAGTGCCTAAAGCCTGATGTAGGGCTTTCCAAAATCGAGACGTGAATCTCGGATCCCTATCCGAGATAATTGACATCGGTACTCCGTGCAACCTTACAATCTCCGCCACATACAACTTTACTAACTTTTGTAGGGAATAGTCCACCC
The DNA here is from genome assembly GCA_025506655.1 of Gossypium rotundifolium. Lineage (NCBI taxonomy): Eukaryota > Viridiplantae > Streptophyta > Magnoliopsida > Malvales > Malvaceae > Gossypium > Gossypium rotundifolium. Next base: position 73,829,084 of record CP106727.1, read on the forward strand.
GCACTGGAATGAAATGCGCGGACTTTGTCAGCCAATCCACTATCACCCATACCGAGTCCTTCTTAGTAGGTGTAAGGGGAAGCCCACTAATGAAGTCCATGGTGATTCTCTCCCACTTCCACTGCAGAATCATTATCGGTTGAAGCAATCCTGATGGAACCTGGTGTTCAGCCTTAACTTGCTGACACGTCAAGCATTTCCTTACAAATTCGGTAACTTCCCTCTTAAGACCAGGCCACCAAAATTGTTCCCTTAGATCTCTGTACATTTTACTACCTCCGGGATGCATAGCATAAGGGCTACTATACGATTCCCGAAGAATCCTTTACCTAAGCTCCTCGTCCTTCGGCATACAGACTTTTCCCTTGAAACACAATACTCCTTCATCGTTAATACCATAATTTTCCAACTCTCCATTCTGCACTTGTCTCAACTTAGCACTCAGATCCTCATCCACCAACTGTCCCTCTTTCACTTCATTCAATCATGACGGCTTAACTTGTAGCTCTGCCAGCAGACTTCCATCATCATACAAGCTCAGATGTGTAAACATCGCCCTCAGATCCGACACTACCTTCCGACTTAGGGCATCCGCCACTACATTTGCCTTGCCCGGGTGATACTCTATTGAACAATCATAGTCCTTCAATAGTTCCACCCACCTTCACTGTCTCAGATTTAACTCCTTCTGAGTCAGCAGATACTTAAGGCTTTTGTGGTCTGTGTAGATCACCGACTTTTCTCCATAGAGATAATGCCTCCAAACCTTAAGAGCAAAGACCACTGCCGCTAGTTCCAAATCATGCGTCGGGTAGTTAACCTCATGTGGCCTTAGTTGTCGAGACGCATAAGCGACTACTTTCCCATCTTGCATAAGAACACCTCCCAATCCTGTATGGGAAGCATCATAATACACCACAAAATCTTTTCCTATCTCCTGTTGAATCAAAACTGGAGCTTCGATCAAGACCTTCTTAAGATTCTCAAAGCTCTCCTGTTGCTTATCGGTCCATACGAAAAGCACTTCCTTCCTTAACAACTTTGTTAGAGGCACGACTATCGACGAGAACCCTTCCACAAACCTTTCTATAATAGCCTGCCAATCCTAAGAAACTCTGAAATTCTGCCACAGACTTAGGGGGTTTCCAATCCAACACTGCCTCAATCTTCCGAGGATCCACCCTTATTCCTTCATCAGATACCACGTGTCCTGAAAATGCAACCTCCTTAAGCCAAAATTCACACTTGCTGAATTTGCAATAGAGCTTCTTCTCCCTCAACACTTGTAACACTATCCGGAGATGCTCATCATGCTCCTCTTCAGACTTGCAATACACCAGAATATCGTCTATAAACACAACAACAAATCGGTCCAGATAGGGTTGGAAAACCCGATTCATCATGTCCATAAACGTGGCTGGGGCGTTCGTCAATCCAAACGGCATTACTATGAACTCGAAATGCCCATACCTTGTCCAGAAAGCCGTCTTATGGATATCCACTTCTTTCACCTTAAGCTGATGATATCCGGACCTTAGATCTATCTTTGAGAAAATCGCGGCCCCCTTAAGCTGATCGAACAAGTCGTCAATCCTTGGCAAAGGGTACTTGTTCTTGACGGTCAGCTTGTTCAACTGGCGATAATCTATGCGCATGCGCATAGTTCCGTCCTTCTTTTCACAAATAAGACCGGTGCTCCCCATGGAGACACACTGGGTCGAATAAACCCACGGTCTAGCAACTCTTGAATTTGAGCCTTGAGCTCAACCAACTCCTTTGGTGCCATTCTGTATGGGGCAATGGACATAGGAACTGTACCCGGGAGCAAATCGATTCTAAACTCCACCTCCCTGTCTGGGGGTATTCCTAGTAATTCCTCCGAAAATACATCCACAAACTCCCTTACAGTTCTAACTCCACTAACTCCCCATTCTTCCGTATCCAAAGCATTAATGAAGGCCAAAAATGTCTTGCACCCCTTCCGAACCATCTTATCCACCTTTAAAGCAGAAACTATATTAGACAGGTAGTTTCTTCTTTCTCCTATCATAACTACTTTCTCATCCTTGGAGTCCTTAACTCCATTCGCTTAGTCGCACAATCCAATACATTTCGATGCTCCACTAGCTACCCATTCCAAGTATGAGATCAAATTTTCAAGGGTAATTCCATTAAGTCAAGAGAAAATACCGCTCCTTGAAGTTCCAAAGGTAATCTCCGAAACATCTTATTCACCACTACAGTTTGGCCTAATGGGCTTACTACAGTCATCTTCCTATCAGATAGTTCAGAGGCTATCCCTAGAGTTTCAACTACTCTACATGCAACATAGGAATGGGTGGAGCCCACATCAATCAAAGTAACATAAGGTTTGCTAGATATAAGGAACGTACCGGTTATGACGTCTGATGCATCTCCATCCTCCCTCCAGTGAACTGCATAAACCAAACCCGGCTACCTGGCCTCCGTGTTACCAATACCTCAACTCGGTGTTCCTCGTCCTCTACCAGAACCATTACCTCTGCCAGCTGAACCACGACCTCGCGGTGGCTGCTGTCCTCCTCTTCCAGCCTGGTTAGAACCTTGACTTACTGGCCATCCCCCTCCAATTCTCACAGGACAATCCTTAATCATGTAGTCCTTGGACCCACACTTAAAGCATCCTCCTCTATTCTTCCAACACTCTCCTAGATGCTTCTTTCCACACTGATCACATGTACGGTACTGCCCTCCAGTCGCAACCTACTGACCTCGCGGTCCATCAACTCTAGGCCTCTTTTGCACATTCCCTGACGATCTAGATAACCCAAAACCTCTCTTCTGTCTATTCCGATCAGTGTTCTGCCTTATAGAATCCTTGATACCCTCGGCTACCTTAGCCTTCTCTACCAACACAGCAAACTCCCGCTCTTGTTGTGGAGCTATCAACAGTCTCAAGTCATCCCTTAGTCCGTCTTCAAACTAGACACACCGCTCATGCTCAGTCGACACTATGCCTTGAGCATAACGGCTCAGCCTTAGGAATTCACCTTCATACTCAGCTACGGACTTGTTCCCTTGAACCAACCCCAGAAATGCCTTTCTCTGCGCATCGATATAATGAGTGCCAACATACTTCTTCTGGTATGCTGCCTTAGCATAATCCCAATTGAGTTCCTCAGCTGTAGCACCATTCCGCACCGTGAGCCACCATTGATATGACTCATCGCGGAGAAGCAACACCAACCCTTTCAGCTTTTTCTTGTCAGTTAAATCGAGCTCATCCATAATCCACTCAGTTGCCTCCCACCAATACTCAGCGGTACTGGGTGCCACACCTGATATACCACGGAACACCTCAGCTCCGTTGGCTCGAAGTCGCTCAGGTATCGACTTTCGAGATCCCATGCCTCCACCCACTCTAATTACCCTTTCCAAAACCCGCAGCATCGCCTGTGACACTACGTCATCCCCCGTCTGATCTTGATATTCCACATCAACGGCTGGTGGTGGTGGTAGCATTTCATTCTCAGATCCTTAACCTGATCTAACGGGCTCAGACACGGTCATTCGGCCTCTTCCACGGCCACACACGTTATGACCACATCCCCTTGAATTCATACTTCCGTTTTGTGTTTATCTGATTAAAGAATTTTATGAATTAGTTTTGTTCCACTGATTTAACACGAACAGTTTTATGTTTAATAGTTCTAGGAGGTAGTTCTTTCGATTCATACACATACAGTCTCACATCATTCATTTAGTCACACACATGAACTTGCGTCCATTACATAGAAATGTTGTAATTGTCGTTGTTTGTTGCTTTCCACTACCTAGGGGTATTTCCATAATTTTGTCCTACAGGGGTATTTTGGTAATTTTAAAATTAGGGTATTTGAAAAATGTTGCAAAATAGAGATTGATGATATTTTACAAAATTAAAATCCTTGTTGGAAAATTTTTAAGGGTGAAATGATAATTTTATTCACTAGGGGTATTTTTGTAATTTTACAAGCCAGGGTCATTTCGGTAATTTTTTGCAAAATATGGTTCCTGGTGACTTTCCAAAATAAGGGTATTGTTAAAGATTTCTAAATTGAGGGTACTTCGATAATTTTCCTTACTGAAGGTATTTTGGTCATTTGTACAGGTTAGGGGTAATTTGGTCATTTTGTAAATCAGGGGTAAATTTCATAAATTTTCCAAATCAGGGTGTCTTGATATTTTGTCAAGTTTTTGGATATTTGTAAGGTAAGATATTCTTGATAAAAAAAACTGTGAGTGGTATGGAAATTTTATAATCCAAGGGCATTTTAGTAATTTTTTTCCAACCAGGGGTATTTGGGTCATTTTAGTAAATCGAGAATATTTTGGAAAACTTTTCAAAATAGTTTTCCTACACCTTAAAGGGATAATTTGGTGATTTTAAGATTAGGGTTTTTATAAAAATATGGCTAGTCCCTATCGGGTTTTAGTTACTGGGTTCAGCCTGTGGCTGAGTCCTCTTGGTTAGGGTGAACCATCACTACGCACCAGGTAGGATTCAAGTGGGAAGGAGGTGAGTCACTAGGATTGCTTAAATACCAAGCTCCCACTGAAACCAATCCTAGACATGCGCACAACGGTTGCCACACCTTAACTCAACGACTTAGGCACTGGTTTGTTTAATTGTGCATTAAAGTTTTATGTATTTGTTGGGGTAAACTAGTCTTATAGTTCAAGTACTTATCTTACTAATCTACGTTCTATTTCTACCTTTCTACAAATCATACAATAATTCACACAATAGATAGGGGTACTTAGCTGGTGGACTTCGGGTCGGAGACTCAGGTGCCATGCCAGAAACCCTGCTCACTTCTTAGAAAAATCCAATTTCAAAAGACAAAAAATGTTTTGGGCCCTAAAAGCCCTCAAGGTCGAGTTTTGAACTAGGCTCTGATACCAAAATGAAACACCCCAAACCCGGCCCACAAGCCCTGACCGGATTTGGCATGCTTCTAGGAAAAACTAGTCGATTCTTATTTGAAACTTTGCTAAAATTTTACGTGTTTTTGAAAACAGTTGATTTGGGTTGGGCTCAAATTTTAAAACCTGTGTTGATTATGTGTCAAAACATTTAATATTTATACTTAAGAAAAATGGACTTTAACTTTGAATTATTAAAATCAAGTCATACTTAGATAATTAAATATGCATGCATAACAGTTCAAACCAAGGCCTTATTACATCAAATCAAAACCCAAAGTAAATCCAAAATACTTAAAATATAACAAGTCCAAAATAAAATAAAATCTTGAATCGAGCATGGCCACCACTAAGCTCCCCGCCGACCCGGTCCATTAATGAGCGCCACCGAAAAGTAATCCCACAACGGGTAAGTCAAATAGACTCAATGTATACACCAACATAAGTCTCAATTAATTCTGCATATCAATTCATACATAATAGCACATATACTTAATGATGCAAACCCGTACCTAAGCCTAAGTATCCATCCGCTACACATCACCCGTACCAACCATCACACCGTGGTGACTACTAAGTCAACCCTCCATCCGCTACACACCATCGAAGGCATCATTTGCAATGACGTGCTCATCGCCTCTTATAAAATTCGTGGCATAGCCACCAGATAATTATTTTGTGACATAAGTCACCACATTCATATATTGTGACATAAGTCACCACATTCGGATATTGTAACATAAGTCACCATATTCAGATATTGGGGTATTAAACCACCAATTCACTTCCACTTTACATATCACCCATATGCCCTATGTCAAACATATCATGCAATAACATGCTTTATTTCACATTCTTATCACTATTAACATATGTTCCATAATAGATCATAACCTACTCATAGTAGGAGTGGGTAAACATACCTGAGTATTTCGTTCGTACCATTGCATGGTACTTTTAGCCACTTCACACATATTTTTATTAACACATAACCACAAATTAATTGAAGCTTAGTGTGGGGGTACACACCTGATATACTTATCCCAAAAACTCGGTCTAGCGTCCTAGATCCTTAGTTCCTATATTCGGCTACCCTCAACATGTTAGCATAAGCCTATTCGGCTAACTATCTAAATCCATAACCGAAAGCTTACCTTGCTTGCCGATTTGAGTACTACTCTAATCCCAAAAACCAACACTTGCCTTAGAGGCTGCCGAAATCCCTATATGCCACATGTTAGAATCGACTTTAAGCAATAATCCATAAGAATGGCCCTTGGCTGAATAGTACCTATCACCTACCTTGGGTAATCGAATCCTGCAAGACTCCTTTAGTGCTCCCTTATGCTGGCTATATACAAAGAACACACTTAATAGCACTTATGAACATTCGACCATGCTATAAAACTTAAGACCAAACACCATGACCAATAAAAAGAGATCCCAAAACCGATTACTTAAAGTGGAGATTACTTACCACCACACACGTTGAAAAGATCAGGAAAGAGTAGTCGATGACCCTCCTTAAAGATTCGGGCTTCAAAGGAAAAGAAGAAAGACTAGCCTTGAGGTTCGGCCTTTATCAAAAAGATGGAGGGAGTTTGGGGCTTAGTTGATTTTGGCAATGGTGAACAATGGTAGCAAAGTTTCGGCTATCACTCTTAATGACAAGGGCATTGACTTCCAAAGAAATAGAAAGGATTTGAGGTTGAAAGAAAATAAAGAAGAAGAGGAGAAGAGTAGAGGAATTTCGGCAAAGAGATGAATGCTTACACTAAGTGAAATTCAGCACTTAACCCCTAATACATGACCGAATACATCAACCCAAAGAGCCCCTCATTCGGCCACTACCATGTCCCTTATCATATCCCACTCTCTTCTCCTAATTTATCTCTTATCAGCTCATTCAAAATAAATTGAATTAATCCACACTTATTCAAAATAAATAAAATAAAACAACAATTTATCCCCTCATCCTAGCCGAAATTTAAAAGGAAAAACAAGCTTAATCCTCATCCATTTGAAAGTCCAATTGCCGTCCAACACTCCCCCTCTCCCTTGACGCCAACATGCAAAAATAAAACCATACTTTATGCTGTCAACATGATTCGAACCTTCTCCCTTCTCCCTTGCCTGAGGCATCACATACCAAGGCCCTAAGTGGCACCTCCAAGCCACTCTACCAAGCCCAATTTCATGTCCAAAAACTCCTACAATTTTCCTTAAGGCCTCCTTAGCCTAGCTTCCCTTTTTAGATTTAAAAATATAATATTTCCTAAGGCACTCTCTTATTTTCGAAAGTTCACAAAATTCATACAACACATTCTTAACACACAAGGCATGCTATTTCATATTATTCAGCAAAAATGCATAAGCCATAATCCAGGATATTACAATAAATGTCATGAGAAAACATTATTTGTTAATGAAAGCTTCAGTTGCATACCTTTTGGCTTAACCATTCATGAAAAGTTTCTATGAAGAACTTATTAATCTCTCGATGTTGTAATCTTCGAGAGCATGAACGAGATCTCAAGATTTGTTTGTACTCGCTATGTTAAAAAAAGTGGATTACTTGGTTAGAAAATAAACAAATAAAAAAGATGATTATTTATCAAATCCTAAAACTTACTTGCGTAATGGTTCAAGCGAATTGTTGTGAAAAGCAACATATCGGTGTGCTTGTACCCAAGATATATCATCTAATTCTGCAATTTCAACTTTACCTATTGGTTTCCCGCAACTTTGAAATAAATAAGTTTCGTCCAAGTTAGGGTTAGTGAGCCTAGCATTTCTACTTGGTCTATTCAATCTTGTTTCAACATCTTCTAAATATCTGTAACAGAAATTCATACACTCCTCTGCCAAGTATCCTTCAGCTATTGATCCTTCTGGATAACGCTTATTACGACAATAAGACTTCAATTTGCATAGGAACCTAAAGATGATATACAACATTATCAAAAGTTGTAACTCAAGGTATATTCATGATTGAATAAAAAACTTTATAAATAAATTAGCACATCTCTATAGGATACATCCACCAATAGAAAACCAGTCCACCAAGTTTTGCTTCGTTAGGGAGATGGATTATCAAGTGCACCGGAATAGTGAAGAAGGAATGTGGAAAGATCTTCTCCAGTTTGCATAAAGTCAATGCGGCTCGATCTTGTACTTTCTCAAGTTCTTCAATATCCAAAACTTTGCCACAAATAGCTTTCATTATATTGGATAGTTCAATTATACAAGCCGTCACCTTTTTTGACATACAACACCGTAAAGCAACTGGTAGTAAATCTTGCATCAAGATGTGATAATCATGTGATTTAAGGGAATACAGTCTTCGATATTTAAGACTCACACATCGAGATATATTTGATGCATACGCATCTGGGACCTTTATATCCTTCAACACCGTACAGAACACTTCTTTTTCTTTCTTCGACATTGTAAAAATTGGAGGCAGCAACCTATATTTCCCATTCAAAAGTCCTTGAGGATGAAGTTCATGCTGAATTCCCAACTCAACTAGATCAAGTCGACTCTGAAGATTGTCTTTCTATTTTCCATCGACATTTAGAATTGTTCCAATGATGTTCTCGCAAACATTCTTCTCAATATGCATAACATCAATATTATGTTGCAAAATGTGATGCTCCCAATAAGGCAACTCAATACTTATTTTTTTCCATAATTTCGCCTCATTAGGATTATCCTCTTCATCAGATTCATCATCAATTTACTCATCAACATCGCCAACATACTCCTCCCTCGGTCTTCTATTCGCTTGCGTGTTATGTGGTTGATTCATCTTCCCATAACTGAAATTCATATCTCTTAACATGAATGAGATTTCAGATCCAATAGTCTGCTCAAGAGCTTCTCTGAACTCTTCAGTATCATAAAATAGAGTCCTCTAAAATCTAAATCTATGATTTCCATCTAACCACCGACGATGCCCCATATAGCAGAACTTCTTCCCATTATATAACCACTTCAAACATGTTTGCGCCGCACAACAAAGACAAGCATAACGTCCTTTGACACTCCAACCAGATAAATTGACATAAGTCAAGAAATCATTAATAGTCCATAATAAAGCAGCACGTAAAAAAAAGTTCTCCTTTCTCAATACATCATAAGTTTCAACACCCGCCCATAATTGTTGCAACTCTTCAATAAGTGGCTACATATAAATGTCAATATCATTTTCGGGACAAGCACTACAGGCCAAGTACTGTACGAAGTTCTCATGATTTTATAAGGATTAAACCCATCAGATGCTAGCCCAAGCCTCGCATTCCTAGGATCAGTTGCAAAGCTTGAAAATTTACTGTCAAATGATTTCCAAGCTAAAGAATCAGCAGGATGCCTTAATAATCCATCATCGGTTTGTTGATCATGATGCCACCTCATAGAATCGGTTGTCTTTGACAACATGAAAAGCCTTTAAAGCCTTGGTATTAGAAGAAAACATCGTAAAATCTTTACTAGCTTATTTCTCGACTGTGCCTCACCTTCATCCTCTTTCACATCTTTTGTACTCCTATTCATCCAACGAGAGTTACCGTAAACATGACAAGACTATTGGTTTTTTTTTATCATCCCAATACAACATGCAGTTATTTAGGCAACTATGAATTTTCTCATACCCAAGGCCTAAATCTTTTATCAGATTCTTAATATCTTTGCATGAATGAGGGATTTTTGCAAATGGAAACATCTCTCTCAAAAACTCTAACAACATTGTAAAAGAGTTTCGGTCCACCCTCCCATACATTTTAATGAAATAGGCGAATGTAGAAGGACATTTTGAATATTTTGATCCTTCGTAAAGTTTTTCATTCATTTCATTAAGTAACTCGTAGAACTTATCCGCTTCTCTATTTGGCTTTTCATCACGTACACTTCTTCTCGTTTCGACAAAAACAATTTCGCCAATATTACAATCATCGGATGCAATAAACTCAGGTGTAAACGATTGCAAACCATGACCGTGCATATTATATGTGTAACATCCTAAAATTTGTATATCAGTTGCTAGCTTGTGTCAGCTCGAGTAGTATTGTTTGTGTGCTTAGTATAGCCTTGTGAAGGCTTGACTTTATTTATGAAGCTAGAATAATTCTTAGTATTTAAAATTTAATGAAGTGGACTACATGATCTTGACACTTAAGATGATATAAGTATTAAATTCTAGCACATGAGGAGTTAGTGGCAAGGTGGCTATGATGCATGAAGGGTTGCTTGAGGGAAGAGGTTCGAGTAGCATGGATTGCATTGGAAGACTTTATTTTTTATGCACCTTTGCATTAAGTGTCGGCCAAGCTATTCTTATGGTAGGTTGGACTTTCAAAATTTTTGGTAAGTTGAATAATAGATTTCGAAAGCTTGTATTATGGGATAAGATTCTTAAGACTTATGGAAGGATGGGAGACAAAGGGCTTAGATGATGGAGAGTGTTTTGGAAACTATGCTAAGGCCATTAGTCCATGAATGTGGATGGCATGCGTGGCTAGGGGGTGGCCGAATGTTGATAGGAAGTTTGGAGGGGTTTAGTTTGGTCAATTCTTGCATTTTGTGCATCTTTTACATTTTTCTTTTCCTCTCCAAAAGTTTTCTTCCTTAGCCGAATGTGCCTTGGCAATAAGGTAAATTTTGTTTTAGTTTTAGCATTTGTTTTCTTATTTTGTGTCAAAGCCAAAAAGACTATAGAGGTTTGCCAAATTTTTTTCTTAGGCATTTGGCCGAATATTCAATAGAGCCTCTCACATATTTTTATTCTCTTTGAAGCCTAAAAATAATCCTCTTCCCTTCCATCTTTTTCTTCATCTTTAGTGGTTGGCCGAATCTTCCATCTCCCTATTTCATCTTTTTCTTTCTTTCACTTTTGCTCAAAACTGAAAACATCCCTCTTCCATTGCAATTTCTTTCTTTTCTTTCCTTTTTCTTTCCCTTTCTCCACTCTAGCCGAATCCTTTTTGTTGTTACAAATCAACCATAGCCGAAATTTCCTTCACCATTTAACCATATTGCCGAAACTTCCCATTCTCTTTTTAATTTGTCTTGGCCGAATATCAACAAGGGTAGGTCTTCACTTGGTTTTCTTCAAATGGTTTTAGAAGGGGGTATGTATTCATGGCAGTATTTCCTTTGTTTCTTTTCTCTTTTCTACGTCGTTTTCCTTAAGGAAAAAAGCCAAATTTTGGGCATTTGTTAGTAAGGTTTTAACCATAGGAACTTATTTCTTTTAGGTTCTTTGAGACGTTGGAAGCAATTGATTTAACCCTATTTCTCTAGCAATCGAAGTGGTAAGTCAAGTGGTAAGGATTTTTGTTGGTTCATTAATCTTTAAGTGGATGTAAAGCCGAAGGTTTGTGAGATTAAGGTTTGTTGGTGTGGCCGAATGATCTTGTTAGTGATTTTGTGGTTTGGCCAAATGTAGGACAAGGAGATCTAGAGAGGTAGATCGAGGCTTCGGGATTTAGTGATTTCGCTAGTGTCAGGTGTGTACCTTACACACTTTATAACTTGGTAATATATATATTTAAGTAATTTAATCATGATTTTAATGTCGAAAATTGTGAGATTTGGATATGATACTTTGATGGATATGATCAAGGAATCGGTAAGTCCGTTTCAATATGATGTTGATATATGTTGTTTAATATCATGATCTATGATATATTTGTTATATGTTCATATTAGAGCATGATGGCATGATTTGCATAATAATTGCATGGTTATGGGTGATATGAGAGGAGGGGAAGATTTGATATCCGTGTCTTTGGGACACCCGAGGTTTGGCACCTTCCAGTGGTTTGGTACCACAGTTATTTCGTGTCTTTGGGACACCAGAGGTTTGGCACCTCATTGCGACTCATTCCCAATGGCCTAGTACCACGTGGGTTGGCCCCACTTTTGATATATTGGGATTGTCGCCAGTGATTTGGTATCACACGTGGGTTGGCCCCACAACTTGATTATTTGTGACTTTGGGTCACCAATGATTTGGCATCACATTATTGGATATCGTGACTTTTGGTCACCAATGGTTTGGCACCACCAGTGGTTTGGTACCACACGGGGTAGAAAAGGAGTTATGGATGGCTAGGTTGGGTGCATTAAATATATATTTATATATATTGCTTAGTTATGAATTGTGTAAGAATATTGTATTAATTGGGGGAAGGATTTATGCACTGAGTCTTGGTGACTCACCTTCTCCTTTATCTTTTTAGGTGATTCTTGATCGCGGAGGAGGAGCCGGATGAACTCGAGGAGGCCATGAAATAAAATTTGGTTTCATAAGAACTTCAGTTTGAGTACTATATTTTATTTTAATTGGGTTTATATTTTTATTTGGGTTTTTAATAAGGCCTTTTTAATTATGTTTTTGGAATATTTATATGTTTTGGACTTGTTTTAAATATGGTTTAAAAAGTACGACGTTGATATATTAATTTGAGCATAAAGTTTTCAAAACTACAAACGCAATGGTTTTCAAAACATTACCATCGGGTAATATAGATTGTTTGATAATATTTTATAACTTATGTGATTTTGATAACTCATACGTTTTTCCAAAACTTAAGTTTGTGAATTTCAATTAACAACGGTTTTCAACCATTTGCTTGAGTCTTTCATAAAAATTATAAAAGGTTTTCTAATCTATGGAGCTGTGACTAAGTTTAAAAATTTATTCACGGAATTTCAAAGTAAACTATCAGTTTTTAACTTATTATAACTTGTTTTCTTCAAATATAGAATAACAAAGAGTTTTCACTAAAAAAAAAATTATCGTTATCTCGATTTTCTTCAAAATGTTTTCCCTCTGTGGCATGCCAAATTCGGTCTTGGCGTATTGATCGGGTTTGGGGTATTACAAATTTATATCAGAGCTAAGTTCAAAAGCTCGGGTGTGGGCCCAAGGCCTAAAATGATTTAAAGTATGGTCCTAAAAATGTTTTTGTTGAAAATTATATGGTTTGAAAGGCATGGCATCGAGTCTCCGGCACCGATCCGCTCGGGTAAGTACTTCAAACTGTTGATTTTGATGATATAATGACTGTATAGTAATAGGAACTACACTAGAGACTCAAAACTATAGGATGGATGTACTCGCGAAACAACCTCTTATTAAAACTATTCATAAAACTGTGTTTTAAAAATAGTGGAATAATGACTAATACATAAAATTTTTAAATCAGCTAAGTCAAGACTTTAGACATGAGCACTCGAGGTCGAGGTCATGTTATGCGTGGACGCGGTAGGGGTAGGATGGCTGTGTCTGAGCCAGTGAGGTCGGGTCAAGGATCCGAGAATGAGGTACCACCACCCCCACCACCAGCAGTTGGAGTTGAGTTTCAAGAGCAAACGGGGGATGACGCAGTGTCTCAGGCGATGCTGTGAGTTCTTGAGAGAGTAGCTGGAATAGGAGGAGGCGCGGAAGCTCAAAAATCTGTACCTGAGCGACTCCGAGCCAATGGAGCTGAGGTATTTCGAGGTGTTTCGGGTGTTGCTCCCAGTACGACCGAATATTGGCTAGAGGCAATGGAGCGAATCATGGATGACTTGGACCTGAATGATGAGGAAAAGCTAAAGGGGATAGTGTCGCTTCTTCGGGATGAGTCATATCAGTGGTGGCTCACAGTGAGGAATAGTGCTGTGGCGGAGGATCTCACTTGGGACTATTTTAAGGCAGCATATTAGAAGAAATATATTGGGTCTAGTTACATTGATGCACAGCGTAAGGCATTTCTGAGTTTGGTCTAAGGGAGTAAGTCCGTATCAGAATATGAGGCAAAATTTTTAAGATTGAGCCAGTATACTAGAGATATCGTGGCTTCGGAGCACGAGCGATGTGTTTGGTTTGAGGATAGATTGAGAGACGAGCTGAGACTGCTGATTACTCCACACCAGGAACGAGAGTTTGCTGCGTTGGTTGAAAAGACTAAGATAGCCGAAGGGATAAAGGAATCTGTAAGGCAGAATCACAACAGGAACAAACATAAGAGAAGTTTTGGATCATCCGGGTCAACCGATAATTCTCAGAAGAGGGTTAGGCAGAATGGGCCGAATCAATCTGGGAGGCTCATATCGCTAATCGAGGACCAAAGACAATGTAACCAATGTGGAAAATATCATTGGGGTGAATGTTGGATCGGAGGGAAAGGATGTTTTAAGTGTGGCTCGCTGGATCATTGTGTGAGGAACTGTCCACGTAAGCTAGCCAGGAATCAGTCTGAGGGTCAAGGTCATGTTCAGTTTAGGAAGGAGGGACCGTCACCGCAGAGAGGTCGTGGTAATGGTAGAGGAAGTAATGGTTCTGGTCGAGGCCGCGGAGCATCGAGCAGAGGTGCAAGTAACACTGAGGCAAGACAGCCTGGTTTGGTGTATGCAGTGAGACGTCGTGAAGAGGGCGATGCACCGGACGTCATCACTGGTACGTTCTTAATCTTTGGTGTACCATATACTGCTTTGATAGATGTGGGTTTGACGCATTCGTATGTTGCTAGTAGCATAGTAGAGACCATGAACCTAGACTCTGAGACTACTTCTAGGAGGATGACAAGATTTAGCCCTCTAGGTCACTCTGTAGAAGTAAATAAGTCAGATAGAGATGTACCCCTAGAACTCCAAGGGGTAATGTTTGTAGCTGATCTGATGGAACTGCCGTTTGGGGAGTTCAATCTGATTCTTGGGATGGACTGGTTGGTTAAGTACCAGGCGAGTTTGGATTACGCTGCTAAGCGTATGGTGTTGAAGACAGCTAAAGGTGAAGAGGTGGTAATGATAGGTAATAGAAGAGATTATCTATCCAACATGGTATCCGCGTTGAAAGCTGAGAAGATGGTCAGGAAGGGCTACGAGGCATTTATGGTTCATGTGTATGCTTTGGAAGCTAAGGAGTCAACTGTAGGAAATGTTCGAACAGTGAAGGAATATGCTGATGTACTCCCAGAAGAACTTCCGGGATTGCCTCCGGATCGTGAAGTTGAATTTGGTATAGATCTGTTACCCGGAACTGCGTCAGTGTCAATTGCTCCGTATAGGATGGCACCGAAGGAATTAGTGGAATTAAAGGCTTAGATTCAGGAGTTGTTGGATCGAGGTTTTATCCGACCAAGTGTTTCACCTTGGGGAGCACCGGTACTATTTGTTAAGAAGAAGGATGGTACGATGCGGATGTGTATAGACTACCGCCAGTTGAATAAGCTGACGATCAAAAACAAGTATCCTTTACCGAGGATAGATGACTTGTTTGATCAGCTTAAAGGGGCAGCGATTTTCTCTAAGATTGATTTAAGGTCTGGATATCACCAGCTAAAGGTGAAAGAGGCTGATATCCATAAGATGGCATTTCGCACTCGGTATGGGCACTACGAGTTTCTGGTAATGCCTTTTGGATTGACTAACGCGCCGGCAGCTTTCATGGACATGATGAATCGAGTATTTTAGTAGTTTTTAGATCAGTTTATTGTAGTATTTATATATGATATTTTGGTATACTCCAAGTCAGAGGAGGAGCATGATGCGCATTTGCGAGTAGTGTTGCAGATTTTGAGGGAAAAGTAGCTATATGCCAAATTTAGTAAGTGCGAATTCTGGCTTAGGGAGGTGACTTTCTTGGGTCATGTAGTATCAACTAAGGGGATTAGAGTGGATCCTCGAAAGATCGAAGCAGTGTTAGATTGGAAGCCGCCTAAGTCGATGGGTGAGATTTAGAGTTTTCTAGGTCCAAGGGTATTACCAAGATTTGTAGAGGATTTTCTTTGATCGCAAAGACCTATGACTAAGTTATTGAGGAAAGGAGTTCCATTTGTGTGGACTGAGAAGCAACAAGAAAGTTTCGACAAGTTGAAGAAGATTCTGACTAAAGCTCCGATTTTAATTCAACCTGAGGCAGGCAAGGAATTCACGATTTACTGTGATGCATCACACTGGTTTGGGATGTGTGCTGATGCAAGAAGGGAAGGTAGTGGCTTATGCATCTCGACAGTTGAGACCACATGAAGTTAATTATCCGACGCATGACTTAGAATTAGCTGCATTGGTTTTCACTTTGAAGATTTGGAGACACTATTTGTACGGAGAGAAGTC
The DNA here is from genome assembly GCA_025506655.1 of Gossypium rotundifolium. NCBI lineage: Eukaryota > Viridiplantae > Streptophyta > Magnoliopsida > Malvales > Malvaceae > Gossypium > Gossypium rotundifolium. Next base: position 73,845,131 of record CP106727.1, read on the forward strand.
AATAGTCTACACTGATCACAAAAGTCTAAAGTATCTTTTGACTCATAAGGATTTAAACTTGAGGCAGCGTAGATGGATTGAGTTGTTGAAGGACTACGACTGTTCGATTGAGTATCATCCGGGCAAAGCTAACATGGTGGCAGACGCGTTGAGTCGTAAGGTTGTATCAGACTTAAGATCGATGTTTGCTCGTCTTAGTTTATACGATGATGGGAGTCTTTTGGCAGAATTGCAAGTCAAGCCGACTTGGTTAGAGCAGATCAAGAAGAAACAGTTAGAAGATGATGGTTTGAATGATCAGAGGTTGCAGGTTTAGAATGGTGGTTTAGAGGATTATAGTTTGTCCAGTGATGGAGTGTTGTGTTTTCAAGGGAGAGCTTGTATGCCGAAGGATGTTGAGTTGAGGCAAAGGATTTTTTGGGACGCACATAGCAGCCTATACACTATGCATCCTGGAGGTAGCAAGATGTATCGGGATTTAAGAGAGCAATTTTGGTGGCCAGGTCTGAAGCGAGAGGTAACTGAGTTTGTGGGTAAATGTCTGACGTGCCAGCAGGTCAAAGCTGAGCATCAGTTACCATCTGGATTACTTCAACCGGTGAAGATTCCACAGTGGAAGTGGGAAAGGATCACTATGGACTTTGTCAGTGGATTACCTCTTATACCTAGTAAGAAGGACTCAGTTTGGGTGATTATGGATCGTTTGACTAAGTCAGCTCATTTCATTCCGGTAAGGGTGGATTACTCGTTTCAGAAGTTAGCTAAGTTGTATGTGGCGGAGATAGTAAGGTTGCAAGGTGTACCAGTGTCGATCATCTCAAACAGAGATCCTAGATTTACGTCGAGGTTTTGGAGAGCGTTACATCAAGCTTTGGGTACGCGGTTGGATTTCAATACCGCATTTCATCCACAGTCTGACGGGCAATCGGAAAGAGTTATACAGATTTAGAGGATATGCTGAGAGGTTGTGTTTTGGACTTCAGAGGCAGCTGGGAAGAGTTTTTACCATTAGCTGAGTTCAAGTACAACAATAGTTATCAGGCAAGCATTAAGATGGCACCATATGAGGCGTTGTATGGTAGAAGGTGTCACACACCTACATGCTGGACAGAGTTGGGTGAGCATCAGATGTTAGGACCAGAGTTGGTTGCAGAGACTGAGGATAAGGTTAAGATGATTCAGGCTCGTTTGAAGGAAGCTTCGGATAGGCAGAAGTCTTATGCCGATCTCAAGTGGAGGGATATAGAATTTGCCGTGGTGACAAGGTCTTCTTAAAGGTTTCGCCATGGAAGAAAGTGTTAAGATTTGGGAGAAAAGGCAAGTTAAGTCCAAGGTTTATTGGGCCGTATAAAGTGTTGAGACGAGTGGGACCAGTAGCCAATTAGCTCGAGTTGCCAGCAGAGTTGAGTCAGATACACAATGTGTTTCATGTCTCCATGCTTAGACGCTATCGTTCTGATCCATCACATGTCGTGGCAGTGGAGGAAATAGAGGTGAGTCCAGATTTGACGATAGAAGAAGAACCAGTGCAGATTCTAGATTGAGACGTAAAAGTTTTGTGTAAGAAGTCAGTTCCTTTAGTGAAGGTCTTATGGCGGAACCATGGCGTAGAAGAAGCTACGTGGGAACCGGAGGATGTTATGAGGCAGCAGTACCATCAACTCTTTTGATCAGGTAATTTCGAGGACAAAATTATTTTAAGGAGGGTAGAATTGTAACATCCTAAAATTTGTGTATCAGTTGGTAGCTTGTGTCAGCTCAGGTAGTATTGTTTGTGTGCTTAGTATAGCCTTGTGAAGGCTTGACTTTATTTATGAAGCTAGAATAATTCTTAGTATTTAAAATTTAATGAAGTGGACTACGTGATCTTGACACTTAAGATGATATAAGTATTAAATTCTAGCACATGAGGAGTTAGTGGCAAGGTGGCTATGATGCATGAAGGGTTGCTTGAGGGAAGAGGTTCGAGTAGCATGGATTGCATTGGAAGACTTTATTTTTTATGCACCTTTGCATTAAGTGTCGGCCAAGCTCTTCTTATGGTAGGTTGGACTTTCAAAATTTTTGGTAAGTTGAATAATGGATTTGGAAAGCTTGTATTATGGGATAAGATTCTTAAGACTTATGGAAGGATGGGGGGACAAAGGGCTTAGATGATGGAGGGTGTTTTGGAAACTATGCTAAGGCCATTAGTCCATGAATGTGGACGGCATGTGTGGTGGGGGTGTAATAATGTTGATAGGAAGTTTGGAGGGTTTAGTTTGGTCAATTCTTGCATTTTGTGCATCTTTTACATTTTTCTTTTCCTCTCCAAAAGTTTTCTTCCTTAGCCGAATGTGCCTTGGCAATAAGGTAAATTTTGTTTTAGTTTTAGCATTTGTTTTCTTATTTTGTGTCAAAGCCAAAAAGACCATAGAGGTTTGCCAAATTTTTTTCTTAGGCATTTGGCCGAATATTCAATAGAGCCTCTCACATATTTTTATTCTCTTTGAAGCCTAAAACCAACCCTCTTCCCTTCCATCTTTTTCTTCATCTTTAGTGGCCGAATATCAACAAGGGTAGGTCTTCACTTGGTTTTCTTCAAACGGTTTTAGAAGGGGGTAAGTATTCATGGTCGTATTTCCTTTGTTTCTTTTCTCTTTTCTATGTCGTTTTCCTTGAGGAAAAAAGCCAAATTTTGGGCATTTGTTAGTAAGGTTTTAACCATAGGAACTTATTTCTTTTAGGTTCTTCGAGACGTTGGAAGCAATTGATTTAACCCTATTTCTCTAGCAATCGAAGTGGTAAGTCAAGTGGTAAGGATTTTTGTTGGTTCATTAATTTTTAAGTGGATGTAAAGCCGAAGGTTTGTGAGATTAAGGTTTGTTGGTGTGGCCGAATGGTCTTGTTAATGATTTTGTGGTTTGGTCGAATGTAGGACAAGGAGATCTAGAGAGGTAGATCGGGGCTTCGGGATTTAGTGATTTTGCTAGTGTTAGGTGTGTACCTTACACACTTTATAACTTGGTAATATATATATATATATTTAAGTAATTTAATCATGATTTTAATGTCGAAAATTGTGAGATTTGGATATGATACTTTGATGGATACGAGCAAGGAATCGGGTAAGTCCGTTTCAATATGATGTTGATATATGTTGTTTAATATCATGATCTATGATATATTTGTTATATGTTCATATTAGAGCATGATGGCATGATTTGCATAATAATTGCATGGTTATGGGTGATATGAGAGGAGGGGGAAGATTTGATATCCATGTCTTTGGGACACCAGAGGTTTGGCACCTCCAGTGGTTTGGTACCATAGTTATTTCGTGTCTTTGGGACACCAGAGGTTTGGCACCTCATTACGACTCATCCCAGTGGCTTAGTACCACCGTGGGTTGGCCCCACTTTCGATATATTGGGATTGTCGCCAGTGATTTGGTATCACACGGGTTGGCCCCATAACTTGATTATTTGTGACTTTGGGTCACCAAAGTGATTTGGCATCACATTATTGGATATCGTGACTTTGGGTCACCAGTGGTTTGGCACCACCAGTGGTTTGGTACCACACGGGGTAGAAAAGGAGTTATGGATGGCTAGGTTGGGTGCATTAAATTTATATTTATATATATTGCTTGGTTATGAATTGTGTAAGAATATTGTATTAATCGGGGGAAGGATTTATGCACTGAGTCTTGGTGACTCACCTTCTCCTTTATCTTTTCAGGTGATTCTTGATCGCGGAGAAGGAGCCGGATGAACTCAAGTAGGCCATGAAATAAAATTCGATTTTATAAGAACTTCAGTTTGAGTACTATATTTTATTTTAATTGGGTTTATATTTTTATTTGGGTTTGTAATAAGGCCTTTTTAATTATGTTTTTGGATTATTTATATGTTTTGGACTTGTTTTAAATATGGTTTAAAAAGTACGAGGTTGATATATTATTTTGAGCACAAAAGTTTTCAAAACTACAAACGCAATGGTTTTCAAAACATTACCATCGGGTAATATAGATTGTTTGATAATATTTTATAACTTAAGTGATTTTGATAACTCATACGTTTTTCCAAAACTTAAGTTTGCGAATTTCAATTAACAACGTTTTCAACCATTCGCTTGAGTCTTTCATAAAAATTATAAAAGGTTTTCTAATCTATGGAGCTGTGACTAAGTTTGAAAATTTATTCACGGAATTTCAAAGTAAACTATCAGTTTTTAACTTATTATAACGTGTTTTCTTCAAATATAGAATAACAAAGAGTTTTCACTAAAAAAAAAAATTATCGTTATCTCGATTTTCTTCAAAATGTTTTCCTCTGTGGCATGTCAGATTCGGTCTTGGCGTATTGACCGGGTTTGAGGTGTTACAATATGCATCCCACAACATACCTTCCATGCCATCTTCTCTAACAAATTGATGGTAAGCAGTATGAGGATAAGCCAGATAAGTCGTTGAAGAGGTTCTACTAGGTGTACACTCTCAATGAAAAATTTATTTTTATACCCCCAAATAAATCCATCAACAATTAGATGTTCGTATATAACTTTGCGAGAATGCCAATTGATGTTGCCACACTTCTTACACGGGCAAAGAATCATATTTTCTTGGCTTGCATTTTGAAATGCAAAATTTAGAAAAGTTTGTACTCCATTTCGATAGTGGTTGCTTGCCCTTGACAAATTCATCCAACTCTTATCCATTCCGTTATTCTTGAAGTTTAAAGTTGACAATAAATTACACTGACAAGTTGTTTAATTATAAATATAATTAAACTATGTACCTTAGCTTATAGCTTATAGTGGAATCCACTCTTATAATTGCATTTTTTTTCAATTAAAATGCCACTATATGTTACTTAAATTTAAAATTAATATTGGATACTATTGTATGTTAAAATTGATATATTCTTTTATTTTTTTTTAATTTAAGAGTAAATGTTAGATACAAATATAGAATTGTAAATGTTTTTACCATAAAATTAAAAGGTAATTTAAAGATCATATTTATATGTATACCGATACAAATATTAAAAGAAATAAAGAAAGTTTGAGTAAATTTTTTTTTTTTGGTGAATTGCAATAACAAGATAAAGTTAGAATAACAAACATAATTAACACGACTTGTACTCAGACCACACATGAGATGGTGAATACTCTAACCATTGAGTCATTATATGAAGTTCTAAGTAAAGCTATTTAATACTACTCTTTTAAGTAGTCAATTGAAAAAAAAAATAAAAACATTACCGGAATGAAACGTATAACTAATTAATTTTTTTTCATTAAGAATACGTTGTCCATTAGACTACAACCGATACGTATGTGGATTTTCTTTTCTTGAATATTTATTTTATTCTATATTAATATTAAATTCATATATAAATTTAATGTTACGAGTAAAATGAAATTCACTTGATGAAGTAAATTATTAAAATCATTTTTATATTAATATAAACAAATAAAATACAAATAAAATTAGTGATTTCACTCTTTAAAAATATATCAAACTTTAAAATAATACTCATTCTGTCGTTAACTTCTCACTTTAACTTTTTTTATTCAACAAAACAAAAACAAATCTTTATTCCTATTATCCAAAACAAAAATCTATTATAAAACCAAATTTTTTAATCTTAAAAATCAGGTAAAACCGCTATCTACTCGTTCATAAATTACTCAATTTTTTTTAAAAATACAATAAAACCAATAAATATTATGTAGTTTTGATTAGAATTATTCATGGCGATTAAGTAAAAAATTTATGTTTGTTTTCTTGGCTCGGGTCTAACCCGAATAAAAATGCTAAAATCTGAGTCTGACTCGCCTGTATTAGATTGTTTTATATTATTTTTATATAAAAATAAATTTAAAAATATAATACATCAAATACTCTAAAAACATTAAAATAAATATTTTCCAATAAATAGAAAAAAAATAAAATATAACACACTAAGATAAGTGCAACTTAGTAAGTAAATACTTTTAAAATAGTAATAAAATTAATAATAAAACAAGAGTTATATAATATTCAAATAATAAAAACAAAGTAATAGCAATATAATAGCGAAATGATAGCAAAACAATGAAAAAATAGTAGAAAAACAATAAAGAAATCAACATCATTTTATTTTACAAATTTGGATTAGACTAAGTCGGGCTCAAATAAAAAAAAAGCTTACTCAAGGCTCGACACGTTTAAGAAAATGGGCTTTCTTTTTTGTTCAAGCCCATCTTTTGAGCATATATCTATACCTAAATCCTCTCTCTTTTCGAGCAGGCCTGGCACGCCTATGAACAAGTCTAACTTTCACTAAGACTCCTTCATTAATACCTCAATGGTTACAATTGTTGTTACAAATCAATTAAACATCAATTCGATTAGAGAATTATTAAAATATTTTTTTTATTTATTTTGCTAAGCCATAAAATTTTTTTAAAGAAATCTTAGGAATAGTTTCAAAAGAAAACCTATAAACGAAATGAAGACTAGAAAAAGACAACACAACACTACTCAAAAACTAGTGGAACATTCATAGGATAAAAACGCATAGCAAAACTCTCCTAAAATAAAAGAGATGAAACTTGTAAAAATAAATCAAATGACAACAATCTCCTACATAAGACCTTATTACAAACACACACACCCGTGAAACAAAGCAAAAAGCCACTACAGCAAAATAGACTTTTAGCGGCGTTTTTAGTGGCGTTTTAAAGAAAAACGCCGCAAATATTATACATTAGCGGCGTTTTAAGGAAAATGCCGCAAAAAAAATGAGCAATAGCAGCGTTTATTTACAAAACGCCGCTAAAAAGGACTTATAACGGCGTTTATTCGTAAAACGCCGCTAAAAGTCTGAGCATTAGTGACGCTTTTGGGAAAACGCCGCTAAAAGTCTGAGCATTAGCGGCGCTTTTGGAAAAACGCCGCTAAATTCTGAGCATTAGCGGCGCTTTTGAAAAAACACCGCTAAAGTATGAGCATTAGCCGCGCTTTTGGAAAAACGCCGCTAAAAGTCTAAGCATTAGCGGAGCTTCTGAAAAAAACGCCGCAAATAATTTTAAAGTTTTTTTGGATATATATGACTGATTGTTTTTAAACTTATATATTAAATAATTTCTTATATAATCGTAAAAGAGAAATATTAATTTTAAAATATTAAATTAATTATCATTATAGTTTTGGGTTTATGGTTTAGCATATATAGTTTAGGGTGTAAGGTTTAGGAGTTACTATTTTAATGTTATATAGTTTAGGGTGTAAGGTTTAGGAATTACTATTTTAATGTTTAGGGATTATGGTTTATGATTTGCGGTTTAAAGTTTAAGGGGGATGTGTTAGGGTTTTATGGGTTAAAAGTTAGGGTTAATGGATTTAAAGGTGAATGGTTAAGAGTTTGTGGTTACTAGGTTAAGGGTTAGCGGTTAGAGTTTTATGGTTTATGATTTAATTTAGGGTTTGTGGGATAGATGATAGGGGTTTAGGGTTTAGATTAATTAGGGTTTATGATAGTGGTTTAGGATTTAGGGTTTGTGGGATAGATGATAGGGGTTTAGGGTTTAGACTGGTATGGCCAAGTCTATTCACCATGCCCGCGTCTTGATTAGGCAAAGGCATATAAAAATTCAACTAGGGTTTTCTTTCTTTAATCTTCCTTATTTGGCCTGTTCTAAGTTAGTTTTTAACTCTTTTTCTCTCTTTTTTAGTCAAAAAGAAAAAATAGTTAGAGTAAAATTTAGTCAAATTTATAACCTTTTCGACGCGATGCTGGACACCTTTTACTCTGCCCTGGAGAAAGCCGGTGGGGGATCACTGGACATTGTTGTTTCGGAAACTGGTTGGCCATCAGACGGTGGAAAGGCCACGAGTGTCGATAACGCAATGACTTACAACACGAAATTGGTTCAACATGTGAACCAGGGTAAGGGGACTCCGAAGAAACCCGAAAAAGCTATAGTAGCTTACCTGCTTGCGATGTTTGATGAGAATGAAAAGAACCGCAAATGAGAAACATTAGGGTTGTTTTTCCCAAATAAACAGAGAAATACTCCATTAGTTTCAATTAAAACCGGTAAATCCATTTCTCTCGGTCGGGTATACTAAAGTTTACCATTGTCATCGCTCTAAAGAAGGCAAGATAGGCCATATATAGAGGCAAATAAACGTGGATGTCTCTGTAATTTTATATAATTGGATGCGTTCGCTCACTTCTAAGTTAAATAAAATGGTTTGACAATTATCCCACTACTTTCGATTCGAGTTTTAATAGTTTATGTATCATATTATACATTTTTAAAATATGGGTAACATCTTTAAATATTTTATAAAAGTACAGTAAAAACGTAACCTTGACATTATTTTTTCATAAATTTTATATTTTTAAAATATATATTTACAATCACTATAATAATTAAGAGTCAACAATTAAACTAGTTCAACTCGCTCATAGATAATTTCGTGTGGAAAAGACTTTGGTATTGATATATGGTAATTTTGTAAACTTAAGGATTTTCGCTAAGGACCGATATAATAAAATATGCCCTACATACTACCGCCGTAAGTATTTCTTATCTTAAAAAATATTTTCCTTTCAAACGTGGACCAACCTAATTACAAGACTCTAATAAAATGCCATTAACTCGTGACCCAATTTTTTCAAGTCATATTATTAATTATGTATAATAATAAATTTAATTTTTAATATTTATATTTTTATGATTTTAATTATTTTATTTAAATTTAATCATTACTTTTTTTAAAATATCAAATTGTTATATTTCAAAATTTAACATTTTAATCTATATACTCTTTTTAAATTTGATTATTTTTAAAAGATTAAGAGTTAATTTTAATTAAAAAATAAGGATTAAATTAATAAATATGTAAATATTAGTAGAAAATGGTTAACTAAAAACGATGTTTGAGTGGAGAATGACTTATATTAAAGTCACAAACAGAGAGCAATACGGCGCCGTTTCATTTTGAATTTTTAGTGGCGTTTTTAAAAAAAACGCCGTAAGAAATTATTATATGATTAAACGACACAGTTTTATATGTGTTATTAGTGGCGCTTTGTTCAAAACGCCACAAAAATATATCAAGCATATGTTTTTAGTGGCCTTTTTTTATAAAAACGTCGCAAATAAGTTGTCATTAGTGGCGTTTTATCATAAGCGCTGCAAATTAAAGGAAAACCTAACTTAAGCTACGTCATTTTTTTAGCCCCCCAAATTTCAAGTCAGATTAGGTTAATCCCCCGATTTTTTCAGCCTCTTCTTCCCCACTTCCCAATTTCCCCCAAATTTTAGCCTCGCCTAAATTTCCCAATTTCCCCCAACCTCTTCTTCCCCACTTCTTCCCGATTTCCCCCAAATTTTTGCTGCGTACTGTTTTGCTACTGTTTTGTTTTCTCCATCTTCCCTCGAAAGTCCGAGACCTTGAAGGAGAAACCTACAAGTTAAAACTTCTCTTCCGTGACCGTGAGAAGGCAAATCGGTGGTGAAAGGTAAGGTACGCCTTCATGTTTTCTGTTCTTATTCATTCTTTTTAACGCATAAACCTAACACATATTTTTTTCTCCATATTAAGAACTTTTTAATGTTTTAGGGTTGCCTATTTCTGATCCGTGCTTTTATGTAAATCCATGCATTACTGCTCGCAATTGAAGCATGCCCATTAGATTGACTGCAATTGCAACTGCAATGAATAAGGTACGTTCCTATTTCGCTTTGATATTATTTTAAACAATCGAAAAAAACTTCCCTTTACTGAAAACATTTCAAGAAACTGAGTTTTCACGTCTTTCACATATTTAGTAGATTGAAAAACATTTAGGGGTTAAAGTTTTAGGTTTAGGTTTAGTCCGTACATCTAAAATTATTAGCCATTGTTTACTGCGATATTTATTTACTTAAAGGTGAAAAACATTTAGGGAGGTTTAGATTGAAAACATTTCTTAATTTACTTAAAGGTGAAGCATTCACTGAGATATTTATTTCATTTTCCTTTAGTCCGTACTAGTAATTAGCCATTCTTGAGTTATCAAATCAACGTTTCTTTAAGAAGCTTAGAACATAAAATTGAATAGGATAAACAGTACACAAGTCACCACGTTAATTAAAATTTCTTTACCTTAGGTAGAATGTTTTCTTTACCTGATTTGCTGCTCAAGAAAATTAAATCATAAGTTATATGATTAAAAAAATAAAACATGCCAACTCAAAAACTTTGACTACACCAATATTGTTGTTTTATCTACTGTTTCAACATGAGGTGAAACATAAATTTAAAATTAATATTGTTTTATGAATAAGGATAAATTAACTTATAATCATGAGATTGGCATGTCTTTCATATTGAAAGAAGGCTTGACGATGCAATCTATAAGTAGGCATTAGTCTGAGACCAGTGTTTTTTACTTAGGATTTATCATTTATATACAAATGGTTGAATAAAAAAGAGTTGGTTTGCTTTTGCCTACGGTTAAGAATTGATGGGATGATTGATTAATTTGTTAAAAATTTGGGTTTCGTTGCTTCGCATTGTTGATTTAGTTTCTTGAATATCGTATGGTTCATTTCTTGATGGTAATTGAAGCTTCATTGCTTATGCTTGGATAAGGATTTGATCGGTGACTACAATCAATAGGTTATTTTAAGGGTTAGATGGGTTTTACATGATTTTCCGCTTCAATTAGGCTTTATTTGTGTATGTAACTTGTATGTCAAATGAAGAAGCCTTTCTTTTTAATAAGACATGGATAAAGAATTGGATGGTTGACCAAGATCTCAATTTGGAATCAAGTTTTATTCTTTTCATGCTTGCGCTAAAATGAATTAGATGTTGATTACTATTATTCTAAGGTTTTCGAACCTCCAATAGTCGATGCCACTAATTTTGTAATTAAAATATTTGCAATTGTTGCTTTGTTCAAAATTTGTTTCATTGTGATAGAAATTTGCTAAGGACGATCAAGCATTTGCTATGTTTTCTTTTGTTTGTTTGATTGATTTTTGATTGATATTGGGTTCACTAAAATTTTAGCAATAATGTTTCCCAATTGACATCCGTTTTTCTCTCTTGTTCACCATTTTCCCATCCGTTTTGCTCTCTTGTTCACCATTTCGTTGTTCTGCCTGCAGGCTCATCTCTTACCTAACACATCCGCGCCGCGACATCTCTCGCCCGACTTCCTCCGGTGGTTGATCTAATCCTCTGTTGGATTCAAGTTGCCGATGCACCCAAAGAAATTAAATAAGGTAAATATTTAAACCCTACTCATATTTTGAGGATTGATTTATACTTGAGATTTTGAATTATTTGCTCTCGGTTATATTTTCTATTTTCGATCCTACTTAATGGTACTCCTTCGCATCGATTTTTTTTAAAAGCTACGAGATTAGTTGAAATAGCATACTATTATCGCCGTTTTTCTCCTTATAAATACCAAAATATATAACATTTATTAAATACAAATACCAAATTAAATACCAAAATAATATAACAATTATTAAATACATAATTAGCTAATAATATTAATAATTAAATTTCATAAAATTAACCTCTAAAACTTGAATTTAATTGCATTCATCATATTTTATTTGACAAATTAAACGTAAAATAACAATAACTTCACAATTTATTATTAATTTATTCTATTAAAATCATAAAATTTAAACTTAATAATATTAACCATTATTTTAATCAAATGAATTCTAAAATCAATTAAACATTAAAAACTTAATAATATTATTTATCAATACCAAAATATATAACATTTATTAAATACAAATACCAAATTAAAAACCAAAATAATATAACATTTATTAAATACTTAATTAGCTAATAATATTAATAATTAAATTTCATAAAATTAACCTTTAAAACTTGAATTAAACTTGAATTAAATTAACCCTAAATCCTAAACCCTAAACCCTAAACCTTAAACCTTAAACCCCAAACCCTAAACCCTTAACCTTTAACCCTTAACCTTTAAACCCTAAACCTTTAACCCTAAACCTTCAAACCCTAAACCCATAGCCCCTAACCCCTAACCCTTAACCACTAACCTATAACGTTTAACCACTAAAATTTTAAGTTAATATCAAACTTCATAACTTTGAAAAAGATTCAAAGTATATAGGCTGGAAACCTGACGGGTTGCCTTATATCTCACTGTTAGATATAACGGATCCTCCCTAGGTGTAACAATGCCACGTACGATGGATCTTAACGAAACACCAAATTAAATATCGAAATAATATAACATTTATTAAACCCTTAAACCCTACACCATTAAAACCCTAAAACTTTAAAACCCTAAAATCATAAATCCCCAAACCCTAAATCCCTAACCCATAAACTATAAACCCTTAAACCCTAAACCCCTAACCCTTAACCTTAAACCACTAAACCCTAAACCCCTAACCCCTAACCCTAAACCCCTAAACCCTAAACCCTAACCCTTAACCTTAAACCCTTAAACCCTAAACCCTAAACCCCTAACCCCTAACCCTTAACAACTAACCTATAAAGTTTAACCACTAAAATTTTAAGTTAATATCAAACTTCATAACTTTGAAAAGATTCAAAGTATATAGGCTGGAAACCTGACGGGTTGCCTTATATCTCACTGTTAGATATAACGGATCCTCCCTAGGTGTAACAATGCCACGTACGATGGATCTTAATGAAACACCAAATTAAATATCGAAATAATATAACATTTATTAAACCCTTAAACCTTACACCATTGAAACCTTAAAACTTTAAAACCCTAAAACCATAAATCCTTAAACCTTAAATCCCTAACCTTTAAACCCTAAACCCCTAACCCCTAAACCCCTAACCCTTAACCTTAAACCACTAAACCCTAAACCCTTAACCCCTAACCTTAAACCCTTAAACCCTAAACCCCTAACCCCAAACCCCTAACCCTTAACAACTAACCTATAAAGTTTAACCACTAAAATTTTAAGTTAATATCAAACTTCATAACTTTGAAAAAGATTCAAAGTATATAGGCTGGAAACCTGACGGGTTGCCTTATATCTCACTGTTAGATATAACGGATCCTCCCTAGGTGTAACAATGCCACGTACGATGGATCTTAACGAAACACCAAATTAAATATCAAAATAATATAACATTTATTAAACCCTTAAACCTTACACCATTGAAACCCTAAAACTTTGAAATCTTAAACCCCTAACCCTAAACCCCTAACCCCTAACCCTAACCCTAAACCACTAAATCCTAAACCCTTAACCCCTAACCCCTAACCCTAAACCCCTAAACTGCTAACCCCTAACCCCTAACCCTTAACAACTAACCTATAAAGTTTAACCACTAAAATTTTAAGTTAATATCAAACTTCATAACTTTGAAAAAGATTCAAAGTATATAGGCTGGAAACCTGACGGGTTGCCTTATATCTCAATGTTAGATATAACGGATCCTCCCTAGGTGTAACAATGCCACGTACGATGGATCTTAACGAAACACCAAATTAAATATCGAAATAATATAACATTTATTAAACCCTTAAACCTTACACCATTAAAACCTTAAAACTTTGAAATCTTAAAACCCTAAATCCCTAAACCCTAAATCCTTAACCCCTAACCCCTAAACCCTTAAACACTAAACCCCTAACCCTTAACCCTAAACCCCTAAACCTTAAACCCCTAAACCCCTAACCCTTAACCACTAACTATAACCTTTAACCACTAATTTTTCCTTAAGATCAAACTTCATAACTTACATAATACTTGTATAATTTTAAGAAAAAGATTCAAAGTATATAAATTTGGAAACTGACGAGTTGCCTTATATCTCATCGTCGATATAATGGATCCTCTCTAGGTGTAACAATGCCACGTACGATGGATCTTAAAGAATACATAACTTACCTAATTTTAATATCAAATTTCATAAAATACATAAGTTGACGATTAAATTTCATAACTTACATAATTTTTCCTTAAGATCAAACTTCATAACTTACATAAAACTTGTATAATTTTAAGAAAAAGATTCAAAGTATATAGGTGGAAACTGACGGGTTGCCTTATATCTCACCTGCCGATATAATGGATCCTCCTAGGTGTAACAATGCCACGCACGATGGATCTTAAAGAATACATAACTTACCTAATTTTAATATCAAATTTCATAAAATACATAAGTTGACGATTAAATTTCATAACTTACATAATTTTTCCTTAAGATCAAACTTCATAACTTACATAAAACTTGTATAATTTTAAGAAAAGATTCAAAGTATATAGGTCGGAAACCCGACGGGTTGCCTTATATCTCACCGCCGATATAATGGATCCTCCCTAGGTGTAACAATGCCACGCATAATGGATCTTAAAGAATACATAACTTACCTAATTTTAATATCAAATTTCATAAAATACATAAGTTGACGATTAAATTTCATAACTTACATAATTTTTCCTTAAGATCAAACTTCATAACTTACATAAAACTTGTATTATTTTAAGAAAAAGATTCAAAGTATATAGGCTGAAAACCTGACGGGTTGCCTTATATCTCACTGTTAGATATAACGGATCCTCCCTAGGTGTAACAATGCCACGTACGATGGATCTCAAAGAATACATAACTTACCTAATTTTAAGATCAAATTTCATAAATTACTTACATAAATTATTAATTAACAATTTAGCCGTATAATTTATTGTTAACTTTAGACTTCAACAACTACGAAATGGATAGGAGTTGGATGAAATTGTCAAGGGTAAGCAACGGCTATCGAAATGGAGTAGAAACTTTTCCGAATTTCAGATTTCAAAATGCAAGCCAAGAGAATATGATTCTTTGCCCGTAAGAAGTGTTGCAATATTAATGGCGTTATCGTGAAGTGGTCTACGAACATCTAGTTGTTGATGGCTTTGTCCGGGGTACAAAATATGGTTTTTCATGGCGAATCTACATCTAGGGAGCATCTTCATCGATGAATCTGGGTATCATAGTGCTTTCAATCGAATGTTAGTGACGATAACATGGAAAACATGTTGCGGGATGCTTTTAATATGCTTGTGATGATGGTTTGGTCATTTCCACCGACTTGGGTGCAACCGATGATCACAATTTTGGAGGAAATACTTTCACCGAAGGGAAAGAAGTGTACCGGATGAACGACCAAATGAAGAAGCGGCGAGGTTCTACGTTACTTGGTGAAATGAATGAAGAACGTATGAAGATCAAAATTTTCCAAAGCGTCATTCTCAGATTCGCTTTTTCACTTGAAATATTTGGGGGTGGACCTGAAACTCATTGACAATGCTGTTAGAGTTTCTGCAAGAAATGTTCCCGTTTGCAAAAATCCCTCGATCTTCCAAAGACATGAAGAAATTGATAAAGGATTTGGGCCTTGGATACAATAAAATTCACAGTTGCCCAAATGGTCGCATGTTGTATTAGGCGACCGCATAAACCAACAAAGGTTGTCATGTATGCGCCAATCCGTTGATTCATAAAAAACAGAGGATCTGAACGAGGACGAACACGGTACACAGTCAAAGAAGCAGCCAGTTAAGATTTTACGGTATTTTCCCCTAATACCGAGGCTTCAACGGCTTTTCATGTCGTCGAAGACAGCCGAATCAATGACGTGGCACCGTGATGGATGAACCGATGATGGGTTGTTAAGGCATCCTGCAGATTCTTTAGCTTGGAAATGTTTTGACTCCAAATTTCCAAGCTTTGCAAGCGATCCTCGGAGTGTGAGGCTTGGGCTAGCATCCGATAGATTTAACCTTACAAACTTATGAGCACAACGACAAGATTTTGGCTTGTGGTGCTTGTTCCTACAATTTGCCTCCATGGGTTTGCATGAAATAATCTTCTTTTATCTTGTCTATGATTATACCGGAGAGAAATGGTCGGGAATGATATTGACGTCTATTTGCGCCACTTGTTGACGAGTTAAAATAACTATGGGCTGGTGTTCGGACATTCGATGCAATGAGAAAAGAGAACTTTAATTTACGTGCGGCATTAATGTGGACTATTAACGACTTTTCGCTTATGCTAATTTATCCGGTTGGAGTACCAAGGGACGTTATGCTTGTCCGTGTAGTAGTTGTGAACATGTTCGCAATGGTTATATAATGGGAAGAAGTTTTTTACATGGGGCATCGTCGGTGGTTACCGGAAAATCATACATTTAGATTTTAGAGTGCTCAGTTTGATGGTACTGAAGAGTTCAGATCAGCTCCTTCGCAGACCGGTGGATCCGAAATATTGTTAATGTTGAAAGATATGAATTTTATTTATAGGAAGATGAATCAACCAGCAAACCCACATAGAAATAGAAGATCTAGGGATGAATCTGATGATGAATTTGATGAAGAGGATGATCCTAATGAGGTGGACTTGTGGAAAAAATGAAGTATTTTTTTCGAGTTGCCTTATTGGGAGCATCAGATTTTATGCCATAACCTTGATGTCATGCACATAGAGAAAAATGTCTGCGAGAACATCATTGGGACTATTTTGAATGTCGATGGAAAATCGAAAGATAATCTTCAGAGTAGACTTGATTTAGTCCACATGGGAATTCGACGTGAGCTTCATCCCCGAGCACTTTCGAATATGAAATATCGATTGCCGCCTGCTATTTTTTCAATGTCGAAGACGGAGAAAGAAGTGTTCTGTATGGTGTTGAAGGATATAAAGGTCCCGGATGCGTATGCATCAAATATATCGCGATGTGTGAGTCTTAAGGATCGAAGATTATATGGCTTAAAATCGCATGACTATCACATATTGATGCAAGACTTATCGCCAGTTGCCATGCGGTGTTGTATGTCGAAAAAGGTGACACTCTATAATTGAACTATCAACTATAATGAAAGTCATTTGTGGTAAAGTTTTGAATGTTCAAGAACTTGAGAGACTACAAGATCGAGTCAGATTAACTTTGTAACACCCTAACCAAGATCCGTCACGGATTAGGGTTACGGGCATTACCGATTAAATCACAACTTTTAATCAATCACTTAATTGAACCAATGCAAACCTAAAATTTGTTAACATATGCATAATTGAGCCACATAAATTTAAACAACTTATTTATTTCTTTTGCATGCACTATTCATACCAAATGCTACTTCAGCCGAATGCTCATATATTTAAAATAACAAATTTTCATTCAACTTGCAAAACCAAAATGTCATTTTATAACCAAATATAATACACCCATATGTTCAAGCTCTATAATCATAATTTAACATCACGTATATATATCACTTAGGTGGCCGAATATACATGGTCATGTATACACATGTTTAAGATTCAATTCCAAAATTTTCATATCATTATTTCATTAAGCCGAATACACTTACCAAATTCACTAATATTCTCTGTTACCAAATGCATAGTTTACAAGGCTAACTCATGCTTCTAATTTACACTTCCAAATAATATGCACTGAGTCCTAATCCAGCTCACTAAACTACCACCCTTATTCACATATAAAAGGTTTATCAAATCTCATATAAGTAATCACATAACAAACATATCATATCTAAACATTATTTGTTCTAACAATCAATAAACTAATCAAAAGTTCGAACCTAATATACAACTAACCAAGAATAATATATGTATGTACTCACTTACACAAACCGAATCAAAATAGCCCAATACAACCATACATTATTGAACTTAATGCTTATCTATCAAATGACCAATTCAAATATACACATGCCATAACATTATTTAACACCTATATCTCACATTTTATAACTTCAATATACATCCATCGTTTACTTTATTGACTAAACCTAATATCACACCAAACTTACCATTATTCATTGCCGAATCATAAATCCAACATTATAAACGTATATATATCATATAATAAGCTCATCATCATGAATTATTTTATAAATCATTCATGTCATAACCTAACATGCATAAATAATAGCACCACTCCCACACATGATTAAACCATAATCAAGCATAATTAATAGTTCATGGCATGAGCAAACTATAACCTCAAAACACAAAACAAAGTTATTCAAAATAGATAGCCATTTTCGCATGGCTAGCATATTTACACTATTACAAACATTAGTTATACGGTTTAGTCTAGCCTATACATGCCCTTTCAAATAACAAACCAAGTTTTCAATACCAAAAGAAGTCGATAGTGTGGTTGACTTCACGGATGATCCTTCAAGCACAGTAGTTCGATTCAAGATCTATAAAATGAGGTAGACAAAACACACACACAAGAAGCTTACTAGCTTAGTAAGTCTCAAGCAAATATCAATATAATGAACATACATTCAAACATATTAAAATCCAAGCTTGTAATATGAAACATAATTATTTCATTATGTAAAATTTTGATGGCTGAATAATAGTAATGCTCTTTACTTAAACATCATTGCTATGACATCATAAACACTGCACAACATTATTGTTCCATATAAACCAATCTAGGCATCGATCTTCTATTTCTACTTATACGCAAGAACAAGCGCTTTTGTCACACTCATCACTGATCTTTAACTATACAATAAGAATTTTAGTTCACTTCATTCTCTACTAAAATGGTAGGTTAGTTCTTACCTGAACTTGTACCACTTAACACTATATAAACATCTCACCTTATTTGATATTCAGAATCTCCACTTATAGCGTTTCACCGGCATAAAGCCTGCTAGGCATTTTAAAGCCCGAAATAAATCACCGGCACTAAGCCTGCTAGGCACTAAGCCCGAATATGTCACCGGCACGAAGCCTGCTAGGCACTAAGCCCGAATATATCACCGGCACGAAGCCTGCTAGGCACTAAGCCCGAATATATCACCGGCACGAAGCCTGCTAGGCATTTAGCCCGAACATGTCACCGGCACTAGGCCTGCTAGGCATTTAGCCCGAATTCAACACATTTAACATTTCAATACACTTTACTTAATACTGAAATCACCACAACTTATATACTTCATACAACTTTCATTCATCAACCAAACTTACATACTTACATCACATTTAACAATTTAAAACTCACTATCAAGTTATACTACCACATTCGGCCAACACACATTTTTATACTTAAAATTTCCTAACTTTATCATATGCAATGTTCATAATTATTCCTATAGTATACACTTGCTTACGGACTTACCTCGGTTGTCGATAGACCGTGCAAATCGGCTATTCGAGAACCTTCGTCTTTCCCCGATCCAAATCTGTTTTTCTTTGCTCTTGATCTAAAACACATTCAAATTTAGCTCATTCAAGTACATTTCATCTCAATTTAGTCCCTAAGCACATAAATAAGAAAATTACCATTTTACCCTACTATTTCAATACTTTGCAATTTAGTCCTATTTGCATAAAACTCAAAATACATTAAATTTCCCCATACTTCTTAAGGGCCGAATATATATGAGGACTATACAAGTCCATTTCTTTCATTTATTTTGCAATTAAGCCCCTCTAAATTTTTATTTTTACAATTTGGCCCCTGAAAACACAAATTCACCAAAACTTCCAACACATAATATACTAATTTTTAACCTAACTATCATCTAAAATCATCAAATATCAAAAACCACATGAACACAACAATGGTCGAACATCAAGCATACTTAGATTCAAAAATTACAACATGGGTCGGCTACGGTTCGAAGCAACGATCTCAAAAACGTAAAAATTACTAAAAATCAAAATCAAACTAACCTTGAAATCAAGCCTCAAATTGTCGAAATTTGAAGAACAAAACCCCTTTTTATCTTTCTCAACTTTCGGCCTTAAGAGAATGGATGATATCATGGCTTTAATTTATGTTATTATAACATATAATAAAGAAATTTATTAAATTACTTATATAACCTTTAATATAAAATAAAACCAATATATATACTATGGATATTTTTGTCAAAAGCCACCCACTAACTTTAAAAATGGGTTATTTACCCATTTAATGCTTCATATTAAGAAGCCATGCTCAAATAGGCACTTTACACTCTAGTATGCCACTTTTACATTTTACGCGATTAAGTCCTTTTTGTCAAATTCGATACTCAAACGATAAAATTTTTCTACAAAACTTTCACACACATAAATTCATATATAATAAGCACTAAATATAATATTTAAATATTTCTGGTTCGGATTCGTGGTCCCGAAACCACCGTCCGATTAGGGTCGATTCGGATCATTACAACTCTCCCCTTAAGGATTTTCGTCCCCAAAATCTTACCGTTAAACAACGTCGGATATTGTTGCCTCATTGAATCTTCAGGCTCCCACGTTGCCTCTTCAACTCCATGTCGATTCCATAACACTTTCACTAAGGAAATCTTTTTGTTTCTTAACTCTTTTATTTCCCGAGTTAAAATACGGATCGGCTTTTCCTCATACGTCATATCAGATTGTATCTCAATCTCAGACGGAGCAATCACATGTGACGGATCTGATCTGTATCTACGAAGCATAGAAACATGAAATACGTCATGTATCTTTTCTAACTCAGAGGGCAATCTTAATCTATAAGCAACCGGCCCAATACGTTCAATGATTTCATATGGTCCGATAAATCTCGGACTCAACTTGCCTTTTCGACCAAATCGGAGTACTTTCTTCCACGGAGAAACTTTTAAGAATACACGATCTCCTACCTGAAATTCGATGTCTTTACGTTTCATATCAGCATAAGACTTTTGACGATCCAAGCGACTTTCAAATTGTCTCTAATAATAGCTACTGCTCAGTTTCTTTAATCAAATCAACCCTGTATCTTATTCTCACCGAGCTCACCAAAGATAATGGTGTTCGACATTTTACCATATAAGGCTTCATAAGGTGCCATTTTGATACTTGATTGAAAGCTATTATTATAAGCAAGTTCAATCAAAGGTAGGTATCATTCCCACGCACCTTCAAACTCGAGAACGCAACATCTCAACATGTCCTCAAGTATTTGAATAGTTCGCTCGGACCGACCATCTGTCTGCGGATGGAAGGTCAGACTAAAATGAAGTTTAGTACCTAAAGCTTCTTGCAACTTTTTCCAAAACCGCGATATGAATCTCGGTCTCATCTCAAACAATGGAACTCGGTACACCATGCAATCTCACAATCTGTGATACGTACAATTCAGCAAGTTTATCAAGTGAATAGTCTGTACGTACTGGCACAAAATGAGCTGATTTAGTCAGCCTATCAACTATAACCCATACGGCATCTTTCTTACTTGGTGTCATAGGAAGACCAGATATAAAATCCATTGTAATTCTATCCCATTTCCATTCAGGTATTAGGATTGGCTGAAGTAGTCCAGATGGCACTTGATGTTCAGCTTTTACTTGCTGACAAATTAAGCATTTCGAAACAAATTCGGATATATCCCGTTTCATGCCAGGCCACCAATAGAACTATTTCAAATCGTTATACATCTTCGTGCTACCCGGATGTATCGATAGTCGGCCACTATGAGCCTCACTCAAAATCATCTCAGATCAAACCGAGTTCTTTGGAACACACATTCGGTTTTAAAATTCAAGCATCATTTGCATCAATCAAAATCGATTATGTACCCTTTTCACACTGAATTCGGCTAGCAATCAAATCTTCATCAACTTTCTGTGCATCACAAATTTGCTGAATAAACATCGGTCTTGCTCGTAACTCGGCTATGATCGAACCATCACTAGACATAGCCATCTGTGCATTCAGTGCACGAAGAGCAAATAATGATTTCCGACTTAATGCATCCGCAACAACATTAGCTTTTCCCGGGTGATAGTCAATCACCAATTCATAGTCTTTCAACAATTCTAGCCACCTGCGTTGTCTCAAATTCAGGTCTTTCTGAGTCATTAGATACTTCAGACTTTTGTGATCTGAGTAAACATGACATTTCTCGCCAAATAAGTAATGACGCCAAATCTTCAGTGCGAACACAATGGCTGCAAGCTCTAAATCATGCGTCGGGTAATTTCTTTCATGCGGCTTCAATTGTCTTGAAGCGTAGGCTACAACTTTGCCTTCCTGCATCAAAATGCAGCCCAAACCATTTAAAGAAGCATCAGAGTACACAACAAATTCTTTACCCGATTTAGGCTGAACTAATACTGGAGCTTCTGTCAAAAGGGCTTTCAACTGATCAAAACTTTTCTGACATTTTTCTGACCACTCAAACCGGACATCTTTCTGCAGTAACTTTGTTAACGGGGTTGCTATCATACAAAAATCTTTCACAAATCGTCGATAGTAACCCGCAAGTCCCGTAAAACTTGAATCTCTAAACATTTTTGGTGGCTTCCAATCAAGTATAGCCGAGATTTTGTTCGGATCAACTCGAATGCCCGATGTTGAAACCACATGTCCCCAAAAGTGACCTCTTTCACCCGTAACTCACACTTACTAAACTTCGTGACACAAATTGATGATCTCGCAAAGTTTGTAGCACTAACCTCAAATGTTCGCGTGTTCAACTTCATCTTTGGAGTAGATCAATATGTCATCAATAAATACCACCACAAATCGATCCAAAACTGCCTAAAACCCGATTCATCAAATCCATAAAAATAGCAGTGCATTAGTAAGCCCAAAAGGCATTACCAAAAACTCAAAATGTCCGTATTTTGTCCGGAATGCGACTTTGGCACATCTCGTATCTCGACTCAGAATCGATAATAACCCGATCTCAAATCTATCTTGAAAATATCAAGCCCTTTCAACCGATCAAACAAATCATCAATCCGAGGTAACGGTACTTATTCTTTATAGTTACCTTATTTAGTTGCCGATAATCAATACACATTCGCATCGTTCCATCTTTCTTTCTCACAAAAGAACTGGTGCACCCAAGGAGAGAAACTTGGTCGTGCAAAGCCCCTATCTCGTTAACTCTTGCAATCGTGCTTTCACTCTTTTAGCTCAAGAGGTGCCATCCGATATGGAGCTCTTGAGATCGGAGTCGTTCTTGAGCTAATTCAATGCCAAACTCAATCTCTCGTATAGGGGTAAACCCGATAGTTCTTCAGAAACACATCCGAGTATTCACATACAATCATGCAGATTCAATCTATTTCTCGGACAATTTATTATCCAAAGACATAAGCCAAATAAGCTTCACACCTTTTCTCACATACTTTTGGGCTAACATCGATGATATAACCAGAGAAACCCACCGAATCATCGGATTCAATTCTAATGATCTCACCGCTCGTGTCTCAAATCAATAAGCTTTCTTTTGCAATTCACCACCGTGCATCATGCGGTTAACCATCCATTCCCAAAATTATATCAAACTCATCGAAAGGCAACAACATTAAATCAATCGGGAAGCAAAAATCCCGAATCATCAATGGGCAACTTTACACACTTTATTAACAAACACACATCTACCCAAAGGATTGATACGCGAATCACAAACTCAGAGACTCAATGGCGAGTCTTATGAATACCGTAGTTTCACATACATATGAATGGGTCGAACCAGATCAATCAATGCAATCACAGAGTATTATAAAGAGTGAAAGTACCAGTAATGACATCCGAGAAGCAAGATCCTCTCTAGCTCGAGTAACATAAGCTCTAGCTGGAGCTCTAGCCTCAGATCGATCTGTTGTGTTCTTTGTCCCTCTCTGACTACCACCTACATTGCGTAATGCTCGGATGGTCCGCCTGCATCTTTGTACTACTTGGTCTAGAGTTACATCTTTATATTCGGCTCAGCTAACAACGGGCATTCTCGAATAAAATGGTCTGAAGATCCACATTTAAAGTAGGACCGGTCACGAACTCTACAACTCCCAGAATGCCATTTTCCACAGTGTTTGCATTCAACTCGATTTTGTGGAACGTTACCAACACTGGCCATCGAGGTAGCTCGAGAGCCCACTGGAGGTCGATCACGTCTAAATGAATCTGAAGTAGCTTTGTGTCGATCAAGTCATCTCTAAACTTCTTAGATAAGGAATGGAAATTCTTACCCGACGATCTTTTACGGTGTCTCTAGCTTCATCTCACCTTTCTTTTCTCCTTCCCAAGCTCTTCACTTTGCAAGCTCGTTTCACGAGTGTCACAAACTCTTTGATTTCAAGAATTCCAACAAGCAACTTCAATTCTTCATTCAAACCATCTTCAAACCTTTTGCACATAATGGCTTCGGTTGATACACATTCCCGAGCATATCGGCTCAATCTGACAAATTTTCGCTCATATTCAGCCACTGTCATTTGCCCCTGTTTTAGTTCAATAAATTCTTTGCGTTTTTGGTCAATGAACCTCGATCGATATATTTCTTGAGGAATTCATTCTGAAAGAAATCCCATGTCACTTTTTCTTTTGGAACCACTGATACTAGTGTAATCCACCAGTGATAGGCAGTGTCCCGAAGTAATGATATAGCACATTTTAAACATTCATCTGGAGCACAGGATAACTCATCAAGTACCCAAATAGTGTTATCAAGCCATATTTCAGCTCGTTTCGCATCATCATTATCATTAGCCTTGAATTCTTCGGCCCCAAATTTCTTAATTTTATCAATAGGAGGCCTACTAGATCTCATTGGATCTATCATCGGGGTTGCCAAAGGTACCGGAGTCGGATTATTTGGGGGTGGAGGTTGTTGTACAGTCGGATTATTCTGAACAAACTGGGTAAACCATTCATTCATCATTTGGTAGAAGGCTTGTTTAGCCTCTCCTCGTGGTTACCCGTAACTGGTTGAGAGTCTAGTGGCACTGATCCTCGTGCGAGACTAGGCGCAACACTTTCTACATCATCGACTACGGCTCTATCAGGATCAGAATCCATTTACTATATAAAATACAATTGAAATTGTCAGAAGTCACCACACTATCATATATACAATTTAAAGGCATGTATAGCTAGACTCTTACATACTACGGTAGTCCTAGAATCGACTAAACCGTAGCTCTGATACCAATAAAATGTAACACCCCTAACCAATATCCGTCGTCGAATTAGGGTTACGGGGCATTACTGATTAAATCACAACTTTTTAATCAATCACTTAATTGAACCAATGCAAACCTAAAATTTGTTAACATATGCATAATTGAGCCACATAAATTTAAACAACTTATTTATTTCTTTTGCATGCACTATTCATACCAAATGCTACTTCAGCTGAATGCTCATATATTTAAAATAACAAATTTTCATTCAACTTGCAAAACCAAAATGTCATTTTATAACCAAATATAATACACCCATATGTTCAAGCTCTATAATCATAATTTAACATCACGTACATATATCACTTAGGTGGCCGAATATACATGGTCATGTATACACATGTTTAAGATTCAATTCCAAAATTTTCATATCATTATTTCATTAAGCCGAATACACTTACCAAATTCACTAATATTCTCTGTTACCAAATGCATAGTTTACAAGGCTAACTCATGCTTCTAATTTACACTTCCAAATAATATGCACTGAGTCCTAATCCAGCTCACTAAACTACCACCCTTATTCACATATAAAAGGTTTATCAAATCTCATATAAGTAATCACATAACAAACATATCATATCTAAACATTATTTGTTCTAACAATCAATAAACTAATCAAAAGTTCGAACCTAATATACAACTAACCAAGAATAATATATGTATGTACTCACTTACACAAACCGAATCAAAATAGCCCAATACAACCATACATTATTGAACTTAATGCTTATCTATCAAATGACCAATTCAAATATACACATGCCATAACATTATTTAACACCTATATCTCACATTTTATAACTTCAATATACATCCATCGCTTACTTTATTGACTAAACCTAATATCACACCAAACTTACCATTATTCATTGTCAATCATAAATCCAACATTATAAACGATATATATCATATAATAAGCTCATCATCATGAATTATTTTATAAATCATTCATGTCATAACCTAACATGCATAAATAATAGCACCACTCCCACACATGATTAAACCATAATCAAGCATAATTAATAGTTCATGGCATGAGCAAACTATAACCTCAAAACACAAAACAAAGTTATTCAAAATAGATAGCCATTTTCGCATGGCTAGCATATTTACACTATTACAAACATTAGTTATACGGTTTAGTCTAGCCTATACATGCCCTTTCAAATAACAAATCAAGTTTTCAATACCAAAAGAAGTCGATAGTGTGGTTGACTTCACGGATGATCCTTCAAGCTCGTAGTTCGATTCAAGATCTATAAAAGAGGTAGACAAAACACACACACAAGAAGCTTACTAGCTTAGTAAGTCTCAAGCAAATATCAATATAATGAACATACATTCAAACATATTAAAATCCAAGCTTGTAATATGAAACATAATTATTTCATTATGTAAAATTTTGATGGCTGAATAATAGTAATGCTCTTTACTTAAACATCATTGCTATGACATCGTAAACTTGTACAATATTATTGTTCCATATAAACCAATCTAGGCATCGATCTTCTATTTCTACTTATACGCAAGAACAAGCGCTTTTGTCACACTCATCACTGATCTTTAACTATACAATAAGAATTTTAGTTCACTTCATTCTCTACTAAAATGGTAGGTTAGTTCTTACCTGAACTTGTACCACTTAACACTATATAAACGTCTCACCTTATTTGATATTCGAATCTCCACTTATAGCGTTTCACCCAGGCATAAAGCCCGCTAGGCATTTTAAAGCTCGAAATAAATCACCAAGACTAAGCACGCTAGGCACTAAGCCCGAATATGTCATCAAGACGAAGCTTCGCCAGCACTAAGCCCGAATATATCACCCAAGACGAAGCTCGCTAGGCACTAAGCCGAATATATCACCAAGACGAAGCACGCTAGGCATTTAGTCCGAACATGTCACCCAAGACTAGGCACGCTAGGCATTTAGCCGAATTCAACACATTTAACATTTCAATACACTTTACTTAATCTGAAATCACCACAACTTATATACTTCATACAACTTTCATTCATCAACCAAACTTACATACTTACATCACATTTAACAATTTAAAACTCACTATCAAGTTATACTACCACATTCGCCAACACACATTTTTATACTTAAAATTTCCTAACTTTATCATATGCAATGTTCATAATTATTCCTATAGTATACACTTGCTTACGGACTTACTTCGGTTGTCGATAGACCAGTGCAAATCGGCTATTCGAGAACCTTCGCCTTTCCCCGATCCAAACTGTTTTCTTTGCTCTTGATCTTAAACACATTCAAATTTAGCTCATTCAAGTACATTTCATCTCAATTTAGTCCCTAAGCACATAAATAAGAAAATTACCATTTTACCCTACTATTTCAATACTTTGCAATTTAGTCCTATTTGCATAAAACTCAAAATACATTAAATTTCCCCATACTTCTTAAGGGCGAATATATATGAGTACTATACAAGTCCATTTATTTCATTTATTTTGCAATTAAGCCCTCTAAATTTTTATTTTTATAATTTGGCCCCGAAAACACAAATTCACCAAAACTTCCAACACATAATATACTAATTTTAACCTAACCATCATCTAAAATCATCAAATATCAAAACCACATGAACACAACAATGGCGAACATCAAGCATACTTAGATTCAAAATTACAACATGGGTGGCTACGGTTCAAGCAACGATCTCAAAAACGTAAAATTACTAAAATCAAATCAAACTAACCTTGAAATCAAGCCTCAATTGCTGAAATTTGAAGAACAAAACCCTTTTATCTTTCTCAACTTTCAGCCTTAAGAGAATGGATGATATCATGGCTTTAATTTATGTTATTATAACATATAATAAAGAAATTTATTAAATTACTTATATAACCTTTAATATAAAATAAAACCAATATATATACTATGGATATTTTTGTCAAAAGCCACCCACTAACTTTAAAAATGGGTTATTTACCCATTTAATGCTTCATATTAAGAAGCCATGCTCAAATAGGCACTTTACACTCTAGTATGCCACTTTTACATTTTACGCGATTAAGTCCTTTTTGTCAAATTCGATACTCAAACGATAAAATTTTTCTACAAAACTTTCACACACATAAATTCATATATAATAAGCACTAAATATAATATTTAAATATTTCTCGGGTTCGGATTCGTGGTCCCGAAACCACCGTTCTGATTAGGGTCAGATTCGGTCTGTTACAAACTTTATGCAATCTGGAGAAGATATTCTCGCCTTCCTTCTTCACTATCATGGTGCACTTGTTAATTCATCTCCCGCGTGAAGCACTTCTTGGGGACCCGTTTTCTATCGATGGATGTATCCCATTGAAAGGTCTTACTTTATTTGCAAAATATTCCTTCATTCATTAAATGCCTTTATTTCCAACTTTTGATAATGTTGTATATCGTGTTTAGGTTCCTTTCCAAATTGAAGTCATCTCGCCGCAATAAGTGTTATCCGGAAGGATCAATTGCCGAGGATACTTGGCGGAGAAATGTATGACTTTTCTGCTCGAGGTATTTGGAAGATGTTGAAACAAGAATGAATGCACCAAGTAGAAATCTTTGGGCTCACGATCATAATTTGGTGAAACTTATTTATTTCAAAGTTTTGGAGAACCGATCAGCAGAGTCAAAATTATAGAATTAGACGATAGATCGTGGGTCCAAGCACATCGATACGTTCTTTTTCATCACGATTCATTGGAACCATTTCGGAAGTACGTTCTATAATTTGATAAATACTCATCAATTATGATTTGTTTGTCTTCTAACAAAGTAAAACCTTTTTTACCATAGTGAGTACAAACAAATATTGAGAGCTCGTTCACGATCTCGAAGATTAAATCAACGAGAAATTAATAAGTTGTTCGCAGAATCATTCCATGAATGGTTAAGCCAAATGGTATGCAATTTAAATTTTCATTGACAAGTAATAATATTTTCTCATAATATTCATAATTACTCGATTTACTTTCGACTCAATAGGTTTGGAGTCGAATGAAGTAAATGACGACGTTAAATGGCTTTCACAAGGTCCAAACAGAATAGTTAAAAGATATAGTGGCTTCCTCATCAACGGATCTGATTTCATACAAGGTATCGCGAGAGATTGAGGAGAACCCAAAATGCGGAATTGTTGTTAATTCTTCGATTACAAGTTATGCTAGTGCTAGGGACAGTAATCCGGTCAAGGGGAATTTGGAATATTTCAGACTTATTACTGACATCATTGAGTTGGATTATTACGGCAAATGCAAAGTTGTCCTATTTCGAGGTGATTGGGCTGATGTGAATACGGCTCGCGGAATTAAAAACGATCAATATGGTTTTACAATGGTGAATTTCTCTCGATTAATTCACACCGGAGAACAACTGATGGACGAGCCGTATGTGTTTTCTTCTCAAGTTAAACAAGTTTTTTACTCGGAAGATCCAACTGATGAGGGTTGGTACGTTGTACTTCGAAACACCCCTAGAGACTTCTTCGACGTTGGCAGTGGAAGTAGAGATGACATAGTCGAAAGATCAGAAACTTTGCCTTTTCCAGAACAAGACTTAACTGAAAATATCCCTAGTACTAGTCAACAATTTCAATGGGTTCGTCAGGATGTGGACGAAGACATTTACGAAATATGATGTATAAGATTTAACGATTTATTATTTATATGTAATATTATAATTTTCATGTTGGTCATGTTATATAATTTTCATGTGTACCGCAGAAAAATGCCTAGAAGACGATTACGAGATTTAAATATTGTCCATGAAACTCCAAATCCGAAGAAGCTAATAGTAGTGAACAACAAAATGCTTGTTGGATCTTCTACTCACGGACATAGATGACGAGCCCGAGAATTTCAAAGTAATGTCAAATTTATTTTACATGCATGTTGAATTTTATTATTGATTCATTTTTAATTTTAATATAATAATATATTATTTTTCAGTGAAGGTGGTGGGACGCGCAGAGGTCGGGGACGTACATTACTTTAAGATTTATACGACTTAGAGCCTAACGATCGTGTTAAAGTAAGGAGAAACAATGATGGCCACTGTTGGATCTCAAGCTCGATCGTTAGGAGGCTATTTGGGCATTTTAGCACGAAATCCCAATATGTTGCCCATTAACTATGAATCATGGCATCACATGCCCGATGCCAAGAAAATCGAGCTCTCGAAAATATTAAGGTAACAAAACGTGAATGTAATTTATAATACTTTAATTTAATTTTCATTTATATTAACTTTTATACTTTTTTCTTTGTGGTAGATTTAATTTAGAGGTCTCGATGACTATGTTAAGAAGACATTGGGTAAAAAATGGAGAGACAATAAAAGCACGCTCAAAAAACAATATTTTAAGAAAGACATAAGCCTCGATTTAAAAATTAAGAAATGTTCCACCGGAATGTTGAGGTACCAATGGGAAGATCAAGTTAGATTTTGGAATTCAAAAAAGGAGAGGTATTAGGTACATCTAAAATCGTATAAATTATTTGGTTTATAGTATTTACTATATATATAATTCAAATTGCATTATGTAGGACCGTGAGCGAGTTGGAATAAGCAGCAGATGTAAATGTAAATTCACGCATTACCGGCAAGTTCTAGAAGTTTTGTTTGTGTAATGACGCCGAGGTATTATAATTTATTAATTTCATCAAATATTAATTACTTTATACTATTAAATTATATTTTTCTCGCTAAAATGTAGGAAACTTTGATCGGTCAAAAGTTGGACGCGTTGATTTTTTGACATTACGATAGAAAGAAGGATGGATCTCCGATGACATCCAAGTGCATAAATTTTGGTATATTTACTTAATAAAATTTTATTTTTATAAATATTTCTACCGCTTAATTATAATAGTTTAATTCATCGTTTATAGTTTTAAATTTATAATGTTAAATTATGTTGCATTCTTTCTTATTTATATATTTCGTTTCTAACTCTTTCATTGATTTATTAGGATAAACTAAAGGAGAAGAAGGCGGAGTATGAAGCTACTGCTTGATCGATAGTTCTGTTAATCTTGAGGAGATTGATAATGTAATTATTACGTATGTTTTGGGTCCCGAAAGGTACGATCGCTTGATCGATAGTTCGCTAATCTTTAGTATATTTTTAATAGAATTATCACCGATGTTTTTGGTCTTGAAAGGTATGGTCGGGTTCGATTTAAAGGATCCGTGTTACCCCGACCCAATATTTTGATCCGCCCCCAGAAGACATGCCTTAGGGTCAATCTCGTCTTTGAAGTTCGAGGCTACAAAACCAGATAGCTCAGATGCAAGAGAGCACGGTTGAGCAGAGGCGACAAATTGCCAATGTTCAAAGAAAATATGAAGAATTTCAGCAACAGCTTAGAGCGGATGCGGAAGCAAAACAAGCAAGGGAGGCAAGAAGAAGAAAGAGAGAGGCAAATGGCAACATGAGGAGGCAGAGGCAAGATCGATGCTAGCAGAGCAAAACAGAAAATACGAAGAGCTCCAAGACCACTTCAAAGATATGATGCGAGATGTTTCAAAGAAATGCAGTAAACCGCCATCTTAGACATTTAGTTTTCATTGTAAGAAGTTTTGACATTATTACATTTAACATTATTGTTACAATATTTTCATTATCATTCATTTAATTTATTAAATTTCAAGTATCATTTAGAATTAATGTATTCCGTGTGATTTTTATGCTAAATTTGTTGTTTTATGCTGAAATTATATATCGTTATTGGTTGGTTTTTAATGCGGGAGGGTATAATATTGAAAAATTTTATTTTTTAAATCAGATAAATTAGCGGCGTTTGTACAAAAGCCGCTAAATCTCAAGAAATTTTTATGCGTTTTTTAGAAAGCGCCGCTAAAGCCCCGACTTTTAGCGTTTTTGGGAAAGCGCTAAAGCCCCGACTTTCAAAGCGTTTTTTGGGAAAGCGCTAAAGCCCCGACTTTCAACGGCATTTTTGGGAAAGCGCTAAAGCCCCGACTTTTATCGGCTTTTTGGGAAAGCGCCGCTAAAGGCCCGACTTTTTTTTTTATAAGCGCCATTAAAGGCCCCGACTTTTAGCGGCGCTTTTAAAATAAGCGCCTTAAAGACCATGGTTTTTAGCGGCGCTTTTATTACAAACGCCGCTAAAAGTCAGGATCTTTAGCGGCGTTTTTTGCGCATAAACGCCGCAAAAATTTCCGGTGGTCGTATTAGCGGCGTTTTTTGTGGCGCTTGGAAAAGCGCCGCAAATACTTTTTGTGGCGCTTATAAACGCCGCTAAATGCCCAAAAAAACGCCGCTAAAAGTCTGTTTTGCTGTAATGATCCCAACTCGAAATTGTTCAGCTTTTTGCTTTGCAAGAAACAATTGCCATTAATTGATTGCCAACTCGAAATTTGTTCGGCAATTAAAGCTTGGTTTCCTTGACGAGTCCAATGAATTCATTGCTTTTCAAGAAACAATTGACATTAATACGAGATAAGGCTCCCGTCCTTTTTGCTGCAATTTAACGATAATCTCTTCATTTTTAAAAACAACCAAGAACACATTACCTAAAATCCTCCTAGCTGCAGTAATTCTTATTTCTGCATTATCAATCTCTTTTTTATTTCCATTAACTGTGAAATGCTGACTTGTTTTACGAACTAAACTTTTTTCCAACAAATGAAGGTTTTCGTTACTTACTGTACCAACCGCATCTTCTT
Organism: Gossypium rotundifolium; assembly: GCA_025506655.1. Lineage (NCBI taxonomy): Eukaryota > Viridiplantae > Streptophyta > Magnoliopsida > Malvales > Malvaceae > Gossypium > Gossypium rotundifolium. The sequence goes on from CP106727.1 coordinate 73,877,817, forward strand.
CCCTGGTTCATCCACCAAATGTTTCTCATTCTTCTCATTATCTCTTTCTTAAAACCTGCATATAGGACTTACTCATCTTCCCCCTGGTTTGTTAATATCCATATCTTCGTTCAGTTGTCTCTTATTCAGGTTTACAGATTTCCCAACATCATGTCCAACCCGATCTTCGTGGTTGAAAACATGCAAACTTAAATTCAAGTCTCTCCTCCATCCACCTCACTCCATTCAACCTAGATACAACGCCTCTTGCTTGATCGAGACTTGCTGCAGATTGTTTTCACCCATTGTTCCTTTCCCTTTTATGATTACCTTTTCCTAATAATCGACAAATACCCTTTTTAAATAATAATATTTTTGTCTTTTTATATTTTTATTTAAAATTAATAAAAGCTCTATTATTTTAAAATTTGAATCCGTGATGGTTTTAAGCATTGAAATTTGCCATTCAAATAAAAAATTCATTCCTTAACCGTTTCTCTCTTTTTTCTTAATTCTGTAGCCGCAAAACATTGCAGAACATATTCCACTTTGTAGCGAAATATGATCCTATAAACATTTATCCATTGATCTTTTCCATTAAAATATGCAGCCAAGTAAAAGTTTGTGCACTGAATGTAATTGTTCAAAACAAGTTTCTGGTTTCCAGCCTTGTTAGATTTTCAATTAGGGCTCGGATTCTATCACCTGTACTTTTTTTTTTAATGAAAGAAATTCATGCTGAAACTTATGTTATGAATCAATGCTGCAGTTTAAAGCTCATCTTACTTTAAGGACCCAAAAAATGGAGGATTGGAGTGAAGTATATATGTCATATCATTCCGTAATCTCCCTTATCTTATCCATTCTATTGAAGGACCAATATTCCAGTTAACTATGTTAGTTGGTAATCACTTTAAAGGTGGTGGTTATCAGTCTATGCAATCCCATTTTATTATAAACTCGAAACTTTACCATGAAAGAGACATCTCCGGAGAAGATATAGTTGTAGCATTTCTCCTTCCTTCCCACACCCCTGTGAAATACACAAACTAACACATCTATATCTATAACATGTATAAAAAGAAAATACGTTTGTTTATTGTAGAAATACTTTGCTCAACATGTGTAACACCTTAAACCCGCCTAGACTTCCAAACCAAGTCCAAAGAATTACATCATTGATACTAAAAATACCACATTTATAACGCAGTTAAAATAAACCATTCATCACATCATATCCATCACAACAATTACCTAAATATATAATCCTCCCAAACATTATAGAACACTGGAATTCCTAATAGTAGCATTTAAAAAGAAAGATAAAAACTTAACTGAGTTCCCGCGGCGTCAACCCGTTCAAGTCTGATAACCACCTGAAATCCATTCAATAACAAAATGAGTTGTGAACTCAGTGCATAAAAGACATTTATTCAATTAAAACACATTTATAAGATAGTTCTCGAATCTCAAGTTTGGTTTGGTAACAGAAGTAATTTCAGTTCAGATTCAGAACAGATTAGTTACATATGCAGAAGTAATTGCAGTTTCATATATAGATCAAATCAGATTTAGATGCAGACATTTCTAACCCCATCCGCTACACACTGTCTTCGGTCATCCCAACATACCAGTAAAGGCATTTAATGCCCAACCAACCCTACACACCATAGAGTGTCTGTTTGACACGTTTACAAATAGCTAGATTGAAATGCGACAAAGTGCCAGATTTAGATTTATATGCACTGTGGCTTAGCCACTAATTTAGAGCAGAATACTTCCTTCTTCACAATATCCCAACCCATGTAAATGCAGAGTACAAGTGTCCACATTATGTGTTCAGTCATTCTAATTCATCTCACAATTGGATAATACAGTTAAATATCATAAATAATTATCACAGTACACATACAGTTATGTTATTCATATGTCAGCTGTAGAGGCCTATTTATGCCCGGGCCCATATACAATCCAAAATAAAAAAATAAAAAATGTCCATTAAATATTCTAGTTACAACACCAAAACAGGCCCAAATTACATCCTTTGACCCAACAAATTAAATAGACTCAGAACCAAAATACCCAAATCCTACCCAGACCCAACTAGCGTAACCTAAACCTAAGCCCAAGTAGCCCAAGAAGCTTGTAGACGCAGGAAACCCTAGGTTTCCACTGCGCCGCAAGCGCCCCAGCGATCTACTCCCTCGCATAGTAGCCTCGACATCCCTGGCCCCGATCACACCGCATTCAACGCACCAAATAGGGGCTCGGTCGCGAGATCTTTGTCTTTAACCTACACAGAAAAGGAAGGAGCAACAGCAAACTACGACAAAACAAGGAAAATTTTTTATTTCCTTCTCATTTTGTTTATTTTAAAGGCTATAAAAGCCTTACAAAAACTTGTAAAGAGGGAGACCGAAATATACAGACAAGAATACAGAGAATAAAAGCAAAAAAAAATTCGTTGAAACAGAATATAGAGTTTTTTCTACAGAGGTGATTTTCTATTTTATTCGCGTAATTTTTTTTTTGTGTGCATATTTTATATAAAATAGTACTAAAATAATGGAGGACGAGGAAACTACCTTTGAAATAGAGGTTTTTTTTTAACCTCCAGCCACCGCCAGTGGTGGCGTGTACGGCGCGTGGGGTGGAGGCCTCCTAAACCCGATGACCTAACTCCGTCGGAAGAGGGGAGGGTTTTTTTTAGAGTGTTTTTAATTTTTTTTAAATGAAAGACTGAATGATTTTATGCCTAAAGATTAGCTTATATAGCTATGATAAAACGGCGTCGTTTATGCTTAAGCCAATAAGCATTAAAACGACACTGTATAAAGCCTCTGACCCTAATCCGATCCGATGGGCAAAGAGATCTACGTGTTTTTATGTCGATGGTATATTTGCGGAATAGATGCTTCCGCATTTTCAATTTGTTTAATCCAGTTTTTATTATTTTCTAATTTTTGTCTCAAAGTTTATTTACATTCCAATTTAGTCCCTCGGTCTGCATGAAGGGCTAAATTCATTACGACGCCGTTTTGAAGAAAGGCGTAATTGCCCAATAAATCCCTGTGGATTAAGGCGCGTTTTGATTTAATCCTTTTAATCTATTTTAATTGCTATTTAACCCCTATTTTCTTTATTTTATTTCATTTTTATCCTTTTATTTCATTTTATTATTTTACATTGTATTGAACTATTTTATTATATTAAATAATCTATATTATTATCCTTATTATCTATATATTAATGTATATATTTTATGTATTTTCCTTATATATTAATTTATTATTTATTATTCTATTTAATATTATTTTTTATTTTATTACATGTTTTTATAATTTATTTATTATATTATACACTTTTTCTATATTATATAGTATTATATTATATCATATATTATTTTTAAATTTTATTTTGTATAAAATCTATTTATATTATATAACTTATTTTATTTACATATGTAATTTTGTGATTAGTATATATGTTTTTATATAAAATCATTATAGACTATTCATTAATTGCTTTTATTATATATAATAATTTATACATATATTAAATTATTAAATTATATATTATAAGTTTTTTTACTTTTAATTTTGTTATTATATATATTAAATTATTTTAAAATCATCACATTATTTTTATTCAATGTTTAAATCGTTATTCTTTTTTTCAGTTGATTTTGTTATTTCGTGAAAATTTCAATTATTTCTATTTATTTTATATTACATGTTTGTTTATTTATATTCTTTAGGTCATTTACTATTATTTAGCATAGTTCATTATATGTTTATGTTATATTATTCTTTTATATTGTTAGTACAATTTGTAATTATGCACAATTGTTATTAAATATGTAGGTTGTATACTCAAACCATTGTTTTATAAAAATACATTTTTTTTAGTTTTAAAAAAAATGCGGTGATATATGATATTTGGGGACTTCGAGAAGAATTGTGCCCCAACTTACTGGGTTTCAATTTTACTCGTGGAACTTAAGGTATTAAATATCCCTTATCTTTTAAAATCGAAACTTACGAATTTCAAATCAAAAACTTATTCTTGGGAATTCAAAACGTTGTGTCCTAACTTACTGGATATAATATTTTGTGTCTCGAGGTAGGAATTTTCTAAAATAAAGACGTGCCTAATCTCGAAGTCACGAGATGCTATATCCTAACTTATTAGGTATAGTGTTTTATTTCTTTGAGATAGGTATGTCTAGGTTTTTTCTTCACATAAAAGGACCATTTTTCTAAAATTTTTTAAATTTGCAACATTAGGACATGATTTTATCGATTAGGTACCAATTTTTGGGCGTTATGAGAGTGCTAACCCTTCCTCATACGTAATCGACTCCCGAACCCATTTTTCTTGTTTCTCATGGACCAAAATCAATATTTTGAAATAAAATGTTTTTTAAGGTGATCCAATCACACCTAAATAAAAAGGGATTGGTGGCGACCCCCATTTTTTGTTTTTTAAAAGTCGATCCCCATTTTTATAAAACTTCTTCTTTAAAAATGGTTTCGACATCAGTCATAGAGCTTCAAATAATCCTTATACAATCAAATTCAGATCATTCACACATTGAAGAGGTCAATATTAGTGTTGGACAACACTAACGGCCTCAAAAACATGATTTGGACCCTATTTATATGCCACACGGCCCAGACACACACCCATGTCCTTGGCCGTGTATGGGTACACGCCTATGTCCTCTACCCGTGTGGTTCTAAAACATAAACAGTGAGTTACACAGTCTAGACACACACCCATGTCCTTGCCCGTGTGACTCACACTGCCTGGGCACACACCTATGTCCCTAGACATGTGGTCCTAAATCACAAACAAGAAGTTACACTACCTAGACACACGCCCGTGTCCCTGCCCATGTGAACCCTACATTAACATGGCATACACAGCCTAGACACATGCCCGTGTAGCTCTAAACCGATGAACAATGAGTTACACGGCCACCCACAATCGTGTAGCGTCGACAACCACATTTTTCGGCGACCTAAATTGGTATAAAAAGAGGTTTTCGGTACGCACCTGCAGAGGTTTCGAAGTAACAATAACGCAAAGGATCCTTGAAACCTAAAACAACCATTAAGATACACAATTCAGCCGTTTAACCAACAGAATTTCTCGATTATGCACATAATGCTTATGTCAAAAGTTTTGACACAAAACCTTCAACGGATCCAAACTTATCGAAACTACAACGACAATCATGAAAATTGTTGTGTTACTATTCATTACTGCCAATATTCCCGCCTATTAGGAAACAAATGATTGTTTATTAGAAATTCTCGCAACTCACAAAATACCCAATTCAAAGTAGGTTACAAAAACAAAAGAAAATTGCAGAAATGCACAAATTGACAATTACTTACTCGAAAGCCTTCCTACCAGTGACTAATAGCAAAAATTCAGTTAATCCTGTATCCCTTACGACCATGATTAGAAAAAGTAAAAGAAACGAAAAAGAACGAGGAAGAAAAGGAAAAACTAAAGAAGGAAAAGAACTAACGTTAATTAAATTTTTAACTTCCAAGCAGATTTCTAGCAATTGGCAAAAATATTCCTTATCGAGCTTTCAGGGATTCGAGTATGAGACCTAATAGAATACAGACATTTAACCAGTGAATCAGTAGGCTCATTATTGACACGAGTTTACACAGAATTACACTTAACTATGTAATGCATGGATAGAGGTTGGTTGTTAACAGTAATAAAACTTTTAACGATGCGACTTGAACTCCAGACCTTAAACACAATAGCAGAACACAAAACCACATATACAGAGATTTAATTATTGCAAATTCTCACAATTAAATTCTCAAAAATTTGAGGGGTTACAACTCTCTCCCCTAAAAGAAATTTTGGCCTCGAAATATACTTGATTCACACAGATACGGTTACTGCCATAGGATCGATTTTTTGGGCTCTCACGTGGCTTCCTCAGTACCATGATTCCGCCACAGAACCTTCACCAGAGGAACATTCTTCTTCCTCAGTACCTTAACATCACGTTCGATGATCTAAATAAGTTCCTCCTTGAATGTTAGATCGGTCATTGTTTGAGCTGAAATCGGAAGTTTCGTTCATACAAACCTGTTGCAGTCATTGAACTAATGACTCATCGCTAAACTATTTAGCTCGAATCTGCTCGCCCCAAATCGGTTTAACCTATAATTCGGCTAACAGACCACCATCCTTAACCAAACTTAAACGAGCTAACATTGCTCTTAGGTCAGTCATCGCTTTATAGCTAAGGGCATCAACTACCACATTAGCCTTACCCGGATGATACTCTATCGTACAGTCATAATCCTTAAGTAACTCGATCCACCTACGCTAACGAAGGTTTAATTCGTTTTGAGTTAACAGATATTTAATGCTTTTGTGATTAGTGTAAATGATACATCTCTCACCATATAGATAGTGCCTCTAGATCTTCTGAGCAAACACGACTGCAGCTAGCTCAAAACCATGTGTAGGGTAGTTACCCTCATGTCTCTTAAGCTGTCATGACGCGTAAGCAACCATTTTGTCATCTTGCATTAGAACACATCCTAGATCGACGTGTGACGCATCACTGTATACCACAAGCCCCTATCCCGATTCCAGTTGAACTAGAACAGAAGCTTGTGTCAGAACGAACTTAAGCTTATTGAAACTAGACTGCTGTGCCTTAGACCATACAAATGGAACATTCTTATGTAGCAATTTCGTTCGAGGTGACACTATCAGAGAAAAGCCCTCGACGAACCTTCGGTAGTAACTAGCTAAGCCCAGGAAACTACGAAGCTCAGATACATTTTTCGGTTGCTTCCACTCAACTATAGCTTTTATTTTCTTGGGATAGACTTGGATCCCTTCCACAGTTACCACATGACCCAAAAAAGTAACTTCCTATAAACAAAACTCATACTTACTAAACTTAGCATACAACTATTTTTGTAGATGTATCTAAAGTACAATGCAAAGGCGAGTATCGTGCTCATACTCAATTTTAGAATAGATCAGAATGTCGTCGATAAAAACCACCACAAATTGGTCTAAATATGGTTGGAACACTCGATTCATTAAATCCATAAATGCTATTTGGGCATTCGTCAATCCGAAAGGCATCACCAAAAACTCATAGTGTCCATAACAAGTCCTAAAGGCAGTTTTGTACACATCAGTCTCTTTGACCTTGAGCTGATGGTAACTAAAACGTAGATCAATTTTAGAGAAAAAAGATGTGTAACACCCCTTACCCGTACTCTATACTAGAATTGAGTATGAGGTGCTACCGGACTTATATCACTTGTACGTACAACTTTGGGCTATCAAATTTCATTCCAATTTAAAACATTTCAAATTACATATCTAACATCCTTATAATGGGCCTACAAGACCCTGAACATAAACTCAAAATGCGTTGGAACCCTACCGGAAACCTCCAAGCACTTAGAAAATTTTGACGTGAAATAGCCATACGCCCGTGTGAGAAGGGGGACACGCCCGTATGGTATTTCACACGCCCGTGCTTTGCACTCGTGGTCAACACTAACTTGCATCACACGGTCAGCTACACGCCCATGTTTTGTACACGTGGTCGACACTGACTTGTTCTACATTGGCCTGTCACACGCTCGTGTGCTTCAACCTGTGTGGCGATTTAAATCCCAAATTCAGGAGCAGACTTCACACGGCCTGGGCACACGCCCATGTCTCTGGCCGTGCCTTCCACACGGCTGAGACACACGGCCGTGTCTCTGCCCGTGTGTTTACTACAAAGCTTGCTGACTTATAAAACTAACAAGCAGGGGACACTCGACCAAGTCACACACCCATGGGACTGGTCGTGTGTCACATACGGCCTAGACACACGCCCCCGTGTAGACTAATTTAAGGCTATTTCCCAAGTCATTTAGCCACCCTCACTTGCACACATTCACACATCATCACATAACATTCTCAAATCATCAATTATAACTCTTGATTTATCACATTGGAATCATGAAAATCAAACAATCTTCCCATATACGAGGGAGTGCTACTACTAACATCATTACAAATGACATGAGCCATCACCTATGGCTATATACAACCAACATATAACTCTTTTAGGCCAACACATTTGGCTACCTCAACTATGTGTAACACCCCAAACCCGGCCCAAACACCACGACCGAATCTGGTATGTCACTAAGAAAATTTAATAAAACATGTCGCATTTTTGGAAAATATTTTCCTTGAGTTTAACCTTTTATTCAGGAAAAATTAATAGGTTGTTAATTTAGATAAGCTATAAATTCTATGAGATGTTTTTTTTGAATTAAAATCGAAACTTAAATACATGCCTTAGAAAAAAAATTGTAAACTTAAAATGTTTGATAATAATAATAAAAGCCCAAAATTAAAAGCGAATCGAAATATAAAGCCAACAAATTCGTGGCCTTATTACATTGAAATTTAAAACCCATTAAATAAAGATATAAAATAATAAACTAAAGTCTTTTTTTGAATCCAAATGTTCTTTTGCATGGCCACCTTGCGCTCCTCTCAGCTCGATTCGATGCACTAGGTGCTACCGAAAAATATTAAATAATAGGTTGAGTCGCGAGACTTAGTGTGCAACCTCGTGCACCATCAGATTTGGGCCTTATCCCCACGTAGCGAATAATGATTAATATGTATATAACAAAAATTATGCAAGCCCAACCCAAATCCTAGGTTTTCATCCGCTACACGCCACCTGTACCAGCCATACACACCTGATTACGCAAAGGACTATACACTCCTAATTGCCGTCACTCTCACTAGCGGGAATAACAATGATTTGCCTATCCCAAACAGATGTCGGCTCTCTACCGTAACCCGACAGAAAATCTCAGATTGCTGACACTGCACGCCGTTTGAACTTAGGAGCAGAGACTGCGAGTCCACTCCCCTTAGGCTCCCTTGCTGATGCCTCCTTAGAACGACTAGCACTCGCATCCATAAAGAGAGTTCGATCAGTAAGGTACCACAGTGAAAATGGCAATTGTCTAACAAAGAGGTTTGGTTAAGGCAGAGTAAAGCGAATAGAGACTAGTCGTAAAGAAACGAGAGAGGAACTCCTTACCTTGATCAATGGAGAATTGAACATCAACGGATTCGACTTACGATTCCAACTGAGTCCCTAAATAACTCACAAGTTAGAAATGATACCCCAAACAAAATACTAAGAAATGGCCTTTCGGCCTAATTGAGACACAAAAGAGATCCTCCGTTCATTCTCCCCCATAATCGGCCATTACCAAAACTTACCAAAATGCCTTAGATTCAGACACTACTATCAAGAGCTCTGGCTTCCTACAAAAGAACAAACATGCTTCAAGAAGGAGAAGTACTCAGATTCGGCCTAAAAAGGAAGGAGTAAAAGGAGGACTGCTTCGATCTTTAGAAGAGAGAAGAGAAAAACATATAAAGAGAGAACCCGTTACCTTACACCAAGCAAAACCGATTGAAAAGGGACTTCTGGCAAACCAAAGGGATGCTTTTTGATGTTCGGCTAATAGCAAAAGATGTAAGAAATGGGTTTAGTTTGGCACAAGAGGGGATTTCGGCTCCAAGAATAGAACCAGCAAGAAACAAAAAGAGAAGTAAAGAAAGTGGTAAGCTGAGGTTCAGCTAGTGAAAAAAGAAAATAGAGGAGCAAGGAGAAAAGAAGAAGAAGTAGAAGAAATGTAGAAGAAGAGTGATTCGGCTAAGGTATAGGAAAGTCAAAGAAAATGGAAGGGTGAGGAAGAAAATGGTTCGGTCAAGAGAAGAAAGAAATAAAGGTGCAACAAAAAAAGAAAAAGAAGTAGGAGAAGAGTTGAAATTCGGCTATCACACAAATGAAAAGAAAATATGGAGAGGAAGGTTTGAGAGATTCGGCACAAGCACATAAATGAGTAGCAAACCCGAAATGAAGATCACAAGAGCTTACAAATTCGACAACCCACTTACCACATAAAACCAATTATGCTACAAATGCCTAAGAAGCTAAAGGAAATTTTGGCATACACCCACACACCCAACCGAATATGCCCCCTAAACACCTTCCCATATTCGGCCAACCACCTTCCACACACCAAATCCCTTGATTCCCTCCTTCACTCACTCTCCATCCACCAATTCAAATTAGTTGACCACTTCAAACTCCACAATCTCCTCTCCACCATCCGTTTTGAATTGTTTGACCCATTCAACAACCACCTAGGTAGAGTCCCAGCTGAATGCCACCTCTTTCCCACCTTGAGCACAAAAATTAAAGCTCCACAATGCAGCAGATGGGATTAAAACTCCTCCCCCTTTGCTCTACTAGTGATGCCACATCCACTCCACCTTATGCTCACATTTGTGTCGTCAAACAAAAATAATTATCCTTAAGGCCTGCTTCCACTAGCTCTCTCCCCCTATGCCCAAAAAGAAAGATTTTACCAAGGCTCTAGCTCGAACCTGAGCCTCCCTAGGACCCTCAAACACACCTAAATAACAAGCTAATTGAGCCAAACACATAGAATAGCACAAAATACAGAACCCCTAATTTTAGTATGTTATATTGTATGTTTGAAAGCACTTTTGATTTTAATGGATTGGATTGGGTAGACAATGAATAAATTCTGTATGAATGTTGAAATAGATATATAGATGCAGAATATTATTTGTAGTAAATAATGGTGGGCTATGTGCGATACCACATTAATTATTTTTGTTAGTGGGTTATGTGCGATACCACTTTATCACTTATTCACGATGGATTGTATGCAATACCAACGTTAGCATTATTTGGTGGGTTAAGTGCGATACCACCGTAAATATTCTTGTGGGTGAGCTATGTGTGATATCACCCTGTTAACAAAAAATGGTGGGCTAAGTGCAATACCCCCGAGTGTTTGATATTAGTAGGAATGATTTATTGTGTAATTGTGATGTGTTGTTTCATGTAATCATGTGGTGATCAAGTGCAGAGATGTATGTTAAATAATAAGAGCATTTGGTCATGATATGGTTGAATTATTGTAAGAGATGAATGAGTAAGCATGATCTTGGATTGTGAAATTCTATTTATTGTTTAGCACATGTTATGATGTTTACTATTTACATGTAAACTTACTAAGCTTTAAAGCTTACTCCCTTTTATTTTTCTTTATTTTCTAGAGTCAAAGAGTCGAGTTGGGATACGAAGATAATCGGAAGATCACCCACACTATCAACTCATCTTGGTATATTTTGAATTAGCATTTTGAGTATGGCATGTATAAGGGCTAGACTAGGTGAAATGTTTGTATTTTGGCCAAGTGTGTGTGTTGGCTCCTTATAGATGAATTCTTTTGTACATGGCCATAGTTAATGGCTCAATACTATTAATCAATGATAAGAAGAGGTTATTCATGATTGTGTAGAGTATATGAATAGTTTGTTTGGCTATGAAAATGTATGATTGAATTGTTGGTGGAGGGTGAATTATGTTTGAGTGAGTTAGGGTGATGAAAGAGCTTGGAAAATAGCCTCGTTCTTGTCCACACGGGTAGGCACACAAGCCTGTGTCTAGGCCGTGTGTGACACATGGTCAGTTCCATGGGTGTGTGACCAGGCCGTGTGTCCCCTTGCATGTTAGAATTTAAAGTCAGTAAGCTTAGTAGTAAACACACGGGCAGAGACATGACCGTGTGGGAGGCACGACAATGGACATGGGCATGTGCCCAGGCCGTGTGAAGTCTGCACCTTGATTTTAGAATTTAAATCGCCACATGGTTGAAGTACACGGACGTATGACAGGCCGTGTGGAATAAGTCAGTGTCGACCACAGGCATAGCACATGGACGTGTGGCTGACCGTGTGATGCAAGTCAATGTCGACCACGGGTGCAAGGCACGGGCGTGTGAAATACCACACAGACTTGTCCCATCTCACACAAGCGTGTGGCCCCTATTTAGAAAAATTTTCCTAAGTGTGCGCAAGTTTCTAATTTATTTCTGAAACCTTTTGAAAGTGTGTTTAGGGCCTCATAGGCCCATTATAAGGATATTAGAGGTGTGTATGGAAAAGTTTTTAATTTGGACTGGAATTTGATAGCCCAAAGCTGTATGACCATGTGAGTTAAGTACGGCAATGCCTCGTATCCAGTTCTGACATAGAATACGGGTAAGGGGTGTTACATAAGACCATGCGGGACATGGCATCGGCACCGAAGAGAGATCTCATGTAAGACCATGTCTAGGACATGGCATCGACATCGATATATGATCTAGTATAAGACCATATCTAGGATATGGCATCGACATCGAGATATGAGATCTCATCTAAGACCATATCTGGTATTGGCATCGTGTTGCATGTATGATGAGATTGGGTATCCTTTGATATTCCAAGTAGCTCAACGGGTAAAGAACTAAGTTTATGTTAGAGATAGCAAAGAGCTAGGTATATGCTCAAGAGAATAAAAGTGATAAAGTTATGTGATGAAGTGATACAAGTACATGTGAGTATCTTGTGAGAAATATGATCGATATGAGATATGTAATTGGTAAGATTGAGCATGAGTAAGTTATGGCAATGTGCTTGAGAATTTGAGTTGTTACTCGATGTAATGTATGAATGTCATCATAAGCCTATATATTGCTATTTATTTCATGCAAACTTACTAAGCTTTAAGCTTACCCCTCTCATTTCCCTTTTCCTTGTAGTATCGCCAAGCTAACTTGAGGATCATAGGACGTCGGAGTTCGAAATCACACTATCAACTTCTCTTTGGTATAGCAAAGTTTGATAAATTTTGAGTATGGCATGTATAAGAACTTGGTTATTTTGTGTTATGTCATATTTGTTAGCCAACGTATGGCTATTAATGTCATTAAATTCATTTTGTAAATGGTCATTGGAAATTGGCCAATACTTGACAAGTTTATATATTCAATGATGATGAAGTTTATGAAGTACATGCTTATGGGATGGGATGAGTAATGAGTCAAGTATACACATGATGAATGTAGTTTAAACCTATGTTTGTGGATGTCTTGATTTTTGGATATTAGAAGTGCCTTATGGTCATGATGTATGTTGCCTTGAAATGGTATAAGTGTAGTTGCCTTGTAGAGTGGCAAATGGCTTGGTAGATAGCCTTACAATTGTCCACACGGGTAGACACACGAGCATTTGTCTAGGCCGTGTGTAACACACGGTCAGCCCTATGGGCATGTTGCTAGGCCGTGTGTCCCCCTGCATGCTTGGTTGGCAAGTTAGAATGCCCAGTAGTAAACACACGGGCTGAGACATGGCCATGTGTCTCAACTGTATGGAAGACACAGCCATAGAACATGGGCGTGTGCCCAGGCCGTGTGAAGTCTGCACCTGAAATTAGGAATTTAATTCACCACATAGTCTAACGACAGGCGTGTGCCTTGGCCGTGTGTCCATATTGAGATGATGACGTCAGAAACAGAATGTTAAGATTTTACACACGGGTTAGGACACAGCGTGTCTAGGTCGTGTGAGGGACACGGGTCATGGACACAGGCATGTGTCCGATCGTGTGAAAACCGTGTAGGTTCAAAATAAAAAATAAAATCCATACAGGCTAGGAACATGGGCGTGTGTGACCACACGAGCTGCCACACGGGTGTGTTCCTCTTCACACGGGCGTGTGGCCCTATTTTGTATAAAAATTTTCTAAGTGTTCAAAAGTTTTGGTTTAGTCTTGAACCATTCCGTATGTATGATTAGGGTCTCATGGACCTATGATAAGGACGTTATGACCTCAAATAAGAAGTTTTGAGTTGAAATGAAATTTTATGACTCAGTGTTGTATGTTTGAGCGAGTTAAGTATGGTAATGGCTCGTACCCAGTCCCAACGTCGGATACGGGAAAAGGGCGTTACACCCTCAAAATTTTTTTCTTTTACCTTTCCTCAAAACTTTTACTTCCCCCTTAAAAAAACTACTTTCCCCCAAATCCCAAAACTTTTTCCCTTTTACTTTCCCCCCAAAACTTTTAGTTCGCCCAAACCCCCCAAAACTTTTTTTTCTTTTGCTTTCCTTCGAAACTTTTACTTCATCCTAAACCTCAAAAACTTTTTTTTTAATTTATGTCAACTATTTATATTTATTGAATTCTTTAATCATGTCGAATCTTTACCAATTTACATTAAAATTGAATTATTGATTATGACATAAAGTATTCATGTTAAAATTTTCGTTAGTATCAATTTCACATTTTATCTTTAAAATAAATTTTATTAAAAATCAATTTTTTACATGTAATATATTTTAAATTTAAAATACATGGTAATAAGAATCAAAAGATAATTAAAGCAACTAAAGAAACCAACACGTATATAAAAGATTAATAAATAAATTATGAGGGGATGAAAACTAATAAGAAATTTGATTATGGTGGGAAAATTTGATTATGGTGGTTGGTAGTAGCTACAAGGACCCTAATTCATTTGTTGAACTTGACTCGAACAAATATATTCGATTTGATTTGATTTGAAATCCATCTCACTTGGCTCGATTCAAGAAAATTTCAAATCGAGTTTGGATGATAAAATAATATCCGTCAACTCGATCAACTCAAAATTTTTTCATTCAATTCGATTCGATTGAACGCTCACCCTATTTATAAGTATAAGCACTTATGAGTTTTTGTTCCAATATGAGTGAATTTTTTTAATTTCTCATATTTTTATTTCACTGTGAGCACTCAACACTCTTTTGACTTTTATCTTGATGCTTTTGTCACATTCGCAATGCTTTTAGCCCTCACAATTATTTTGTTCCCACAGTTCATTTTAACTTAAGAACATGTTTGTTAAGCTTATACTTAACATATTGCACCGCTTCAATAACCATTAATTTATTCGCTGAATAGTTTTAATTTAAACATCCTATACTTCAACAAACATAAATACCTATTTGTATTTACCTTTATCACTTAGTACATTTACTCTCTTTTTTCCTATTTACAATCTAATAAATTGAACTAACTAGTCTAAATATAAACAACCTAAATTATTTACTTTCAGGCTAAATTTATAGTTTAAAAAATCAACCTGCGGACATGTGTAACTACCCGATTTTTAGTGGTGTTAGAAATTACGAATCTGAAATACCATTTACGTAAATCTTGTTCGTAAATATTATTATTTAATATTTACGAGACTAGTATAGAAATATATTAAAATTTGGTCTAATAATTTTGTTTAATTAATAGTTAATTAAGGCAAAAGTGTAAGGATCATAAAGTTAGTGGCATTGAAAAATGCGATTTTTAGACACCTTTTGGTAAGCTCGTAAATATTTACGGTATTATTATAGATGTAAATTTAATTTTGGAAAGGTAATTTTATCAAATTAGTGATTAATGAAGGCAAAAGGGCTAAATTGTAAAAGTGGTAAAATTCAATTACTATAAAATTTTTAATTACAAAATAGACTAGGGTCTAAAATGGCAATTATACAACTTAGGGATTAAGTGGACAGTGGCTTGTAAATGTGTATGGTACTATATATTATAAAATTATAATTAAATTATAAAACATAAAAGAATATTAATAAAATAAGGTTAAATAAAGCTAGTGGAGAGAAAGAGAAAAAAAAAAAAGCTCTTTCTCATTCTCATCACCGAATTTTGAAGAAGGAAGATAGGAAACTTTTGGCCTGGTACTCAATTGGTTTAAAATTTAGTTTTTGTTTTTGTAATTTTTATAATTTTGAAATCGTGAAAGTTTAATTTAGTTAAGCCATGTCTCAATTTGTTAAATTGTTAAAGTTTCAAAAGTTGCTATAGCTGAGAATTAAAAGTTGTAGGTGTTAAATTGATAGATTTTAAGCTTTGAAATAAAAAAGGACTAGTTTGTAAAATTTAATTGCTAATTTTTGAACAAAAGGATTAAAGTACATAATTTTCAAAATGGGTGTAATATTTCTATAATTATTGATAATATAGGGCTATAGAAGGATGTAATTAAAATCGGTTTCGAAATCAAAACTCAAATTTGAAAGTTATGGCAAATTCAGTTTTAGAAACTAAATTTAATAAAATGAAAAACTATAGGGGGCATCTGGATAATGAAATTGGACTAATACATGCACATAATAGGATGATATAAGTTGCGTGGAATTTATAAATTGAATGATAGTATAGATAAAAAAATTGGATTGAATCAAAAATAATTGAAGAAAAGAAAAATTGTTGAATAGTCCTTAAAGCTTCAACTTATTTGTTGATTTAACTAGGTAAGTTCATATGGTATGATTATATTTAAATTTTGTATACTTGAATTATGAACTTGAGTATGTTTGATAGTAATTTGAATTTTTACATTTTGGTACAAAAGGTGAGATATGGACTAAATCGTAAAGAAATGATAAACCGATTGATAAATTGAATATTATGAATTTTAGTTTGGGATATTTAATGAATTGATATTTGATTATGACCAATCGAATCATATTGGTATGAATTTGACTGATTATTGAGATAGAGGATTAAATTGAATAATTTTTAAAATATGTATGACCTTGTAATTGAATATGATTTGGATAGAAGTTGATATTATGCTATTACTGAATTATTATGTGTAACTAAAAACAACGCAGGATCGTCGAAAGGGAAAGAAAAGGCGAGAGTCGGCATCAAGTGATGCAAGCTTTTAGTTTGTATTTCTATGACCCGAAACTAATTTTAGTTAAAGCATATTCATGATATAATGCATTATATAATATTAAGGTAAGCTATTAATAGATATTGAGCTGAAAATGCAAAGGGTGAAAGTGAATATCAAGGCAAGGAACATATTGAATATTATAGAAAGTTGTATGAATTAATTGATACACGAAATTGAATATAAGTTGTGATAGTATATAATAAAGTATGTACCTAGTGGAATCCCTATATGTTGCCATGTTTGAAATATTGAATTGCATTTGATAAGGCATGTAATATGTTTTGCAAGATTGACATTTGAAGTTGGTATACTTTGAATTCATCTTAGATATTGATAGATGATGGTATGTTTTGGGTAATAGTTTGAATGCATTTAACTATATATGACTTGATAATTGAAATGTGAGTTGGTATTAAAACTATTTATTAATTGGTTAAAGATTTACATGTATTCTTGAAAAGGAATAATTTAGCTAAATGGATGATTGAAGTTGAAGTGGGTAAATAAGATGCATACAGTTAATTGTATGTGTATTAGATATGCTTTTGGAATGTTTATGTTAGTATGAATATGCCTTGAATGTTGGTACTTTGAATCTTGAATATGGCTTGTATTTGGAATGGTCTATGTTATATACATAGGAGTTACGAGTGTGCTAGTTAAATTTTAATAGTTGGTTTGAACTTGGCTAGTGTAACACCCCAAACCCGGCCTAGAAGTTAGGCCCGAATCTGGATGTACATTGAGGTGTTTTTTTTTTTTTGAAAACCGCATTTTCATTGAAAACCCCACTTGATATTTAAAAACTAAAGTCCCAGTTTGCGATTATTATTAATCGACATTTATTAAGAAGTCATTACCTTCAAAACCTTGTTCGTTGCAGAAGCTTAATTTAAAACAACTGACTTATAAAATGTGATATTTACAACTTGGTTGCGAAAACGTAGTGTTTTGAAAACAGATATTGTTTTGGAAAATTCGCGATTCAATGTTGAGCATATTTAAAACATAATAAACTAAAAATCCCAAACTATACCAGAATTTAAGAGAGGCCTTATTACAACCCAATAAAAACGGTTTAATACAGTAAAGTAGAATACTAAAATCCAAAACTGCTCGTAGTGTGGCCACCTCTGAGTCCTCCAATACGTCGAACCACCTACTGAGGGCTACCTGATAGGAGTCTAAAGCTAATCCGCGCTCTGAATGATCCTATGCCCAAACGCCCCCAAGGTATGCTTCCTCTCTTCATAGACAGCTCCATTTATAGCCAGCTTCTTACCTTCCCTCTTGCTATCTTTCCGATGTGGGATCCCTTCGTTAGCGGAGTTTAAATCCAACTCAAACTCTGGCTGTCCAATCCGCAAAATAAATACTTCCCTGCTTGTCATGAGATTTGAACCCAGGCTCCCTTGCACCCTTAATGACGCCTTGCCACTAGACCACTCACTTCATTGTGTCTAACATGATGCGCAACTAAATATAAATCTATGGGCCAAAGTCCAAGTTTAATTAAAAATAAATAAAAAAGAAATGCCAGCGCCAAGGCTTGAACCTTGGACCCCTTACTTCCTTGTGGCGTCACTCCCTTGCTCCCTAAGTGGCGTCACTTAGCCACTACACCACAAGCTCCTCTTGTGTCATTTCTTCCTACATTTTATTCTTAAGGCCTACCTACTATCTCCCAGGGTTTTATTCACCTAAAACCAAAATTTTTCCTAAAGCCAGGTTTGATCCTGGAACTTCATAGAAGCCCCTTAACCTTCCAAAATCACTCACCTAATAGATCCAACTTGCATTAGTACCGTTCTCTCATTCTAAAAAATTTTAAACTGCATGGAAATGTTATGTTGGAAATAGGAAAATGAACATTTTTGAAACTTGAACATTTTTGGAAATGAATCAAAATGGAAACACGAACATTTTGGAAACTAAACCAAAATAGGAAACTAAACATGGTCCAATAGGCCCAAATTAGAGTCACATGAAAATTTTTGGAAACTTAAAATGACCCCAAATGTCGAAGAAATTTGACCCAATAACGGACTTGGAAATGTGGCTCAAGATGCCACCTAAGGCCTTAGGAAATGGCCCAAATGCAAGAGGTTTTGGGCTGAGTTTGAGTCATCTAGGAAGCAAATAAAAGAAGTTTTATTTTGCTTCCATGAGTGGAGAGTTGACGGCACAAGGGAATCTAAGAGGAGGAGTTTTATTTGGTTAAAACTTGATTAATAAGAGATAAATAAAGGAGTTTTATTCACATAAATATGTGAATAATAAGAGAGAAATAAAGGAGTTTTATTCACATATTTATGTGAATAATAAGAGATAAATAAAAGGAGTTTTATTCACATAAATATGTGAATAATAAGAGATAAATAAAGGATTATTTTCTAAGGAGATAATTGAGGAGATAATGGATGGATTAAAGGCTTTTATCTTTTAAATAAAAGAGATAATATTATCAAAAAGAGGAGTGGTGGACAAGTAAGGGACTCCTAGGCTGATAACTTTGGCTATAAAAGGAGAACCCAAGGTCTTTTTCTCTCATCTTTCCAAGTAGCCGAAAATCCCCTTGCTCTCTCCCCCTCTTTGCTGAATTTCTCTTTAAGCAAAATCCATCTCTTCTTCTTCTATTTTCTTCTCCTCTCCTTTGTCATTGTTAAGCCAAAACCCTTTTCTTTTGATCCTGTTAAATCTCCATAGCGAATCTCGTGACTCTAGGCAAGGAAGCAATCGATTAAAGGCATCAAGGTTTCCACAATTACCGAATATAAAGATTAAGGATCTAAGGTAAGAACAATTAATTCTTGTTCTTTTAATTCGTTTAATCAAGATTTAAGAAAATAACCCTTTTATGTCTCTTGGCGAATATCAAAGGAAGAGTTTTGGATTTGATTCAAGGAAATTAAGGTGAGACACATTCGGCCAAGGCTTGTGTAATTACTTTGATCAATTCTTTAATTATTAAAAAGCCGAAAACTAACCCATATTGAGATTTAAGGTTGGCCGAATATCAGGTAAAGGAAAAATCAAACTTTCGGGATTTGAATAAACACCAAATCGGCAAGGTGAGTCTTTTACAAATCCTACTAGGATTTGGTTTTGTTTTAAGCCAAATAGGTTTATTAATGTGACTTATATGATGGCGAATATAGGAGTAAAGCAGATCTAAAGTTAGATCGGAATCTTGAGATCTCAAGGAACCTATTAAGCAAATCAGGTGTGTACCCTTACTAACCTTCGATATTTCATATGGCTATTATTTTAATCTATGAATGTGAATAAGAATGTGAATGTGGCTATGTACCACAAATGTGGCAAAAAGTACCAGTGCACGTTTCCTACTCGATAGGATTGTGAAATATGTTATTTTATAACATGCGAATATATGTATATGAACATGAAATTAAGTTATGCATAATATATAAATTTTTGGGGCATTCGGATTTATGTGAAAGGGGAGAATAGGTGTTGACTTCGGTCTCACCAACGAATGTGTTGACTTCGGTCTCACCAACGAAATATGTTGACTATGGTCACATTGCGAAATTTTGGTAACTTCGGTTACAATAGTGTCTAATGACACAACGTATAAATTTGACTATAGTGTCTAATGACACAACGTATATGGGCGAATGCCTACGATGGTGTGTAGCGGATGGAGGGTTGACTTAGCAGTCCCCACGGTGTAAATGGCAGGTATGGGTGGTGTGTAGCGGATGGACCATTAGGATTGGGTTTGGGTTGCATCATAATTCATTTTTATATGGATCTGATGAATTGAACATGAATGCCTGAATTGTTGAATGTTAGTATTGTGTGCACATTGAGTCTGTTGACTCACCCCGCTGTGGGAATTATTTTTCAGGTGATGAGCAGTGTGGACCGGTAGGGTGGACCTTAAGGTGGTCATGCTACATTTGGAGATTTTATTTTATTTGGACATTATTTCAGTTTGGTACCCTTAATTATATTTCTTTTGGGTTTTATTTGATGTAATAAGGCTATAAGGCCCAGTGGATTATTCTTTATTTTTACTTTACTTTTAAATATTGTGCTAAGAACTATTTTGGACGTAATAAATCAAATTGGATTTACAAGTTTAATAAAATGGGTTTCCAATCTAAGCCCAATCCACAACAATATTTTCTAAAAATTTTGCGAATTTTCTCTAAGTAACGAATGATTTTGAAATCGATTCACTTTAGGAACATACCAGATCCGGTTGGGCTCGTGGGTAGGGTGTAGGTGTTTCGTTTGGTATCGAGCTGTGTTTCAAACCCTCGGCCTTGGGTATAAGGCCCAAAACGCTTTCGAATCGAGTCCAAATAAGTTTCATGAAAATATTTTATGAAATAGGCAGTTATTCGGCATGGCACCTAAGTCTCCTCACCCATGATCCACCGTGTAAGTACTTCTATCCATTGTGTGATTTATGTTATGATTTGTAGAAGGGTACCAATGGAACGTAGAGCAGAGATTAAGTATTTGAACCCTAGGACTAGTGTACCCCAACAGATACATAAGACTTAATACATTAAACAAACCTGTGGTTGAGTCGCCGAGTTAGGGTGTGGCAACCATGGTACGCATGTCTAGGATTGGTTTCAGTGGGAGCTTGGTATTTAAGCAGTCCGTGTGACTCACCTCCTCTCCACTCGAATCCTACCTGGTGCGTTGCTTTGGTTCGCCCTAGCCAAGAAGGCTCGGTCATAGGCTAAACATAATGACTAAAACCCGAAAGGGAACTAGCCATGTTTCGAAACCTTACTATTAAATCATTTTTTTCTTAAATCACAAAAACTATTTCTTATACACAATTTTCTCCGAAAAATTTCCAACTTACAAAATTACAAACATACCCCTAGTGGTAAAATTACAAAAATGCCCCTGGTTATAAAATGTTCAACTACTCAACAGCTTTACCAAAATGTCATTATGTTATAAAAGTCCAAAAACCCTAATTTGCAAACTATCAAAAATACCATGACTTTTGGAAAATTACAAATTGCCCTAACTTACCAAAATTTCCAAAATGACCACGATTTCCAAAATTTTGCAACTTCATCGTCTTTGGAAAATAAATTTCTCAAAAGAACCCTCAAAGTTTTGCAACTTCTAAAATATCCCTGATTTATTAAAATTTTTCAATTTACCGGTTTGTGGAAAAATTACCAAAATACCCAAGTTCTAAAAATTTTTGAAATACCCTCGGATTTCAAAAATTTTCCCAAAATACCCCAGGAACTTAAAAGGACCAAAAATACCTTGTGACAAAATCACCAAGGAACCTTATTTTGACAAATTACGAAAATACCCCTGTAGGAGAAATTACGAAAATACCCCCGGGTAGTGGAAAAACAACAAATGAAAAACTACAACGTTTCTCTGAATGAACTAAGGTTCATAATTGTTTGATGGATGTGTGAATGAATGAAAAGATGTGTGCAAGTATGAATCTGAAAGAACCACTCCTAAACTCTTTTTCATAAAATTTCTTCATGAGTAATAAAGTGAAACAAAATTTTTAATACATAAAACTTCTTAATCGATTAAATCGCGACGTTAGAAATGAGTTCTAAGGGACTTAAACTTAGAGATTGTGCCTAGAAAGTATGATAGTTCTTTAAGATCGAGTCTTGTGACAATAGCGTAGTGTGGTGAGTTAGACCGCACGGATGAAGCGATAGTAAGTAATTTCGAGGACTAAATTATTTTTAAGGGGTAGAAGCGTAACATCCCGAAAAGGGCCTATGCATTTTGGCCTAATTGTACAAAAGACATCTCTTATGTGTTTTGGAATAAATTTGGAATGATTTTTGGAAACACGAGAATGCATGGAAATGTTATGTTGGAAATAGGAAAATGAACATTTTGGAAACTTGAACATTTTGGAAATGAATCAAAATGGAAACCCGAACATTTTGGAAACTAAACCAAAGTAGGAAACTAAACATTTTGGAAACCAAACCAAAATAGGAAACTAAACATTTTGGAAACCAAGCCAAAATAGGAAACTAAACATTTTGGAAACTTGGAAAATCAGAGCATGTGAAAATTTTTGGAAACTTAAAATGACCCCGAAATGTCGAATTTTGGAGCCCAAAGGGGAACTTAGGGCCAAATGACCCTAAAATATAAAGTACATGAAATTTGACCCAATAACGGACTTGAAAATGTGGCTCAAGATGCCACCTAAGGCCTTAGGAAATGGCCCAAATGTAAGAGGTTTTGGGCTGAGTTTGAGTCATCTAGGAAGCAAATAAAAGAAGTTTTATTTTGCTTCCATGAGTGAGAGTTGGACGGCACAAGGGAATCTAAGAGGAGGAGTTTTATTTGGTTAAAACTTGATTAATAAGAGATAAATAAAGGAGTTTTATTCACATAAATATGTGAATAATAAGAGAGAAATAAAGGAGTTTTATTCACATAAATATGTGAATAATAAGAGATAAATAAAGGAGTTTTATTCACATAAATATGTGAATAATAAGAGATAAATAAAGGATTATTTTCTAAGGAGATAATTGAGGAGATAATGGATGGATTAAAGGCTTTTATCTTTTAAATAAAAGAGATAATATTATCAAAAGAGGAGTGGTGGACAAGTAAGGGACTCTAGGTCGATAACTTTGGCTATAAAAGGAGAACCCAAGGTCTTTTCTCTCATCTTTCCAAGTAGCCGAAAATCCCTTGCTCTCTCCCCTCTTTGCGAATTTCTCTTTAAGCAAAATCCATCTCTTCTTCTTCTATTTTCTTCTCCTCTCCTTTGTCATTGTTAAGCCAAAACCCTTTTCTTTTGATCCTGTTAAATCTCCATAGCCGAATCTCTATGACTCTAGGCAAGGAAGCAATCGATTAAAGGCATCAAGGTTTCCACAATTACCGAATATAAAGATTAAGGATCTAAGGTAAGAACAATTAATTCTTGTTCTTTTAATTCATTTAATCAAGATTTAAGAAAATAACCCTTTTATGTCTCTTGGCGAATATCAAAGGAAGAGTTTTGGGATTTTGATTCAAGGAAATTAAGGTGAGACACATTCGGCCAAGGCTTGTGTAATTACTTTGATCAATTCTTTAATTATTAAAAGTGAAAACTAACCCATATTGAGATTTAAGGTTGGCCGAATATCAGGTAAAGGAAAAACCAAACTTTCGGGATTTGAATAAAC
This sequence comes from Gossypium rotundifolium, assembly GCA_025506655.1. Taxonomy (NCBI): domain Eukaryota; kingdom Viridiplantae; phylum Streptophyta; class Magnoliopsida; order Malvales; family Malvaceae; genus Gossypium; species Gossypium rotundifolium. The sequence goes on from CP106727.1 coordinate 73,901,674, forward strand.
ACCAAATCGGCAAAGGTGAGTCTTTTTACAAATCCTACTAGGATTTGGTTTTGTTTTAAGCCAAATAGGTTTATTAATGTGACTTATATGATGGCCGAATATAGGAGTAAACAGATCTAAAGTTAGATCGGGATCTTCGAGATCTCAAGGAACCTATTAAGCAAATCAGGTGTGTACCCTTACTAACCTTCAATATTTCATATGGCTATTATTTTAATCTATGAATGTGAATAAGAATGTGAATGTGGCTATGTACCACAAATGTGGCAAAAAGTACCTAGGTACGTTTCCTACTTCTGATAGGATTGTGAAATATGTTATTTTATAACATGCGAATATATGTATATGAACATTAAATTAAGTTATGCATAATATATAAATTTTTGGGGCATTTGGGATTTATGTGAAAGGGGGAGAATAGGTGTTGACTTCGGTCTCACCAACGAAGGTGTTGACTTCGGTCTCACCAACGAAATATGTTGACTACGGTCACATTGCGAAATTTTGGTAACTTCGGTTACAATAGTGTCTAATGACACAACGTATAAATTTGACTATAGTGTCTAATGACACAACATATATGGGCGAATGCCTACGATGGTGTGTAGCGGATGGAGGGTTGACTTAGTAGTCCCCACGGTGTAAATGGCAGGTACGGGTGGTGTGTAGCGGATGGACCATTAGGATTGGGTTTGGGTTGCATCATAATTCATTTTTATATGGATCTGATGAATTGAACATGAATGCCTAAATTGTTGAATGTTAGTATTGTGTGCACATTGAGTCTGTTGACTCACCCCGCTGTGGGAATTATTTTTCAGGTGATGAGCAAGGATTGGACCGGGTCGGTGGACCTTGAGGTGGCCATGCTACATTTGGAGATTTTATTTTATTTGGACATTATTTCAGTTTGGTACCCTTAATTATATTTCTTTTGGGTTTTATTTGATGTAATAAGGCCATAAGGCCCAGTGGATTATTCTTTATTTTTACTTTACTTTTAAATATTGTGCTAAGAACTATTTTGGACGTAATAAATCAAATTGGATTTACAAGTTTAATAAAATGGGTTTCCAATCTAAGCCCAATCCACAACAACATTTTCTAAAAATTTTGCGAATTTTCTCTAAGTAACGAATGATTTTGAAATCGATTCACTTTAGGAACATACGAGATCGATTCGGGCTCGTGGGCGAGTGTGGGGTGTTCGATTCTGACTAGTATATGCATTGTGATATGTTATTACATATATATGTATTATGAGATGTCTTGGTCATAATTTGAGACCATATGAATAATGTTTGAATGGTTCATTTGAATGTGCTAATGGTATGTTTTGAATAAGGATATGGCATGGTTAAAAGATGTTTTGATAAGTTTGAAAGTATAGACAACTATTTGTATTTAAAAGAAGTTGTTGGATGTGTTTTGGTATTAAATTAAGATATGTTCAATTGGTTGTTTTGATCAAAAGTAAATGATGTTGTAGTATGCATATGTGAATGGTTTTGTGCAGGAAATAAGATGCATCTATGCATCAAATGAGTTTTGAAAAGATTGGCTTAAAATAGGTATCAAATAACATTTTACCAAAAATAGGACATAGTGGACTGTCTCTAGTATCGCGATACTACACCTTAGTTATCGCGATACCTATCTAATTTTAATCGATGTTTAGATATTTTTCTTGATATTGTGGTACCAATCCTTGGACATCACAATACCCTTTTCTACCATTTTGAAATAATTCAATTTAGTCATGTTTCAAATTCGAGTAAACAAAAGAGCTTTCGTAAGCTCAAATGATTTTTAGTTTAGATTGCATACTATAATGTGCATGCATTTATGATAAGAATCGGTGACTAAATAAATTACTTTTGAGATTTACATGTGATTGCTCTAATAATAGTGTAGCATCTTGTAGCTCAGGTCTGACAACCATGCAGGGTGAGGGGTGTTACAGTATTGAGCTTTTGTAAACTTGTATTAAACCTGAAATTGATTGTAGATTAATTGAAACCAAAGAATTAGGTGATATTAGAAATGGTAAATTGGAAATAGGACTGATAATGGTATGTTTGATATTGGAAATTTGTTAAAATGTTATTATTATAAGTGTAATGAAATGTCTCTGTAGATTGCCTTGAAGAGGGTTAAGTTGATGTCAGTTCCGTACACATAACATCTTTATATTGAGATGAAAGTTTTGGTAACTCTGAGTTACAAGTTTATGGTAGACAAGTGGATATAGATATACTTGTTTACTTAAGGTATAATTTTTAATGCTAATATTACATACTTAATACAACACCCTCTACCCGACTCGAATAATCGAATCCGAATATTGGATGTTACCACATATGAATACTTAACATAAATTTTTAAATTCATCTATTCATATTACTTTTTCAACTTATTTCATATTATTGTTGTAAAAGTTTTTTGAGCAAAAGAAAGAAGGAAAACGTTCAAGAATACATCCAACTCTTAAAATTAGTACATTATAACACAACAATTTGTTAAAAATAGACTCTCTTGGCGTAGAGAACTAAACACCATACTCCTAATATATGTTCTATATGTATAGTATCCCTGCTCATCGGTTCCCTAGCACAATCCTAACTTGGTCTCTCTGGTGAACTCATTTAAACTGCCCCACCTAAAACATGAACAAAACACTTATAAGTTCACATGCATTTAGTGAGTTTGAATACAAAATACCTTGGAACCTTTGTACTTGAACTCTTCTTCCTGAAGACTTTGGATTACTATTCCGTCTCTGGTGAATACATTCATAATATCGGATATATATATATACCTATATGCTAAGTACCATACTTAACGTGTCGACTCTTACTTCATTACTTGGCTGACTCCAAGCCTGACCAAATGATTTCTACCTCTCTTTTAACGAAGGTACTTCTTAGAATCTATACATAACCCATTTTCAAAGGATTTCCTCATCAATCTTATACCACACATTTCCCAGATTGGTTATTCACAGATACTATTTCTTTATGAATACGTACTAATTAATCTTGCATTTGGCATAATCCCATACTGAGTTGGACACCTATCAAACTACTAGTCAGATCATACCCTGAATCAAATTAGAAACAAACTCATACTAATGATGAAATGTTCCAGATGGCTAAGAAGAATCTCAAACGTCTATGTTACATAATGCAAGAAAGCCCAATAAAACCAATGACTCAAATTCCAATTAACCTCAGAATAAGACATAATATTATTTATATATATGGTGCTTAATAGATAATTCAGACTTGGACCCTTCATAGTTTTGACAACCTTAGACCCATAAACACTTGTACCTTTTATAACTAAGAATATGCCCATATCTTAAACTGGCAAACTACTATGGCTGACTCCCTCTTTAGGAATAATAATACATGTGGCACCCCAAACTCGATCAGGACGAGCCAACTCGAATTTGAAGCATTACATTAGCCACCGATGTAACATCCTAAAATTTGAGTATTGATATGATGCGTGTTTTGGTGCTTAACTTGTGTATAATTAAAATTTTGCATGTTTAGTATAGTCTTGAGAAGACTTGAGAACTATTCAAAATTTGAATAAATTTTATTAAGGAGTATTTAATTGAAGTGTAACACCCCAAACCCGGCCCATTCGCTACGACCGAATTTGAAATGTCACTGCGGAAAACATTTGAAAAAAACTTTTGACTTAGAGTTAAAAACATAAAAATTTATTGTCATAAGTAAAACATTGTTTGTTTAAAATTCTAAGTAAGACTTTATTATTACAAACTGTCCGAATTGAAAACTGTAATGCATATTTTTAATGGATAAAAGAAGAGATAATAGAAGGATTATTATTATTATTATTAATGAGATAAAGTTATCAAATTAAGAAGAGTGGTGGCCAAGTAAGGGACTCTAGCCTAGTAAATTCGGCTATAAAAGAAATAGAGAGGCCATTCAACATTATTTACTCTTCCTTGATAACCTCTGCCGAATTTTCTCTGCAACCCCTATTTTTTTCTTCTTCATTCTTCTCCTCTCAATACCAATTTGTAACACCCCAAACCCGGCCCATGCGTCCTATCCGGATCTGGTATGTCACGGAGGTAAATAGTTTGAATCATTTTGAGTGTCTAGTGAAAACTTGGTAAGATATGGCTAAAGTATTAAAACGGTGTTTGAAAACTCAGTTGGGCTTTTATAAACATGGTTGGGTTGACAACCTCTTTGAAAACGTTTGATCATGTATCATTTTAAAATTGTCTGAGTTAATGGTGACTTGGTAAATTTTGTTAAGTTTGAAAAGGTTACTTTTAACCGGTTCACATATCTTTTGTAAATTCGTTTGTAGCATAACATAAGTAAAATAAAATAACATCCAAATAATAAATAATAGCGGCCTTATTACAATCCCAAAATAAAAGACTTAGAAAAATAAATAAGATTAACTAAAGCAAAGTTATTTCAAATCCACTGATAAGCATGGCCGCCTCGAGTCCTCTCCGGCTCCATCTCCGCGATCTACTCATCTGCAAAATGGTAATGGAAGGGGTGAGTCACCAAGACTCAGTGTGTAAACCCCCACCCAATAAAGCAACTCATACACAAGTCATTAATAAACATGCACATGCAACCCAACCTAACCATCCATACTCCTTAACTTCCCCGTGTGGTCAAAACCACTGGTGGTCAAAACCACTGATGACTTAGAGTCACAAATCAAATGATGGGGCCAACCCATCGTGTGGTCAAAACCACTGATGACCATAGGTCACAAAATATCAAAGTGTGGTAAGGGATCTCTCTAAATTAATTCTTTAATTATTATGGCCAGCCGGAACCTTGAGGCTCAACCATGTATTTTTTTGGGATTGGCTGAACCTTATTAAGACTATGGATTCATGCTTTGTTTTGTAGTCAAGGGAGGATAACATTAAAGGAGTAAGGAGATCTTTCGGGATTTCGGTAAGAGGTTTTGGTAAGCAATATTTGGTAAGATTCGTTGTTTAAATTTATGGCTTGGAGGATTAACCGTGTGATCTGATTAAGTGTGTTGATGGAGGCAAGTTCCAGTCAAGGAGGGCAAGGGAAAGTCCCTGTTCCAAAGTTCAAAAAGAGATCAGTCTCGGCGATTCGAGATTGGCCACGTGGTGTGGGCGTCGAGAAAATGATTAAGCGGATAATAGTAGTCTCGATTAGTGATAGCGTTGGGATCGAGAGTGTAGAACTGCAAGTAATTAGGTGCGTAATTATCGCACTGTTTCTCCTGTTTTGTGTATTGATATATATGTACATATACTTGGTGTATGATAGCCGACAATAAAGGCTAAAGTGGTGGATACCAACGTTTGGGGTATTCGGTTAACAGGTTAGTAATATGTGATATTAAATTATTTATGGTGCCTGTGTGATATGATAATGAGCATGTGATATATATTCATATTGATTTGATAAGATACAATAACATATATGCTTGGGGCTTGGATTTGATTAAGGAAGGATGGGTGTACATAATTATGTACGTGGTCTAATGTTAGCCTCGTGCTACATTAGCGCTTGATGATTAGCTGTGTGCTTCATCAAGGGAGATGTTGGCTAGGTGCCCATCTCGGCGGTTGAGGGCTGTGTGCATCACCGTAGTCGGATTAATGTGAGGATCACTGATGTGATCGGTGGCTCAGCCACGGCCTTGTCTGACAGTGCCGAGGTAAGATATGTGGGATCACTCGGTTGTGATCAGTGGATTAGCCACGGCCTTGAGCAGGGAGTCTGCTAAGGTTGGTGTAACGGATGGACCTAGGTTGGGTTGGGTTTCGTAATTTCATATTTATTTGTATGATCTGTGTGGATATGGGCCAAGCCCATATGTGGAGGCATGTGTGATGATTATGCACTGAGTCTGTGGACTCACCCAATTTATCTTAACCATTTCAGGTAATTCATTAGCTTGGACCGGGTTGGAGTGGATACGAGGTGGCCATGCAGAAGAAGAGATTTTGATTATTTTATGCATTTTTGATATTAAGTATTTTGTTTAAATAACGGTTGTAATAAGGGCCTTATTATTATTTTTGGTATTATTTTAATTGTGGTTAGATTAAAATCTAAATTACTATATAAAGATGATTTTATTTTATTTTTAGCAATCTATTTATTCAAGATATATATATTTATATACTAGAGTTTTAATATGGACATTTTATAATAACAAAGTTTTACTTATAATTTTAAGCGGACATGGTTTTCAAAAGTTAACCAAATTTTCATGTTTTATTCTAAAGTCAAAAGATTTTTTTAATCGTCTTTTCCACGTTGACATAACCAGATCCGGTCGGGGCTCGTGGGCGGGTTTGGGGTGTTACAAATAGAAGAGTGGTGGCCAAGTAAGGATTCCTTAGATGATAATTTCGTCTATAAAAGGAAGGAAGGAGGGCTACTCATTAATTTTCTTCCTTCTCTCTCTCTCTCTAGAAATTCTTAGGGTTCTCTTCTCTTCTCTTCTCTTTTCTTTTGTCTAGTCAATTCCCTAGCCTCCTCTCTCTTTTATTCAAAACCAAAACACAATCCAACCTAGCGAATTCTTCATAGCACCAAAAGTCAAATTCGCCAAAGCCAAATCTTTGTTGTGATGAAGGGTGTTGCCGATTTCATCCAAAAGGTTTTCTTGGGATCTAGTAGTTGTCGACTACAAGGAGCGGTTTCGAGATTTAGATCCGTAAGGAAGGAGTTCTACAATCGCAAAGGTGCAAATCGTTAGACGTGGGTTTCGGGATTTAGTCAATTGTGCTAATCAGGTGCGTAGTTATCGTACTGTCTCTTGAATGTTTATATGTGTTATATGTGTTATTTCATGTATGTGTATAAAGTGAATGATAGCCGAAATAAGGGCTAAGATTGTGAATACCGTAGTGGGTGATTGAATAATCAGGTCCGTGATTTACGATAATAAATGATTATTGATGAATGTATAAAAATGTGATGGCATGTGATGTATATTTGTTTCAAGTAATATGTTGCCATGGTACATATATATATTCATGGGACTTGGGATGTGACTATTGGAGGAAAGGGTGTACACTATGTACGTGGTCTAATGCTAGCCTCGTGCTACATTAGCGCTTGATGTTAGCTATGTGCTTCATCAAGGGAGGTGTTGGCTAAGTGCCCATCTCGGCGGTTGATAGTTGTGTGCATCACCGTGGACTGGTTGATATGTGGGATCCCTACGGGATCGGTGGCTCAGCACGGCCTTGAGCAGCAAGTCTGCCAAGGTAGGATATATAGATCACGATGTGATCGGTGGTGGATTAGCCACGGCCTTGGGCAGGGAGTCTGCTAAGGTAGGTGTAATGGATGAACTTGGGTTGGGTTGGGCTTCATAATTGCATATTTATGTGTATGGACTGTGTGGATATGGGCCAAGCCCATATGTGGAGATATGTGAAATGACTATGCCTTTGAGTCGGTTTGACTCACCCAATATTTTAAACCTTTCGGTGATGCGTAAAGCTTGGACCGGGTTGGAGTGGATACAAAGATGGCCATGCATAAGCGATTTTCATGCGAAAGATATTTTAATTAATTAAGCATTTATATTTTCGATACTTTGATTATTCAATTATTTGTCTGACCTCTAAAAGTATTTAAAGTCTGTTTAAGTGTTTTCATTAAGTTTATTATTATGTTTTATTATGGATTGACAATGAGGAATTATTTGCAAACGATTTTTTTTATTTAAATCTATATATACTAAAGTTTTAATCCGGATATTTTTATAAACACCACACCTTACTTAAGAATTTTAATGAACACTTTTCTAAACTTAACAAAATGTTCATGTTTTATCCTTAAGTTCAAATTTGTTTCAAACGTTTTCCATGATGGCATTTCAAATTCGGTTAGTAGTGAATGGGCCGGGTTTGGGGTGTTACATGAAGTGGAGCAAGTGACTTTGAGGTTTAAGTAGATTTAAGTGATAAAAACTAGCATAAGATGAGCTAGTAGTAAGGTGGAGTTGGCGCATGCATGTTTGCTTGAGGGGAGAGGTTCGAACCTCCTAGCATGCATTTTGAAAGCTTTTATTTTTGCTTTCCTTAGCAAGTGTCGGTCATGGATAAGGTTAAGGGATGAGTTGGATATCATTTTTTGGTAAGAAGACCAAAGGAAAAAGGTAAGTAAAGGTTTAAGGAAAAGAATCTCATGAATTAAGGTGATAAGAGGACATAAGGCATGAATCAAGGGCTTTGTTTTGGAAAGCTTTGAATGGCTAATTGTCCATGAACTTGGACGGTTTTTGGGACTAGGGAGGTTGGCCGAATTTTGTTAGTAGTTTGATAGGGATTAGGAGCTACTAGTCATTTGGTGTTTTTTTTTCTCAAAGCTTGTTTCTCTCTAATTCTCTCCTCTTAGCCGAATGATTATTGGACAAAAGGTAAACCATTTTTTTTCTCTGTTCTTTTGGCCATTTGAGTTTTGACCATTTTGGTCTTATTTTGTCTATTCTCTCAAACCATTCCTCCTAGTGCTGAAATCACCAAGGCATTGGAAGGCCATCTTCTTTTTCTTTTCACCCTTGCCGAATGCACACAAGCCTCAAATTCAATTCTTTGTTCATCTCTCATTCTTGAAAAGAACTGAAACATAAACACCCTCTCTTTATTCTTTTTGTTCTTCTTTCTTTCTTTTTGTTAAGAACACTCAAACATCACCATTTTCAAAAACCTTTCATCATTGCCGAATGTTGATGGTAAAACCTTAGCCAAATCTTTCTTTTATTTTTAATCTTTTCTCCTTCAATCAAATCCTTCTTTCTTTGTAGTGGTATAGTGGAGTGCCGATTTCTTTTCTACATCTTAAGTTGATCATAGCTATTATAGATCGGGTGAAAAAAGGAGATTTCATCAGTCAAGGTAAGGGATTATTTCGAAAAGGGATTCTATTTTTATCCTTCTATTTTGATAAGATTGTATTGATTAAATTGATTTTATCATAGGGACTCTATCAATCGACTTCCACCTTTTGAACGAAAGAATCTTGTGGTAAGCCAATCTCACACTTAAAATCAATTGGTGGTGATAAGGAAATATTAGTTTGACTAACAATTATTTGTCAATGGAGGCAATCAAAATAGGGACAAAAAGGGCAATAAATAGTGTTCGAAAGAGGGGTGGTTCTGTTATTCCCCCTAAGTTTAAGAGAAGGACTGTTTCGGGAATTCGAGATTTTCCACCGGGTTGTGGACCCTCATTCGGCGAAAATCAATTATTTGAAGTCATACGTACCTCCGAACCATTGTTTACTCATGGTACTGAACCTTTGATCGGAGAGAAATCGTAAATAGTGGTTGTTGGAGATTCCGAGGGTAAGATCTAGATCGCTCAATATTAGAATAATTTAATATTAAATTTTAGTGTTCTAATCCTTCGTAATGTGTGTTTAGATATCGACAAGAGGAGAGTGTAGTTCTCACCGTAATCGGTGTGTAATCTCACTTGTATCTCATGGGTTAGATGACTATCTGATAGTAAAAGTTGGATTAAAAATTGCAAAGTTGGTGAAATCGAAAAATATGGTATTATCGACACTTTAGTGTTAAGATCATGAAATCAGTATTAAGATCGTGAAAATTTTGAAATCACCCTTAATGGCTAAAACGATAACAAGTGATATTTGGGCCATATGTGATATTTGACAAATTTGGGCCATATGTGATATTTGATAAAATTTGGCCATATGTGATATTTGATAAAATTTGGGCCATATGTGATATTTGATAAAATTGGGCCATATGTGATATTTGATAAATTTGGGCCATATGTGATATTTGATAAATTTGGGCCATATATGATATTTGACAAATTTGGGCCATATGTGATATTTGACAATTTGGGCCATATGTGATATTTGAGAATTTGGGCCATATGTGATAATCGATAAATGGGCCATAAGTGAAATTTGATAATTGGGCCATTTATGATAATTGATAAATGGGTTATATGTGATATGTGATTTTAATGGGCCAAAATTGATAAATAATAATATGGTTTTCTTTACAAATATTTTGTTATGCATAAACATGATTGCATGGGTTGGGATCAATGATGAAGAGAAGAAAGGCTTGATGCCAAAATTCTAGATAGGTGACTCTGTCACTATGGTCGTTGCCCGAAATCTAGATCGGTGGTTCTACCACAATTATTTAAATGGCCGTTGCCACTAATATTATATTGGGCTTAAAGCCTACTTTGGTGTGTTGGTGGGGTGGGTGACTAAAGGTCCCCACAAGTGTGCTGGTTGGTACGGGGGTGTGTAGTGGATGGAAATCTAGGTTTGGTTTTGGGAATTGCATATCATTTGCATTTTTTATGCTAAAATTATTATATTTGAAATGGGCTTAGGCCCAAATAAATGCTTAAATGGTCCTGGCCCAGTGGAGTATGGTAAGTGAGTTACACACTGAGTTCTAAGTAACTCACCCCATTTTTTTTACCCCTCTCAGGTAATAACAATTGATGGAGACTTGGGTCGGAGATGACTTCGTGGGGAGGCTATACTACAAATGGTGGTTTACAAAACTTTAAGACTTCTCTTGTAATTTTTATTAAGTAGTATTTTTAATGGCGATGTAATAAGGCCTTTTTAATTATGGATTTTATTATGTGGATGGATTTATTATGTTTTAGTTTTATTAAGTTGGATTGATTTAGTTTTTCATAAATGCTTTTCTAAAACTTTCGTATAAAATAAAGGTTTTTCTTAAATATCTTTAAAACACGAAATCCTTTAACTCTTCGTTAGAATATTTTGATTAAATAAATTTCAAAATTTTATTCAAATACTACTCTATAGATCCAATGATAATCTCTTGTATTTTTAATCAAGGATTTCAAATAAACCTCGATTTTTCGATAAAGTCATTCTCTTAACCGTTTTGGAATTTGATTTCCACTTCGTTAAATGATTTGAATGTACGTTAAATTTGTGTGGCATGCCAAAATTCGAGCTTAATGCATAGGTCGAGTTTGGGGTGTTACATTTTATGGTATCAGAGCCCAGTTTCAAAACTCGGCTGTGGTTTGGGTTCAACAATGATTTGGTTTAAAAAATCCACTTAGATTTCTAGACTTTATGTTTTAAAGGTAGTATGGCACCACGAGCATCCGACACCAAGTCAAGTAAGTATGTTCAGTAAGTATTTGTTTATTAAATGTTTATTTTTGTGATGAGACCTAAGGAACACTCTAGAACTTCTAGTTTTAGGTGTTGAAAATGATAGAGATCGAGGCTATAGGATGTGATTACGAAAACAACCCTATCTCTTATATCTCATAAAATATCGTTAATAAACACTGAAATAATATTCTGATTCATAAAACTTGTAATTAGATTAAAGTGAATTAGTGAATATGAGTACTACAGGACGTGGTCGTGGACGCGGTAGACGTGGCCGTGGTAGAGGACGAGGTGTTGTGTCTGAAGCGCCAGGTCATATACCGAAAATGGATGAACCTGCGTCATTTGAGAGCGAAGCTGGATCTCATGATTATGCGAATGAGGATAATGCTTTGACTCAAGCAATGTTGCGAGTCTTAGAAAGAGTAGCTGAAGCCAGAACTGGGCCAGTAACTCGCGGATCAATATCGGAACGACTCAAGTCTAGTGGTGCAGAAGTTTTTAGATGTGTCTTTGGTGTAGCTCTAAATGTGGTAGAATATTGGCTTGAGGCTGTAGAACAAATTATGGATGATTGAGAGTGCACCGTCGAGCAGAAACTGAGAGGAGCCGTGTCTTTGCTAAGAGACGAGGCGTATCAATGGTGGCTTACTGTTCGAGAAGGCACCGAGGTTGTATTGGTTAATTGGGATTTCTTTAAAGCTGCTTTCCAAGGGAAGTACGTCGAAACAAGTTATGTAGATGCCCGAAGGAAAGAATTCCTAAATTTGGGTCAAGGAAGTAAGACTATGGCAGCCTACGAGGTAGGATTTCTTTGTTTGAGTTGTTATGCTCGTACTATAGTGCAGACTGATCATGAGCGCTGTGTACGCTTTGAGGATGGACTGAATGATGAGTTACGGGTACTGAAAGCCCCACAACAAGTACGGACTTTTACCTCGCTTGTAGAGAAAGCTAAGATAGCCGAAGAGGCTAAGAATTCAGAATGCCAGAACCGGGAAAAAGTAAGAGGCAAGAGGGATTTTAAGTATTCTGATTCTTCTAAAAGGTTTCAAAAGAGGCCACGGAATGATGAGCCAGTTCAAGTTAGGGCACCTGTGACTACCAATCAGATTCAAGAATGTGCCAATTGTGGAAGACGACATCCCGTAGAATGTTGGAGGAAAACTGGAGCCTGTTTTAAATGTGGATCCAAGGATCATCAGTTTAAGAATTGTCCTCGACAGACTGAAACGACTCAGGAAGCTCGTAAACTTGAGGCTCAGCCAGTTAGAGGTACTCAGCAGCCACCAAGAGGTCGTGGACCAGGTCGTGGTGGTAATGGTAACGGACGTGGACAAGGTGCACCAGGTTGAGGTAATAGTGTTAGAGGTAACACGAAGGCAAGACGACCGAGATTGGTCTATCTTTGTCGTGGTCGTGAGGACGGCGATGCACCTGATGTGATAATGGTACGTTCTTCATTTCTGATGTACCTATTACTACTTTGATAGATATCGGGTCTACCCACTCGTATGTTGCTAGTGCTATATCTGGAAACCTAAATATTAGATCTAAGATTATCGATAGAGAGATGACGGTAATTAGTCCTTTAGGACAGTCGGTAATAGTGAATAAAGTATTCAGAGATGTGCCCTTAGAGATTCAAAGAGAGGTATTTCTAGTAGACTTGATGGAATTACCTTTCGGTGAGTTTGATCTTATTTTAGGCATGGATTGGTTGGTGAAGCATCGGGCGCAATTGGATTGTGCCGAAAAGCGGATGTCAATTAGGACTGTGGATGATAAGGAGATAATAATGATAGGCGAGCGAAGAAACTTTTTGGCAAATGTCGATATCGCTTTGAAGGCGAGAAAAGTTGGTGCGGAAAGGAATAGAGCATTCCTAGTATTCATCGATTGCTTTGGATGCCAAGGATTTATCGATGAGAAGGTGTGAGAACGGTGAAAGAATTTCGGATGTCTTTCAGAAGAAGCGCCGGTCTACCTCTAGATCGGGAAGTAGAATTTGGCATTGAGCTTTTACCCAGAACTGCTCCGGTGTCCATTGCTCCTTATAGAATGGCACCGAAAGAGTTAGTGGAGCTTAAAGCTCAAATTCAAGAACTGCTAGATCGGGGATTTATTTGACCAAATGTGTCTCCGTGGGGAGCATCGATTTTGTTCGTCAAGAAGAAGGATGGGTCGATGCGTATGTACATTGATTATAGACAGTTGAATATATTGATGATCAAGAATAGGTATCCATTGCCGAGAATCGACGACCTGTTTGATCAATTAAGAGGAGCTTTAGTCTTCTCCAAGATTGATTTGAGATCGGCTTATCATCAACTCAAGGTGAAAGATGCAGATATTCATTAGAACGACATTTCAAACTCGTTATGGACATTATGAGTTTTTAGTGATGCCGTTTGGCTTGACTAATGCACCAGCTGCATTTATGGACATGATGAACCGAGTCTTTCAGCCTTATTTAGACCGGTTTGTAGTAGTGTTCATAGATGACATCTTGGTATATTCGAGGAATGAAGAAGAGCATGACTCTCATCTCAAGACTTGTGTTGCAAATTTTGCGAGATAAGCAACTATATGCCAAATCCGAGAAGTGTGAATTTTGGTTGAAGGAAGTGACTTTCTTGGGTCATGTAGTGTCAGCTGAAGGAATAAGAGTTGATCCTCGAAAGGTAGAGTCTGTGTTGGATTGGAAGGCGCCAAAGTCGATGGTGAGATCTGAAGTTTCTTGGGTTTGGCTGGTTATTATAGACGCTTTGTTGAGGGTTTTCGTTGATTCTTGCCCTAACTAAGTTGTTGTGGAAGGAAGTACCGTATGTATGGACCGATAAACAACAAGAAAGTTTCGGAAATCAAGAAGATTTTAACGAAGTGCCGATCTTGATTCAACAGAGGCCGAAAAGAATTTACCATTTCTTGTGATACGTCACACACGGGTTTAGGATGTGTACTGATGCAAAGTGGAAAAGTGGTAGCTTATGCTTCTCGACAGTTGAGGTCGCATGAAGTTAATTATCCTACTCATGATTTGGAGTTGGTTGCGATAGTGTTTGCATTAAAGATTTGGAGACATTATCTGTACGGCGAGAAGTCAATCATTTATACGGACCATAAGAGTCTTAAGTATCTACTTACCCAAAAGGAATTGAATTTAAGATAACGAAGATAGGTGGAGCTGTTAAAGGATTATGATTTCTCAATCGAGTATCATCCTGGAAAGGCTAACGTTGTGGCAGACGCTTTAAGTTGAAAGGTTGTATCAGAGTTAAGAGCAATGTTTGCTCATCTTAGTTTGTATGAGGATGGTAGTTTGCTAGCGGAACTTCTGGTGAAGCCTCTATGGTTGGAACAAATCAAAGAAAAACAATTATCCGATGAAAAGTTGGGTCCTTTAATACAACAAGTTGGATGTGGTGTAATAGGAGATTTTGGTTTGAACAAAGATGATGTACTGTGTTTTCGTGGAAGGGTTTGTATGCCCGAGGATTCAGATTTGAGGCAAATGATTCTTCTAGAGGCGCATAGTAGCTCTTATGCTATGCACCCTGAAGGAAATAAGATGTATCGGGATCTCCGTGAACAGTATTGGTGGCCAAAGTTAAAACGAGAAGTTACTGATTTTGTGGGAAAGTGTTTGACTTGTCAATAAGTAAAGGCGGAACATCAATTACCGTCGGGATTGTTGCAACCAGTAAAGATTCCATTATGGAAATGGGAGCGGATAATGATGGATTTTGTTAGTGGGTTACCTTTAACACCTACTAAAAAGATTACATGCAGGTGGTAGTAGATCGATTAACAAAGACCGCTCATTTTCTACCGGTTAAAGACGGATTACTCGTTGCGAAGTTGGCTAAAGCGTATGTATCTCGAAATCATGAGGTTGCATGGGGTACCGGTGTCTATCATATCGGACGAGGATCCTCGATTTACATCACGATTTTGGAAAGCTTTGCATGAGGCTCTAGGTACAAAGTTAAACTTGATCGGCTTTTCACCCTCGATCGGATGGTCGATCGGAAAGAGTAATCCAGATTTTGGAAGACATGTTAAGAGGTTGTGTGATTGATTTCAGAGGTAGTTGGGAGGATTTTCTATCGTTGGCAGAGTTTGCATATAATAACAGTTATCAATCCAGTATTCAGATGGCACCCTATGAAGCGTTATATGGTCATAGGTGTCGTACTCCTACTTGTTGGACTGAATTAGGGGAACGAGAACTTTTGGGTCCTGAATTGATATTAGAGACGGAAGAAAAGTAAAGGTAATTCGAGCGCGGTTAAAGGAAGCTTCGGATAGACAAAAGTCGTACGCGGATCTGAAGCGTAAAGATATCGAGTTTGTGGTGGGAGATCAAGTCTTTTTGAAAGTTTCACCGTGGAAAAAGATTTTCAGATTCGGAAGGAAAGGCAAGTTGAGCCCTAGGTTCATTGGGCCGTACAGTGTGTTGAAGCGTGTAGGACCAGTGGCCTATCAACTTGATTTACCTCCGAAATTGAGTCAGATTCATAGTGTTTTCCATGTTTCTATGCTAAGACACTATAGATCGGATCCATCGCACATAGTACCGGTAGAAGAAGTGGAATTAAGGCCAGATTTGTCTTTCGAGGAGGAACCAGTGAGAATCTTAGACCGAGATGTTAAGGTGTTAAGAAAGAAGATTGTACCGTTGGTTAGGTTTTATGGCGTAATCACGGAGTGGAGGAAGCTACTTGGGAGCCTGAAGATGCAATTCGACAACAATATCCTCATGTCTTTTAGCCAGGTAAATTTCAAGGACGAAATTTTCTTTAAGGAGGGTAGAGTTGTAACATCCTAAAATTTGAGTATTGATATGATACGTGTTTTGGTGCTTAACTTGTGTATAATTAAAATTTTGCATGTTTAGTATAGTCTTGAGAAGACTTGAGAACTATTCAGAATTTGAATAAATTTTATTAAGGAGTATTTAATTGAAGTGGAGCAAGTGACTTTGAGGTTTAAGTAGATTTAAGTTATAAAAACTAGCATAAGATAAGCTAGTAGCAAGGTGGAGTTGGCGCATGCATGTTTGCTTGAGGGGAGAGGTTCAAATCTCCTAGCGTGCATTTTGAAAGCTTTTATTTTTGCTTTCCTTAGCAAGTATCGGTCATGGATAAGGTTAAGGGATGAGTTAGATATCATTTTTTTTGGTAAGAAGACCAAAGGAAAAAGGTAAGTAAAGGTTTAAGGAAAAGAATCTCATGAATTAAGGTGATAAGGGGACATAAGGCATGAATCAAGGGCTTTGTTTTGGAAAGCTTTGAATGGCTAATTGTCCATGAACTTGGACTATTTTTGGGGCTAGGGAGGTTGGCTGAATTTTGTTAGTAGTTAGGAGCTAGTTTAGTCATGTGGTGTTTTTTTTTCACAAAGCTTGTTTCTCTCTAATTGTCTCCTCTTAGCCAAATGTTTATTGGACAAAAGGTAAACCATTTTTTTTCTCTTTTCTTTTGGCCATTTGAGTTTTGACCATTTTGGTCTTATTTTGTCTATTCTCTCAAACCATTCCTCCTAGTGCTGAAATCACCAAGGCATTGGAAGGCCATCTTCTTTTTCTTTTCACCCTAGCCGAATGCACACAAGCCTCAAATTCAATTATTTGTTCATCTCCCATTCTTGAAAAGAACCGAAACATAAACACCCTCTCTTTATTCTTTTTTTTCTTCTTTCTTTCTTTTTGTTAAGAACACTCAAACATCACCATTTTCAAAAACCTTTCATCATGGTCGAATGTTGATGGTAAAACCTTAGCCGAATCTTTCTTTTATTTTTAATCTTTTCTCCTTCAATCAAATCCTTCTTTCTTTGTAGTGGTATAGTGGAGTGCCGATTTCTTTTCTACTTCTTAAGTTGATCATAGCTATTATAGATCGGGTGAAAAAGGAGATTTCATCAGTCAAGGTTAGGGATTATTTCGAAAAGGGATTCTATTTTTATCCTTCTATTTTGATAAGATTGTATTGATTAAATCGATTTTATCATAGGGACTCTATCAATCGACTTCCACCTTTTGAACGAAAGAATCTTGTGGTAAGCCAATCTCACTCCTAAAATCAATTGGTGATGATAAGGAAATATTAGTTTGACTAACAATTATTTGTCAATGGAGGCAATCAAAATAGGGACAAAAAGGGCAGCAAATAGTGTTCGAAAGAGGGGTGGTTTTGTTATTCCCCCTAAGTTTAAGAGTAGGACTGTTTCGGGAATTCGAGATTTTCCTCCGGGTTGTGGACCCTCATTTGGCGAAAATCAATTATTCGAAGTCGTACGTACCCCCGAACCATTGTTTACTCGTGGTATTGAACCTTTGATCGGAGAGAAATCGTAAATAGTGGTTGTTCGAGATTCCGAGGGTAAGATCTAGATCACTCAATATTAGAATAGTTTAATATTAAATTTTAGTGTTCTAATCTTCGTAATGTGTGTTTAGATATCGACGAGCCGGAGAGTGTAGTTCTCACCGTAATCAGGTGTGTAATCACACACTGTATCTCATGGGTTAGATGACTATACAGTAGTAAAAGTTGGACTAAAAATCGCAAAGTTGGTGAAATCGAAAAATATGGTATTATCGACACTTTAGTGTTAAGATCATGAAATCAGTATTAAGATCGTGAAAATTTTGAAATCGCCCTTAACGGCTAAAACGATAATAAGTGATATTTGGGCCATATGTGATATTTGACAAATTTGGGCCATATGTGATATTTGATAAAATTGGGCCATATGTGATATTTGATAAAATTTGGGCTATATGTGATATTTGATAAAATTGGGCCATATGTGATATTTGATAAATTTGGGCCATATATGATATTTGACAATTTGGGCCATATGTGATATTTGAGAATTTGGGCCATATGTGATAATCGATAAATGGGCCATAAGTGAATTTTGATAATTAGGCCATTTATGATAATTGATAAATGGGTTATATGTGATATGTGATTTTAATGGGCCAAAATTGATAAATAATAATATGGTTTTCTTTACAAATATTTTGTTTTGCATAAACATGAGTGCATGGGTTGGGATCAATGATGAAGAAAAGAAAGGCTTGATGCCAAAATTCTAGATAGGTGACTCATCACGATGGTAGTTCAGAAATCTAGATCGGTGGTTCTACCACAATTATTTAAATGGCCATTGCCACAAATATTATATTGGGCTTAAAGCCTACTTTGGCGTGTTGGCGGGGTGGGTGACTAAAGCTCCCCACAGGTGTGCTGGTTGGTACGGGGGTGTGTAGCGGATGGAAATCTAGGTTTGGTTTTAGGAATTGCATATCATTTGCATTTTTTTTATGCTAAAATTTTATATTTGAAATGGGCTTAGGCCTAAATAAATGCTTAAATGGTCTTGGCCCAATGGAGTATGGTAAGTGAGTTACACACTGAGTTCTAAGTAACTCACCCCATTTTTTTTACCCCTCTTAGGTAATAACAATTGATGGAGACTTGGGTCGGAGATGACTTCGTGGGGAGGCTATACTACAAATGGTGGTTTATAAAACTTTAAGACTTCTTTTATAATTTTTATTAAGTACTATTTTTAATGGCAATGTAATAAGGCCTTTTTAATTATGGATTTTATTATGTGGATGGATTTATTATGTTTTAGTTTTATTAAGTTGGATTGATTTAGTTTTTCATAAATGCTTTTCTAAAACTTTCGTATAAAATAAAGGTTTTTCTTAAATATCTTTAAAACTCGGAAATCCTTTAACTCTTCGTTAGAATATTTTGATTAAATAAATTTCAAAATTTTAATCAAATACTACTCTATAGATCCAATGATAATCTCTTGTGTTTTTAATCAAGGATTTCAAATAAACCTCGATTTTTCGATAAAGTCATTCTCTTAATCATTTTGGAATTTGATTTCTACTTCATTAAATAATTTGAATGTACGTTAAATTTGTGTGGCATGCCAAAATTCGGGCTTAATGCATAGGCCGGGTTTGGGGTGTTACAACCGAAGCGACTCTCTAGCTAACGAGTACTCCCTAGGCCTTTTTGACCTAGTATTCTATAATGTCATCCAACTAGATTCAATTTTTCTATTTCCAAAAATAAAATTTAATATTTACATACTAAATAATTTTCTCATCTCAATTTTACTCCAATAAAATTTTGACGATTTTAGCCTCTAGTAAATTTTTTGACAATTTTACCCTCGATAAAATTTCGATTAAATTTGTTCAATATGAAACACCTCAACATGTTCACTATGATTGAATGGTTTATTTTCATTTTTGATTTTCACAATAGTCCAAAAACATAAACTCATTCTTCTATTATTTTTTAAATAATCATATATAGGATTGCAATTTTCCAGTTTCAATCCATTTCCATTTTTGGAAAACTACATTCATTTCCAAATCGTTCCATTTCTTTATTTCGAAGAAAACCATATCATTCTTGAATTTTTACCATTTCTATTTTTATATTAATTTCATTCATTTTTATTCAAACACGCAATTCATTTCTGGTTTCAACAAGCTAGCGGAGGGATTGATTAGACATATAAAGTTGAAGCTCAAATGTTTTATAATTAAGTTCTATCTTTTTCCTATTAATTATTAACTCATTTAGTCACGAAGTCATTCCACTATAGTATCATGACTGAGCTCTCCCCAACAACATACCATTACAAAAGTAACTGCTTAATATTCATCCAATGACCTTATCATTAGTGTGTTAACCTTATAGGATATCCTTGACCTCCTTAGGATAATATTCGTTCTCCCAATACGATTCTATTTTATCTCATCGCAACTATTACATCTTTCTTCATTAAAAGTCATTGACTATCAATTAGTAATCAAGTCATCAATCACAAAGATGGACGACCCGTGGCGATGTGTACTTTTCATCAACCATGTAATGCCAATGAGAGGATATCATTTACCCATGATTTGGGCTATGAATTTCACTTTTGTGAATGACACTACATACTAAAGAAGTCATACACCCAATACACCAGCTTTCGGTTCATTATCTATTTGAACTCAGGCTTTTATTTACATCAAAGTGTACGAGTCATACATACATAATCCGCCATCCACTCAGTATTTAGGTATGCCACACTATGAACATCACAAGTGAATAAATCCATAAATGGATTCAGGATCAATCCTTCTTGGGTCCTATCCGATGTACTATCAGTCTAGTAGGTCACATCTATGTCTCTATCTTCTAGGAGTCATCCACTCCGATGTCCAAGACAAGGCATCTCCCCAATTAGACTTGATAGACAACATATTAGTCTTTCAATATGTTTTCTCATTTTCCATTAGACTAAGGAAATATTTAGGTTCGTATACTAATACAATTTGTCTTTTCGTCCTATGATCCGACCACATAATACCACTTAGTATTAGTTAAACATTTAGACAACCAATGAGCAACATTTGCTTCCATTTTTATTTTCATGCAAAGAACATGTGAGGGAAATTATACAAAGTATATTGATGTAATCAATGAATTTTTTTTTATTATCCAATCTGTTCCAAAAAAATTACAAGTGTATATTAACGAAAATATTATACATAGGGCACTAGATCCAACAGTCTCCTACTTGCCCTAGTGAAGTAGATGACTCATGTTTCACATTCTTGTGCCCTTCCATATGTCAAAGAGCTCTCTAGTTATAAGTGTCTTGACTAAACAAATCTCCAGGGTTTGTCCTCATATCCAATCTTTGAATACGTCTACTGGTTCGTCAACCACTACTGTCTCCCTTATGTGTTTTATCCTTTTGTGATTAATTTGAGTTTAGCTATATCCATACTATTATAGTACCATAGCTTTTCCATACCTCATATTCGACCCTCCATAGTGAAGTTAGCAGTGCAACCCTGCTTGACCATTGTTCACACTATGGATCATCATCTATGACAAAAACACAGCCTATTGTTAATTTCCTAAAATCTCGACACGTAATAGAAGTCAGAATCAATATATCCTATAGGAGTGATATCTCCTCTAGAATAAACAAGCATAAATTCCCTCGTTCTCCATAAATACTTAGTATATACTTAATTGCTTTCCAGTGTCTTAGTCCTGGATTCTCCAAATATCGACTTACCAACCTCACTACAAAATAGATACTTAAACGTGTGCATAGCGTAACATACATGAGACTTCCTACTGCTAAGGCATAAGGAACCTTTCTCATGTTATTTTTTTCTCCCACTGTCTTAGGAATGTCTTCTAAAGAGAGATGAAATTTCGATACGAAGGGTTGATTTCCCTTCTTCGAATTGGTCATTGCATATGTAACACCCCAAACCGGGCCTACACATTACGACCGAATCTAGTGTGCTACATCAGGTGATGTTTGAAACCATATGGTTGTTTGGAAAACATATCGTTAAAATCACATTCATAAGTTCAAAATTTCATTCTTCCTCACTTGTGACCAAAGAGGGACTTACTCATTGTAATACTCTTCCAAAATGCGGGTTTTGTCTTGTTTAATAAAACTGATTCGATTGCAAAGAATTTGGTCTTATCATTTACTAAAACCAGTTATTTGAAAAATAGTTGTTTATTGTTTTGAAAACTTCGCGTTGATTAAATTTTCTGTATTTAAAGAAAGTCCAAATAAAAAGTTAAAATAGTTTCAATGGCCTTATTACAACAATTATAAAATCCAATAATTAAAATAAAAATGTCTAAATTTAAAATACTTAGTTCACCCTTAAAACGTATGGAACAAGTGGCCATCTTCGAGTCCCTCGCAGCACCAAATCCACTATGGCTGGGGATTACCTGTATAGGTAAAGCAAATGGGTGAATTACAAGAACTCAGTGTGTAATCCCAGTTACAGCCACAGTCTGGGCTCAAGCCTATGCAGTATTTGTTCGGGCCTAAGGCCCTAAAATCATGGTAATGTAAACAGAGAAAATGCAACCCAACCCAACCCAATCCAACGAACACACCTCCCTTACCAGCCCTACACTCCTGTGGGGACCAAGTCAACCCACCCAAATTTCTACACACCAAGAATGCAAATGAAGCTAATAAAGTATATCGCATGACAAAGTCGCCAAGAATGAGATTTGTGGTCGAGCCACTAAAATCATTATATCGTGGCAGAGCCACTAAATCAATATAATGCGGCATAGCCACCAGTACAGTACTTCTTCCAATATATATAATTATATATATTTAATCATCCCAACCCAATACAAAATGTCGTGACATAATAATTCAATGTATGCAATAATGTACCATCTTAACAGTTAAACAGAATATACACAATCACACTAATCAACCCACCAAGGGTATTTCAGTAATTTTACCCACTAAGGGTATTTCAGTAATTTTACCCACCAAGGGTATTTCAATAATTTACCCTCCAGGGGCATTTCGGTAATTTACCCTCCAACGGCTTTTTTGGAGGCCTATTGTCGCCTCGAGCGACTTAGGACCCCTTTTTGGGTCTCTACGATGCAATTGGGCCAAAAATCCATTTTAGGCCCAAACAGGCCCACATGCTCGTGTGGCCCATTTAGCATGTTTTTGGTCTCGATTTTGCAGACTTCATAGTCGCATCTATCGTTCTATAGTTCTTTATCAATTTGGCCATGTGGGCCCGTTAGCCTATTGGGCCCATTCAACTCGTTTCGGCTCGATCAGGCCCATTACAGCCTCAGTTTCGTGAGAGTGCTCGTGACACACTCCACAACTTATCGCCTCCACTAGTAGCTCAGTTTATCACTACGAGCGCTCGCATGCTCGAGTGGTCACGGTTGCCAGTTTTCTGGCTTTTCGGCTTTTGGCCGAAACATATATCTAGACATGCTTTCATTGGTGATTGGTGTGAGATTACACACCTGATTTGGATTGCCGAAAGAACTACTCTTCGTTGCCCCTAGAACAACAACGATCAAAATTTAGCCTCAACTTCTCAAAAGAAAACACAAACCCCTAATTTTGGGATGTTACAGCATAACACTCCAATATCTTGTCTATGTATGAAGCCCGAGACAGTGCTATCACATTGTTCTTTCAATCCTTTAAGATTCGAAAACCTAGAACTAAATTAGCTTCTTCCAAGTACTGGAACTAAATTAGCTTTTCCCAATTCCTTCATGCTAAACTGTTGAGTTAACCATAGTTTAATCAATGACAATGTCCCTACATCAATTCTAATGAGCAGAATGTCATCGACATATATAACGATAAAGACCATCTTTCCATCCATTAAATGTTTGTAAACACAAGGTTCATCTACGTTTTGCTCAAATCCAAAAGCCTTGACCGCTTGATCAAATATTTGATTCCATGAGCAAGATGTTTGCTTAAGTCCAAAGTGTAACTGTAACACCTCTATTCCGTATCCATCGCCGAATTAGGGTTAAGGGCATTACCTAACAGATCGAAAACTTTAACAGATAATTTGTAAAAATTAAAACATCAGTCACAATCATAATGTCCCCTCTGTAAGTCATCGAGACCTAACACGTGCTTCGAAATAGGGTCGGCACTAAACTGGAACACATACGAAAATTCTCAAAAATTTAAAACTTTTCAAAGTTTCAAAGGTTACACGCCTGTGTGGGCAGGCCATGTGCCTCCCACGGCCTCATGACATACCCATGTGTCTTCCCCGTGGTCGAACCTGACTTTACCATACGGCCACCAAGCACGCCCGTGTACCTTGGCCGTGGTCGATCCTGACTAAACTACACGGCTACCAGGCACATCCGTGTACACTTAATTAACTACTGACTTAGTCCCACGGTCACTAGGCACACCCATGTGCCACAATCGTGTGATAAAATAGGCCATTTGCAAGGCCAAAATGCCACCTACATTAGGGTCTTACCTACAAGCAAATTACCAATTCAACTTATGTACAATTAATCACCAAAAACATGTTAAGTTAACCATTCAATCTCTACATTCAAATCCAATTCCATTCATGCCAAATTACAAGACTAAAACTCATGTAAACACAAGCATAATTCATCCATACTTACCTTTCATGATCTCATTCTTTTGTTAAACATATATGCTCAAAATTTTGTCCATATACTTACCAAAAACTCAACCATTTCATATACTACCAAACCATACCAAATCATGCAACATATAACTTATTCATTAAAACATATTACCAACACATTACTAGCCAAATCACATGGCTAAAATCACATCTCATTCTTAACCAAATATCTAGCCTATACATGACATATCTAGCTCTATAGATTTCTAAAATGTACCAAAATGATCTTGGGTAGTGTGATGATGATCCTCGAAGGTCCCCGAGCCTTCAGTAGCTTTGACGATCTATAAAATAAAGAAAACACACACACAGAGTAAGCTTTCAAAAGCATAGTAAGTCATATACAAATAAACTTAACTTAAAATACACATGGCATATACATCTCTCATAGAGGTTGGTTCAATTATTTAGACATAACTTCTCACAGTTTTCATCTCATCATCACATATGCACATAGCTCATATAGCCTAATTTCACATATCATCACATCATTTCATAGCTCATATTCATGCTAGTAAGCTTATATAGATACTTACCTTTCATACACACCTTGTGTACTTAATAAACGTACCTGAAACAGATTTACAATTCACATAAAATTTCGTGTCACAAACTTACCCGTTGAACCGTTCAGAATCTAATAGGATACTCAAAAAGCTCAGCATAATCGTATAATGCCAACGTCCTAGACGAGGTCTTACATGTACTCAGATATCGATGCCACTATCCCGACAGGGTCTTACACGAATTAATATGATGCTAATGTCCTAGACATGGTCTTACACATAAATCTCGTATCGATGCCAACATCCCAGACGTGGTCTTACACGAAATCTCAAATCAACGTCAACATCCCAAACATGATCTTACATGATAAAACGGAACAGATACCTATGTCATCACATAGCTAATCCTATCTATTCCTAGGTTCGTACGGGGCTTCTCAGACATTGTCACTATGTCGATCTTATCTCAGAATTCATGTACACATCATCTCGTAAACATTCATCATTATCAACAATCACATGAACAAACATATTTCAATAAAAATATGTTTATTTTCTTAATGACTTACCTCGAGTTCATTTTAACAGAAACGAACACGACTACTCAATTACTTTCGCTTTCCAGCGATCTAAGTCCGTTTTCTTCGGTTCTTGATCTATACATATTCAAATGTAATCCATTTATTCACTAATTCATTCAATTCAATCCAAATACACATATTTAGGGTAATTTGCAAATTAGCCCTCACATATTCACTTTTGGACAATTTAATCCTTATAACACAAAATCACAAAATATACCAAATTTCATAATACTTATGCTTAGTCGAATATCACCCATGCTTATACAAGTCCCCACATTTCCTTTATTTCATAATTTAGTCCCTCAAATTGCTATTTTCTTAATTTAGCCCTACTTAGCTAAATTCATCAAAAATTCAAGAACAAAACATGCCCATCAAATACATATCTTTCATTTAACAACTAAACTCATCATAAAGCTTACCATTCCATCAATGGCACAACTCACGAATATCATCAATTCTTCAAATTACAACATGGGCTTGATAGTAAACTAAGCAACAATCTAAAAAACATAAAAATCATCAAAAATCACAATCAACTCATACCTTAATTTTGCTTAATTGTTGCTGAAAATCAAAAGAACTTAGCCCTTTCTTGCTTCTCTTATTTTCAGTGAAAGATAAGTAGAAAATAGTTACATTTCATGTTCATATTTTATTATAATTTCTTTAATAACAAATTTCTAATTTTAACCTTATAATAATAAAGTTATAAAACATATTTCCCAAGGACATTATGGACCATAACTGTCCACTATTAATTATAGTAGGCAAATTGCCTTTCAAGGACTTCGCATAATAAAGACCTCAACATTTTGATACTTTCATAACTAACTATCAAACTTTTATTTTATGCGATTAAGCCCTTTTTCTCAAATTAAACACACAGACAGATAAATTAACTTACAGAGCTTAATCACATATCATAGGCACGAAAAATAATATTAAAATATTATACAAACTCAAATTTGTGGTCCCGAAACCACTGTTCCGACTAGGGTATAAACCGGACTATTACAGTTCTCCCGTTTTAGGGATTTTCATCCCCGAAAATCTTACCGTTAAATAGATTCAGATATTGTTGTCTCATTGAATCTTCAGGCTCCCACGTAGCCTCTTCTATTCCGTGTCAATTCCACAGTACTTCCACTAACAGAATTTTCTTGTTTCTCAACTCTTTCACTTCACGAGCTAAGATACAAATTGGTTCCTCTTCATACGTCATATTAGATCGGATTTCAATTTCAGATGGGGCAATCACATGTGACCGATCAGATTGATATCTACGGAGCATCGAAACATGGAATACATTGTGTATCTTTTCTAGCTAAGAGGAAAACTTTCATCTATATGCAACAAGCCTAACACGTTCAATAATTTCATACGGCTCGATGAACCTCGGACTCAACTTGCCTTTACGTCCGAAACGAAGTAATTTCTTCCACGGAGACACTTTCAGAAATACTTTGTCACTGATCTCAAATTCTATATTTTTTCGTTGCAAGTCCGTATAATACTTCTGACGATCAAATGCTGATTTCAGACTATCACAGATTACTTTCACTTTCTGTTCAGTGTCTTTTATCAAATCAATTTCGTGTAGTTTATTTTCAATGAGCTCAGTCCAATACAGAGGTGTACGACATTTACGTCCGTACAAAGCTTCATATGGTGCCATTTTAATGCTCGATTAGAAACTATTATTATAAGAAAATTCAACTAGTGGCAGGTACTATTCCCACGTACCATCAAATTCAAGAATGCAACATCTTAACATATCCTCAAGAATTTGAATGATCAGCTTGGATTGACCATCTGTTTGCGGATGAAAAGTTGTACTGAAATGTAACTTTGTGCCTAATGCTTCTTGTAATTTCTTCCAGAATATTGATGTAAATCTCAGATCTTTATCTGACACAATAGTTAGTGGCGCCCTGTGCAATCTTACAATATCAGAAATGTAAAGCTCAGCTAATCTGTCAAGTGAATAGTCAGATCGTACCGAAATAAAATAGGCAGATTTTGTTAATCGATCAACTATGACCCATATCGCATCTTTCTTTCTTGGAGTTAGGGGCAGACAAGAAATAAAGTCCATTGTCACTCTATCTTATTTCCACTCAGGAATCAGAATCGGTTGTAACAAACTAGACGGAATCTGATGTTCAGCTTTAACTTGCTGACAGACTAAACATTTCCATACAAAATCAGAGGTATCTCTTTTCATACCAGACTACCAATAATGTTGTTTCAAATCATGGTATATCTTTGTACTTCCCGGATGAACAGATAGACAACTGTTATGTGCTTCATTTAAAATCAACTGAATCAACTCTGGATTTCTCGGAACACAGATACGATCTCAGAATCTCAAGCAATCATCAACAAATCGAAATTCAGATTCAGAATTTGAATTACACTAAGCTCGTTTCACTATTATTTCATTATCAGCTTTCTGAGTATCACATATTTGCTGTAAGAACAACGGTTTTTCTTTCAATTCAGCTAGCACAAAACCATCATCAGACAGATCTAATAGAGTATAAGAAGCACACAATGCAATTAATGATTTCTGACTCAGTGCATCGGTAACAACATTTGCTTTACCCGGATGATAATCTATCACAAGCTAATAATCTTTTAACAACTCTAACCATCTTCTTTGACGCAGGTTCAAATATTTCTAAGTCATCAGATATTTTAGACTTTTATAATCTGAAAACACGTGACATTTCTCACCATACAGATAATGGCGCCAGATTATTAGTGCAAACACAATTGCAGCTAGCTCAAGGTCGTGCGTCGGATAGTTCTTTTGATGAGGCTTCAATTGTCTCGAGGCATAAGCTACAGCTTTGCCTTCCTGCATCAAAACACATCCCAGACTGTTTAACGAAGCATCACTGTATATAACAAATTCTTTACCCAATTTTGGTTGTACTAACACTGGAGCTTCTGTTAATAAAGTTTTCAACTAATCAAAACTTTTCTGACATTTATCAGACCATTCAAATCTAACATCTTTCTGAAGTAGTCTAGTCAACGGAGTAGCTATCACTGAAAATCCTTTTACAAATCGACGATAATAACCAGCAAGTCCCAGAAAACTACGGACTTCAGACATGTTCTTCGGAGGTTTCTAATCCAAAATAGCAGAAATCTTACTTAGATCAACTCAAATCCTAGAAGCTGACACAATATGTCCCAGAAAACTAACCTCGTGTAACCAGAATTCACATTTGCTGAATTTCGCATACAATTGCTTTTCTCTTAGAGTTTGCAACACAATTTTTAGATGTTCAGCATGCTTATTTTCATCTCGTGAATAATTCAAAATGTCATTTATGAACACCACGACAAATCGATCTAGGTACGGTCTGAAATTCTGTTCATCAAATTCATAAAAACAATAGGAGCATTGGTTAGTCCAAATGGCATAACTAAAAACTCATAATGCCCGCACCTCGTTCTGAAAGCAGTTTTCGATATGTTTGAATCTTTCACTCCCAACTAGTAGTATCCCGATCTCAGATCAATCTTGAAAAATACAGTAGATTTTTTTAACTGATCAAATAAGTCATCAATTCTGGGCAACGGATATTTATTCTTTATGGTCACTTTGTTCAACTGACAATAATCAATTCACATTCTCATCGTGCCATCTTTCTTTTTCACAAATAGGACAGGAGCACCCCAAGGCAAAAAACTCGGTTTAGCAAACCCTCTATCAGTTAATTCTTGCAACTGTGACTTTAACTCTTTCAACTCTGTTGGTGACATTATATACGGAGCTATCAAAATAGGTGTATTACCAGGAAAAAAATCAATACCAAATTCAACTTCACGTATCGGAGGCAAACCCAGAAATTATTCAGGGAATACATCAGAAAACTCACAAACAACTGGCACTGAGTCAATTTTCTTTTTAGACACTTTCTAATCAATCACAAAAGCAAAATATGCAACAATATAGATACCACAACAGGAAATCCATTTAAATCATTATACTCAACCCGTACAATTTCATTATTCGAACATCTCAAATCAATAGTCTTTCTTTTACAGTTTACAACAGCATCATGCAATGTCAACTAGTCCATACCCAGAATAATATCGAACTCATCAAATGGCAAAAGCATCAGATCAGCAGGGAAATAGATATCTTGAAACATTAACGGACAGTTCCTGCATACTTTGTCAACCAAGACACTTTTACCTAAGGGGTTCGATACTTTTATAGCAAACTCAGTAGACTCTATAAGAAAAGTCTTACTGAATACTAAATTCATGCATATATACGAATGAGTAAAACCAGGGTCTATCAATGCAATCACAAAAGTATCATAAAGTGTAAAAGTACCCGTTATAACATCTGGAGATGAAGCTTCCTCACGAGTTCGGATAGCATACGCTTTGGCAGGCGCTCTAGCTTCGGATCTTGCAACAGTATCTCTCGTAGTTCTCTAACCACCACTGGCATTTCTTACATTCTTCGAAGGTCTCCCTCTCATAGTGCATTATCAGATCTCGGATTCTGAATAGTCTCTGGCTCAACAGACTCAGGGCAATCACGAATAAAATGATCAAGTAATCCACATTTGAAGCTAGCTCTGTCATTTAATTTACAAATTCCTAGATGTCTTTTTCCACAATGCTTACATTTAGGTTTCTCGGATCGAACATTTCCAGCACTTGCTACTGAAGTTGCTGGAGTTTTGGAGCTTATTTGTGATCACTTTCTCTGAATTTCTTTGAAGCAAACTAAAATGATCTACTCTAAAATCACTTTCTCACATCTTTAGCTTCAGACTCAGCTTTTCTTTTATCTTTCCCAAGTGCCTCAACTTTGCACGCTCGATCAACGAGTACTACAACTCTTTTATTTCTAAGATCCCGACTAACAAACGGATATCATCATTAAGACCATCTTCGAATCTTTTGCACATTATTGCTTCGGTAGATACACATTCCCGAGCATACTGACTTAATTTTAAAAATTCTCATTCATACTCCATAACAGTCATTCGACCCTGTTTTAATTCCAAAACTTCCTTTCATTTCTGATCGATAAATCTCTCACTGATATATTTTTTTGAAACTCAATCTGAAAGAAGTCCCACGTGACTCGCTCTTTCGGAACAATAGAAGTTAAGGTTTTCCACCACTGATAGGCTACATCTCGGAGCAATGATACAACACATTTTATGTATTCTTCTGGAGTTAGAGACATTTCATCGAATACCCAGATAGTATTTTCTAACCAGAACTTGGCCTTTTCAGTATCATCATCACTTGTAGCCCTGAACTCTTCAGCCCCATACTTATAGATTTTATCAACCGGAGGCTTATTCCACATATTCAGATTTGTAGTCGGAGGCATAATAGATGTTTGAGAGGGATTAACCGGAGGCAAAGGTTGCGAAACAATCGGGTTATTTCTTACGAATTGAGTGAACCACTCACTCATCATCTGAGAGAAGGCTTGTTTAGCTTCTCCCTCTTGATCGCTCGTAGTCGGTCTCAGATTAGAGGGCGTTGTCCCTTGCGCGGGAGCAGGCGTATTACTTTCTACGTCATCAGCTACGGCTCTTTCGGGATCCATTGCTATACAAAAATCACATTTTATACGTCAGGATTCATCAGACAATCACAGATCAGATATATGCCATGTATAGCTAGACTCTGACACGTTATGTTAGTCTGAGAATCGACTAAACTATAACTCTGATACCAACCAAATGTAACACCCCTATTCCGTATCCGTCGTCGGATTAGGGTTAAGGGCATTACCTGACAGATCGAAAACTTTAACAGACAATTCGTAAAAATTAAAACATCAGTCACAATCATAATATCCCCTCCGTAAGTCATCAAGACCTAACACGTGCTTAGAAACAAGGTTGGGACTAAACCGTAACACATACAAAAATTCTCAAAAATTTAAAACTTTTCAAAATTTCAGAGGTTACACGCCCGTGTGGGCAGGCTGTATGCCTCCCACGGCCACATGACACACTCATGTGTCTTCCCCGTGGTCGAACCTGACTTTACTCAATGGCCACCAAGCACACTCGTGTACCTTGGCCGCAGTCGATCCTTACTAAATCACACAGCTACCAGGCACATCCGTGTGCCAAGGCCATGTACGCTTAATTAACTATTGACTTAGTCCCACGGTCACTAGGCACGCTCTGTGTGCCACAATCGTATGACAAAATGGGCCATTAGCAAGGCCAAAATGCCACCCACATTAGGGTCTTACCTACAAGCAAATTACCAATTCAAATTATGTACAATTAGTCACTAAAAACATGTTAAGATAACCATTCAATCTCTACATTCAAATCCAATTCCATTCATGCCAAATTATAAGACTAAAACTCATGTAAACACAAGCACAATTCATCCATACTTACCTTTCATGAACTCATTCTTTTGTTAAACATATATGCTCAAAATTTTGTCCATATACTTACCAAAAACTCAACCATTTCATATACTACCAAACCATACCGAATCATGCAACATATAACTTATTCATTAAAACATATTACCAACACATCACTAGCCAAATCACATGGCTAAGATCACATCTAATTCTTAACAAAATATCTAGCCTATACATGCCATATCTAGCTATATACATTTCCAAAATGTACCAAAATGAGCTTGGGTAGTGTGATGATGATCCTCAACGGTCCCTGAGCCTTTAGTAGCTTTGATAATTTATAAAACAAAGAAAACACACACAGAGTAAGCTTTCAAAAGCTTAGTAAGTCATATACAAATAAACTTAACTTAAAATACACATAGCATAAACATCTCTCATAAAGTTTGGTTCAATTATTTAGACATAACTTCTCACATTTTTCATCTCATCATCACATATGCACATAGCTCATATAGCCTAATTTCACATATCATCTCATCATTTCATAGCTTATATTCATGCTAGTAAGCTTATATAGATACTTACCTTTCATACACACCTTGTGTACTTAATAAACGTACCTGAAACAGATTTACAATTCACATAACATTTCGTGTCACAGACTTGCCCGTTAAACCGTTCGAAATCTAATAGGATACTCAGAAAGCTCAGAATAATCGTACAATGCCAACGTCCCAGATGAGGTCTTACATGTACTCAGATATCAATGCCACTATCCTAGACAGGGTCTTACACGAATTAATATGATGCCAATGTCCCAGACATGGTCTTACACGTAAATCTCTTATCGATGCCAACGTTGCAGATGTGGTCTTACACGAAATCTCAAATCAACGCCAACATTCCAGACGTGGTCTTACATGATAAAACGGAACAGATACCTATGTCATGACATAGCTAATCCTATCTATTCCTAGGTTTATACAGGACTTCTCGGATATTGTCACTATGTCGATCTTATCTCAGAATTCATGCACATATCATCTCGTAAACATTCATCGTTATCAATAATCACATGAACATACATATTTCAATACAAATATGTTTATTTGCTTAATAACTTACCTCGAGTTCGTTTTAACAGAAACAGATACGGCTACCCAATTACTTTCGCTTTCCCACGATCTAAGTCTGTTTTCTTCGGTTCTTGATCTATACATATTCAAATGTAATCCATTTATTCACCAATTCATTCAATTCAATCCATATACACATATTTAGAGTAATTTGCAAATTAGCCCTCACATTTTCACTTTTGGACAATTTAATCCTTATAACACAAAATCACAAAATATACCAAATTTTATAATACTTATGCTTAGCCGAATATCACCCATGCTTATACAAGTCCCCACATTTCCTTTATTTTACAATTTAGTCCCTCACATTGCTATTTTCTCAATTTAGCCCTAATTAGCTAAATTCATCAAAAATTCAAGAACAAAACATGTTCATCAAATACATATCTTTCATTTAACAACTAAACTCATCATAAAGCTTACCATTTCATCAATGGCACAACTCACAAATATCATCAATTCTTCAAATTACAACATGGGCTTGATAGTAAACTAAGCAACAATCTCAAAAACATTAAAATCATCAAAAATCATACTCAACTCATACCTTAATTTTGCTTAATTGTTGCCGAAAATCAAAAGAACTTAGCCCTTTCTTCCTTCTCTTATTTTCAGTGAAAGATGAGTAGAAAATAGCTACATTTCATGTTCATATTTTATTATAATTTCTTTAATAACCAATTTCTAATTTTAACCTTATAATAATAAAGTTATAAAACATATTTCCCAAGGACATTATGGACCATAACCGTCCACTATCAATTATAGTAGACAAATTTCCTTTCAAGGACTTCTCATAATAAAGGCATCAACATTTTGATACTTTCATAACTAACTATCAAACTTTCATTTTATGCGATTAAGCCTTTTTTTTTCTCAAATTAAGCATACAGACGGATAAATTAACTTACAGAGCTTAAACACATACTTAATCACATATCATAAGCACGAAAAATAATATTAAAATATTATACAAACTCGAATTTGTGGTCCCGAAACCACTGTTCCGACTAGGGTATAAACCGGATCATATAAGAATGTTTCAATTTAGGGCTAGACGTAAAGCAGTGATCTCGGGATCACTAATTTGAGATTAGAGAAATTTATTTTCATGATATTTTGTGAATTATATTATGATTGTGTAAGTACAAGAGATTTTTAGTACTTTAATTTTAGCGATTTCATGTTTAATTGCAAAAAAGGACTAAATCATATAAAGTGCAAAAGTTCCATTCTATTGGCTAAAGGTACAAAATAGCCATAGATTGTTAATTGGAGGTCTTTAAAAGGCAATTAGACCTGCAAAATTAGGATGGTCGGCCATAGGAGACAAAGATGGACAATGTTGGTTAAAGTTGGTTATAGTTGGTGACTTATTTGACTTGTATTAATAAAATAAGGAGAGAAAAGATATCATCTTTTCTCCTTCTCTCTTCCACTGAAAATTATCAGCAAATAGGGGTAAGAAAGCTTCAAAATTTTCAGCACACTCATCTCTTCACAAGTAAGTTTTCTGGTGAACTTTTCTTGAAGATAATTGAACTTTTGAAACCCCTAAAGCTTAAGCTTTCATATGAGGGGACTAATATGCAATATGGTGAAGAGTTTAGAGTTTTGCCATGAGAGCCTTCATTGTTATTTGCTGCATTTTTATGGAAGAAATTGAGTCATAGTTGTTAGGTGAACAACTTTTGTGAAAAGTGTTAGCATGAAAACACCAAATAGGACCTTGATGAAAAGGTTACAAAATTTGTAGTAAGTACGTGAAATGTTGAGTTTTGATGATAGCTATAAGAGTATTAAATGTTCACCTAGGCTTGTTGAAGGTAGAAATACGATTAGAATTTATTTCCAAGCCTAGGGGCAAAATGGTCATTTTACCAAAGTCTAAGGCTCTGCTTGTTTCATTGAAAATGACTTTCGAAAAATGATTTCTAGAAAATGATTTACTTTTCTAGAAAATCTAATATTTTCTGGTTTTTGGAAGAATCTGTGTAAAATATTTTTTGTTGTTTGGTAGATTTCTTAAAAATATTCCATAAAAGTTGTTTTCAATTAAATAAACATACATTTGAGATTTTCTTATTTTCTTATTTTTTCATTGTTTAATTGAGTTTATTTTTATCTCGTAAATTTATATTTTACATTGTTTTTGCATATATTAAAAATATTATGTTAATTGATTCATTACAATGCCATTTTTAATTACATGGCTACTAAGTGAGTATTTTTATTTAAAATGTGACATCAACAAAATTGACAAAAAATTAACGATGTCAATAATTGGACTTGATTTTAAATTTGAAAAGTAAAGGGACTAAATTCTTTAAAATAAAAGTACAAAGACTAAATTGCAAATCTATGAAGTGTTATAGACTTATGACATATTTTAACCTTTATACTACTGAATATTTATTATTAATATATTAATAATTGTAATAAATA
This sequence comes from Gossypium rotundifolium, assembly GCA_025506655.1. Taxonomy (NCBI): domain Eukaryota; kingdom Viridiplantae; phylum Streptophyta; class Magnoliopsida; order Malvales; family Malvaceae; genus Gossypium; species Gossypium rotundifolium. Next base: position 73,936,967 of record CP106727.1, read on the forward strand.
TTTATTATTAAAATATTAATATTGAATATTTTCAATAATATGTGAATAATATTATTTAAAATTATAAAATTTATTATTAAAATAAATTTGAAATATTAAATAATTATTAAAATAATAAATTATATTTATTATATTAATAATTTATTAAATGACTAAATATAAATAATTAAATATGTATGTTTAATATTATTAAAGAATATAATATTTTAAATATTTTAAAAATAAAAATAAAATTTATTATCAATATAATAATATTAAGCTTGATTTAAGTTAATTTTTATATAAAAATAAAATTATCTATAGATGAGTTCTTTTCTGTAAAATGACTTACGCTTTTCAAAATGGTAAGTCATTTTATAGGAAAAATAGCTGATTTTACCTTGACCTGTAAGTCATTTTCCGTTGACCAAACTATTTTCTGTGAAACAAACACAGGAAAATGCAGAAAATATTTTCCGTAAAACCTTTTATATGTAAACAAACGGACCCTAAGGGTAAAATAGTAATTTTGCAAAAGCATGACTATTAAAATGCTTTATTAATGTGAGCATTAAAATGAGCTAATTTGCTATTATAGAGCAAGAAGAACCGAGAATCTACCTCGATCGGGGAAAGACAAAGTCTCGGACTAGACCGTCGAGTTAGCTCATTTTGAAATCGATATAAGTTTGTATGTGATAGATTCAACATTTATGTTAGCATGTTGAGAATGCATGGAATTATATTGATGCATGATGCTCTACTAAATTGAGTAGTTAATGTTGAATGAGATGTTGAAGTCATGAATTGGTGTTTAGATTTTTTTTTAGGGTGGACCATAATTTGAAGAAAGAATAAAATTTATTAATTGAGAATTTATTGAAGTGTGCTAAGAGTGTCATAAAATGAGCATATGGCATGGTGGAGTTGGCGCATGGGTTCTAGTAAGAGGAAGAGGTTCGAATCCCTTGTATAGCACCTAAATGAATTTTTGTTTTAATTTTACGCTCATAACTAAGAAGTGTCAGCAAGGATCATATAAGGAAGGTGTTGACCATGTTATTTTTGGTTAGTGTATCAATGGATTAAGGAAACAACTAACTTATGGCATGGAATCAAAGGTTTAAGGAAAGATAGGGGAACATAAGGCACTTATCAAGGGAAAATTTGGAAAGAAATCATGGCCAATTGACCATGTCTTTGGACGGCAACATTGGTTTAGGGAAGGAGCCAAATTTTTGTTAGTTTGGCTAAAATCTCATTCTTTTCTCTTTGGTCATTCTTTACACATTGTGCAGATTTTTCTTTGTTTTCTCCTCTCAAACTTTCATCTTGGCGAATAGGGCATTAGTAAAGCTCAAATTTTGTGACCATTTGGTTATTCCTTTTGCTTATCTCGTTAGCCAATTCTTTGTGCCTTTTCTTCTTGTGCGAAATCATCCATACCAAAAGAATCATCTTTTCTCTTTTCTTTTGCCATGGCGAATATACTAGCACCTAAAGTTCATATTTTTCTTTTCTTCTCTTCTCTTTGAAATCAAGCAACAACATCACCATCATCCTTTCGCTTTTATATTATTTCTTTTCAATCGAAATTCTCTCCATCTTCACTCTCTTGGTCAATGCTATTGTGCCTATAAACCAAATATTTATTCTTCTTTTCCTTGATCATACATAGCTGAACCCTTCATCATTTAGACACCATTCTCAATCCTTTCCTTTCGACCGTGGAAAATAGGTAAGGGTTCTTTTCCATTTTCGATTTATTAAGGTACTTTGGCCGAATAGTAATGGTGAATTGAAGGACTTTTTGGATTGATATAACGTTCATTCTAATAACGTCTCTTTCGTTATTATTTAGTGCAATAAAGGAGATCGGAACTCAAGTGATCGGGAGAATTGTAGAAACGTTGGAAACGTTTTACTTTGGTAAGGAAATCAAATCTCTTTAAAACCTCTAGTATTATTGATATCATTTTAGATCTAACTAAATTCCATTGGATCTTGAAGACATCAAAATAGGAAGAAAAGGCGGTGGTTAGTCACGTTAAGAGGCGGATCCGTAAATCCCCATTCAAACGAAGAGCGGTTTGCGCATCCGGATTTTCCACGGGTTATGGGCCATCTTCCGAAGGAAGTCCATTATTCGAAGTAGTACGAACTTCCGAGCCGTTATACGTTGGTGGATTCTCGGCGGCTAGTGAATCAATAAACGAGGAAAAGCCGAAAATCGAAGTGATTCAAAATCAAGAGGGTAAGATTTTGGATCTATTATCGATTAAGATTATTTTACTGAATTAGTTGTCTAACGGATCAAAATATGTTTTAGGTCGAGGAGGCGAGAAGGATTAGTACTTTCGGTAACAGGTGTGTAACTTCACACTCATTATTTTCTTGGTTGGATGTCAATTTTGGATGAAGTAAATCGTAAAAGCAGTTAGATCGGTAAAACGTAAATATTGATATTTTGACGAAAATACGAAAAACGTCTAAATCGTAAAAATTACTAAAACGCCTCGAGAAAATTTTCGTTAATATGTAAATTGGATGTTTAGTTAAATTGGGCCAAAATACTCTAGTTCGTTAAATTGGGCCAAAATACTCTAGTTCGATAAATTGGGCCAAAATACTCTAGTTCGTTAAATTGGGCCAAAATACTCTAGTTCGATAAATTGGGCCAAAATACTCTAGTTCGTTAAAATTTAGCCAAAACACTCTAGTTCGGTAAATGGGCCAAAGCCCACTAAATCGCTAAATAGACAAATTGCTATAATTATGGGCCAAATGAAATGTTATTGATAAACCCACCATGTTATGTATTGTTAATAAATTTTATATTTTAAAGTACATGTATAACTGCATGGGTGGGTTATATGAAGAGAAGAATGGCCGATTGCCAAATATCTAGTTCGGTGGTTTCGCCATAATATCGCTTATTGCCTCTAGTTCTGGTGGCTCTCGCCACAATATCCGCTTATTGCCTCTAGTTCGATGGCTTTGCCACAATATCGACTTATTGCCTCTAGTTGGTGGCTATGCCACAATTATAAAAAGGCTTAATGCCTACGATTGGTGTGATGGCGGGTGGGTTGACTTGATCCCCACAGGTGTGATGGTTGGTACGGGGTGTTAGCGGATGGATATTAGGTATGGGTTGGGAATTTCATTTTACATGCATTATTAATTGTTTTAATTCATGATATATTGTTGAATTTCGAATTGGGCTCAAGCCCGAAGATTATGTCTCGATAATCGGCCCAATAATGGTGGTAGGTGAGTTGCACACTGAGTTCTAAGTAACTCACCCCCTTTAAATTCTTTCCATCTCAGGTAATGGAAATTGATGTGGACTTGGGCCGAGGATGACTTCGTGGAGGCCATACTGCGAGAGAGGGTTATTTAAACTCTGAACTTTTAATAAATATTTTTTTTTTACTATTATGGATTATTGTAATAAGGGCCTCTATAAATAATTATGGATTTTATGTGTGTTTGGGTTTTAAACTAAACTTTGGACTTTTTAATTAAAGGCTGTGATTTTATGATGCTTTATTAAAATAAATTTGGGTTTTCAAGTATATGGAATTCTTTTATAAATATTTTATCATAGTCAATTCATTAACAAACTATTTAAAAGTTTTTGATAATACAATGATTTTCAACTAATGTTTTCAAATATTATCAAATTCAAATACTCTTCTATTTATTTTAAAACCGAAATTTATATTGAAGTTTTCAACTTATTGCAAATTTAAAGATAACTCGATTCATGTGACAAACCAAATCTAGTCTCAACGCATAGACCGGGTTTGGGGTGTTACATTTAGTGGTATCGAGCCCGGTTCAAAAAACTCTACTGTGGTTTGGGTTCAAAAATAATTTCGTATGAAAACGCCAATGATATTTTTTAAAGATCAGTATGGCACCACAAGCATCCGCAACAAGTCAAGTAAGTATTATTACTTAATGATTACTATGATATGATCATAGGAACACTCTAGAACTTCTAGTTTTAGACGTGAAAAACTGTAGAGATTGAGACTATAGGATATGTTGCGAAAAACAACTTTATATCTCAAATCTCATAAAATATCGTTAATAAACACCGAAACAAAATTTCTGATTCATAAAACTTGTAATCAGATAAACGAATAAGCTATCATGAGCACTAGAGGACGTGGTCGTGGACGCGGTAGACGTGGCCGTGGTAGAGGCCGAGGTGCTACAACTGAAGCACCAAATCATATGCCAGAAGTGGACGCACCTGCGTCAATTGAAAGTGAGACCAGATCACGCCATCACATGGAAGAAGATCATGCATTGACTCAAGCAATGCTTCGAGTCTTGGAAAGGGTCGCTGGAACTAGAATTGGGCCAACAACTCGTGGGTCAATTTCAGAGCGACTTAAGGCGAATAATGCGAAGTTTTCGAGGTGTCTCGTGTAGCTCGAATGTGGCGAATCTGGCTCAAGTCGTGGAACGGATTATGGATGATATGGAATGCACGGTGAGCAAAACCGAGAGGAGCAGTATCCTTATTGAGAGATGAGGCGATCGTTGGTGGCTCACTTTCGAGAAGGCACTGAAGCCGCATCGATTAATCGGGAATTCTTTAAAGCCGCCTTCCAAGGAAAATACGCCGGAACGAGCTATGTAGATGCTCGAAGGAAGGAATTTCTGAATCTTTTCAAGGAAGTAAGACCGTGCAAAGATATGAAGTCGAAGTTTTACGTCGAGTGTTATGCCGGACAATTGTAGTAATGATCATGAACGTGTGTACGTTTGAGGATGGACTTAATGATGAGTGAGGGTTACGATTGCTCATGACAAGTTAGAAATTTTTCCACTCTGGTGGAGAAGGCCAAAATAATGAAGAGGCTAAGAACTCGAGCTACGTAACCGAGAAAGATCCCAAACAAGAGAGAGACACATGAGTCTGGTTCTTCCAAGAGATTTCGAAGAAACCCGGAATGATGAATCGGTTCAAGCGCGTAACCCGGTAACAAATAATCAAGTCGAGATTGCATCGAGTGTGGGAAGAGACATTTTGGGGAATGTTGAGGAAAAGCAGGCGCATGTTACAAATGCGGTTCAATGGAACATCAAGACAAAAGTTATCCTCGACGAATGGATACGACTCAAGAAGTCCATAATAATGATGCACATGGTCGAGGTAATCAATACCACAGGAGGACGTGGACCGGTCGTGGTGGTAATGGGGCTGGTCGTGGTCAAGGTGCACCGGTCGAGGCAATGGTAATAGAGGAAATGCGAGATGCAAGACACTGGATCGGTCTATGCGGTTAGACGTCATGAGACGGCAATGCACCAGATGTGATAACCCAGACGTTCTTCATTTTTGATGTACTGTTATTGCCTTAATAGATATTGGCTCTACTCATTCATATGTATCTAGTGCCATATCCGGAAATCAATTTAGAATCAAATTACCAAAATGAGATGATAGTAATCAGTCCTTTAGGACGATCGGTGATGGTTAATAAAATATTTAAGGACGTGCCTTAAAAATCCAAGAGGAAGTATTCTTAGCAAATTTGATGGAACTACCTTTCATGAGTTCGATCTTATTCGGGCATGGATTGGTGGCCAAACATCTAAGAATTGGATTGTGCTGAAAACGAATGTCGATGGGACCTCGGATGATAAGGAAGTCATAATGATTGGTGAACGAAAGAACTATCTGGCAAATGTGGTATCTGCATTAAAAGCTGAGAAGTTGGTGCGGAAAGGATATGGAGCATTCCTAGCCTTTATCTGTGCTTTGGATGCCAAAGAATTATCCGTGAATGATGTGAGGACGGTGAAGGAATTTCCCGATGTATTTCCCGAAGAACTTCCGTTATACCTCCGGATCGGAAGTAGAATTTGGCATTGAGCTTTTGCAGGGACAGACTCAAAGTGTCCATTGCTCCCTATAGAATGGCGTCGAAGGAGTTGGCTGAGCTCAAAGCTCAAATCCAAGAATTGCTGGATCGGGGATTCATTCGACCAAGTGTGTCTCCGTGGGGAGCACCAGTCTTGTTCGTCAAGAAGAAGGATGGATCGATGCGTATGTGCATTGACTACAGACAGTTGAATAAATTGACGATCAAGAATCGGTATCCTCTGCCGAGAATTGACGACTGCTTGATCAATTAAAAGGAGCTTGCTTTTCTCAAAATTGATTTAAGGTCCGGTTATCACCAACTTAGGTGAAAGAAGCGGACATTTATAAGACGGCATTTCGGACACGCATTACGGACACTATGAGTTTGTAGTGATGCCGTTTGGATTAACCAATGCACCAAATTGCATTTATGGACATGATGAACCTAGTCTTTCAACCATATTTAGACCGGTTTGTGGTAGTGTTCATAGATGATATATTGGTTTATTCGAGAAATGAGGAGGAACATGACCAAGATTTGCGGATAGTATTACAATTACTTCGTGATAAGCAATTGTATGCTAAATTTGGTAAATGCGAATTTCGCTAAAGGAGGTGACTTTCCTTGGTCATGTAGTATCACCAAGGAATAAGGGTGGATCTCGGAAAATTGAGGCTATTCGGATTGGAAACCACCAACATCGATGAGTGAAATTGAGTTTCTTAGGTCCGGTGGATACTATAGACGTTTTGTAGAGGGTTTTCGTTGCTTCTTCGCACCCCTAACTAAAGCTATTGCGAAGGGAGCTCCGTATATCTGGACCGAAAAGACAAGAGAGTTTTGAGAAATTGAAGAAGATCTGTGAAGCTCCAGCTTTAATTCAACCCGAGGTCGGAAAAGAATTCACTGTTTATTGTGATGCGTCTCACACGGGTCTGGGTTGTGTATTGATGCAAAATGGAAAAGTGGTGGCCTATGCTTCTCGTCAATTGAGACCACACGAAGTAAACTACCCTACTCATGATTTGGAGTTAGCTGCCGTTGTCTTTGCCCTAAAGATTTGGAGGCACTATCTCTATGGCGAGAAGTCCATAATCTACACGGATCACAAAAGTCTTAAATACCTCCTTACCCAGAAGGAATTGAATTTAAGACAAAGAAGATGGGTAGAATTGTTAAAGGATTACGATTTCTCCATCGAATACCATCCTGGAAAGGCTAACGTGGTAGCTGACGCGTTAAGTCGTAAGGCAGTATCTGAATTAAGAGCTTTGTTTGCCCATTTGAGTCTGTATGAGGATGGCAGTTTGTTAGCAGAACTTCAGGTGAAACCTCTGTGGCTGGAACAAATCAAGGAAAAACAGACATCAGATGAGAAGTTGGGACCTTTACTGCGACAAGTTGAAAATGGTGAAATTGAGGATTTTGGAATAAACACGGAGGGTGTGTTGTGCTTTCGAGGGAGAGTATGCATGCCTAAGGATCTAGATTTGAGGCAACTGATTCTACGGGAGGCGCATGGTAGCCCTTATGCTATGCATCCCGGAGGAAGTAAGATGTATCGAGATCTCCGTGAACAGTATTGGTGGCCAGGGTTGAAGCGTGAGATTATAGAGTTTGTGGGAAAATGTTTGACTTGTCAGCAAGTGAAGGCAGAACATCAATTACCGTCTGGATTGTTACAACCGATAAAGATTCCTCTTTGGAAATAGGAGCGGATAACTATGGATTTTATTAGTGGGTTACCGTTAACACCTACTAAGAAAAATTCCATTTGGGTAATTGTTGATCGGTTGACGAAGACTGCTCATTTCTTGCCAGTTCGTACGGATTTTTCATTGCAGAAGTTGGCGAAACTTTACGATCCGAAATTGTGAGGTTGCATGGGGTACCAAAGTATCTATTATATCGGATAGGGACCCTAGGTTTACATCACTATTCGGAAAGCTCGCATGAAGCCTTGGGGACGAAGTTGAATTTCAAGACTGGCTTTTCATCCTCAATCGATGGTCGATCGGAGAGAGTAATTGAGATATTGGAAGATATGTTAAGAGGATGTAATCGACTTGAGGGTAGTTGGGAGGATTATCTACCACCGCGTAATTTATGATAACAATAGCTATCGGTCTAGCATTCGATGGCACCTTACGAGGCATTGTATGGTCGTAAGTGTCGCTCTCCTATTGTTGGACCGAGTTGGGCGAAAGATGATGTTAGGTCCTGAGATGATATCCGAGAGATGAGGATAAGGTAAAAGTTATTCGAGCACGATTGAAAGAAGCCTCGGATAGATGTAAGTCGACGCAGATCCGAAGCGAAGGACATCGAGTATAGTGTGGGAGATCGGGTTTTCTTGAAGGTATCTCCTTGGAAAAGATCTTTAGATTAGGAAGGAAGGGCAAGCTAAGTCCTAGATATATTGGACCTTATCGTCTTTGAAGCGTGTTGGTCCGATGGCATATCGATTGAGTTACCTCCGGAGTTAGATAAAATTCACAATGTCTTTCATGTTTCCATGTTGAGGCGTTATAGATCGGATCCTTTGCACATTATACTGGGTAGAAGAATTGGAGTGAATTGATTTGTCCTTTGAAGAAGAACCGGTGGAAATCCTAGAACGAGATGTCAAGGTATTAAGGAAGAAAACCGTGCGTTGGTCAAAGTTCTATGGCGAACCACGAGTGGAAGAAGCTACGTGGGAGCCAGAGGATGCAATTCGGCAACAATACCCTCACCTTTTTCAACTGTGTAAATTTCGAGGACGAAATTTTCTTTAAGGAGGTAGAGTTGTAACACCCTAAAAATCCGAGTATTTAAATTGCATGAATTGGTGTTTAGATTTTTTTTTTTAGGAAAAATCTCTTATTTTTATTTTAGTGCTTATTGAAGTCCTAGAGAGGGTAAAGCATAATTTGAAGAAAGAATAAAATTTATTAATTGAGAATTTATTGAAGTGAAACAAAGGTGATTAAGACTTAAGCTAAATTATGTGCTAAGAGTGTCATAAAATGAGCATATGGCATGGTGGAGTTGGCGCATGGGTTCTAGTAAGAGGGAAGAGGTTCGAATCCCTTGTATAGCACCTAAATGAATTTTTGTTTTTAATTTTCTGCTCATAACTAAGAAGTGTCGGCAAGGATCATATAAGGAAGGTGTTGACCATGTTATTTTTGGTTAGTGTATCAATGGATTAAGGAAACAACTAACTTATGGCATGGAATCAAAGGTTTAAGGAAAGATAGGGGGAACATAAGGCACTTATCAAGGGGAAAATTTGGAAAGAAATCATGGCCAATTGACCATGTGCTGGACGGCAACATTGGTTTAGGGAAGGAGCCAAATTTTTGTTAGTTTGGCTAAAAATCTCATTCTTTTCTCTTTGGTCATTCTTTACACATTGTGCAGATTTTTCTTTGTTTTCTCCTCTCAAACTTTCATCTTGGCCGAATAGGGCATTAGTAAAGCTCAAATTTTGTGACCATTTGGTTATTCCTTTTTGCTTATCTCGTTAGCCAATTCTTTGTGCCTTTTCTTCTTGTGCCGAAATCATCCATACCAAAAAGAATCATTTTTTTCTCTTTTCTTTTGCCATGGCCGAATATACTAGCACCTAAAGTTCATATTTTTCTTTTCTTCTTTTCTCTTTGAAATCAAGCAACAACATCACCATCATCCTTTCGTTTTATATTATTTCTTTTCAATCGAAATTCTCTCCATCTTCACTCTCTTGGCGAATGCTATTGTGCCTATAAACCAAATATTTATTCTTCTTTTCCTTGATCATACATAGCGAACCCTTCATCATTTAGACACCATTCTCAATCCTTTCCTTTCAACCGTGGAAAATAGGTAAGGGTTCTTTTCCATTTTCGATTTATTAAGGTACTTTGGCCGAATAGTAATGGTGAATTGAAGGACTTTTTGGATTGATATAACGTTCATTCTAATAACGTCTCTTTCGTTATTATTTAGTGCAATAAAGGAGATCGGAACTCAAGTGATCGGGAGAATTGTAGAAACGTTGGAAACGTTTTACTTTGGTAAGGAAATCAAATCTCTTTAAAACCTCTAGTATTATTGATATCATTTTAGATCTAACTAAATTCCATTGGATCTTGAAGACTGTCAAAATAGGGAAGAAAAGGGCGGTGGTTAGTCACGTTAAGAGGGGCGGATCCGTAAATCCCCCATTCAAACGAAGAGCGGTTTGGCAATCGGGATTTTCCACGGGTTGCGGGCCATCTTAGAAGGAAGTCCATTATTCAAGTAGTACGAACTTTCGAGCCGTTATCGTTGGTGGATTCTCGTGCTAGTGAATCAATAAACGAGGAAAGCCGAAAATCAAGTGATTCAAAATCAAGAGGGTAAGATTTTGGATCTATTATCGATTAAGATTATTTTTACTAATTAGTTGTCTAACGGATCAAAATATGTTTTAGGTGCTTAGAGCGAGAAGGATTAGTACTTTCGGAACGAGGTGTGTAACTTCACACTCATTATTTTCTCGTTGGATGTCAATTTTGTATGAAGTAAATCGTAAAAACAGTTAGATCGGTAAAACGTAAATATTGATATTTTGACGAAAATACGTAAAAGCGTCTAAATCGTAAAAATTACTAAAACGCCATAGAAAATTTTCGTTAATATGTAAATTGGATGTTTCGTTAAATTGGGCCAAAATACTCTAGTTCGTTAAATTGGGCCAAAATACTCTAGTTCGATAAATTGGGCCAAAATACTCTAGTTCGTTAAATTGGGCCAAAATACTCTAGTTCGTTAAATTGGGCCAAAATACTCTAGTTCGTTAAAATTTAGCCAAAACACTCTAGTTAGGTAAATGGGCCAAAGCCCACTAAACCGCTAAATAGACAAATTGCTATAATTATGGGCCAAATGAAATGTTATTGATAAACCCACCATGTTATGTATTGTTAATAAATTTTATATTTTAAAGTACATGTATAATTGCATGGGTGGGTTATATGAAGAGAAGAATGGCCGTTGCCAAATATCTAGTTCGGTGGTTTCGCCACAATATCGGCTTATTGCCTCTAGTTCGGTGGTTTCGCCACAATATCGACTTATTGCCTCTAGTTCGGTGGTTTCGCCACAAATATCGCTTATTGCCTCTAGTTCGGTGGCTATGCCACAATTATAAAAAGGCTTAATGCCTACGATTGGTGTGATGGCGGGTGGGTTGACTTGATCCCCACAGTGTGATGGTTGGTACGGGGTGTTAGCGGATGGATATTAGGTATGGGTTGGGAATTTCATTTTACATGCATTATTAATTGTTTTAATTCATGATATATTGTTGAATTCTGAATTGGGCTCAAGCCCAGCATTATGTCCTGGATAATCGGCCCAATAATGGTGGTAGGTGAGTTGCACACTGAGTTCTAAGTAACTCACCCCCTTTAAATTCTTTCCATCTCAGGTAATGGAAATTGATGTGGACTTGGGCCGAGGATGACTTCGTGGAGGCCATACTGCGAGAGAGGGTTATTTAAACTCTGAACTTTTAATAAATATTTTTTTACTATTATGGATTATTGTAATAAGGGCCTCTATAAATAACTTATGGATTTTATGTGTGTTTGGGTTTTAAACTAAACTTTGGACTTTTTAATTAAAGGTCGTGATTTTATGATGCTTTATTAAAATAAATTTGGGTTTTCAAGTATATGGAATTCTTTTATAAATATTTTATCATAGTCAATTCATTAACAAACTATTTAAAAGTTTTTGATAATACAATGATTTTCAACTAATGTTTTCAAATATTATCAAATTCAAATACTCTTCTATTTATTTTAAAACAGAAATTTATATTGAAGTTTTCAACTTATTGCAAATTTAAAGATAACTCGATTCATGTGACAAACCAAATCTAGCCTCAACGCATAGACCGGGTTTGGGGTGTTACAATATTGATAATGAAAATGCTATCATCGAGAAGTGAAATAGATACGGCCCCGTATAAGACCATGTCTAGGACATGGCCTCGGCACCGAGTTGTGATCCCGTATATGACCATATCTGGGATATGGCTTCGATAATGAATATGAGAATCGTATAAGACCATATCCGAGATATGGCATCGATACTTGTTGTGAAAGTCCATATAAGACCATATCCGGGATATGGCATTGGCATTTAGAAGTGATTCCATATAAGACCACCTCGGGATGTGGCATTGGCTTCGTATCTACATTAAGGACGATGTATATGTGTCTTTGACTATCCCTAGTGATTAATGGGATAAGTAGATGAGTTTAGAAGTAGAAATGAGAATAGTACTAAAGTCATGTGAATGAGTGAATACAGGTACTCGTGAATGAGTCACGAAGAAACGATTACGATGTGTGGCACGGTATGTTCTAAATAAGGGCAATTGTAAGTAAGTATGGCAAGAAGCCTATGACTTGTGTATGGTTATTTAATGCCATGGATGGATTAATTATGAGCTTATTGTTGTTATTTATTTCCATGCAAACTTACTAAGCTTTATGCTTACCCCTTTCATTGCCCTTTTCCTCGTAGTGCTTCCAAGATAACTCAAGAGGTTGTGGACGTCGGAGTTCAGAAATCACACTATCGTCATCACTTTGGTATAACAATTTAGACTTGTTTTGAGTATGGCATGTATAGGACTCGAGTATTTTATTAAGTTGTAATTTTTAGTCAAATTGTTGGCTATGTAAGTTACTAAATACTAAAGTCATTTTGTAAATGGTCTTAAGTTAGGCCAATACTTGGCAAATTCTTTTGCTCAATGAAGATGATTTTCATGAAGTATATGCCTATGTGTATGTCTTGATTCTTTAAATTCCTAGAGATACCAATTAGTCATCTTTTAGATTGGAATGCTTTGAATTGAGTTCTTGGATGTGCCTTTGGGTCATGAGTTGTGTTGATTTGAATTGGAACATGTTTGTGTGCAATGTATGGTGGCAAAAGGCTTGGTAGATAGCCATCTAATTGTCCACACGGGTAGACACACGGGCATGTATCTAGGCCATATGTGACACATGGTTAGTCCTATGGGCGTGTGGATCGACTTTGTGTCCCATTACATGCTAGGTTTGCAAGTCAGAATGCTCCACGGACAGAGACACGTCCGTGTGTCTCAACCATGTGAAAGACACGGCCTAGGACATGGGCGTGTCCCAGGCCATGTGAAGTCTGCACATTAATTGTGGAATTTAATTTGACACACGGGCTAAGGACACGGGCATGTGCCTTGGCCGTGTGACCTTAGTAAGGTGATGACGTCATAGTCAAAATGCCAAGGTTTTGGCACACAGCCTAAGACACGGGCATGTCAAGGCCGTGTAAGGGACAGGTGTGTGTCCGACCATGTGAAATTGGTCAGGATCGACCACGGGTGGAAGACACGGGCATGTCCCTAGACCAACACGGGCATGTCCCTAGACCAACATGGGCGTGTGGCCCTTATTTTGAAGAAAAGTTTTCCAAGCTCGTAAAAGTTCACAGATTGATTCCGAAATCTCTTAGAGGTATGATTAGGGCCTCGTAGGCTGAGAATAAGCAAGTGATGGGTTTAAATGAAATTTTATAGCCCTATTTGAGACGTTTAAGCGAGATAAGTTAGGTAATGCCTTAAACCCAATTCCGGCTGTGGACACGGGTAAGGGGTGTTACACAAAGTTAGATCTAAGCAGTTGCAAACTTTTTCCTCGTTTCCTTTAGCTATATATCCAGTGGGTTGCATCATGTAGATGCTGTCATTAAGATAGGCATTAAAAAATGTTGTCTTAACATCCATTTGCTAGAACTCGTAATCAAAAGCCGTCGTAATGGATAGTAATATGTGGATTAACTTTGAGAATGACAACCGAAAAGAAGGTTTCTTCATAATCGATACCTTCTTTTTTAGTATAACCTTTTGCTACAAGTCTGACCTTATAAGTTTCTACTTTTCCATCAGGATTTCTTTTCCTCTTATAGATCCACTTACACCATATGGGTTGTTTCCCTTTCAGTAAGTCTATAAGTTTCCACATTGTGTTGGAATACATAGAGTCCATCTAAGCTTTCATAACTATTTCCCAGAGCTTGGAATCAAAACTCTACATCGCTTCGTCATATGTGAGTGCGTCATCTTCTTCTTGTTCGGTAGACTTAGTGTTAAAAACACTTCTACCAAATTTGAAGAACTCAGGCCTACGAGATACCCTCCCACTATGACGAGGCTCTATATGCTGCTGATCTTTTGCAGGTCTACCGTCTGTGACCCCTCCAATCTTTCTTGGGAATTGAACTTACTGTGGTTTACCCGAGTTTCTTCCAATGTATTTCTTGACTTTTACGAGAAGAGCAATCCTTTTAAGTTCCATCTTTCTCATTCGAGTGTACGAATTTGGAAGTATTGTGTTAACATTGGGAGCGACATCCACTTTCGATTATACCGATCAGGACAAAATCACTTTTAAGGCAGTAGTTCTTCCACGGCACAATGATTGCTTTATTTATTTACACTTAATTTAATTTCTTGTTAGTGCTAATGGTTTTGTTTACGATAGTATATTTCCAACAGTAGATCCATTGCCCAATGTTGTCCCTTCATTACAGGCAGATGCCTATGGTAGAGTAATTAGATTATAATTTTCTTACTATTTCATTCTTTTTGAACCCAAAAAAAATCTTAAGATTCGAGTGACCAAAACAAATCAATCTCAATAAAGCTAGTGAGCCGTCTGTAGTCTGTCATAATTTTGTGATCATTTTTTTCAAAATACTAATAATTAGGTGAAGTCGAATTTTATTTCTGAATAAACACTATGGGGGACTGGTACAACTACCCCTTGCATTTGTTTTCTTATTCCAAATTGACTGTATTTAACAACAGCAGTCACCAATTGATTAAAAAGGGACATTATTTTTTTCTAATATTTCCTTCACGTTGTTGAGGATCATCCAAAATGTAAATAATTTAGAACCATAATAATATTGGTAAAGAATAAGTGGGTGAGAATAGCGGGGTTTGGTAGAGGGCCTGACTTTTCCAACATGCTCCTGTTCACTTTCTCTTTAATTAGAATAAAAATGTAATGGAAAAGGAATAATAGACATATATTATAATAAAGTAAGAGTAGATGTGTAGCAATGAAGAAATATTAACAATTGTATTCTGAATTCTTAATGACCAGCACGGCAGTTCCCCACTAGTCAATATCCAAAGAAGAGACACTGAACCGGGATGATCTTTAGGCATTATTAGTTAAAAGGCAAAGGCTTGTTTAGCCTTGAGGCAAAGCCTTCAATTTCACTAGTCAACACCAACCATTTTGACGAACCCTCACCCTTTTAAACACCAACCCTGGAATTCCCCTTAACAAACCCAAAAAATATGAAGGTCCAAGTCTTAGAAACTGCTCTCATCCGCCCCTCCACCGCAGCTTTCACCCACGATCACACCCTCCCCCTCTCTCACCTAGATAATGACCACTCCCTCAAGGTCACCTTCCGTTACCTGCGAGCTTACGTCAACAGCGACACCACCGGTCGTGACCCTTTCCAGGTCATCTCCTCCGCCATCTCCGCCGCTCTCCACCACTATTATCCTCTGGCTGGATCTCTCCGCCGTTCCAGCAACGGTAGGTATGAGCTTTTCTGTCAGTTGGATCAAAGCCTACCGCTCGTCAGTGCCAGCGTGGACTGCACATTGGAGTCTGTAAATCACCTTGATGACCCTGATATGAATTCGGTTGAACAACTGGTTCCCGACCCAAGCCCGGAAGACACGTTGGTCAACCCCTGTACTTTACAGCTAACGGTGTTCAAATGTGGTGGGTTTACTGTTGGGGCGGCTATACACAATGCTTTATGCGATGGGCTTGGTGCGACCCAGTTTTTCTGTATAGCAGCTGATATCGCACGTGGGGTGGAGAAAGTAAAATATCAGCCGGTTTGGGATCGATCCACTCTGTTGGGTCCAAGAAACCCACCGAAAGTTGAAGCCCCAGTTCTTGAGTTCCTAAGCTTGGAGAAAGGTTTTAATCCTTACAAACAGGATATCGGACATGTTGAAAGGGAGTGCTTTTATGTGGAAGATGAAGGCTTGGACCAGCTCAAGGCTTTGCTTTTTGAACAAAGTGGTCTGCGTTTAACCACTTTTGAAATCTTAGGTGCATATATTTGGCGAGCCAAGTAAGTTAAAAAAAGTTTGGTGTAATTAAATTCACATAATGTGTAAGCAATGGAAGTGTTTTTGACCTGGTCTTCACTGTTGATATAAACAGGGTGAAAGCCTCAAAGATTCCAGACGAGGAGACGGTGAAGTTTTCATATTTGATGAACATCCGCAAAGTGGTAAAGCCAGCATTGCCTGCAGGCTACTGGGGCAACGGCTGCATTGCAATGTACGCCAAGGTCAGTGCCAAGGACCTAATCGAGCAACCTTTGTGGAAAACGGCAGAATTGATCAAGAAGAGCAAAAGCAATGCCGGTGACGAGTACGTGCGTTCTTTCATTGACTTACAAGAACTGCACTATGAAGACGGCATCACGGCTGGGAAAGGGGTGAGTGGGTTCACTGATTGGCGACATTTGGGCCATTCGGCTGTAGATTTTGGTTGGGGAGGTCCCATGACAGTGTTGCCACTTTCAACCAATTTCCTTGGGAGTATGGAGCCATGCTTTTTCCTGCCTTATGCTTCATCAAATACAGGGAAGAATAAAGGATTTAAAGTGTTGGTGAGCTTGCGTGAGAGTGCCATAGCTGATTTTAGAGAAGAGATGGAGAAATTTAGTAGGAAAGAATTTAGTAAACTTTGAGCCGTTTCCAGATATCTGAATCCTGCTAGCAGAGCTGTCTTGTTGCTAATTTGGCTAATAATAATAAATAATAATAATTTGTTCTTGTTCTAATTGTTTGAAGGAAGAGTAAAACAAAGGGAAGATTGACATGAATGAGCAGTCTCGTTTATAATTTATGATGGACCATTTGCTTTTCGAGATGCCATTGATGCACAAGTTACGTTGCCTAAATTTTTCCTATGATGCATAGTTTGATTATTTGTCCACAAGTCCAGGAAACTTGAACTTGGGACTCTGTTCCAGGAAAGCAGGTGGTCGCTGGTAGACCACTGAAGCAGCTCTTATCAAAATACCAGCAGTTAAACCCCATATTAAATACCTCTTATTCTCGATTTGATAGTCAAAGAAGTGAAGAAGATACTTCTCCCCATCCATTCTCTCTCTTCCACGCTTCGATTATCATCCTGAACCCAGCAATTCATTCATACAACGGATTAAAAAAGAGAGTAAAACAAGTATGTGAGTAGGAGTTGGAAGAGACAAACCTTAATGAACATTTCCAGTGGAGCATCGAATACTGCATCCACTTCAGCAGGATTCGGAGTAGGCTTGAATGCCTTTCTGTCGTTAAGTACACCGATAACAGGAACTACTCTTAGGAGATGCTGCATGGAAAACCAATAAGTTTTAAACAAGCTGAAAGCCAATACAGTATACGGCACAAATTTCAGCTATACTATGTACCTTGTTATGCACTGTAAGCCAAATGATTTGAGGAAGGTACATTACATTATATTTTATAACCAAAATATCTAAACACAACTCATCATTCTAACATTTCCATCACAAGGTCCATGACCTCTAGAAAGTTGTCAGATCAAACTTCAAGATTATATCGATATTGATTTTCAAACAAAAAGTACCCTATTCTAGTATTCTCCATATAGAACTTGTTCATTAATCCATCTTAACATATATATATATATATATATATATAAACCATGTCCATATAGTTTTTAATGACATTTTAAATAACAATGGGGACAATTAAACAAGCTGAAACATGTTCAACATTTTATATTGAAACACTCATGTGTAAAAAAAGGAGGATCTTTGGATCAATAGCACGCAGTACTCACCATATTATTCATCTACATAGCAAGTAACTAGCATTACATAGACATAACAGTCCACATCAACAAACATACATGTACAATTGTCTATTTTAAGGTAAAACAAAGTATATATGCTTAAAGATTATTATTCCAATCCAAGGACCACCAAATTCGTTTCTCAGTCAACTGGTTCATGTAGAAGAATTCAGATTATTTCATATCATTCACAGAAAGAACAGGCAACAGTCAATCTCACATTTCGATAGCACCTTATAGGATTATACAACTTAGGTTGGAAGAGCAATTTCAATTACTTGATAATGAGAAGAGCTATTAAATAACCATGATAGAAATCATGCTTGGATCAGGTAGGTAGCTCATATAAACTAAATCACACCTTTCTTTATTCCAGTGTACCAGCTTTCACTCTCTTCTAAGGGTTTTCTTTTTGTTTTCTTTCTGTAAAGTTTATAGCATTAGTACCAGTTATCCCCATCTTGTGTCACCCCTTGCCAAACACAGCCATGAGTTTCACATTTTTACAGATAGAAAAGGTGACCGAAGGGAAACTCTGAGAATTTTAGAGTAGGCATAGACAAACAGATTATCCATTCATGATGCCAAGTGATAAATTTGCTGTACACCTAACAGTCTATCTCACATTACATAGACTCTTCTTTGCTTTTGGGCCAAGTTTTAGATATCAAGTTTAAAACATAGACGCCCACAATACCCTCCAACAAGAAATTAATTCCAAACTTCCAACAATATTACTGTAGATATATAGAACAGAAAATGTCACAATCATCCAAATGAGAACTGAACTGATTCAAATCAGACTAATGCCATTTACCATGTATATGAATGGTTAATGACGATACTAAAAAAGCTAATGTAATGTTGGGAACATGATTTTGAAAATTTCTATTTGGATTTCATTTGCTAAATAAATCGTAAAAATGAAATGCATACATTATGAATAAATTAGTTGGGTTCAATCTAATATATATTCAGAAAATATAAAAGCATAAATATATTGAATTCCTAAATTCCTTAGGAAATTCGAATTCACTATTAAATGCACATCCAACAAATCCATGGATTTGAGAATCATGAATGCAACATTTCTATATGTTATCACTCAATTTACAGTATATTTGAAATACAAGTTCCAAAATGCTACCCAAAGAAAATTTTTAATACCTTAGACAAAAATGGTTCAAGAACAGTTATAACATTGACAAGTGAAGGGTCCAACCCAATCTCTTCTTTAGCCTCTCTAGTTGCTGTATCACCATCATCTTTGTCCCCCTCATCTGCTTTCCCACCAGGCAATGAAACTTCCCCTGCAGCAAACCACCGAAGACACTAAGGCTTAATTTGGATGGGCGGTGTGTTTACCTCCGGTGAAATTAAAAACAGCGGTGGCGGTGAGATTAGTTACTGTAGCGGTGAGATTGGACACTGTAGCAGTGAGATTAAAAACAGCGGTGGAGTATGTGTTTGGATTCCAACGCAGCTGTAGCGGTGAGGTGAGAATATAAAATGACTATTAAGGACATCAGATTAGAATTGATATATATCAAAAGTTTTTTAAATTATTTTATTTTTATAAAATTATTAAAATATGTGAATTTATAAATTTATTTAATAAAATATTAAAATATATTTTTTAATATTTTATTTATTATCCTATAAATAATTATATTTGTATTTGTTTAAATGATAATTATAACATTAAAATACAACAATTGTTATTCACTTATTATCCTATAAATAAAAAACCTAACAAATAAATGAATTTACATCAACACCCATAAAATCGAAAAAGAAAATGAAAGGACGTAACAAATAAATTAACCTAATCCTATAACCCATCTTTATTTCTTTAAAGAAAATGAAAGGACGTAACAAATAAATTTAATCCTATAACCCATCTTCTTTATTTCTTTCTTTTTATCGACTCTTTGACTCTTCTTCAACCCATCTTCTTTATTTCTTTCTTTTCATCAGACTCTTTTACTCTTCTTCCATTTTCGAAATTTCCTCTTTTACTTCAAAGGATGTTTCGGTTTCTTCTTCACTAGCATTTCAAACTGCTCCAGACTTTCTTCTTCCTTCTCAGTCTAAAAATCTCCTGCTTAACTGCTCCATCTGTCGCTGAATGGAATCTGCAATCTCTCCCTCCAGGTAAAACTCCTCTATTTTATAAAGCATTTTTCTTGCTATTAAATCGGCACAAGTATTTTCTTTCCTTAGATAAACCGAAATCTAATTTCTTGAGACATTAAAAGGGAAAAAAAAAAAAAAGGGCCATGGGTAAAATTAGAAAAAAAGGGTTGTGTTGAGTGCACTGAAGCAAAAACCATCAGTGAGCAACTGGAGGTGCAGCACGGTGGGAATCAGTCCATTGAGTAACTGGAGGTATTATCCAAACACCCCATCAGTGAGATTGAATTAAAAAAGTGGTTTAAACGCACTGAAATGGAGCTAACTGGTCATCCAAAGGAAGCTTAAGTCAAACAATTAAGTCTACATCTGGTAGCCACACGGGAAAAATAAGAAACCGAAACCACAATCTTATACATGTCAACTTTAAAGTGACTGTTAGACTTAACTGAACCTAAAGCAACTAATGCAAGTGAACTGAAACAACCACACTTTCTTAGGAAACCCAAAAATGATATTATCCGACATATATTCATTCCTC
This sequence comes from Gossypium rotundifolium, assembly GCA_025506655.1. NCBI lineage: Eukaryota > Viridiplantae > Streptophyta > Magnoliopsida > Malvales > Malvaceae > Gossypium > Gossypium rotundifolium. The sequence continues at coordinate 73,957,441 of CP106727.1, forward strand.
TTTCTAGTCTTCCCTAAAGCCATCGAATATAAATCAATCAAGGACACAACTTCATGATTTCATTAGTTGGTTGCTAACACTCAAAAGGAAAAGGAAAAGGTACTGCAATGAGCCTTCCATTCATAGAAGATAGAAAATTAAAACTCAAATGATAGAGGATGGGCATCTTTAAAAGGATACTTTCTGCTCTTTGGCTTGAATTTTCTTACTAACCAAACAAGGGGTATTTAAAAATCATCATTCCCTTCCCAAGAAAAAGTAAAATTCTCATGCCTCAAAATCTCCCATCAAATGATCAAAAGCTGATCCCAAAGCCTTTATCCCAGGTGAGTAGACAATTCAAGGAAACAAAAAACAAACATTTCACTTTTGTTAAGTATTTTGAGACCGTTAGTTTTATGTTCTCTGATATTGCTGCTGGATTGCCCTTGTATCGCATGATAATATATGACCAAAAAAAAAAGAAAGAAAAGAAAACATTTCATCTAACCATTAACTTTCCAAACATTAATCAAGCAAAAGAGAAGGAAACTGACCCGAATGAGTAGATAATCTGGAAGACCTTTTGGTCAAAATGACACGCAAATCCCCAGCATCCCCTTCAAAGAGACAGATCAAAACAGCAGCTCTTTTGGATCTAAACTTTTCTGGGTTTTGAGCCACTCGGGTAACGGATTCATGAAAACCTACTTGGGAAACAAATTTCCCGGCGGCTTCCTCGATGATTCGTTCCTCGTTGTCATCCCAGGAACAAGGTGGAGGCTTATAATGACGCAGCTGCTGGGCTAACACTAAGAATCTCTTTGATTGAACTCCACAGTAGAAAGATGATGAAGCCATTACGTTGACAAATGGTGGAGAAAATAAAGGTAATCTCTTTAGAATTGAGAAGCTCATGAATCCAGGTTTTGCATGGTACAACCAAATTCGTATAACGAGAAGAAAAGGAAATAATGATTCTCTGCTTTTTTTCTTTTTTCTTTTTTCTCTTCTGAGGAATAAGAGGTTAGGCAGAAATAAAATTGGGTGAATTAACAAAAAAATACTTATTTTTTAACCATCATTACCTGGTCGATTTTTGCTAAATTTATTTGATTAGGCCAATTTTTTTAAAATTGGCCTATTGATAGCATTTTAAGTGGATATTTTAGAAAAATAATTCTAACTAAAAGTGTTTTTAACTTTAGTTAAATAATTAAATATTAGTGTTTTTATTTTATGTATTAGATTCAATTATTTTTTACTCATGTAGCTTCAAGCTTTTTAAAATTTTAATTAATTTTTAACATATTAATTCTTTGATTAGATGATTAGATAATTGTAATTACATCATTGAGTTTTGAGTTTGATTATTCTACTATTTATATTTGTATTTTTATTTCATATTATTTCAAGCTTTTAAATTTTTAATTAATGTTTTTAATATATTAGTTCTTTTGTTATATAGTTGTAATTACATCTTTGAGTCTTGAGTTTAAAGCTGAATCTAGAGAAGCTGGCAGGGGCTAGATCTCTTAAAATGAAAAATTACTATTTAGACCCTTAATTTTTTAAAAATTTTAAATTAATAAATATAAAATTACACTTTGGCCCCCCTAAATTTATAAAAATTTGATTTAATCCTTTAAAAACTATAAAGATATAGACAATAAAAAATTAAAATTTCATTCGAGCCCCCTGAAAAATTGTCCTGGCTTCGCCCTTGCTTGAGTTTGATTCTTCTACTACTCACATTTGTATTTTTTTATTTCATATTGCTTCAAGATTTTTTTATTAATATTTTTAACATACTAGCTCATTTTGTTAGACGGTTAGATAATTGATATGACATTCTTGAGTTTGAGGTTCCATTATTTTTTATAAGTATATTAATGTATTTTTGTTTTCATATTATTTCAAGCTTTTTTATTTTTAATTAATGTTATGATGATATTTTTAATTATTTTTATTTTTAATTAATGTATTTTTTAATTATTTTTATAAGCATAAATTAAATAATTATTGTAAATATCATTAATTGAAAGAAAAATACTATTATGCTTATAAAAATAATTAAAATAAAAAAATTAATTAATTAAAATAAAAATAATTAAAAATACCATCAAAACATTAATTTAAAATAAAAAGCTTGAAACAATATAAAATAAAAATACATTAATATGCTTATAAAAATAATTGAACCTTAGACTCAATGATGTAATTGTAATTATCTAACCACAAAATGAGCTAATATGTTAAAAATATTGATTGAAAAAACCTACATGAAATAAAAAATACAAATGTGAATATACAAGAATCAAACTCGAGACTCAAAGATGTAATATGTTAAAAAACATTAATTAAAAATTTAAAAGCTTGAAGCAATGTGAAATAAAAAATACAAATATGAGTAAGAGATGAATTGAATTTGAGACTCAATGATATAATTTCAACTATCTAACCAAAGAACTTATATGTTGAAAAAATTATTTAAAAATTTTAAAAGCTTAAAGCAACATGAAATAAAAAAATACAAATGTAAGTAGGAGAGAAATCGAACTCATGACTCAAGGATAAACACACTAACATTTAACCATTTAGCCAAAGCTAAAAGCACATCCAATTAGAAGTGTTTTCCTACCATATCCACTAAAAACGCGTTCAGCTGGACGTATTTTCCTAAAATTGACCTAATCCGGTAATTATGGTTAAAAATCAACATTTTTGAGTAATTCACCATTAAAAGGGTTTTGAATACGCTAAGGTTTATTTAACATCCATTAATTTGTGGGTTAATTAGCCAAAAAAGTGATTTTAAAGGTTAATTATGGATGTAGGTCATTTTTTCTCAAATTTAGGAAATAGGTCAATTTTGAAGAGCTAAATAGAAAATGTCTCCTGCTGGACGCGTTTTCAGCTTCCTTGTTGCCAACTTAGTTAAAAATGAATTTTACTGAACACGTTTTTCAAACGGCTACTTTTTTTTTGTAACGGCTAGTTTATTTACTATATCAACCCAACTAATTTTCTTTCTTTTGCATTCAAGTCCTATTTAGTTCTCAATTTTTCATTGAATTTTTTTCAAGTTCTTGTTGTTTTAATTTTATATTTCTTAGTTTCTTTGATTTTGTTTTATTTTTATAATTTTAAAAATGTGAATATCGCTTATTCATTTGGATGACACACATTTTCGGTGTTCAATTGCAAATGGTAAGAAAATATTATTAATTTTCTTTTAATTTCAATTAATTTAATTATTAAGTTGTTAACATTTTTATAATTTTTTTATGTTTATATAATCAAACCAAAGATCAGATTATGGAGACATACATACACAATTTAAGTGCGAGGGTACTGCATGTTATTGAACACTACCTACAAGAGGCGGGATTCTTGCATGTGTCACGTATACTTGGGGGGACTAAATCGGATCTTGCACTTATCAGCACTTTATTGGAAAGATGGAGACCCGAAACACCCACATTCCATCTTTCTTGCGGTGAGTGTATAATTACACTTAAGGACGTTGTTTTACAACTCAAATTATCGGTGGATGGGGCATTCGTTACCAGGGTAGTGGCCATTGGTGGTTGGAGCGCAATTCACGAACAACTATTAGGCAAGGTGTCGGACACGTATAGTGATACTTAGGTAGAGATGAAATAGTTAGAAGACAAATTCAATTATATCGATAACTCCACGAGTGCCATTGAAAGAGATAAATATGCGCTAGCATTCATTTTGAGATTAATCGGGGGTCTTACAATGCCACATAAATCTCAAAATATAGTACATTTAATGTGGTTACTACAACTAGACGACTTGAAGGAAGCGGGGAGACCTAGTTTGTAACAGCCCGATTTTAGGTCTAGTTGGAATAGTGGTTTCGGGACCACAAATCCAACACAATAAAATTTTTTATTATATTTTTATGGTCTAAAATTTTATGGAATGGATTCTTGAAAATTTCGTTCGAAAATTTTGATGTTTGAGCACTCAATTTAGCAAAAAGGACTAAATTATAAAAAGTGCAAAAGTTGAGTTCTACATGCTAGAGGTGTCTAATTGCTATGAAATTTTTAAATTGAAGGTACTTAGATGATAATTAGACCATTTGTTAAGTTATTTGACAAAAATGGACATGGTGAGATAAAATTTCAAAGTTTTAAGTGAAGGGCATTTTGGTCAATTAGTAATTAAAAAATTAAAAACCAAATATCAAGCCAAAATTTAGTCCATCTTCTTCATCCTTGTGCTGAATATTAGAATAGAAGACATAGCTAGGGTTTGGCCACTTTCAAGCTTGATTGTAAGTCCGTTCTTGTCCCGTTTTTAATACTCTTTACATTTTTGAAGTCGTTATCACTCGATCTATCTATTTTTACCATTAATTTGAGAGATAATTGAGGTATAGGGTTTGAAACATGTTATACATGTGTGTATTTTGATGTTTAATGGTAGATTATGCAAGTTTAATGTTAGATAAACAACTTTTGCTAGGTAATTTTTGATAAAAATGTCAAAAGGACCTATTTGTAAAAAGATTTCAAAATGTGTGTAAAAGTGTGATTAAATGAAAAATGTGGGCTATTATAAGCATAAAAGAGGTTCGGCTAGGATTGGGTCTTGAAGAAATCGAATAGATTTCATTTTATGAGCCTAGGGGCCAAAATGTAAAAATGTTAAAGTTTAAGGGCAAAAATGTAATTTTACCATAATGTAATTTTGGACTGAATTGTGAAATATGGATAATAAATGAGTTAAAATTGTTATTATAGATCAAGAGAAACGAGGTTCAGACCTAGATCGGGGGAAAAATAAGGTGTTTGACGATTAGGTCCATTTTTACTATTTGTTTTACCGAGATAAGTTCGTATGTAAATAATGAATTTTTTATTTATGTTTTAAATGCTTTAATATTGTATGAATTATGATTGACTCCTTGGATGTAATCGATAAAGTTTGACAAGTGAAAAATCCAGGTTGAACCTTAGAAATAGGTAGGATACGAATGTCATGACATTAGGGTTATTTGAGATTACGTGTAAGACTGTATCTGGGATATGGCATCAATATGAGACTTCGTGTAAGACCATAGCTGGGCTATTGGTATAGATAAGAGATCCCATGTAAGACCATATCTGAGATATGCCATTGGTATGGTATTGTATGTGCGAAATTCCAAAGTATCCTTTAGTATTCTAAGTGGTTCAACGGGAAATTCACCCAATATGTCAAAGTTGTGTAAGGTACGTACGTAAAACTCATTTACTAATGAGCTCGATATGTGATGAATCCCTCGATAAGGTTATGAATGAGTAAGTTATTATTAGAAGATCTTGATACTATTTATGCCACGTTCATCATGTTTATTTGTGTGATACATGTGTGATTATAATGCTTATTATTTGCATGGGAACTTACTAAGCTATATAGCTTACTCTTCTTTTCTTTTCCCTTGTCTTATAGTGTCACCATGCCAACTCGAGGATTGAAAACTATTGGAGATCCATTCACACTATCAACTCAATATTTTGGGTACCATTGATTTTGATATTTTGAGTTATGGCATGTATATGAACTTGGTCATTTTTGTTATGTGTCATAATTGATTTAGCCAAATGTGTTGGCTTATGTTGGCTGATAATTCATTTTGTGAATGGCCATTGAAATTGGCTAATATTGGTTAATGTGTATATATATATATATGCAAATGATGATGCTTTTCATGGATGTGGGAAATCGCATGATTTGAATTGAGATATAGGTGATGTTTATGTATGATAAATGATAGCATGTGAATAAGGTGTTGATGCCTTAGTTGTGGCTAATTTGGTTGATGGTATATGCCTGGAATGGTTCTATGTTTGTTGTGTAGGTTTGTGCATGGAAGGGTGACAAAATGACTTTGTAAATAGCCTTATTTTTGTCCACACGGGTAGACATACACGGACGTGTGTCTAGGCTGTGTGAGACACATGGCTTGCCCCATGGGCGTGTGTTTCAGCCGTGCGTCCCCTGTACCTTAATTGTTGTAAAATAGAATGCTCAGTATCGAGCACACAGCAGAGACACGGGCGTGTGTCTTAGCCGTATGGATGGCACAGCCTCGAAGACGGGCGTGTGCCCTGGTCGTGTGAAGTTTGCACCTATTTTATGAAAAATTATGAAAAATTAAATCGACCACACGGCCTAGCACACGATCGTGTGGCACGACCGTGTGGCATAAGTCAGATAGCACCCTATTTTGAACACGGCCTGTAGCACTGGCATGTCTCTTGGACCACACGGGCGTGTGAGCCTGTAACATGAAAAATTTTCTAAGTGTTGTATGTTTTCCTAAAGTTCTCGGGTTAGTCTCGAACCACTTCCAAAGCATGTATTAAGCCTCGTAGGCTCATTTTAGGGATGATATGAATGTATGTGAAAAGTTTTAAACTTGGATGGAAATTATGTCTCGGTTTTGTATGTTTGCTTGTGTTTAAGTCTGGTAATGCCTCGTACCATGTTCTGACGTCGAATACGGGTAAGGGGTGTTACATTTAGTGGTATCAGAGCTACAGTTTAGTCAATTCTCGGACTAACGTAGCGTGTGTAAGAGTCTAGCTATACATGCTAGAAATGAACTGTGATAGTGTGATGACTCCTGAAAATTTTAAAATTGTGTTTTCATATAGTAAATGGATCCCAATCGAGCTGAGGCTGATGAAGTTGAAAGTAATGCACCGGCTCTCGCTCAATGGGCAGCGCCATCTGATAGTAGACCTCCTATGGTTAGTCAGGGAGAAAGGGGTAGGGAAACCTTTCTCCACATGATGAATGAATGGTATACGAAATTGGTTCGAACAAATCTGAATGCCCAACCTTCTCCACCCCCACCTATTCCTCGACCGGTTCCCGTAGCTCCACAAGGAATGGAATTTGTAAGAATGAACAAGCCCCCGATTGATAAGATCCAAAAGCACAGGGCTAAAGATTTTAGAGCTAATGTGGATGATGATCCCGAGAGAGTCGAGTTTTGGCTCGAAAACTCCATCAGGGTATTTGATGAGTTGTCCTGCACACTAGATGAGTGTTTAAAGTGTGCCATCTCACTTTTGAGAGATTCTGCATATCACTAGTGGAATACACTGGTATCGGTGGTACTAAGAGAGAGGGTTACATGGGAATTCTTTCAAGAGGAGTTTCAAAAGAAATATATTAGTCAACGGTTCATCAATCAGAAACGTAAGGAATTTCTTGAGCTAAAACAAGGTCATATGACAGTCACAGAGTATGAACGAGAATTTGTCAGACTTAGTAAATATGCTCGAGAGTGTGTTTCCACAGAGGCTATTATGTGCAAGATATTTGAGGGATCTTAGAGCTGAAAGAATTTTTGGTATTGGTTGAACAGGCTTGTAAAGCCGAAGAGTTGAATAAGAGAAGAGAGAAGCTGATCTTGAAGTTAGAGATTAGAGGAAAAGACCGATGAGTAAGTCATTTCCATCTCAGTCAAAGAAATTTAAAGAAATGTATTCCTGTTCGAATGTTTCAGCGGGGTATTCTCACAGAGATATTGGGAAGCAACATTCGAGTTTTAAATCTCAAGCTACTTCAATGGTAAGTGTGGGTAATGTAAAGTCTAATAGACTCGAATGTCAACATTGTGGAAGAAGACATCCCGGTGAGTGTAGAATGAATGACTAGGCTTGCTTTAAGTGTGGTTCTCAAGAGCATTTTATCCGAGATTGTCCTGAAATGGCTAAGAAAGAAAAATTTCAGAGTGCGAGGCCGAGTAATACTACTAATAGGGGTAGACCACCGAGAAATACCAAAAATGTAGCTAGTAGTAAAGGTTTGATGAAATATATAGCAGTGAGATCCGGAGCTCAAGCACTTGCTAGAGCCTATACCATCCGTGTTTGCGAAGAAGCGACATCTCCCGATGTTATCACTAGTACTTTTTCTCTCTCTAATATTAATGTAGTTGCATTGATTGATCCTGGATAGACTCATTCTTTTGTTTGTGTGAGATTAGTAACTAGTAAGAGCTTGCCAGTTGAGTTTACTGAGTTTGTGGTTTGAATGTCAAACCCCTTAGGCAAACATGTATTAGTTGATAGAGTTTGCAAGAATTGTCCCTTGGTGATTCGAGGTCACTATTTTTCGGCTGATTTAATGTTGTTTCCATTTGATGAATTCGATGTTATTTTGGGTATGGATTGGTTGACACTGCATGATGCCGTAATAAACTGTAAAAGAAAGATTATTGAACTAAAATGTGAAAATGGTGAAATTATTCGGATTGATTCATATGAGTCGGGTAAGTTACATGTTGTGATTTCTTACATGTTTTCCCACAGGTGTGTAAGGAAAGGTTGTGAAGTTTATCTTACTTACTTGTTGAATACAAAAGTGTCTGAGTTGAAAATTGAATCAGTATCGATAGTTTGTGAATATCCAGATGTGTTCCCAGAAGAGTTGCCAGGGGTGTCACTAGTCAGAGAAGTTGAGTTTCGTATTGACTTAGTACCAGGGACCTTGCCGATATCTATTGCTCCGTATAGAATGGCTCCAACTGAATTGAAAGAATTAAAAGCTCAGTTGCAAGAATTGACAGATAAAGGTTTTGCGAGACCGATTTTTTCTCTCTAGGGTGCTCCAGTGCTATTTGTAAAGAAGAAAGACGGATCTATGAGACTTTGTATTGATTTCCGACAGCTCAACAAGGTGACTATAAAGAACAAGTATCCTTTGCCAAGAATTGATGACTTGTTTGATCAGTTGAAAGGGGCAATAGTATTTTCGAAGATTGATTTGAGATCTGGCTACTATCAGTTGAGAGTTAAAGAGCCGGATGTGTTGAAAACTACTTTCAGAACAAGGTACGGGCATTATGAATTCCTTGTTATGCCTTTTGGATTAACAAATACCCCTGCTATTTTTATGGACTTGATGAATCAAATTTTCTGACTATACTTAGATAAGTTTGTGGTTGTGTTCATCGATGACATTTTGATTTATTCTCGGGATGAGTTTGAGCATGCCGAACATTTAAGAATTGTGTTGCAGATCTTGAGAGATAAGAAATTATTTGCTAAGTTCAGCAAAAGTGAGTTTTGGCTCTGAGAAGTCAGATTTTTGGGACATATTGTCTCTAGAGACGATATTCAGGTTGATCTGAGTAAGATATCGGCAATTGTTGATTGGAAACCGCCAAAGAATGTATCGGAGGTTCAAAGCTTTTTGGTCTTAGCCGATTATTACCGACGTTTTGTCAAAGGATTTTCGATGATTGCTACTTCTATGACTAAGCTGTTGCAAAAGGATGTTAAGTTCGAATGGTTTGAAAAATGTCAGCAAAGCTTTGAGAAGTTGAAAACATTATTAACTGAGGCACCAGTTTTAGTGCAACCTGAATCGGGAAAAGGGTTCGTAATTTATAGTGACGTGCCACTGAATAGATTAGGATATGTGTTGATGCAAGAGGGCAAAGTGATAGCTTATGCCTCGAGATAGTTGAAACCGTATGAGAAGAATTATCCTTCGCATGATTTGGAATTAGCTGACATTGTATTTGCTTTGAAAATTTGGAGACACCATTTATACAGTGAGAAGTTTCATGTCTTTTCTGATCATAAAAGTTTAAAATACTTGATGACTCAGAAAGATTTAAACTTGCGACAACAGAGATGGCTCGAGCTGTTGAAAGACTATGAGTTGGTAATTGATTATCATCCGGAAAAGCGAATGTAGTCGTAGATGTGTTGAGTAGAAAGACTTTGTTTGCTTTGAGAGCGATGAATACATGGTTGACTTTGTCTGATAATGGTTCGATCCTAGCCGAGTTGAGAGCTAGACCGTTATTCCTTTGACAAATTTGCGAAGCTTAGAAATGTGACAGTGATTTGCAAACCAAAAGAGTTCATTGTGAATCGAGTAGTGATTCAAATTTTCATATCGGATTCGATGATTGTTTTATGTTTCGAGGTAAAATTTGTGTACCAAAAAATGATGAACTTATTTAGAAAAATCTTCATGAGGCGCATAATGGTTGTTTATTAGTGCATCCGGGTTGTACAAAAATATATAATGACTTGAAGAAATTATATTGGTGGTCAGGTATGAAATGAGATATCTCTGAGTTTGTATCAAAATATTTGATTTGTCAGCAAGTGAAAGCCGAACACCAAGTACCTTCGGGTTTACTTCAGCCAGTGATGGTACCGAGTGGAAATGGGATAAAATTACGATGGACTTCGTGATGAGTTTACCTTTGACTCCAAGAAAGAAAGATGTCGTTTGGGTCATTGTTGATAGATTGACGAAATCGGCTCATTTTATTCCGGTACGTACCGGTTTCTCACTTGATAAGCTAGCTGAATTGTACATTGTTGAAATTATGAGATTGCACGGAGTGCCTATTTCCATTATCTTAGATAGAGATCCGAGGTTTATTTTGCATTTTTGGAAAATGTTGCAAGAATCTTTGGGTTCAAATTTGAACTTTAGTACCACATTTCATCTGCAAACTGACGGCCAATCAGAGAGAACGATTCAGGTTCTCGAAGATATGCTTCGTTGTTGTGTTTTAGCATTCGAAGGTAGTTGGGAAAAATATCTACCTTTAGTCAAATTTGCTTATAACAACAACTTCCAATTGAGTATAAAGATGGCACTGTATAAGGCATTGTATGGCCGCAAGTGTCGAACTCCTTTGTATTAGACAAAGCTTAGTGAGAAACAGATTCATGGGTCGACTTGGTTAGAGAAACTAAAGAAAAGGTACAGGTAATCCGCGATTGCTTGAAAGCAGCTTTAGATCGACAAAAGTCATATCAGATTTGAAAAGAAAATAGATCAAATTTTAGATTGGTGATAAAGTATTTCTGAAAGTATCTCCATGGAAGAAGATTCTGAGATTTGGCTGTAAAGGCCAATTAAGTCCACGTTTCATCGGGCCGTATGAAGTTATTGAATGAATAGGGCTAGTGGCATATCGATTAGCTTTACCGACAGAGTTGGAAAGAATTCATAATGTGTTTCATGTGTCGATATTGCGACGATATCGTTTCGATCCTTCACATGTGATTTCTCCATCAAAAGTTGAGATTCGACCCGATATGACTTAAGGTGAAGAACCGATCAAGAACTTAGCTCGAGAGATTAAACAGTTGAGAAATAAAAGTATTGCCCTAGTAAAAGTTTTATGGCAAAGACATGGTGTTGAAGAGGCTACGTGGGAACCTGAGGAAGCTATGCGAAAATAGTACCCAAACCTATTTTCTAGTAAGATTTTCGGGGATGAAAATCCCTAAGGGGGGAGAGTTGTAACAGCTCGATTTTGGGTTTCGGGACCAAAAATCCAACACAGTAAAATTTTTTTATTATATTTTTATGGCCTAAGGTTTTACGGAATAAATTCGTTAAAATTTCGCTAAAAATTTTTGACGTTTGAGCACTCAATTTAGTAAAAAGGACTAAATTGTAGAAAGTGAAAAACTTGAGTTCTACATGTTAGAGGTGTCTAATTGCTATGAAATTTTAAATTGAAGGTCCTTAGATGATAATTAGACCATTTGTTAAATTAGTGGACAAAAAATGGACATGTTGAGATAAAATTTCAAGGTTTTAAGTGAAGTGCATTTTGGTCATTTAGTAATTAAATGAATTAAAAACCAAAAATCAAGCCAAAATTTAGTCGATCTTCTTCATGCTTGTGCCGGAAGTTAGACGGGAAGCCATAGCAAAGGTTTGGCCACTTCCAAGCTCGATTGTAAGTCTGTTCTTGTCTCGTTTCTAATACTCTTTACATTTTTAAAGTCGTTATCACTCAATCTATCTATTTTTACCATTAATTTGTGAGACAATTGAGGTATAGGGTTTGACCCATGTTATACATGTGTGTATTTTGATGTTTAATGGTAGATTATGCAAGTTTAATGTTAGATAAACAACTTTTGCTAGGTGATTTTTGATGAAAATGTCAAAAGGACCTATTTGTAAAAAGATTTCAAAATGTGTGTAAAAGTGTGATTAAATGAAAAATGTGGGCTGTTATAAGCATGAAAGAGGTTCGGCTAAGCTTGGGTCTTGAAGAAATCAAATTGATTTCATTTTACGAGCCTAGAGACCAAAATGTAAAAATGTCAAAGTTTAGGGGCAAAAATGTAATTTTACTATTATGTGATTTTTGGACTGAATTGAGAAATGTGGATAATAAATGAGTTAAAATTACTATTATAGATCAAGAGAAACGATGTTCGGACCTATATCGGGGGAAAAATAAGGTGTTTGACGATTAGGTCCATTTCTATTATTTGTTTTACCGAGGTAAGTTAGTATGTAAATAATGCATTGTTTTATTTATGTTTTAAATGCTTTAATATTGTATGAATTAATACTGGCTCCTTGGATGTAATCGATAAGGTTTGACAAATGAGAAATCCCGGTTGAACCTTAGAAATAGGTAGGATACGAATGTCATGACATTAGGGTTATTTGAGATTACGTGTAAGACCATATCTGGGATATGACATCGATATGAGACTTCGTGTAAGACCATAGCTGGGCTATTGGTATCTGTAAGAGATCCCATGTAAGACCATATCCGGGATATGGCATTGGTATGGTATTGTATGTGAGAGATTCCCGAGTATCCTTTAGTATTCCATGTGGTTCAACGGGAAATTCACCCAGTATGTCAAAGTTGTGAAAGGTTATGATTATGTTGCTAGTTGGTATAGATACGTACGGATATGTGATGAATCCCTCGGTAAGGTTATGAATGAGTAAGTTATTATTAGAAGATCTTGATACTATTTATGCCAAGTTCGTCATGTTTATTTGTGTGATACATGTGTGATTATAATGCTTATTATTTTCATAGGAACTTACTAAGCTATATAGCTTACTCCCTTTTTCTTTTCCCTTGTCTTATAGTGTCACCAAGCTAGATAAAGGATCGAAAACTGTCGGAGATCCATTCACACTATGAACTCAATATTTTGGGTACCATTGATTTTGATATTTTGAGTTATGGCATGTATAAGGACTTGGTCATTTTTGTTATGTGTCATAATTGATTTAGCCAAATGTGTTGGCTTATGTTGGTTGATAATTCATTTTGTAAATGGCCATTGAAATTGGCTAATATTGGTTTAAGTATATATATATATATATATATATGCATATGATGATGCTTTTCATGGATGTGGTAAATGGCATGATTTGAGTTGAGATATAGGTGATGTTTGTGTATGATAAATGATGGCATGTGAATAGGGTGTTGATGCCTTAGTTGTGGCTGATTTGGTTAATGGTATATGCTTGGAATGGTTCTATGTTTGTTGCGTAGGTTTGTGCATGGAAGGGTGACAAAATGGCTTGGTAAATAGCGTTATTTTTGTCCACACGGGTAGACACACGAGCATGTGTCTAGGTCGTAAGACACACGGCTTGTCCCATGGGCATGTGTTCCACCATGTGTCCGCTATACCTTAATTATTACAAAATAGAATACTCGATGATCGAGCACACGGGTAGGGACATGGGATGTGTATCGGTAGTGTGGACGACACGGCTTCAAACACCAGCGTGTGTCCCGGTTGTGTGAAGTTTGCACCTATTTTATGAAAAATTAAATAGACCACCACTACCATGGTGGCGTGTAACATGGCCATGTGGCATAAGTCCAGAGCACCCTATTTTGAACAACATGTACGGATGTGTTATGGTCACACAGGAGTGTCCTTTGGACCACATGGGTGTGTGAGCCTTATAACATGAAAATTTTTTGTGAGCCTTGTAACATGAAAATTTTTCTAAATGTTGTATGTTTTCCTAAAGTTCTCGGTTTAGTCCCGAACCACTTCCAATAATGTATTGAGCCTCCGAGGCTTGTTTTAGGGACGATATGAATGCATGTGAAAAGTTTTAAATTTGGATGGAAATTATGTCTCGATTTTGTATGTTTGCTTGTGTTTAAATCAGTAATGCCTCGTAACCTGCTCCAAGCATCGATTACGAGTAAGGGTGTTATGCATGTTGGGTATAATTCAAGTGTTAGTAGGTTTTGGGAGTGCTTGGATGAGTTTTGGAGGTTCTAAGAATGTTTGGATGAAAGGAAGGCTTTGAAAAATTTTGGATTTTTAGTGTGGTAAGGAATCGGGCCAAGGTAGGCCTTAAGAATTATTTTGGTAATTTATGGCACAAGTAAGGCTTTGGCAAGGTGGTGGTGTCTTGCATGCCTTAAGGGGTGGAGGTAGTGCCTTTGAGGCTCTTAGGTTCGATCTAAGAAAGCAGATTGGGTTTTAATTTTTGGATTATGGCGCTACTGAGGATGAAAGCCTTAAAAGAGTCAATACAGATTGGGCACAAGAAGCACCTTGTCCAGTGGTTCTCGTCTGGCACATGAGGAGTTGGAGGAGCGAGGCTTGAGTTCGAGCGCTTGAGCAAGCAGATTTTAGGCGTGATTTTATTTTATGCGGTTATAAATTTGGGCTAGGAAGGGTTAAGATTAAATGATGGGGTTTTTGTCATAAAATCAAGGTGGCCGAAAGTGGCTCAAGGCGTTGGGGTAAGGCTTGCGGTTTGGTCCTGTGTTCGAACACGGAGAGTGGCGTTGAGTTTTATTTTTATTCTTTTGATTTTGCAAACAAATTGAAGGCGATTGGACGACATGTAGATTAAATTGGAAGATTAGGATGAGCTTTGTTTTTATTCTGGGATAATGGTTTGATTTTGTTTTTTATTAAAGGATAAAGGTGGGATATTGTTGTATTTTGAATTGATTTTAGTGGTTGGTCGGGAGTGAATTAGAGATTTGTTAATTCAAATTATTTTGAATTTAGTGGCGAGAGCTTTTGAGGTGGTGGCGAATGTTGGTAAGTTTTGGGAGTGGTGGTTTTGGTATTTGAGAAGGGAGGGTAGGCGAATTTCTTTTTGGCATTTTGTGTGAGTTTGACCACTCTTGTTTTTGGTGCCGAAAGCCAAATTTTTTTCCTTTGATGTTATCTTTGAAACCAGATTCCTAAAAGCATATACTTCTAGCCGATTTTGTGTTTTGTTCTTTTAATTCTTTTTGTTGTCAAACTAGCTACCTTTCCTTGTCATATTTCCATTTCTTCCTCTTAACCCATTTGTGCTTAATCTCTCATTTGTTTCTTAACCTAATTTGCTCTCCTTACTTCTAATATTTATCTCTTTATTTCTTGTGTACCAAAACCTTGCCTTCACTTCTCATCTTCTCGGTTCTTCCACTCAAACCGAACATAGGTATGTTAAGCATTTAAACCGATTCTCTTCCTGTGACTAAAATATTGGCCGAATCTCCCCTTTCCTTTTAGTTCTGCTCCTTGGCCAAATAGAAGGTGTGGTGTGGATCATTTTGGGGTTTTATTTCCAATCGTTGGAGAAGGTTTATTGGTAAGGCCGAATGCTTATGGTCTTCCTACATTCTCTGTCGTCATCTTCAAGGGGTAAGTGTTGGTTTTGGTGTTTGTTTGATGGCGTATTAATTTGGTTGGAATCGTTTTGTCATAGGACATCCGGATTCAAGCGATCAAGCGTAGCCTCGGTTCTTTGGTTGATCGTTGGGTAAGTGATGGTAAGGATTGCTTTATCGATTCTGTTCGTTTGGTATTGGTAAGTCGTAGGCTATTACTTTTGGTTGGTTGTTGATTGTAGGCAAGTGAAGCAAGAGCACTTGGTGGTGGGCTGTGCAAGAGCGTGTAGGAGCGAGGTTGTTAGATCGATTCTTTGGTTAGGCTTCTGTGTGTACACACACACTCTTCTAGTAATTTATGTGCTTATTAAATTGTGTGTATATTTACCCACTTATCGGTTATGGTATTTATATATATGATGTGTGGTTGGTTCCATGGAAAGGTGGATTGAATACCATTATGGTAAAGGGCACGGGTCGTAAGTCCTCGTTATGATGCTTTTGGTAAGCATAATGTATCTGTTATGTGTGCTATGATATTGGGTGGCTGATAAATAATATGTATGTTACTAATCAAGCATGTGGGTATAAGTCCGCTAAAATGCATATCATTATCTATGTGGGTTGTACGAGTGGAGGGGGCAGTGATGTTTTGTGCCGACGAGCACCGGTGTTTTGGTAACACACTGTGACTACGGTCACCGAGGTTTGGTACCTCCAGAGGTTTGGCACCTCATACGACTCATCCACGTGGTTAACACCACCGTGGGTTGGCCCCACTTTTGAGACACGGATCGCTCGCCGGTGATTTGGTATCACACGATGGGTTGGCCCCATCAATTGATTTGTGACTTCGGTCACCAGTGTTTTGGTAACACATTTCGTGTCTTCGGACACCGTAGGTTTGGCACCTCCAAAGGATTGGGCATCACATGCGTGACTATACGTCACTGATGGTTTGGCACCACCAGTGGTTTGGTACCACACGAGGGTAGAAAAGGTGTATGGACGGTTAGGATTGGGTGCATATGATTTGGATGCATGATGATCATGATTATGTTTGAATGTGATATTTTGCTAATCCGGAAAAAGGGTAGCACACTGAGTCTTGGTGACTCACCTTTTCCTTTAACATTTTCAGTAGTGCATAAAGTCGACCGGATCGGAGAGGACAAGGTGGCCCATGCCAAGATGAAGATTTGTTATATTATGCTTGTTTTTGATATAAGTATTTTATTTGAATTTGTTGGGTTGTAACAAAGGCCATTTTATGTTTTTGGTATTACTTTAACTATGGTTTATTTAAATTAAATTGCTATAGGAAAATGATTTATGGGTTGCAACCTATTTATTCAAGTTGGATATTTTAAACTAGAGTTTTAAAAATGAATGAGTTTTAAATAGCAAAGTTTATTCCAAAGATATGTTTTCCAAAATTCAGCAAACTACGATGTTTAATTTTAAATCAAGAAGAATTTCAACCGTCTTTCCGCAATAACATAACCAGATTCGGTCGTAGTGAATGGGCCGGGTTTGGGGATGTTACAGTTGCGTAGGTTTGTGCATGGAAGGGTGACAAAATGGCTTGGTAAATAGCCTTATTTTTGTCCACACGGGTATACACACGAGCATGTGTCTAGGCCGTGTAAGACACACGGCTTGCCCCATGGGCATGTGTTCCAGCCATGTGTCCGCTATACCTTAATTATTACAAAATAGAATACTCTGCATCAAGCACACGGGTCGGGACACGGGATGTGTATCAGCCGTGTGGACAACACAGCCTCGAAGACGGCGTGTGTCCTGGTTGTGTGAAGTTTGCACCTATTTTATGAAAAATTAAATAGACCACACGGTCTACCACAGGGGCGTGTAGCATGGCCATGTGGCATAAGTCCGAGAGCACCCTATTTTGAACAAGGCCTGTAGCACGGACGTGTCCCAGGGTCACACGGGAGTGTCCTTTGGACCACATGGGCTTGTGAGCCTTATAACATGAAAATTTTTCCACGGGCGTGTGAGCCTTGTAACATGAAAATTTTTCTAAATGTTGTATGTTTTCCTAAAGTTCTCGGTTTAGTCCCGAACCACTTCCAAATAATGTATTGAGCCTCGTAGGCTTGTTTTAGGGACGATATGAATGCATGTGAAAAGTTTTAAATTTGGATGGAAATTATGTCTCGATTTTGTATGTTTGCTTGTGTTTAAGTACTGTAATGCCTCGTACCCTATTCTGGCATCGATTACGAGTAAGGGGTGTTACATAGTTGGGGATCATCTATGTTGACGAAATTGTATCGAGAAATGTGTCGGGTGATAAAACCACAAAAAATTAAAATCGGTGGTTGTATACTCCTTCAGTCATGGACATGGTACTGGATACCATTTTTATGTCCCCAAGTAAACGCTATTTATGAATTCTCACTCGTAATAAGGTAAATTTTATTTGATAATATAGTTATCATAATATTTTTTCATTATTATATTTTTGAACTAACATGTCATTTGAATAGGTGGAATAATAACTCAAGTCATGTAGGTATACCAGATGAGCTCGAAGATATCCGATTATTGTTAGATCAATGATAGAAAGTCAATGTTAGTTTTTGAAATTTTAAATTATATACTATTTACGTAAGAATTTTAAATTTAATATTAGGTATTTAATAAAATTTATAATTTCGTACTATAGTTTAAATTGGTGTCATACTCTGATCCGGGAATTCCAGAATGCATCCTGGTCGAATTTTTGGCCAATTGTAATATCTAGCGCATCAAAGTGTTATTGATAGTTTTGCAAAGGTCGAGATGTGCGAATCCAATCGAATGATGCGCCAGATCAGGTTTAGGCAAAGTACTATGCCGTCATCCTAGGAGCTCGATGAACTGCACAAGATTGACTTGCGGGGGAGAACCAATGAAGATTGGCCAAAATTCCATGCCAAATATATCTACATTTGGGAGCTTAGGTATGATTTCATACCTATGTGTGAACCAATTCTTCCACTGGATTTGGCTACCTCTCTGGATTACATGACATGGTTTAGACTTCACGGTAAGCCATATCTACTGCCAAAGGAGGAAAGGAGTAGGCAATGCCATCATAGGAGGGCAAGACGACCATGCATGAATCCTAGGTCAGGAATACATGCCTTGAAGGAACCATCATCAGCTCCAACCTTACATGAGGCACTGATGGGTGCACAACCTCTCGGTCAGTATGGTTCATACTTTTTTGGTGATTTCACTAACACTATTTTTTTTACACAAGCACTACATTATGCATTATCATACCATGCATCTACACCTTCTTCAGGTATATTTTTAGTACCACCTACATCTCAGGGACCATATTACACACCAATGCTGACAACAACATTAATGTATCTGCCATCAACTACAATTCCAACATTCTATTTGCAATCGGGTTATTCGACACCATATACTTATTCACCTATAGTATCATAAACACACCTAACATCATTGTTTTACAATGGTGGGTCATCTTTGCAACCAGCTGTTAATACAACAGACAATATACAATGGGAACCTAGGACACAAATGCACTCTAGCAAGGAGGAACACGATGAAGATGAAAACCAACATGGAGGTTAAGGTGAAGATGAAGAATATGATAAGCCAGAACCCTAACTACGACAAAATCCTCTTCGTAACCGACACTCACCGGGTTGTGGCACACATTCAGCCTAACAATGTCTATGAATATTTTATTTTAAATTTTTGTCATTTAAATTACCATTTACTTTGTTAACTTTTAACTTGTATTATATTAAAATTTCTCATCCATAATGTACTTATTCAAGTTATATAAAAAAAAAAGTTGTTCTATTGTATTTTACATCAATAATATAATTATTTACAATCTAAGAAAAATTGTATTGTATTTCATATCAATAATATATATCTATTTACAATCTATGAACTAAATGACAAAATTGTTTATATTGTATTCTACTATATTTTACATCAATAATATATACTTATTTACAATCTACCAAAAGTGAGAAACAATGAAAAAAATGAATAAATAAACAATTTGTTTGTTTTTTTTTTTGTTTCTTTATATGCCCAAACATAACTGAATAAATTTTTTAATTAGGTCTTCTCCTTAATTTTACCCCCAAGGGTGGACATGTTAGCTTATTATGCCCTAGGTTCCTACAACAACTATATAACCTCAATTGGTCTATCCTCTCTTGAATATACATATTGTCGCATATCTAAGTAGAATTCAATCGACCTTTTGGCTTGCGACGCAACATAATATATGATACCAACTTGAATGGAGCGCTTGAGATAGGCGACCACATACTTTCATTTAGGACCGGTGGGAATTTAGATTTCTATACTTTATATATGCATTTTAGTTTGTAAACTTCATCAACTTAGCTTATGCAATCCAAACATGCTGAGGCATATGCAAAAATTACATGTGCGCATGGAAAATGAAATGCTTGAAATCTCTCACAATCACAGGTCCTTCGTCCAGGTATACACAGTACGATCCCGTAATAATACCTTCATCAGGTCAATGCAACTCTATAACCTAAAATATTTAATTTGAACGTGAGTGACACAACGCAAATATAGAGTTCAATCTTTTGGAATTTTCTCTAATATCTTTCATCACCTCCTCGCACCTAAAGTGACCACCTTTATATGTCCGACATATTTTTCCACTTGCTTTGTAAACAAGGCTGATAAGTAAAAATATGTTTTTACCATCAAGGTTATCAACAAATGACGTGTCCCTTTCAATATGGAATTTATACATTCTGCTAGGTTCGTTGTCATGTGCCTATATCATAAGCCTTTATCATATGATTGAGTCCACTACTCATTGGGTATCCCATCGAGGTATTTCGTACTATCTTTGTTTATAGCCCACAAGTTCTCCAACATTTCATGGAATCGATATTGGACAAGCTTGTACCTTGTCGAAGAAAATATAAAGTATATCCACGAATACAAACAATGTCTATGTTAAAAAATAATATAGAAAATAATGGCTAGTACATATCCATGTTAATAACATGTTGCCGCTCAGTATCCTTATGATATCGGCCAATGCAATTAGACCTTATTGACGTAGACAATACCTATGGTGTGCATGGTCCTAGAGGCTTCTACGCTGGTCAATTGCAACTTGTATTTCGGGTCCCCTGTCAGAAATGATGCATATATTGTGTTGTCGCATAACATGCCTTGTAAAGTTAGTCAAGAAGAAATCACAAGCATCATCATATTTTCCTTATGTTATTACAAAAGCTATTGGCAGGATTTCTCGATTACCATCCTATACAACAACGAACAAAAACTAATGCTCATATCTCCCGTAAATGAATTTATCGTCAATTTGGACTAATGGCTTATAGTATCATAATGTTGCAATGCATTGCTTGAATGTAAAAAAAAAAAAAAAGATGGAAAACTCTTTTCCCTTGGACTAATCGATTATCATTATACACAAGTTCCATTTGTAGATCGGTTACAGTACCTGAGACATACTGATTCATTACCTAACACCATTGCTACAAATCATTATATGATTTATCCCACCCGTTATGAATATTTTCCATAGCCTTTTTTTTGCAACTCATGCCTGTAGTACAACTAGTGTAATCATACTGACTACGAATATTGACAATCAAAATCTACATGAGAATCGTAGGACTTGTTTTCACCATAGGTAAGATAATGTGAAAGATCATGTCAGAATCCAATTAGGGATGATCCTTTGACATACTTGCAACAACACAAGTATGTGGAGCATTATATTTCTTAATTGTCCAAAACCCCATTTTCTTTCTCACAAATTCCATAAGTTTTCATGGAAATCTATTGTCACGCATTGCGCACTTGGCCTCATATTTTTTTGATCGGGATTTTGTAACATGGAAGTTGACCCCATGCTTTATGTTATACTGCTTCACTATAGCAACAAAAGCATCTTTCAAGGAAAAATCCATTCTAACTTATAAATCGTTGATATTTAATGAAAAACTTGCATGACCCAGTCTTATGTGAGGAAGTTTTGGAAATTCTAACCCACGTTTAATACGAAGGCCAAAATTAAGAATGTAGGGTAGAGGTGCATATTTTTTGAAATTTAGATAGGTTCATCCAACATTTTCTAGACCTTCATCGTCAAAACCACTCTCTTCTGGTTTAGTAGGAATGACCTCTGGTTTAAAAAATAATGCAATCTCTGAACATCTAATCTGGACTCCAGGATTTGATCATTATCAATTTTATGTCCCTCTTCATTCTCAGCTCGCTATTCATTATCAACCCTAATTGCATGTTCAAGGTTGAATGCCCTTTTACTGATGCAAGTTGTAGGGAGTACATCATTTGTTCTTATAAACCTTACATTATAACCAAAATCACTTGTGGATTGCCCTCCGGTGTAACCTTTTGGCATACTTATATAAGTATTTCTAGTATAGAACATCGACATTCAGAAGTTTAAAATCAAAAGCACTAATAGAATGTCATGTCGGGGTGTTGAAGTTTGGGTTACCAACTAACCTCGACTATTAGATAGACTGTGCACCAAAGTTAAAGTCGAGGGCTGAAATCGATGAATGCCTTCCCATTGATGATTCTGGCATTTCTTGATAGGAGCTTTGTAATAATACTGTAAACCCACCGCACAACTATGCGGTTGGACTTTCTGCTTCTTTTTCCTGATAGGCATTAACTGGAACTGTTGTCAAACTCGAAGCACCTTCATCGATGTCGAGAAAATGGCATATAACTCTTGTATAGTATTTCCACTAGAGCAATGCAAATTGAGCATCGCCTCGACCTTCATGTTGTTTGTGAGCTCTAATATATCATATCTAACGGGGTTTAATGACATTAGATATCTATGTTTCAAGTTCAAAATTCTTCTATGTCTTGAACTTGTCACTTTCCTCCTAAATTTTGACCAAAGCTCATGCAAATTTTTGCTCCAATTGAAAGCAAATTCTAAAGATTGTACTGATACAAAAATAACCCCAATTTTGGTTTCACAAATTTGACTGATGTAATAAATAACGGCTCTAGTTCATCTACTCATCTTTAACCAAATAATTTGTTTCACATGTTAAAAAACCAAAACATTATAGAGAAAAATGAGTACACATTATTCAAATTCAAGCAATGACACTTACTTAAACGAATTTACTTTGTTGGGTTGATTTTTTAAATTCAGAATTTTAACATAAACAATCTTCTCTTTATGCAAATCTCCTTATGAAAATAATTTGTTACAAAATTTAGTATAGAATCTCTACACATAATGTATTCATTTTATAGGAAATACTAGCTTATGATACAACTATCGCTTTATTCTTTTGATCCCTAAGAATTCAAATTCCAAGAATATAACTAGTTTCACCCAAGTTCTTCATGCTAAACTTTTGAGATAACCATAGTTTAATTGATGACAATTCTCCTACATCATTTTCGATAAGTAGAATATCATCGACATAAAAAATGAGGAAGACCACCTTTTTATCATTTATATGCTTATAAACAAAATGTTCATTAGCTTTTTTCTCAAACCCAAAAGTATTGATTGTTTGATCAAATATTTTTGTAATATCCTGATCTGGTGGGTCTGTGCATTTGGGTATGTTGTATGGCTAAGTTGGTAGGTGAAGGCTTTGAGGTGTGTATTGGGCTCAGGTTTGGGCTTAAACCTGGGTTAAATTGCTTATAAATAGTTTTAGTTCATAGTTAAAGTGGGTGTCTGTGATTTGTTAGCAAGGTTGGCTTGTGGCCCAAAGTTTGGAGGTGCTATAAGTGAGCATGGAGATGGCGTCACTTAGGAGGGAGATTGGGCCTAGTGTGGCCGCTTGAGGCCCAGTGTTTTGGGGAAAAAATTTGGCACTCCAAGGGGAGAGAGGGGACGGCACATGTGCTAGAATTTAGGAGTTTAATTCTTTTAATTTTTGTTAATTAAAAGCTGATAATAAGGAAGGGAGGAGTTGGTTTTAAGGTGGTCTCTTCTAAAGGGAGGATAATGATTGAGTTATCAGGCAGGATAAAGGCTATCAGGTGATAGCAGAGTTGGCCGAAAATCCAACTTTGAGAGGGGGGTTGAATTGCCAAATTTGGAAGCCAAGTGTTCATCTTCCTTTCATTTTTTTCTTTTCTTTCTCACCTATTCTCTGCTAGCTGAATTTGTCTTCTCTTGTGAGCCTCTTTTCTTTTCTTTGCCGCAACTTCCTAGCTCTCCTCTCCTCAATATTTTCTTTCTAAAAGTCAAATTCTTCTTGTTCATACCCTCTTCTCCCATAGCCGAATCTACAAGAGTGGTTTCTTTTTCCCGAAGGTTCACCTTAGCCGAATACTCCTTTCTAGCTTGGTAAGATTTTTGTTGTTCTTCGTCGGTATTATTTTTAGACCTTAAATCGAATCACTCCTCTAACATTCATTGATGATCACTCTTATTGCTCAGAAGCCGAATCTGTCTCACTATAGTCTCTTGTGCCGATTGGTGGAAAAGCCAAAGGTAGGTGGGTGGTAGGTTCGGCCGAATGGCCACACTCTTGTCAGTTATTCTTTTGCCGAATGTCATATGGTACTTGGTTGGTTACGATCAGCGATTTGGTCTAATATTTTGGTGATGGCCGAATGTAGGTAGGAATGTGACATTTTCTTAAGGACTTTCGGGATTCGACAGATTAGGTAAGGGTTCGTTTTAAGTGTTATAAGTATTTAATTAATTGGATCTCATCATTTACATTCTGTTTAGTGACCAAGGAGTTATTATGGACCCAATTAACAAGCAAGCAATAGGAAGGGTTGAATCTATAAACCCAGTACCTAAATATAAGAAGGGATCTATGTCAGGAGTACGCGATTGGCCATCCGGGTGTGGGCTGACATTGGAAGTAGATCGTAGGCTGATAGTGGTAGTCTCGAGTGACAGTAGCGTAGAAGCAGTGAGAGCATTAGTACGGGAACTAGGTATGTAACTCTTGCACACTTTCTTTACTTAATATGTCAAATGTTATGTGTTGATAAAAGCCGGAGTGACGACAATGGTTATTAAAATACCCTTATGGGTAAAGCGAGGATCTTAGGGTAAGTTTGTTATGGTTTCTAGCATTAAATGTGATCTATGAGTGCATGATGTTCTTTATACGTTATTATATATATAAAGCATGATCATATTGGTATTGATAACATAAACATGTGATATGGGTGTTGAGAGGAGGGGGAAGTATGATCTATCAGACTATCACCAGTGGTTAGGTACCACACAGTGGGTTGGACCCACATGTTAAAATATTGTGACTAAGTCTCAGTGGTTTGGGACCACCAGTGGTTTGGTACCACATATGCTTATTTTTGTAACTTCGGTTACTAGTGGTTAGGTACCACAAGTAGCTAGGTGCCACAAGGGGTAGATTTGGGAGACTCGGTTGGATACCTAGGTTGGAAGGCTTGCATGACTTGCATATTTGTATATGAATTTGTGTAAGAGTATAACTTCTTTTGGGATGGGGATTTACACACTGAGTCTAGGTGACTCACCCCTTCCGTTAAATTTTGCAGATAAACCATAGACCGTGGATATGGAGCCGGAATGGACTCGAGGTGGCCATGCTCAGCATTTGTTTTATTTCAATGTTTTCCATATGGACTTAGTTGTTTTCTTTAATTTGGGTTTTCAGTTCTGTAATAAGGCCGCTTAAGTATTATTGTGGGGCATTTTATTTGGTTGTTTCTTTAACTCTCGTGAAGCGTACTTGGTAATGATGAATTGGTTATTTTCAAACCCTAAATAAATACTTGTTTTTTAAAGTGTACACTGATTATGTACTAAATATGGAGTAACAATAAGGCAACCAAGTTTTCTAAATAAGTTTCAACATGTTTTAAACATCACAACGTTCAACGACGTTTTCTTTAAAATTTTACAATAGTTTTCTCTTTAAACAAGTCGACAAATCGGTTTTCAAAATGTTTCTTTCTCGTGGCACGCTAGATTCAGTTGTAGTGTTTTGACCGGGTTTGGGGTGTTACATTTTGGTATCAAAGCCCGGTTCAAAAGCTCAGTTGTGGGTTTAATGCCCAAAATATGGTTTAAGAGTCTGTGAAATGATTTTTAGGGTGATGAATATCTCGAAAAGCATGGCACCTGAGTCTCCAGGACCAATCCGCCCAGGTAAGTACCCTAACCTTTAATGTGATGTATGTATGTTGGGCTTCATGGGTTTTTAGACATAGCTGAGAATGATAGTACTAATGAACCATAGGGCTAGTTTACACAACTCCTTAATTGCATAAGACTTAAGTTTAATCAAACAAACCTGTGAGTAAGTCGCCGAGTTAGGGTGTGGCAACAACCATATGCATGTCTAGGATTGGATTCAGGGAGAGCTTGGTATTTAAGCAGTCCCAGTGACTCACCTCCTCTTCGCTTGAACCCTACCTGGTGCGTAGTGACTGTTCACTCTAACCATGAGGACTTGTTCACAGGCTAAACCTAATAGTTAAAACCCGAAGGGGATCAACCACCCTATTTTGTAAAAAAAAAAACCTAGTTGCAAAATTACCAAAATACCCTTACTTCACGAAATTACAAAAATACCCTTATTTTAAAAAATCACCCGAAACTTTATTTTGGAAAAATTACGAAAATACTCCCGAGTAGTGAAATGACGAAAATACCCCTACAAGCTGAATGTGGCTCATGGATGTTGTTTGTATGATGAATGTACTTAGAATTAGGAGATAAGCCTGAAACTGAAACTATATATAGGTTCAAATTCGAAAGAATCACTTTTAAAACTATCTTTCATAAAATTGTTCGTGGATAAATAGTGAACATAATTATTAATTCATAAAATTCTTAATCAGATAAGTGCGATCGAGAAGAATGAGTACAAGAGGTCGTGGACGTCCACCCCGTGGCTGTGGTAGGGGTAGGATAACCTTGTCAGAGCCAGTAGGGTCTGGCCATGGGTCAGGGAATGTGATGCCGGATCTGTCGGTAGGGGAAGTAGAGTTTTAGGACCAAACTGGTGGTAACGATGCGATATTTTAAGCGATCTTATGAGTTTTAGAGAGAGTTGGCGGGCAGCGGGTTCAAGAGCCGAAAATCCGTGGTGAGCAACTCAGGCTATGAGCGAAGTGTTTAGGGAGTTTCGTGTAGCTCCCAACACCGCCTTGAAATCTTGGTTAGAGGCGACAGAGCGTATAATGAATGATTTAGATTTCTTGGCTGAAGAGAAGTGGAAAGGGATAGTGTCTCTTCTTCGAGATGAGTTATATTAGTGGTGGCTCACGGTCAGGGATGGTGCAGTGGCCAGTGATATCACCTGGGATTACTTTAAGGCGGCCTACGGAGGAAGTATGTTGAAATTTGGTTATCTTGATGCATAACGTAGGCGTTCTTGAATTTGGTTCAGGGGAGTAAGTCGGTACTCGAGTACGAGGCAGAATTCTTGAGGTTAAGTAGATATGCTCAGGGTATGGTGGCTACGGAACATGAGCGATGTGTTAGGTTTGAGGATGGGCTAAGAGATGAGCTGCGGGTGTTTATTGCACCTAGCGGGAAAGGGAATTTACCATTCTCGTGGAAAGGGCCAGAATAGCTGAGGAGGTAAAGTGAACCGAGAAGCAGAACCGGGACAGAGGTATGGATAAAAGGAGTTTTGGGCCATCAGGGTCTACTAGAAGGGCTCAGAAGAGGGCTAGATTTGGTGGACCGGATCGAGCCGCAAAGCCTACTGCTGCTGCTCAGTGGCCATCTCAGTGTGCTCGATGTGGGAAGTCTCATTCGGAAGAGTGTTGGGCTTGTAATAGAGGGTGCTTTGAGTGTGGATCAATGGAGCACCGGATAAGGGATTGCCCGCGGAAATCAGCTAGGACATAGGCTAAGGTTCAAGGACGTGCTTAGTTCAAAGGAGATGGCTAGCAACCGCAGATGGGCCGAGGTGCGGTTAGGGGTGGTAATGGTAGCGGACGGGGCCGTGGAGCACCTAGTTGCCGAGGTGCTGGAAGTGCTAATGCCAGACAGCCTGGGTTGGTCTATGCAGCGAAGTGTCGAGAGGAGGGTGATGCACTGGACGTTATAACCGGTACGTTTTTAATTTCTGAGTTGCCTTATACTACTTTGATTGATGTTGGTTCGACGCACTCTTATGTTGCTAGTAGTATAGTGGGAACTTTAAATTTAGCTTATGAGGTTTCTGCTAGGAAGATGTCGATAATAAGCCCTTTAGGACACTCTATAGTAGTAGACAAACTATATAGGGATGTACCCTTAAAACTTCAAGGGTAGTGTTTCAAGCTGATTTGGTGGAACTACCCTTCGGGGAGTTCAATTTAATCTTAGAAATGGATTGGTTGGTTAAGCACCAGGTAGAACTGGACTGCACAACTAAGCACATGGTGCTAAAATCAGTCGAGGGTGAAGAGGTGGTGATGATAGGTGAGAGAAAGAATTACCTATCTAATATGGTGTCCACGCTGAAGGCGGAGAAGATGGTAAGCAAAGGATGTGAGACGTTTGTGGTCTATGTTTGTGCTTTGGAAGGTAAGGAATCGGCTATAGGAAGTGTCTGAACGATGAAGGAGTTTATCGATGTTTTTTCGGAAGAGCTTCCGGGTTTGCCTCTGGATCGCGAAGTGGAGTTTGGTATAGATCTTCTACCAGGAACAGCACCAGTATCTATTGGCCCGTATAGAATGACGCCAAAGGAGTTAGTGGAGTTGAAAGCGTAGATTCAGGAGTTATTGGATCAGGGTTTTATCCGGCCAAGTGTATCACTTTAGGGAGCACCTGTGCTCTTTGTTATGAAGGACGGGTCGATGCGAATATGCATAGACTACCGTCAGTTGAATAAATTGATGATTAAGAACAAGTATCCGTTGCCTAGGATAGACGACTTGTTTGACCAGCTTAAGGGGGTGTCAGTCTTCTTCAAGATAGATTTGAGGTTGGGGTATCACCAACTTAAGGTAAAGGAGGCGGATATCCATAAGACGGAGTTTCGTACTCGATACGGGCACTATGAATTTTTGGTAATACCGTTCGGGTTGACGAACGCACTAGCAGCGTTTATGGATATGATGAATCGGGTGTTTCAGCCGTATTTGGATCGGTTCATCGTAGTATTTATAGATGATATTCTGGTGTACTCGAGATCGAAGGAGGAGCACGACGTGCATTTATGAGTGGTGTTGCAAATTTTAAGAGAAAAGCATTTATATGCAAAGTTTAGTAAGTGTGAGTTCTGGTTGAAGGAAGTTACCTTCTTGGGTCATGTGGTGTCAGCTGAGGGGATTAGAGTGGACCCTCGGAAGATTGAAGTCAGATTGATGGAAGCCACCAAGTCGTGGCGAGATTGAGTTTTCTAGGTTTAGCAGGATATTACCGAAGGTTTGTGGAAGGATTTTCTTTAATTGCAGCGCCATTAACTAAGTTGCTAAGGAAAGGGGTTCCGTTTGTATGGTCAGACAAGCAACAAGAGAGTTTTGAGAGGTTAAAGAGGATTTTGACGGAAGCTCCGGTGTTAAATCAACCTGAAGCAAGGAAAGAGTTTGCAGTTTATGTGATGCATCGCATACGGGATTAGGATGTGTGCTGATACAAGAAGGAAAAGTAATAGCGTATGCTTCTCGACAGTTGAGACCTCACGAGGTGAACTACCTGACGTATGATCTGGAATTGGCTGCAGTGGTTTTTGCCCTAAAAATTTGGAGACATTATTTGTATGGAGAGAAGTCTGTATTGTACACGGATCAAAAGAGTTTGAAGTACCTCTTACACAAAAAGAGTTAAATTTAATTGAGAGGAGGTGGCTCGAGTTGTTGAAGGGCTATGACTGCTCGATTGAGTACCACCCGAGAAAGGCTAATGTGGTAGCAGACGCCTTGAGCCGTAAGGTGGTGGCAGATTTAAGAGCCATGTTTACCCACCTTTAGTCTGTATGATGGCGGAAACCTGTTAGCGAAACTGCATGTAAAGCCATCATGGGTAGATCAGGTTATGGAGAAACAACTGGTAGATGAAGATTTGAGTGCACGATGTTTGCAAGTGCAGAATGGTGGATTGGAGGGGTATAGTCTGAGTAGCGATGGGGTGTTATGTTTTCAGGGGAAGGTATGCATGCCTAAAGATGTGGAGTTAAGGCAGAAGATTTTACAAGAGGCACATAGCAGTTTATATGCTATGCATTCGGGAGGTAGTAAGATGTACCGGGATTTACGGGAGTAGTTTTGGTGGCTGGGCCTTAAGCGTGAGGTAACAGAACTTGTGGGTAAGTGTTTGACATGTCAGCAAGTCAAGGCTAAACATCAGCTACCGCCGGGTTTGTTACAACCGATAAAGATTCCACAGTGGAAGTGGGAAAGGATCACAATGGATTTTGTTAGTGGGCTACCCCTCACATCCACTAAAAAGGATTCAGTTTGGGTAATTGTGGACCGTCTGACAAAGTCTGCTCATTTCATACCTGTACGTATGGATTATTCTCTTCGGAAGTTAGTGAGACTATACATAGCAGAGATTGTGAGGTTGCATGGGGTGCCAGTGTCGATTATTTTGGACAGAGACCCTAGATTTACGTCAAGGTTCTGGAAGGCTTTGCACTAGGCATTAGGTACAAGGTTGGATTTTAGTACAGCATTCCATCCCCAGTCAGATGGACAATCGGAGAGGGTGATTCAAGTTTTGGAAGACATGCTAAGGGGTTGTGTCTTGGATTTCAAAGGCAGTTGAGAAGAATTTTTACCATTGGCAGAATTCACGTACAAAAATAGTTATCAGGCAAGTATTCGAATGGCACCATACGAAGCATTCTATGGTCGAAAGTGTCGTACCCCTACGTGTTGGACAGAGTTGGGAGAGCGGCAGTTGTTGGGGCCGGAGTTGGTTGCTAAAACAGAAGATAAGGTGAAGGTGATTCAAGCTCATTTGAAAGAAGCTTCGGATAGGTAGAAGTCTTATGCTGATCTTAAACGGAAGGATATAGAGTTTGCAAAAGGTGACAAGGTTTTCTTGAAGGTGTCACCGTGGAAGAAGGTTCTGAGGTTTGGTAGGAAAGGCAAGTTAAGCCCTAGATTTATCGGGGCTTATCGGGTGTTAAAGTGAGTGGGACCAGTAGCTTACTAGCTTGAGTTGCCACCGGAGTTGAGTCAAATCCATGGTGTGTTTCATGTTTCCATGCTTAGACGCTATCGCTCAGATCCATCTCATGTTGTGCTGATAGAGGAAATTGAGGTGAGCCCAGACTTGTCTTTTGAGGAGGAGCCAGTGCATATCCTAGATCGGGATGTTAAGGTTTTTCGTAGGAAATCAGTCCCTTTGGTGAAGGTATTATGGTGGAATGATGGATCAAAAGAAGTGACATGGGAATCGGAGGATATCATGCGACAGCAATACCCTCAACTCTTTTGATTAGGTAAATTTCAAGGCCGAAATTTATTTTAAGGGGGGTAGAACTGTAATATCCTGATCTGGTGGGTCTGTGCATTTGGGTATGTTGTATGGCTAAGTTGGTAGGTGGAGGCTTTGAGATGTGTATTGGGCTCAGGTTTGGGCTTAAACTTGGGTTAAATTGCTTATAAATAGTGGTAGTTCATAGTTAAAGTAGGTGCCTGTGATTAGTTAGCAAGTTGGGCTTGTGGCCCAAAGTTTGGGGGTGCTATAAGTGAGCATGGAGATGGCGTCACTTAGGGGGGAGATTGGGCCTAGTGTGGCAGCTTGAGGTCCAAGTGTTTTGGGGCAAAAATTCGGCACTCCAAGGGGAAAGAGGGGACGGCACATGTGCTAGAATTTAAGAGTTTAATTTGTTTAATTTTTGTTAATTAAAAGCTAATAATAAAGAATGGAGGAGTTGGTTTTAAGGTGGTCTCTTCTAAAGGGAGGATAATGATTGAGTTATTAGGCAGGATAAAGGTTACCAGGTGATAGCAAAGTTGGCTGAAAATCCAACTCTGAGAAGGGGGTTGAATTGCCGAATTTGGAAGCCAAGTGTTCATCTTCCTTTCATTTTTTTTTCTTTCTTTCTCACCTATTCTCTGCTAGCCGAATTTGTCTTCTATTGTGACCCTCTTTTCTTTTCTTTTCCGCAACTTCCTAGCTTTCCTCTCCTCAATATTTTCTTTCTAAAAGTCAAATTCTTCATGTTCATACCCTCTTCTCCTATAACCGAATCTACAAGAGTGGTTTCTTTTTCCCGAAGGTGCACCATAGCTGAATACTCCTTTCTAGTTTGGTAAGATTTTTATTGTTCTTCTTCGGTATTATTTTTAGACCTTAAACCGAATCACTCCTCTAACATTCATTGATGATCACTCTTATTGCTCAGAAGTCGAATCTGTCTCACTATAGTCTCTTGTGCCGATTAGTGGAAAAGCCAAAGGTAGGTGGGTGGTAGGTTCGGCCGAATGGCCACACTCTTGTCTCTTATTCTTTTGTCGAATGTCATATGGCACTCGGTTGGTTGCGATCAGTGGTTTGGTCTAATATTTTGGTGATGGCTGAATGTAGGTAGGAAGGTGACGTTTTCTTAAGGACTTTCAGGATTCGACAGATTAGGTAAGGGTTCATTTTAAGTGTTATAAGTATTTAATTAATTGGATCTCATCATTTACATTCGATTTAGTGGCCAATGAGTTATTATGGACCCAATTAACAGTCAAGCAATAGGAAGGGTTGAATCTGTAAACCCAGTACCTAAATACAAGAAGCAATCTGTGTCAGGAGTACGCGATTGGCCATCCTGGTGTGGGCTGACATCAGAAGTAGATCGTAGGCCGATAGTGGTAGTCTCGAGTGACAGTAGCGTAGAAGCAATGAGAGCATTAGTATGGGAACCAGGTGTGTAACTCTTACACACTTTCTTTACTTAATATGTTAAATGTTATGTGTTGATAAAAGCCGGAGTGACGACAATGGTTATTAAAATACCCTTGTTGGTAAACGCGAGGATGCTGGGTAGGTTTGTTATGGTTGCTAGCGTTAAATGTGATCTATGAGTGCATGATGTTCTTTATACGCTATTATATATATAAAGCATGATCATATTGGTATTGATAACATAAACATGTGATATGGGTGTTGAAAGGAGGGGGAAATATGATCTATCAGACTGTCACCAGTGGTTAGGTACCATACAGTGGGTTGGACCCACATATTATAATATTGTGACTAAGTCTCAGTGGTTTGGGACCACCGGTGGTTTGGTACCACATATGCTTATTTTTGTAACTTCAGTTACTAGTGGTTAGGTACTACAAGTGGCTAGGTGCCACAAGGGGTAGATTTGGGAGACTCAGATGGATACCTAGGTTGGAAGGGTTGCATGACTTGTATATTTGTATATGAATTTGTGTAAGAGTACAACTTCTTTTGGGATGGGGATTTACACACTGAGTCTAGGTGACTCACCCCTTCTGTTATATTTTACAGATAAACCATAGATCGTGGATATGGAGCCAGAATGGACTCGAGGTGGCCATGCTCAACATTTGTTTTATTTCAATGTTTTCCATATGGACTTAGTTGTTTTCTTTAATTTTTTTTTCAGTTCTGTAATAAGGCTGCTTAAGTATTATTGTGGGGCGTTTTATTTGGTTGTTTCTTTAACTCTCGTTAAGCGTACTTGGTAATTATGAATTGGTTGTTTTTAAACCCTAAATAAATACTTGTTTTTTAAAGTGTACACTGATTAAGTACTAAATACGGAGTAACAATAAGGCAACCAAGTTTTCTAAACAAGTTTCAACATGTTTTAAACATCACAAGATTCAACGACGTTTTCTTTAAATTTTTACAATAGTTTTCTCTTTAAACAAGTCGACAAATCGATTTTTAAAATGTTTTCTTTCCTGTGGCACGCCAGATTCGGTTGTAGTGTTTTGACCGGGTTTGGGGTGTTACAATTTTATTCCATGAGTGGGATGCTTGCTTAAGTCTATAGATGGATCTTAGTAGTTTCAAATTTCCTGCTCCTTTCCTTTGACAACATATCTAGTAAGTTGAGCCATGTAAATGGTCTTATGAAGATAGTCATTTAAAAATGATGTTTTGACATCTATTTTCCAGATCTTGTAATTGAGAGCAGCGACAATGGATAAGAGTATGCAGATAGACTTGAGCATGGCTACCAGAGAGAAGGTCTCATCGTAATTGATGTCTTCTTTTTGTGTATAACATTCCCTTATAAGTCTAGATTTATGTGTTTCTGCTTTCTCTTCTGCATTTTTCTTCTTCTTGTAGATCCACTTATACCCTATGGGTTTAATCCCAATCAGTAAGTCTACAAGTTCCCTCACCATATTAGACTTCATCGAATCCATCTCAGTATCCATAGCCTATTCCAATAGCTTGGAAACAAAGTTTTGCATAGTCTCCTCGTTAGTGAGTGGATCATCATCCTCATGATTGGTTTTTGTATTATAAATATTACCATTATAGATGAAGATGCCCGATTTCTTAGAAACACACACTCTATAATAAATTCCCCTATCTTGTTGATTGTTTGTAGAACTTTCTACAACTTTCTTGAAAATTGAACTTGGTGATTATTCTACAACTCTTGAAAGTTCCTTGAGTATCGCTTTACTATGAGGCTTAAAGTTATCCATGTAGCTTTCCTCAAGTAAATTAGCATGAGTAGTAACTTTAATCGTATTATCTTTCGGGTTATAGAATAATCCACCCTTTGTTCCTTTCAGTTATCTTACAAACATGCACAATTTTGTTCGTGCATCCAACTTTTTTTCATCCTTATCCAGAATGTGTACTGGATAACCCCATATTCCAAAGTGATTTAGAGCGGGTTTCTTTCCATGCCACAGTTCATAAGATGTCTACAAGCATACTTGGTTGGCACATCATTCGGAATGTAACAAGTCATTTGTATCGCATATCCCCAGAAGGAAGTAGGGAGTTGTGAATAGCTTAACATTGAATGAATCATGTCAAGCAAGGTTCTAATCCTTCTTTTTGCTATACCATTCTACTATGGAGTGCTCGGCATAGTCAACTAGGATAAAATCTCATTCTCTATGAGGTATCCTAAGAACTCGTCAGACAAGTATTTCCCACCTTGATCAGACCAAAGATTTTTTATGGATAAACCTAATTTTTTCCACTTTCGCATGAAACTCTCAAAATTTATCAAAGGTTTCAATTTTATGGTGCGTTAGATACACATATCCATATCTAGAATAGTCGTTGATGAAAGTCACGTAATAATTGTAACCTCCTCGAGCACTCTGCTCATGGGACCACATACATCAGTGTGCACTAAATCTAAAAGTTGGTTGACCCTTGTACCATTTGCATTAAAATACCTCTTAGTCATTTTACCTTCTGAGAAAGATTCACATTGTGGAAGATACTTCCTTAAGCATACTTAAGGGACCATCTTTCATGAGTCTAGTGATTCTTTCTTGGTTAAAATGACCAAGTCTTAAGTACCATAGGTATCCCTCATTAGAGTTAGAAGTTTTAAGCTTCTTATTTACCATTTCAATTTCAAGCATCGAACAGTTATTTGGTTGATAGAAAATAGATTGTTTTTCATCCATCCATTACAAATCAATGAACGACTTCTGTGAATAGCAATCCCTTTATTGAATGTCACAGAACTATTCATAGAATAATCATCATTAAATAAAAATGCTACAAAAATTAAGTTCCTCTTAAAATAAGGTATATAAAACACGCCCTTTAAAACAATCTTCCTAAAATTATCAAAATTTAAAATAAATTCTCCCATTACTTTGACTGAAACATATCTCCCATCTCTGGTTCGCAACGTGAGGCTCTTGTCACGCAGACTTCTTATTTCACTGAACTCCTATAAAGAAACACACACATGGTTAATGGCTCCAGAATCAATAACCCAGTTTTCAAATGATTTTTCCACTAAGCAAGCTTCAACCACAAAGAGTTCCATACTTTTACCCTTTTCGGATAGGTAATCCAAATACTCATTGCAGTTTGATCTAAAGTGCCCTTTCCTACTGCAGAAAAAATGTTTGATCGTTTTTGGATCTTTTTACTTCTTAGCCTTCTTCCTATCCACACGGGGCGAAACCAAAGACTTAGTTGGTTTCTTATTTCCCTTAGTTTTCTGCTTGTTTTTAGAGGACGAGGGGCCCACAACTAAGTTTGCCTCAAGTTTCTCCTGAACCAGCTTACCACCATTCAACATCAACTTATAAGGTTGTAACTCCTTCATGAGCTGAGTCAAAGTAAGTGTCTTGTTCCCTAAATTGTAAATGGCCCTAAAGCCAGAGAACTCTTTGGTCAAGGGTTTGAACACTAATTCAATTTGAGTGTTCACGTCTAGTTCAGCTCTATTGTCCTCTGCTTCCGTAAAGAATCTCATAAGCTTAAGCATATGTTCTTTGATCGGACTATAGAGTTTCTACTTGGATTTCATCAAATTTGTAATAGAGGATTGTCGAGCCAATGCGACTTGGTTTTCGAGAAAATTTTCCAAATTTGCCATGATTTCTTTAATAGTACAAAAAATTCTCGTGTTGCTTTTGTAGCACACTACTCATGCTCGCTAACATATAACATCGAGCAATTGAGCAAGAATCTCTCTAGCAATATCTCACTTTGGGCTGAGCTTTAGTTAGGCAAGGTTCGTTAAGGACGAATTTGTGTTTCTCATATCTGACAACTATCAGCAAGTTTTGTTTTCATTCTTGAAAGTTATCCCCATTCAATTTATTCTCAATAAGAATGCTAATAAGAGGAGTAGGAGACATATTTGAACTAGAAAGCAATAAATATTCACTAATTACTATCTTTGCATTAAGCAAATAGTTTCATTTTAGCAACATCTCAAGAATGTAGTATGATGCATGCGTCTTCTATTAAAACCATGAAAAACATTTTTTGTTGCTACAATCATTCTCACACCTATCAATCATTTTGCCTTGGGGTCCCATGATTAACTAGCAAGAATATAGATTACATCCAATCAATTCATGAATCTTAATTCTCAAGACTCCACATGGACCAATGATCATTTAACATTTGACCATCATCTCTAGCTTAAATATCATTTCTTAGGAAACTATTTAATAAAAGACGATCTTGAGTGTGTAACCATTGACTTAACATCCATCATGAACATGCTTTAATTTGTGAGTCATCTTAGGACAATCTCATTGAAAGCCATACATGATTAGTTGTCCTTAAAAGGAAATCTCATCCAATGAACCCACATGATAAAGTTTCCCTTGGGCTATGGCTAGGGTAGGAATCGACTCAAAACTTTATCGTGTTATCACTTAGGTACCATCAATGAAGGTCGTAGGTCTTGTTGAAGGACCTTATCCCACTCAATATTTAAAAAAAACATGCAAGGTTTTGATCCCAGATTTCAAGAATGATCATACAATGGTCCTAGTGGCATTCTTATGATCCCAGATTTCAAGAATGATCATACAATAGTCCTAGTGGCATTCTTACCTAATCTATATGACATGCTTCCAATATATGCATGACATGTTATAGCAATTTTATAATATTCACATTCATTTATTCACAAGAATCAAATAATCATAAAACAAATAATTTTGGTTCTCCACAATTTTTCTTTTAAGGGAAAAATCGAAGAAATGAATGTGAACCGTGCACAAGTAGGGTCCCAAGAAAGAGAGGTGACTCATCTTTGACCAATTAAAAACCAAATCTTTTCTTGCTAGAGTAAATCCTAGACATGCACCTTTTCATTACCACACTTCTCACAACAGTCAAATAACCTAAAGAAGTGAATGGAACAATACAACATATGTATTTTCTCATTACCACACTTATTATTTTTTAATCGATCAATTGTGGATCCTCTCATATATATATATATATATATCAAAATTATAATATAACATAAAAAAATATTATAAATAATTATAAAATAGATATATAATAAGATGGGTAATTAAAATATAGTTTTCAGCCAAGGTTTCCATGGTTCTATATCTAGAAAATAAATGAAAAATAAAAAATTACATAATTTTTCACCATAAGACATTCATTGGGTCTTTAATCGCCATCACTCCATCTTCTCCTCATCACGGACTCCTTTTGGAAAAATTACATTTAAATCCTATGTCCGTTTTCGATTCACAAGAATTCTATAAATTAAACAAAACAATCATACATAGAGATGATAGTCTACGGTTCCTAAGAACCACAACCTTGGCAAAAAGTAATAATTATATAACAAATATATAATATCACATCCATTTTCATATATAACTCAAAACATGTATAAGATCTAAAAATGTCACATTCTATGTAATCGAATCATTCAAGAAGAAGAGAAATCATTTTTGATTATCTATTTATATTTATGGCTCTGATACCAATGGGTTTGATAAATGCAATGAAAAATAAGTTTAAAGGAAAAACCATAGTTTTATTTTTTTTCCAAAAAAAAAGAACTTGGTTGTGATATCTAAAGTAATAAACACTTCATCAAAATTTTACTGTAACATCCTAGATTAGGGGTTATACGTTTGTGCATAATTCATGAGTAGTAGGTTTTGGCAGAGTTTGGAAGTGAATTAAGGGTTTTTAAAATCCTAGGATGGAAGAGAAAGCTTTGGACAATTATTAGTTTTAAGTTAAAAACAAGAAGTGATGTGGAAAAGTGGCAAGGGCGCCACCTAAGGTGCAAGGGTTATGGCATCAAGTGAAGTACTTTGAGGGAAGAGGTTTGAATCCCATCGTGTGCATTTTTGCTTAATTTTATGAAATAGCATGTTTATTGTGATATGTGGTGTGCATTTTAGAACCTTGGAAATGCTTTAGAAAATATTAAGTCTTAAGAGGAAATATAAGGAAATGTAAGGAAATGAAAGGAAATGAAAGGAAGTGTAAGGAAATGAAAGGAAATGTAAGGAAATGTAAGGAAATATAAGGAAATGTAAGGAAATGAAAGGAAATGAAAGGAAATGTAAGGAAATGAAAGGAAATGTAAGGAAATGTAAGGAAATGTAAGGAAATGTAAGGAAATGTAAGGAAATGTAAGGAAACTTGGAAATGATTTAGAAATGTTAAGTTTCAAAAAGAGGAAAGTTAACATTTTGGAAACCTAAGTAAAATAGGAAAGTGAACATTTTGGAAACCTAAGTTAAAAGAGAAAAGTGAACATTTTGGAAACCTAGGAAATGTCAAATTTAAAGAGCCAAACGAAAATTTTTGGAAACTTATAAATGACTTAGAAATGTCGAGTTTTAAAGTTTAAAAGAGGAAATTAAGGCAAGGTGGCCTTAAGAGAAAAAGTATGTGAAATTTGACACATAATTGGGCTTGGAAAAGTGGCTTGGAGATGCCAAGGCCTCTGGAAATGGCGCCACATGCAAGTGTATTTGGGCCAGGGATCGAGTCACTTAGGAAGCAAATAAAAAAAGTTTTATTTTGCTACAAAGAGCAGAGAGGTGGAAGGCATGAGGGCTCCTAAAAGAGGAGTTTTATTTCCTTTAGAATTTTGGCTAAATAGGAGATAAATAATAGATTTAATTATCATTATTTTTAGGAGATAATTGTTGGATTAATTCTTTTAATAAAGTGATAATTCAAAGGATAAAGTTATCAAAATAGAAGAGTGGTGGCCAAGTAATGGATTCTGAGTAGTAAATTCGGCTATAAAAGGAAAAGAGAGGCCATTCAACATTATTTTCTCTTCCTTGATAACCACTGCCAAATTCTCTTAAGAAACTATTCTTTTCTTCTTCATTCTTCTCCTCTCAATATTCCAAAAGCTGAAACTTGTGTGACTACTCTCTAGGTCTTAAGCGAATCTTTGAGGACTCAAGAAAAGGGTCATCGATTACAAAGATTAAGGGTAAGGTCGGTGAGTTATCGATTTCCATTCTTTTTCTTCTAAGATTAAAGTCGAAACTAGGAAATCTAACCCCATTATTGTGTTAGTCGAAACTTGGAAAGAAGGCTCATCGGGATTTACTAAGTGTCGACTACAAGGAAGGAGAAGTTCTTTTCCCGAAGGTACACCATAGGCCATGTGTTCCCTAGTTATTCGGTGAATTTCGGGATTTAAAATCCACAAGGTAAGACATACGAATATTCAGCCAATGCCTATTTTTGGTGTTTTACATCTAGTTCATATTTATTCAAAAGCCGAAACTAATTTGTTAAAGTGATTTAAAGCATTGCCGAATACAAGAAAGAGTATAGTGAAGATTTGGATTTGGCACCAAGGTAAGTTTTAGTGTACTAATCCTACTAGGATTTGGTTTTATGGTAGAAACAGGACCTTTGCTAAATATTACCATGTTGGCGAATGTAGGCATTAAAATCTAAGGTAGTAGATCAATTTCTGGATTTTAAGTGAAATCATTAAGTGAATCGGTGTGTACCCTACTCTAAGTTTTAATATGTTCATGGCTATGTTTTAAATTAAATGTGTTAATATGAAAGTGTAAGAATATGGCTAAGGTACCGTGTGTACCCACACTAATCTTAATAGATTTATGGATTAAACTTGATATATGTGTTAATATGAAAGTGTAAGAATGTGGCTAAAGTACCATGTTATGGTACAAAGTACTCAGTACATTTTCCTACTCCTACTAGGATTACGAAATATGTTATACTTAACATGTGAAAAGTGACATGAATGTGAATTTAAGTATGATAAGCATGATATGAATAATATGGGCCATTCGGGTTATTTGAGAAAGGGAAGTGAATGTGATGACTTGGTCTCACTATCTAAATGTGGTGACTTGGTCACATTATCGAATGTGGTGACTTTGGTCACATTATCCGAATGTGGTAACCCGGTTACATTATCTCGAATGTGGTGTCTCATGACACAATTATCGAGTGGCTATGCCACGAATTTTATATGGGCGATGAGCACGTCATTGCGATGGCGCCTTCGATGGTGTGTAGCGGATGGAGGGTTGACTTAGTAGTCCCCACGGTGTGTGTGTTGGTACGAGGATGTGTAGCGGATGGCATCTAGGTTTGGGTTTGGGTTGCATCATTATCTTGAATCATTAAATGTGAAATTATGATACGTATGAATATGATTTGTTATGCCTGAATTTGTTAAGACTTAGTGTTTGTGTACACATTGAGTCTGTTTGACTCACCCGTTGTGGGAACATGTTTGGTGACGATCGGTGATGGACCGGGTTGGCGGATGCTTAGTGGAGGCCATGTGAAGTTGATTTCTTTTATTTGGACTATTTTACTTTAAGTATTTATGATTTATTTAAATTTTGGGAATTATTTGATGTGATAAGGCCTTAGTAGGAATATTTTATTACTTTTTTATTTGTTAAGCTTACAAACCTCATTTTATTAAAAGATTAAGTAAATCATTTTTTTTTAAAAACAAAGCCCAAATGTTTTGTCACCTAAAGTAAAGGATTTTTAACAGTGAATTAAACTTGTTTTCAACTCAAGCCCAACCCAAAATGATCTTTCTTCCAAATCACACAAGTTTTTCCTAAGTAACAAAAGAATTTAAAACGGTTTACACCGGGGGGCATACCAAATTCGGTCAAGGCTCATGGGCCGAGTTTGGGGTGTTTCAGTTTGGTATCAGAGCCCAGTTTTAAACTCTCGGCCTTGGGTTTAAGGCCCAAAACATTTTCAAAGTTAAGCCCAAAAAGAATTTTTTGAAATAAGCAGGATTTTTTGGCATGGCCCACTAAGTCTCCGACCCGAAGTCCACCAGGTAAGTACCCCAATCTTTTGTGTGATTTATATTATGATTTGTAGAAGGGTAGAAATGGAACATAGAATAGATATTAAGTACTTGAACCCTAGGACTAGTGTACCCCAACAAAAACATAAGACTTAAATGCCTAACTAAACAAACCTGTGGCTAAGTCGCTGAGTTAGGGTGTGGTAACCATGGTGCGCATGTCTAGGATTGGTTTCGTTGGGAGCTTGGTATTTAAGCAGTCCTAGTGACTCACCTCCTCTCCACTCGAATCCTACCTAGTGCGTAGCTTCGGTTCACCCTAACCAAGAGGACTTACACACGGGTTAAACCCCTAACTAAAACCCGAAAGGGACTAGCCATATTTTATGGAAACCCTAGTTTTAAAATTTCTAAATTACCCTCTTGATTTGAAAATATTATTTTATAAATTTTCTTGAAAAAATTTTGATTTATAAAATTACAAAAATACCCCTAATGGTAAAATTACAAAAATGCCCTTGGTTTATGAAATTTTCAAAATACCCACAGTTCCTATCAAAATTTCATTTCGTTATAAAATGTTCAAAAACCCTAATTTGAAAAATGACAAAATACCCTAATTTTAGAAAAGATTACGAAATTACCCCTACCCTGCAAATTACTGAAATACACTCGAGTTACAAAATTACCAGAACGACCCCTAATTTTAAAAATTTTTGCAACAGCACCGATTTGGAAAAACAAATTCTCAAAAAGAACCCTCAAGTTTTGCAAAATTTGAAATACCCTTGATTCATTGAGATCTACAAATTTACCCTGGTTAATTACCGAAATACCCTTGTAATTTCAAAATTTTCGAAAAGCCCTAGGATTTCAAAAATTACCAAAATACCCTTATTGACAACATCACCAAGGAACCTTATTTTGACAATTTATGAAAATACCCCTGTAGGACAAACTATGAAAATACCCCTGGGTAGTGGAAAAACAACAACAATGAAAACTACAACATTTCTCGAATGAGCGAAAGTTCATAATTGATTGATGGATGTATGAATGTAAAGGCTGTGTGCATGTATGAATCTGAAAGAACTACTTAAAAAAATTCTTTCCATAAAACTTCTTGCGGTTAATCGGTGAAACAAAATTTTTAATACATAAAACTTCTTAATCGATTAAATCTGACGTTAGAAATAAGTTCTAAGGGCGTGAACTTAGAGATTGTGCTGGAAAGTATAATGGTTCTATTAAGATCGAGTGCAGTGACGTAAGCATAGTCGGTGAGAAGGATTGTATGATGATAGTAAGTAATTTCGAGGACGAAATTATTTTTAAGGAGGGTAGAAGCGTAACATCCTAGATTAGGGGTTATGCGTTTGTGCATAATTCATGAGTACTAGGTTTTGGCGGTGTTTGGAAGTGAATTAAGGGTTTTAAAATCCTAGGATGGAAGAGAAAGATTTGGACAATTATTGGTTTTAAGTTAAAAACAAGAAGTGATGTGGAAAAGTGGCAAGGATGCCACCTAAGGTGCAAGGGTTATGGCATCAAGTGAAGTACTTTGAGGAAGAGGTTGAATCCCATTGTGTGCATTTTGCTTAATTTTATGAAATAGTATGTTTACTATGATATGTGGTGTGCATTTAGAACCTTGGAAATGCTTTAGAAAATATTAAGTCTTAAGAGGAAATATAAGGAAATGTAAGAAATGAAATGTAAGGAAATGTAAGGAAACTTGGAAATGATTTAGAAATGTTAAGTTTCAAAAGAGGAAAGTTAACATTTTGGAAACCTAAATAAAATAGGAAAGTGAACATTTTGGAAACCTAAGTTAAAAGAGGAAAGTGAACATTTTGGAAACCTAGGAAATGTCAAGTTTAAAGAGCCAAACGAAATTTTTAGGAAACTTAGAAATGACTTAGAAATGTCGAGTTTTAAAGTTTAAAAGAGGAAATTAAGGCAAGGTGGCCTTAAGAGAAAAAGTATGTGAAATTTGACACACAATTGGGCTTGGAAAAGTGGCTTGGAGATGCCACTTAGGGCCTTTGGAAATGGCACCACATGCAAGTGTATTTGGGCCAGGGATCGAGTCACTTAGGAAGCAAATAAAAGAAGTTTTATTTTTCTACAAAGAGCAGAGAGGTGGAAGGCATGAGGGCTCTTAAAAGAGGAGTTTTATTTCCTTTAGAATTTGGCTAAATAGGAGATAAATAATAGATTTAATTATCATTATTTTAGGAGATAATTGTTGGATTAATTCTTTTAATAAAGTGATAATTCAAAGGATAAATTTATCAAAATAGAAGAGTGGTGGCCAAGTAATGGATTCTGAGTAGTAAATTCGGCTATAAAAGGAAAAGAGAGGCCATTCAGCATTATTTTCTCTTCCTTGATAACCTCTGCCAAATTCTCTTAAGCAACTATTCTTTTCTTCTTCATTCTTCTCCTCTCAATATTCCAAAAGCCAAAACTTGTGTGACTACTCTCCAGGTCTTAAGCCGAATCTTTGAGGACTCAAGAAAAGGGGGCCATCGATTACAAAGATTAAGGGTAAGGTCAGTAGTTATCAATTTCCATTCTTTTTCTTCTAAGATTAAAGCCGAAACTAGGAAATCTAACCCCATTATTGTGTTAGTCGAAACTTGGAAAGAAGGCTCTTCGGGATTTACTAAGTGTCGACTACAAGGAAGGAGAAGTTCTTTTCCCGAAGGTACACCATAGGCCGCGTGTTCCCTAGTTATTCGGTGAATTTTGGGATTTAAAATCCACAAGGTAAGACATGCGAATATTTGGCCAAGGCCTATTTTTGGTGTTTTAGATCTAGTTCATATTTATTCAAAAGCCAAAACTAATTTGTTAAAGTGATTTAAAGCATTGCCGAATACAAGAAAGAGTATAGTGAAGATTTCGGGATTTGGCACCAAGGTAAGTTTTAGTGTACTAATCCTACTAGGATTTGGTTTTATGGCCGAACAGGCCTTTGCTAAATATTACCATGTTGGCCAAATGTAGGCATTAAAAATCTAAGGTAGTAGATTGGATTTCGGGATTTTAAGTGAAACCGTTAAGCGAATCAGGTGTGTACCCTACTCTAAGTTTTAATATGTTCATGGCTATGTTTTAAATTAAATGTGTTAATATGAAAGTGTAAGAATATGGCTAAGGTACCGTGTGTACCCCACACTAATCTTAATAGATTTATGGCTTAAACTTGATATATGTGTTGATATGAAAGTGTAAGAATGTGCCTAAAGTACCATGTTATGGTACAAAGTACTCAGCACGTTTTCCTACTCCTACTAGGATTACGAAATATGTTATACTTAACATGTGAAAAGTGACATGAATGTGAATTTAAGTATGATATGCATGATATGAATAATATGGGGCATTTGGGTTATTTGAGAAAGGGAAGTGAATGTGATGACTTGGTCTCACTATCCGAATGTGGTGACTTGGTCACATTATCCGAATGTGGTGACTTCGGTCACATTATCTGAATGTGGTAACTTCGGTTACA
The DNA here is from genome assembly GCA_025506655.1 of Gossypium rotundifolium. Taxonomy (NCBI): domain Eukaryota; kingdom Viridiplantae; phylum Streptophyta; class Magnoliopsida; order Malvales; family Malvaceae; genus Gossypium; species Gossypium rotundifolium. The sequence goes on from CP106727.1 coordinate 74,002,055, forward strand.
TTATCTGAATGTGGTGTCTCATGACATAATTATCTGGTGGCTATGCCATGAATTTTATATGGTCGATGAGCACATCGACTACAACGACTGCCTTCGATGGTGTGTAGCGGATGGAGGGTTGACTTAGTAGTCCCTACGGTGTGCAGGTTGGTACGGGGATGTGTAGCGGATGGCATCTAGGTTTGGGTTTGGGTTGCATCATTATCTTGAATCATTAAATGTGAAATTATGATACGTATGAATATGATTTGTTATGCCTGAATTTGTTAAGACTTAGTGTTTGTGTACACATTGAGTCTGTTTGACTCACCCCATTGTGGGAACATGTTTCAGGTGACGATCAGTGATGGACCGGGTTCGGCAGATGCTTAGTGGAGGCCATGTGAAGTTCAGATTTCTTTTATTTGGACTATTTTACTTTAAGTATTTATGATTTATTTAAATTTTGGGAATTATTTGATGTGATAAGGCCTTAGTAGGAATATTTTATTATGTTTTTATTTGTTAAGCTTACAAACCTCATTTTATTAAAAGATTAAGTAAATCATTTTTTTTAAAAAAACAAAGCCCAAATGTTTTGTCACCTAAAGTAAAGGATTTTTAACAATGAATTAAACTTGTTTTCAACTCAAGCCCAACCCAAAATGATCTTTCTTCCAAATCACACAAGTTTTTCCTAAGTAACAAAAGAATTTGAAGCAGTTTACAGGGAACATACTGCACCGGTCAAGGCTCGTGGGTAGGGTTTGGGGTGTTTCATTTACAATTTTTGATTCGTCCAAGATGAACGCTTCGGCTGAGTAGTCTTTTTGCTATCCTCAAGCTCAGGTTTGTCAAGTGTGGGCTCGCTTCAAATCAGAAAATTTTCCACAAAATTACTTGCGGGTAATTTTGCAATTTTCTAAACTTTTGGGCCAAGTTGTAAATAAGAGAAATATCTTTAGAAATTTTTTGAAATGATTTTTTAGAGAATTTTCTCTCTACAGACTTTTGCTTGAATTCAAGTATGAAAAATAATAACCCAATGCTCTTTATATAGAGAGAGTTTAGAGAGTTTAATTTATAATTAAACTTAACCACTTTAATATTAAATTTAATATTAAATCTATTAAATTAATAGAATATTTGTCTATAAGATAAATATTAAATTAAATTTAATATTAAGATAATCACTTTAATATTAAATTAATAAAATACTATCAAGATAAGTATTAAATTAAATTTGAAATTAAAACTATTAAAATAAAATTATTATTGGAATAGTTAATCTGAAATAAAATTATATTGTAGAGGCCCAGTAGGAATGTGATTCCTCCATTGCTTAATCGGTGAAGGACCACCCACCGGCCACCGAAATGCCATTGCTGACATTGTCGGCACCGTCATGTTCGGTGGTGCCATCCTAGGTGCGCACCCTCATGGCACCCCAAGCCGATTCGGTCCGGGCCAGTGATTGCCCGACCAGTCTATCTTATCACCGATTGGACTATCGGCTCGATTCGACCAGTTTTTGGGTCACAATCTCGATTTTGGGTTCTTGTGCCCAATTTTCAATTTCAGGTCCAATTTTCAAGTTTAATTACCCATTAGGTCAATTGTTTGACTTGAAAATTTATTTCAAAAATATCATATTATTTATAATTAATTTGATTAATTTAATTTTACTTGATCAAAATTAATTTTTCAAGAAAACTCTTTAACCAAATTCTCTTGTTGGCAATTCTCACGACCGCCTAATTTAATTCCACATCGAATAAATTAACTCAATTAAATTATCTCTAAAGTCATAGAATTTTCTTTTGATTCAAATGCAACCTGATCGAGCTTTTGTTGAGCTAGCAGAGAGACTATTCAGACATGTACAATTAGGCTCTAGTAATTGCAATTATGTCAAGAAGCATCATTCTGATAATTCACAATTTACTTAATCATGGAGTCAGTCCACAAAAAGTACCATGATTGAAAACTCATTATTGTATACTATTTACGAAAGTAGTTCATCCAAATGCTTTGTCCAATGACCTCGTCATGTGTGTGTTACCCTTATATGATATCTTTGATTCCTTTGAGTTAAATTTGTTCACTAAAGACAATCTATTTTATCTCATTATGACAAGTCTATCTTCTTAAAGTTTTGCTGGCTAAGGGAAATGGGATGCTATGCATGGGAATGAAGAGAGGATATGGGAGAATAGTTGAATGAGGGATGTCAAGATGATTAAGGAATGAAGGGATGAGGAATTATTGAAATGGGGAATGAATGGGGGTATTTATACTTGAAGTGGATGGTAAAGTTTACTAAAAATAGGAATTTGAATCCCTCCATTTTCTCTATTGCTTGGTCGGCCACATATAGTGAAAGTAGGTGGATGGTGGTTGCTGATTTGAGCATAGAATCATGCTAAATTTATGTAACACCCCTAACTCGTATCTATCACCGAAATAGGGTTACAGAGCATTACCAGAACTTTTCAGAACATTTTCAAAAAAAATCATGTAAATCACTATTCATTAACAGAGATTGTTCAGAAAATCCTTTAAATGGACCCTCGAGGCCCAATACGAACATTAGAATCTGTAACACCCCTTACCCGTATTCAACACCGAAATAGGGATTGAGGCATTACCGAACTTATAACACAAGCATTCACACAATTCCGAGTCATAAATTTGCGTCCAAATTAAAACCATTCATACTCAATCATAAAGTCCCTTATACGAGCCTACGAGGCCCAAAACATGCTTTGGAAGTGGTTCGGGACTAAACCGAGAACTTTAGGAAATTTTACAAAACTTAGAAAATTTTTCATGTTACAGGGGTCACACGCCTGTGTGACCTTGAGACACGCCGTTCTACAGGCCGTGTTCAATTTAGGGTTCTCTCAGACTTGTGCCACACGGCCGTGCCACACGCCCGTGTGCTAAGTCGTGTGGTCAATTTAATTTTCATAATTTTTCATAAAATAGGTGCAGACTTCACAAGGTCGGGGCACATGCCCGTGTTCAAGGCTGTGTAGCACACACGGCCGAGACACACACCCGTGTCTCTGCCTGTGTGCTCAATTCTGGACATTCTATTTTGCAACAATTAAGGTGCAAGGGACACACGGCTGAAACACATGCCCATGAGGTAGATTGTGTGTCACACACGGCCTAGACACACGCCTGTGTGTCTACCCATGTGGGCAAAAATAAGGCTATTTACCAAGCCAATTGCCACCCTCATTTACACCTACACTTACACCAATTCAATGACACAATTCATAGCAAACTTTGGCAACCAAAACATCCACAACCAAGGTATCAACATCACATCCACATACTAACACCTAACATGCTTCAACATCAACATATATCGATAAAAATCATACAAGTTTCCACATTCATGAATGGTATCAACATATAAATATACTTCCACCAACATAAGCCATCATTCATGGCCATATACAAAATGAAATCATTAATCATTATAAGCCAATGCATTTGGCCATATTACCAATGACACATATAAAAAATGACCAAGTCCCTATACATGCCATACACTCAAAATGCTAAGACCATTAATACCCAAAATAAGAGTTTGATAGTTTGATCTGAATCTCCGACGATCTCCAATTTCGAGTTAGCTTGGCGACACCACAAAAACTTGGAAAATAAACAGAGTAAGCTATATAGCTTAGTAAGCTCGTATGCAAGAAAAAAGCAACCTTAGCATGCATATAACATTCAATTAACATAACATAATTAAATGTGAAACTACTATAGTTTCATAATCATAATTTATCCCATCGCAAAACTTACCTCATATTCATCATTTCACACATTTAATAAGCATAAGCTTTACATACACACTTGAGCCATCTCAAAATGAATGCACACATACTTTCATCTTTGACATACCCGTAAACCACTCGGAATAACAATGTCGGATACTCGAGAAACTTTGCACACTAAGTGCCACATATGTAGCCAAAGCTACCTAAGTCTCATATCACATAATCACTTGCTCTCGAGCTATCGACGGGCCTGCTCACATAAGCTGTTAGTCAAGATATAGCTACACAATGCTGCTCACACAAGCTGTCAAGTATCCTTAATATATGTCGGTATACTCAGCCACCGGTAGGACGTACGAGACTAGCACCCGGATTATATAATCACATAATGACCCTAGTGACATGTCACTTGTATCCTAACCTATTCCCAAGGTTCAAACGGGATTTCTTGTTTGTCGATTCGTCTTCGGACTCGTTCGTAGGATTATACTTATTCAAAAAATCAAATATACAATTCATGCAATATTAAAGCATTTAAATACAATTATTCTAAAGCTTATTTTTAACATACAAACTTACCTCGGTACAAAATGGCTAATAGTTTGATTTAGTCCACAACTTTGTTCTTTCCTCGGTCTAGGTTAGAACCTTGTCTTTCTTGATCTATAATATCAAATTTAACTTATTCAATTATCACATTATTCAATTTAATCCCAAAAAACTTTATGGCAAAAATTATATTTCTACCCCTAACTTTTTAACTTTTTACATTTTAGTCACTAGGCTCGTAAAATGATTTCCATTCGATTTTCATCACAACCAAGCCTAGATGGGCATATTTCATGCTCATAACAGCCCACATTTTTCATTTATTCACATTTCTACTACATATTTTACAACTTTTACAAATAGATCTTTTTAGGCATTTTCATAAAAATCACTTGGTAAGTGTGGTTTATCTAACATCAAACATAAACAATCTACCATTAGACATCAAAATACACAAATATCTAACATGGGTAAATTTTAGACTTTGATTTCTCTTCAAATTAGTCCTTGAAATAGCTAGATTAGGTTGCAAGGATCTCAAAAACATAAAAATCATTAAAAACGGGGCTAGAACGGACTTACAATCGAGCTAGAAAGATGAACAACCCTAGCTATGGACTCCTCTTGTGAATTTCAGCCATAGGGAACTAAATTGATGAAGACGAAGACTTTTATTTAGTTATTTTGGCTTTATTTACTAGATTACCAAAATGCCTTTCACCTAAACTTTGAAAATTTTCACTAACCATGCCCATTTTTATCCATACTAAAGCATAATGGTCTAATTACCATCTAAGGATCTCTAATTTGAAATTTCATAGCAATTAGACACTTTTAGCTTCTAGAGCACACATTTTACACCTTTTGCAATTTAGTCCTTTTAACTAAATTGAGTGCCCAAACGTCAAATTTTTTGAACAAAATTTTCACGAAATCACTCCATAAAATTGTAGACCATAAAAATATAATAAAAAAATTTATTGTGTCAGATTTGTGGTCCTAAAACCACTATTCTGACTAGACGTAAAATCGGGCTATTACAGAATCGAGTCGGGACTTAATCGGATACTCTAAGAATTTTTCGTGACATTTCAAAAATTTTCCAAGGTGCAGGGCTCACACGCCCATGTGATCCAAGGGACATGCTTGTGAGACTCTTAGACACACCGTGCATCAGGCCGTGTCCGATTTAGGTTGCTCTCTGACTTGCGCCACACGGCCATGCCACACGCCCGTGTGCAGGCTATATGGTTAATTAACTTAATTTGAATTAGGTGCAGGTTTCACCCAGCCAAGCTAGACGCCTGTGTCTCTACCCGTGTGCTCAATTCTGAACATTCTGTTTTCTTGAATTTAAGGTGCAGGGGACACACGGCCAGGCCACACACCCGTGAGGTAGGCCGTGTGTTGCACATGTTCTAGACACACGCCCATGTGGACAAAATAAAGCCATTTATAGCTTCCTTTCTCACCTAAAATCACACCAATGACTTGCACTTAAACTCACATTCAAATACCAACTATTTCAAGCATTCAAATCAAGCAAATTCTATCATTCAACATGGTATACCATTATATGCATACATGTTTATTATCTTGCCTTGGTTTAGTCCATATGATAGGCACAATTTGATCAATTACTTAACACATATGTAGCTTCCACAGTATGACATTACAAATATATCAAATCAAACCAATACTAGCCATTCCAATGGCTAGGCTACAAGCATCATTTATATTTACATGTCAATATGACCAATATAACCTATACATGCCATTACAGCCATAATTGATTTACCATAATGTACCGACATGGGCTAATGGATAGTGTGAGTGATTTACACCGAGATTCTAATCCAACAAGCTTCCGATTTACTCTAAAATAGGGAAAAATAAAATGGGATAAGGATTGCATGCTTAGTAAGTTCGTATAACATGGTACTTAACTTACCATTCATCCTATTTTGAGGTAACTTTGCAAGGCATATTCAATCAATTTGGCCTCAAGCCCTACACACATCCTCATTGCCCTTGTTAGTCATATAATCCATAATAACATCAAGACATGTATGAGCTCAACAACAATTAAGTTTCCAAGCATATGTGCTTTCCACAACATGTATTCATTTATCGTGTATAAATCATCTCTTATTATTACAAGTATAGTTTCATAGTAGTTCGTTTCGAGTTCAACTTATTTAATGTCAGGACCTTACTTATATTTTTCAAATATTAAGGTCACACAAGTAGTAGTACACCCAAGGTGTACGAGTCTATAATCAAGGATGAACTTATAGTCATCAATCAAATTCCAAATGTATCAATTGTCACATATCATCATTTTCGTGTATTTTAGGTAGATACATGTAATAACTCATTTATTATTCATATCTTCTCATTACAAGAGTTTTACCCGTTGAATCTTTCTGGAATATCGATGGATACATCGGTAGTACACTCAAGGTGTACAATTCAGAATCCGTCAATCCATGCCCATTAATACTTATAAGGTACAATTTTAGAGAGTGCACTCTCGAGCCACACATGTATACAACAGGATTACCAGTCTAGGCTAAATCCTTTTTATGGCATATGCTCTAAAGAGCTTGATCTGGATTACCTGTCCAGGTTAAATCCTTTTAGTAGTGAGGTCAATAGGATTACTCGACTGAGCTAAATCCCACCAGCAACAAATGCAAGGCCTCATTCATTTCGGGAAATTACATATCCATCGAATTTTCCATTATTCAAACGGGATTTAACATTTTTCAAGCATTATCAGGCATGTGATCAATCTCATACATTTATACTTTCATGCAAATTCAAATGTTCACATTCAACTCAAGCATAAAATTTACATTTTTATCACTTATAATTTATCGAGCATTATTATTGATCGGGCACATTTCATTTTTCGGGCTTTGATGAATATGTGATCATTTCACATAATTAAGGCATTTATACAATTCACAAACACAACATTTAATTCAAGCATAAAAATATATATACAATTTAGTTACACGAACTTACCTCGACAAATGTTCGTGTACATAAACCTACTAATCCGGCATTTTCCTCTTTCCTCATTCTAGCTCCGAATTTGGTCTATTTGAATCCATACGAGTAAATTTAACATTAATTTATCACATTTCACATTCAAGTGGACTCAATTTTCATCCTAGGTAAAATTACCATTTTGCCCCTAACTTTTCCATAAATTCCATTTTCGTCCCTAGGCTCGGAAAATGAAACTTGTGCAAATTGCTCCCTATTCTAAGCCTAACCAAAGCCCCATTAAAAAATTTATAGCACATGTATTCATAAAATTTTAGAATTTTTCCTTCAATTTCACAAGTTTACATTTTAGTCCCTAAATCATGTTTTCATCAAAGATAACTTTGTAAAAGTTGTTTATCCATCAATAATCTTTCATTTTCTACCGTAAATTTTTAATTTCCATCATATACATCCATGACCCATTTTTCATACCTTGATAACTTTTCAAATTAATACCCCAAATAGATAGATTAGACTATCCCGATTCAAAAATATAAAAATCATTAAAAACAGGACTTGATTTCATACCTTATTAAGCTTGAAAAGTTTTCATCCTCTCTCCTAGGGTTTCAATGGAAATATTTGCGGAAGATGATATGAAATTTTTTTCTTTTTCATTTAATTAAATTGTCATTTAATAATTTTTCATCTTTCTAATTTAGCCCTTAGCCTTTTTTTATTTTTCCATGGATGAGTCATACCAAAATATCTACATACTTTCTTTAATGGTCTAATTACCATATTAGGACCTTAATTTTTGAATTCCATAGCTATTTGATCCTTCTAGCTACTAGAATCCAACTTTTGCATTTTATGTGATTTAGTCCTTCTCGTAATTAAGCACTAAATCGATAAAATTTTCTTTTCAAAAATTTCACATAACATTTCCATCATATTACAAACCATAAAATAAAATAAAAATAAATTATATTTTCAGCTCGAATTTGTGGTCCCGAAACCATTGTTCTGACTTCACTGAAATTTGGGTTGTTACAATTTAGGCATGGGTTGGATGGTTTTAAGGGCAATCTTTGTGTGTTGATTTCCAATGATTCACCAAATGTAGGGAACTCCAAATAATTTTCCCAAAAGAGATTTTTGGGTAGCCAACTTGCTTGTGCCGAATTTGGGCTTGACTCCCCCTTGTTGGATGGTTTCAAGACCCACTAAGCTTGTCAGACTTGTCCATCATGTATCATCTTTTTTACTGGGTCAAATTAACACCTTAATGACCCATTTAGCATGGTTTTTTCCCCTAACATAGGAAATAAATAGCTCATTTTCTTGCAACTTTATAAGAAGCTCCATATTATATCATCTACGTGGTTCCCTAGATAATAAAATATAACACATTAATAATTAACATGAAATAATTTAAATTATGCATAAAATTAATACAATAAAGCTTATATTTTCATTTTTATAAATTCATGCTCATCATCTAAATATAAACAAAATCCACTTAATTAATTAACAAATACTCAGGATTAGTGTTATTATTAAGTAAAAAGGTGGTAAAAAATAACTAGAAAAACCCTATATAATTTAGAGTTTACACACCCCTAAACTTAATCCATTGCTCGTCTCGAGCAATGTTTCATATAAAGCACAACTTTTGCTAAGGTAAAATTTTGCAATAAGTTTAAGTAGCATCAATCTTCATCAATGTTTGCACACAATCATGCATCAACAAAATCATGCTCACAAACTCTTTTTATTGATAAGTCGCTCATATGCAAACATTATTTCAAAATTTTATTCTAAGTGCGAAAAAATGCTAAACAGGTCATAGAGTACATGCTTTTCTATATCATAACATTCACCATTCGATCAAAGTTTCCTTATCAATGAAACAAAGCAATCATAAGCTCTAATTTAATGGTCCTCATATGTAACACCCCTCACCCATATTCAATACTGGAATAGGGTTATGGAGTATTACCGGACTAATAACACATTTAAACATATATTTCACATACAATTAATCAATTCATATGCAATTTATTCACAACCAATCATTTTGTCCCTAATACGAGCCTACGAGGCCCTAAACATGCATTAGGAATGGTTCGAGACTAAACTGATAACTTTGGAAACTTTTTGAATTTTTAGAAAATTTTCTCAAAAATAGGGGACACACGCCCATGTGGCTCGACCGTGTGTCTCACACGACCGAAGACACGCCCGTGTCACAGGCCGTGTGGACATTCGAAATGGAAGCACATAGCCGTGTCCCAGCCCGTGTCTGAACCCGTGTAACTCTCTGACCTGGGTCACACACCAAAACACACACCCATGTGTCTAGCTCGTGTGCCCTAAAAATGGCCATACACACCTGTGTGCCAGGCCGTGTGCTAGGCCGTGCCAAATCTCTAAGGTATACTGACTTATGTCACACGGCAAAGTCACACGCCCGTGTGTGAGGTCATGTGGAGCATACTGACTTGGTTTTAATTTAACACCAGGGGACACATGGCCGTGTACATAGCCGTGTGTCACACATGGATGAGACACATGTCAGTGTCTCTGCCCGTGTGGACAAAAATAGGCTATTTACCAACCCATTTTTCCACCCAACATGCACAAACCTATACCAAACCAAATTGCACAACTCATGGCATAAAAATAGACATTTAAACCAAACAATTCAAGCCTATATCATGCATATTCTATATCACCATCTTCCATACACACAAGTTACAAAAGTAGGCCATACCATTTATACCAAATTCACACATACACAATTAACAAATTATGTACATTCAATCATATATCGTCATGCTCAATTTCCAAGCATATAACTTCTCTAATTTCTACTATTTGATAATCACAACATCTATTATCAATAAGCATTCCAATGCCAAACTTAACTACATAATATAAACCATACGAACACATTTATACACATAACTATACCAACCAAAATTAAGCCAACTCAAATGGCAAAACAAAACCAAACTTAAAACATTTACAAGCCATTCCAAATGGCTAAATACCTTGACAAAACATATGCCAAAATGAACAAAGTTCCTATGCATGCCATATACCAAAATACCAAAGTTCAAAAGTACTAAGTGATAGTAGGATAGTGTGACGTAGTCTCTGATGATCCTCGAATCTTAGCTGACTTTGAAATCACTATAAAACATAAAAAACAACAAAGTAAGCTATAAAGCTTAGGAAGCTCGTATGAAATAAACTCAATCTTAACATAAATATACAAATTATCAAATCGAACATATCAATATGTAGTTCACTTAACTAACAAACCTTTCACATTTTAATCATAATTTTATATATGAACTTCATAACTTCTTCGATTTAAGCTTATACGGTTCATGTACATACCTGTACCATCTCATATAAATCTCATACAAAACCACGTCTTTCATTTACCTATTGAACCATTCGGAATACTATCAGATACTCGAGAAATTCGCACCAAAGTGCCACATACATAGCCAATGCTATATCAATCTCATATCACATATATACTTACTCTCGAACTATCAACGGGCCTACTCACATAAGCTGTGGGTCAAGATATAACTACACGGTGCTGCTCACATAAGCTGTCAAGTAACAGTAACACATGCCGGTATACTTAGCCATCGGTAGGACGTATAAGACCAGCACCTGGATCACATAATCCTAATAATCTCTAATGGCATGTCACTAGTATCCAAATCTATTCCTAAGGTTCCATCAGGATTTCCAATACCCAATCGTCATTGAATCGTTGTCGAACATGTCCGAAAACTCGTATTCACATTTTATGCAAATCAAAGCAATTAAAAATATATTTACAATGGAACTTATTACATTCGAACTTACCTCGATTGTAAAAATGACGACATGAGTCGATTAGTCGTGAACTTTGTTTTTCCCTCTATCTAAATCTGAGTTTCACTTTTCTTGATCTATATGTAATCAAAATTAACTTATTTAATTATCTCTCATTTCAATTTAGTCCGAAAATTAATATTAAGGCACTTTTACACATTTTCCCCTAATGTTTCACATTTTTATAAATTTATTTCTTATTTCAAAAAATCACAAATTCATGCAATTAGTGTAATAGCCTGATTTTGGGCCTAGTTAGAACAGTGGTTTCGGGAACACAAATTCAATATAAGAAAATTTATTTTTATTATATTTTTATGGTCTACGTTCATGAAACAATTTTATGAAAATTTTGTTAAAAAATTTTGACGTTTGGTCACTCAATTTAGTCGAAAGGACTAAATTATAAAAAGTGCAAAAGTTGAGTTCTACATGCTAGAGGTGTCTAATTGTTATGAAATTTTAAATTGGAGGTCCTTGTATGGTAATTAGACCATTTTTTAAGTTGTGGCAAAAAATGAACATGGTTAGGCATGTTTCCAAAGTTTTCATTAAGGGCATTTTGGTCATTTAGTTATTAAAATGAATTAAAAACAAAATTAAAAGCCAATTTTTGTCCATATTCAACCCCTTGGCCGAAACTTGCATGGAGAAACCATGTTTAGGGTTTTTCAAGCTTCCAAGCTCGATTGTAAGTTCGTTCAAGCCCCGTTTTTAATGATTTTTTTACATTTTTGAAATCCTCGTAACAAAATCTATCTATTTTGACCACTAATTTGAGATATGGTTAAAGTCTAGGGTTTTGACCCATGATGAATATGTGTGTATTTTGATGTTTAATCGTAGAAAATGCATGTTTATGGTTAGAGAAATGACTTTTACTAAGTGATTTTCGGTGAAAATGCCTAAAAGGACTAATTTGTAAAAGTTATAAAATATGTATAAAAGTGTGTTTTAATGGAAATTGTGGGCTTACAAAGAAATTGAATGAAAATCATTTTATGAGCCTAATGGAAAAAGTGAAAATATGATAAAGTTTAGGGGCAAAAATATAATTTTTCCAAATATGATTTTTGGGCTGAGTTGATTAGTACAATGATTAAATAAGTTAAATGTGATGTTTTAGATCAAGAAAAACAAGGTTTAGATCTAGATCGAGGAAAAACAAGTAATTGACGAATAAGTCCTTTTCACCGATTTTGCTTTCGAGGTAAGTTTGTATGTAAATAATGCATCATTTTTACTTATGTTTTTATGTTTTGATATATTTTATGAGATATGGCTGAACATTGAACGAAATTGACAAATTATCAAAATGTGAGAAATTTCTCGGTTGAACCTTAGGAATAAAAATGGATACGAATGACATGTTTACTAGGGACCTATGTGAAATCTATGTAAAATTTTGACTAAGTGAATCTGGGTGCTGGTCTTAAGTTCTACCAGTGGCTGGGTATACCGGCATGTGTTGCGGATACCTGACAGCTTGTGTGAGTAGACCCGTGAAAGTGAATAGCTGAAGAGCGAGCTTCTATGTGAAAAGTGATGTGAAGTAGCTTTGGCTACTGGTGTGGCACTTATGTGCAAACTTTCGATGTATCCAATAATATTCCGATGTGTTCAACGGGAAAATGACTAAGTGTAATTGAATGTGATTATGTGATGAATAAGTGCAGGTACATGTGTATATATATTCATGAGTAATGTGCTTAATATGTGATCGAACTTTGGTAAGGTTGATGACTAGCTATTGGCATGGCTAACTATGGATATACTTTAGTGTTATATGTGTGTAAATGAAAATTAATACAAAGAAAACATGATAGAGTAAAATTAGCAATAAAACAGTTTGGACAGCAGTGGTTGTATCAATTTGAAAAATCACCAAAAATGGTGGAAATCGAATTAGAGGTTGAATAAGATATGAAATTAAAGCTTATTCAGCCTATTTTCACATAAAATAAACGGTGTAAGAAAAGAATTTCATATTATGAGATATTTAAATTTTTGTGAGACAGAGTTAGAATGATTTTGGAATCCCCTGTTCTTACTTGGAAAAACATCAAATATTGTAAAAAAATAATTAGGGGTTATAATTTACATGATTAAAATACTTAACAAGTATATATTCAAAAGAAACAAAGAGAAACATTATCTGAATCCTGTACGAGGAGATAATTAATTTTTAGTAACAAGGAGTCAGAACTGTCAGACAAAAGAACAAGGGTGAATTTAATGAATAAACTGTACTTATTGTCTAAACAAAAAATTCTAAAAATTTTATGGTAATAATATATATGAGTCTAGTTTCAGGAAAAATTAATGGATCTTAATTTGGTTTTCTGTAGCTCAAGATATAAATAATTTAGTGACTATGACTCAAGTAGATAGGTTGAGATGAACATAAGTAAACAGTGAAATTTTGTGCAATTATGATTGTATTACCTTGAGAACATATTGTGAATTGGTGAAAACATGTTAATAAATTGCTTATTATTTTCGTACGGGCTTACTAAGCTATATAGCTTACCCCTTCCTTTCCTTTTTCCTATAGTGTCACAGAGGCTAGCTTGGGTTGGAGATCGTCGGAGATTCTATCACACTATCAAGCTTTTGACTGGTATCAATTCCTTCAAGTAATTTAAGTATATGGCATGTATAGGGACTTCATCATTTTGTGTATGTGTTATTATGTTTTGGCCTAATGTATTGGCTTGTAATGGTTAAAGGTTATTGTAGTATGTAGCCATGCCAATTAGCTTATATTGGCTAATTGATTGTAAGCCTATATATATTATTTACATGCCAATGTCTTGTGATGTTAGCTATGTTTGCATGATACATGATGAGTTGTGGGTTATGGCCTAAATACCTAATGGTTGAATGTGCTAGTAGTCTTGATGTCGAATGGCTAAGTTTGGCTCAATGGTATGGTATGATAATTAGATATAATTATGCATGTATAAGAGTTGTTGAGGATGCATATTGGGTGTGACTCTGTTTTGAAGAAAATTTTTCTAAGTGTTGTGAAATTTTCCAAAGTTCTCAATTTAGTCCCGAACCGATTCCAAAGCATGTTTTGGGCCACGTAGTTCCATATTAGGGAGTCTATGATTGAATATGAAATTTTTTAAATTTGGATGGAAATTTGTGAATCGAAAATGATCGGTTATAGATGATTAAGTCCGGTAATGCCTCGTACCCTATTCTGGCGACGGATACGGGTAAGGGTGTTACAATTAGGTCCCTACTCATGCTAGCCAAATTTCTCTTATTACCAAAGTAGCCCATATTTTTCATTTATTTCACTTTTAACCATAAATTTTACACTTTTCACAAATTAATCCCTAATTTGCATTTTCACTAAAAAGCACTTAATAAAACTGTATAACTATCATCAAACATTCATAATCTATCATTAAACACTCAAATAGATGCTTAATCATCAATGGAAACATCCTCAATCTTTAACAATTTTGCAAAATAGTCCCTGGGCTAGCTAGACCTAGCTGCAACGATATCAAAAACATAAAAATCATTAAAAACGGGACAAAAATAGACTTAAAATTGAGCTAGGAGATAATTAAATACTTCAAGCCCTAAAAATGGCTATTCTTCATGTGAAAATCGGTTAAGGAAGATGAATGAATCAATTTAGTGTTTTTGTAACATCTGAGATTTAGGGGTCATGCATTTATTCTTACTTCTTAAGTCATATTAATGTGGTAGTGTGCTCTATATGCTGTTTGTATGTGTTTGGGGGTTCTGGGAAATCTTGAGACTAAGTTTTGACCTTGGGTAAATTTTTGATTTAGAGCCTTTAGAGGAGAGCTAGGGGAGTTAGGCCTTAAGGGTTCTTATTTCAAGTTTATGACACAAGAAGGGGTGTGGAAGAGTGGCAAGGTGTCGCCTAGGAAGCAACGGGGGATGACGCCACAAGGGGAGCTTGGAGCAGGTGGGAGCAGGTTTGAGTCGCACAATCTACCTTTTTGGAGTTCATTTTGGCGTTGGGGTGGGGAGGTGATGGTTTCCGTCTGGGACCTTAAAGTGTGGGAGTTGAATTGGTCAAATTGTTTGAAATGGGTGGACATGAGAGAAAGGTGGGGTTTGAATCTTTCAACCGATTCAAATGGTGGGAGGAGAGTGAGTATAGGAGACAATCAAGGGATTTGGTGGCTTGTTGGGGGGTTGTTGACTGAATGAGGCTTGGTGTAAGGGGGAGCTTTCGGTTTGGGGGCTAGGTGAGCATGTGCCAAATTTTCTCTTTGGCAAACCACTTATTCCACCTTTTGGCATTAGTTTTCTCTTATTTTGTTCTCTAAACCAAACCTCTTCTAAGCATTCTTCCCCCTCTCTTCTTTTCTTTCCTTTACAATCTCTTCTCCTTTTCTCATTCTCTCACTCAAAAAGCCAAAACACATGCCATTGTCACCGTAGCCGAAACATCCATAAACCTTTACCCCTTTTTTTTCTTTTCAGTTGTTAAGGAGCCGAATAACCCTTCTATCTCCTTGAGTCTTGGCTGAATCTGTCAGACTCTATTCCATCAGATTTAATAGTTGGGCTTGATTCTTATTTCTTTGTCATAGCCAGCGTGGTGAGAAGTAGTAGGGATCCATTGGTTTCGATTAATCAAGGTAAGGGGGACTATAACTTTCATTCAGCCGAAGGCAATTTCGGTTGGACCACAAGATGTTAGGCCGAATCTAACATAAGTCATGTAGGAATTTCGGCAACTCTCATAATCAAGTAGGAGCCTTCGGGATTTGAATCTATTTCGCCAAGGAGTGAAAGGGGTTGTCCCTACCCCTAAGTTTAAGAAACGTTCTGTTTCTGCGGTTCGAGATTGGCCACCGAGGTATGGGCCAGCGTCGGAGCAGGATCGTAGGCAGATAGCGGTAGTCTCGTTTAGGGACAGTGTTGACGTTGAGAGTCTAGTGCTTCAGGTTATCAGGTGTGTGGTTAATTCACTGTTTCCATAATTAGTCATTTAATTATACGTGGTGATAATCGATGCATGATGATAGTGGTGGATTTGTTACCCTTAGCGGGTATCACGGTAACGAGTTAGTACTTTATCTAAGGTGTGGATGGTTGATTATTGTGGATATTTTGAGCATGTTGAATGCCTACCTAATATGTCCATGCATTATTCTATCATATCATTATAGCATGTTGCATATGCATGGGATCGGGATGTATATGTTAAATGAAGGACCGGGTGTACATTTATGTACGTGTGGTGATTGGCTATGTGCCAAATCATGACTTAATGTCGGCTATGTGCCACATCAAGGGATTGATGCTTGCTTTGTGCTTCATCGCGGTTTGATGATGACCATGGGTCACATCATGGATATCGAGATTTGGTCACAGAGGTGATCGGTGGCTAGGCCACGTTAATTTGGTCACATGGTGATCGGTGGCTATGCCATGACTTTGGGCAGCTTGACTGTGAAAGAGGTGTGTAGCGGTTGGAGGGTCGATTTAGTAATCACCTAGTGGGTAATGGTTGGTACGGGGGTGTGTAGAGGATGGATTCTAGGTTGGGTTGGGTAACATATTTGCATCATCATGTGTGGTATGTGGATTGTGTGATTTGGGCCAAGCCCATTTGGGAAACATGTGGAATAATTGCACACCGAGTGCATTCGACTCACCCTTTTTTCCTTAAACAATGCGGTGATATGTGATACATAGACAAAATTTGGAGTAGATTCGTGGTGGCCATGCGAAATTGTTTAATGTTTTATGCACTTAAATTCCTAGTTACGTTTGGGTTGATTTCTTTTGAATGTAATAAGGCCATTTAAATATTTGGGGATTTTATTTTATTGTGAGTCGGATGGATTATCGATTAAAAGCGAAAACAATTTTGGAAACAATTTACAACTTAAAGATTAAACTTGAGTTTTAACTTGAATATTTTAAATAACTCGATTTCTCTTGAAATTTCTGAACGTTCAATGTTTTAAACTACACACGACCTTCAAGGTCTTCGTTCTTTTATAAACTAAGTAAATATTTTAAACTCAAAACTGTTTTCACCCATTAAATCAAATTCTTTTCAAATATTTTTCCCTTGTAGCATTCGAATTTGGCCGTGGTGTTTTGGGCCGGGTTTGGGGTGTTACAATTTGGTATCAGAGCCAGGTTCAAAACTCAACTTTGAGGGCTTTTGGGCCCAAAACGTATTTCGAAAGTGAGTTTTACTAAAACTTACATTTTCACAAGCTGTTCAGGTTTTCTGGCATGGCACCTGAGTCTCCGACCCGATGTGTACCAGGTAAGTACTTCAAACCGTTGCATGATTTGTATGTAAGGTGAAGGGTGATATGGGATCGTAGATTAGTAAGTTAGGAACTATTGAACTCTAGGATTAGCTTACCCCAACACTAAACTTCATAAGACTTAACTTATTTCACCAAACCCGAGAATAAGTCGTAGAGTTCAGGTGTGGTAACAAACATGTGCATGTCTAGGCATGGACTTCGAATGAGCTTGGTATTTAAGCAGTCCTAGCGACTCACCTCCTCTTTTCTGGAATCCTACCTAGTGCGCAGTGATTATTCACCTCAACCTCGAGGACTTGTTAACGGGCCAAATCTATAAATAAAACCCGAAAGGGACCAGATACCTAATTTTGGAAAACAATCAAGTTACCCCGATTTACAAAATTACCGAAGTACCCGATTTGTGAAAATTACTAAAATACCCCCAGTTTATGAAATTACCACACTACTCTCGATTTTTACCAAAATACCCCTATTTTGCAAAAATACCAAAACCCCTATTTTGTAAAATTACAAGATACCCCTGATTTGGAAAATTACCAAAATACCCCTATAGGACAAAGTACAAAAATACCCCTGGGTTGGGAACGGACGAAAATGTTCAAAGTGGTGAACGTGTGTAGTGGATAGTATTGATGAATGAATGAGATTTTCTGAGTTAGGGTAGAGGGCTTGAGACAAAACTTTGAATGACCGAAAGAACTACTATCAAGTGTCTTTGCATGAAATTGCTTATGGGTAATCAGTGGAACAATAAGTAATGCATAAAATTTCTTAATCAGATTAAAACGTAGTGATAGATATGAGTTCTAGGGGATGAGGTCGTAACACGCGTGGACATGGTAGGGGCAGAATGTGAATATCGAAACCAGTTGGGTCTGGTCATGGATCGAGGAATGAAACGACACTGCCTGCGGTAGAAGTTGAGTTCCAAGATCAGACGGGTGGAGACGATGTAGTATCTCAAGCTATGCTGCGAGTCTTGGAAAGAGTTGCGGGAGCGAATGTGGGTACCGGGGCCAAGAACTTTATTTCTGAGAGACTTCGGGTGAATGGAGCTGAGATATTCAGAGGTGTCTCGGGGGTGGCTCCAAATGCAGCGGAGTATTGGTTGGAGGCAGTCGAGAGGTTCATGGATGATTTAGACTGCAATGTTGAGGAAAAGCTAAAAGGCGCTGTGTCTTTACTACGGGATGAGGCCTATCAATGGTGGCTTACCGTCAAAGAGGGTACTCCAACGGACCGAGTAGATTGGAGTTACTTCAAGGTAAAGTTTGAGAGGAAGTACGTTGGAGCTAGTTACGTGGATGCACAGAGGAAGGCGTTCTTGAATCTAGTGCAAGTGGGTAAGTCAGTGGCAGAGTATGAGGCATAATTCTTGAGGTTAAGTTGGTATGCCAGAGGGATTGTCGCTACTGATTACGAGCGCTATGTGAGGTTTGAGGATAGGCTCCGAGATGAACTGCGGGTGTTGATAGCTCCTTAGCTAGAGAGGGACTTTGCCACTTTGGTGGAGAAATCTCAGATTGCCGAGGAAGTTAAGCTCGCTGAAAGGCAGAATAGAGATAGAGACAGAGGCGAAATAAGAGGGGTTTTGGATTGTCGGGATCTTCGGGAGTTTCCAGAAAAAGCCTAGGGTGGATAATTCTACTCGTACTATTATGCCGACTGCTGGGAATCAGGTCCGACCATGTGCTCAGTGTGGGAGGATGCATGTAGATGAGTGCTGGGGAAGGGTTAGGGGATGTTTCAGGTGTGGGTCTAAGACTCACTTTGTGAGGAATTGTCCTCAGATTACGGATAGGGCTCAGTCATTAGGTCAAGGGTATATGCAGTCAGGAAGGGGTGGTTCACAGGTGACGAGAGGACATGGGCCGAGCGGAGGAGGAAATGGTTTTGGCTGAGGTCGTGGAGCACCGGGTAGAGGTGCTGGGAGCTCAGATGCAAGGCAGCCAGGGTTAGTGTATGCGGCCAGACGTCGTGAGGAGGGGACACATCAGATGTTATCACGGGTACGTTCCTTATTTATGGATTACCCTTTACTGCATTAATTGATGTTGGGTCAACACATTCGTAAATTGCTAGCATGGTGTCTGGAACCTTGAATGTGAATTCTGAGACTGTCCCTAGAAAGATGACTGTACTTAGTCCTTTAGGGCAATCTATGGTAGTAGATAAACTCTTTAGAGACGTGCCTTTAGAGGTTCAGTGGGTGGTATTCCTAACTGTCTTGATGGAGCTTCCATTCGGGGAATTTGACCTGATCCTTGGGATGGATTGGTTAGTAAGATATCGTGCGAGCCTGGACTGTGCTGCTAAGTGTATGTTAATAAGGACTCCCTAGAATTATGAGGTTACAGTGATAGGTGAGAGTAGAGACTACCTGTCTAACGTAGTGTCTGCTCTTAAGGCGGTGAAAATGGTGAATAAGGAGTGCTTGGTTTTTCTGATGTTTGTTAGTGCCTTGGATGCTAAGGAGGAAGCTGTGGGGGAAGTCAGGACAGTAAAGGAGTTTGTGGATGTTTTTCCAGAAGAACTTCCAGGGTTACCACCGGATCGGAGGTGGAATTTGGAATTGACCTGTTGCCAAGAACAGCGCCGGTGTCCATCGCTTCTTATAGGATGGCACCAAAGGAGTTGGTTGAACTGAAGGCCCAAATCTAGGAGTTGCTAGATCGTGGGTTTATTCGACCCAGTGTGTCTCCTTGGGGAGCACCAATGTTGTTCATAAAGAAGAAAGACGGGTCTATGCGTATGTGCATAGATTACAGCCAGTTGAATAAACTAACGATCAAGAACAAGTACCCGCTGCCGAGGATAGATGACTTGTTTGACCAGCTCAAGGGAGCTGCGGTCTTTTCGAAGATAGATTTGAGGTCGGGATATCACCAGCTTAATGTAAAGGAGGCTAATATCCATAAGATGGCACTTTAGACTCGATATGGGCACTACGAGTTCCTGGTAATGTCATTCGGATTGACTAA
Organism: Gossypium rotundifolium; assembly: GCA_025506655.1. Lineage (NCBI taxonomy): Eukaryota > Viridiplantae > Streptophyta > Magnoliopsida > Malvales > Malvaceae > Gossypium > Gossypium rotundifolium. Next base: position 74,022,557 of record CP106727.1, read on the forward strand.
CGCATCGGCTGCATTTATGGACATGATGAATCGGGTTTTCCAACCTTACTTGGATCAATTCGTCGTGTTGTTCATAGACAACATCCTGGTATATTCAAAGTCAAAGGAAGAACATGATGCACATCTATGGGTGGTGCTGCGAATTTTAAGGGAAAAGAAGCTATACGCCAAGTTTAGCAAGTGCGAATTTTGGTTGAGTGAAGCTGCTTTTCTGGGTTACGTGGTATCTACAGAAGGAATAAGGGTGGATCCCCGGAAGGTTTAGGCAGTACTGGAGTGGAAACCACCTAAGTCGGTAGCTGAAGTTCGTAGTTTTTGGGGCTAGTAGGGTGCTATAGGAGGTTTGTTGAAGGGTTCTCCTCGATAGCGGCACCTTTGACTAAGTTGTTGAGGAAGGAGGTACCTTTTGTCTGGTCAGATAAGCAGCAGGAGAGCTTCGAGAAGCTAAAGAGAGTCTCGACATAAGCCCCAATTTTGATCCAGCCGATGGCGAGGAAAGACTTTGTGGTGTATTGTGATGCTTCTCACACGGGGTTAGGTTGTGTTCTGATGCAGGAAGGGAAGGTGGTTGCTTATACATCTCGGCAGCTGAGACCACATGAAGTTAATTATCCGACACACGATCTGGAATTGGCAGCAGTAGTTTTTACTTTGAAAGTATGGAGGCATTATCTGTACAGAGAGAAGTCGGTGATCTATACAGACCACAAGAGCCTGAAGTATCTGTTGACTCAGAAAGAGCTGAACTTGAGACAACGAAGGTGGGTGGAGCTATTAAAGGATTACGACTGTTCGATTGAGTATCACCCGGGTAAAGCAAACGTGGTGGCGGATGCATTAAGTCAGAAGGTGATATCGAATTTGAGGGCTATGTTCACACATCTTAGTCTCTATGACGACGGGAGTTTGTTAGCAGAATTACAGGTATGGCCGACGTGGTTAAGTCAAGTAAGAGAGAAATAGTTGGTGGATGAGCTTCTGAGTACTCGACTTGAGCAAGTTCAGAGTGGGGAGTTAGAGGATTATAGTGTGAACAGTGATGGAGTTCTGTGTTTTCGTAGTAGGGTGTGTATGCAGAAGGATGGGGAATTGAGACAGAAGATTCTTCGGGATTCGCATAGTAGCCCTTACGCTATGCATCTTGGAGGAAGTAAGTTGTATAAAGACCTACGGGAACAGTTCTGGTGGCCTGGATTAAAGCGAGAAGTTACAAAATTTGTGGGGAAGTGCTTGACATGTCAGCAGGTTAAAGCGGAACATCAAGTACCTTCGGGGTTGCTGCAACCAGTGAAGATTCCACTATGGAAGTAGGAGAGGATCACAATGGATTTCGTGAGTGGGCTTCCCCTTAAGCCTACTAAGAAGGACTCAGTATGGGTAGTTGTAGATCGGTTGACAAAGTCTGTGCATTTCATACCAGTTCAGGTTGATTACTCTGTATAGAGGTTAGCGAAGCTGTATGTAGCAAAAATTGTGAGAGTGCATGGGGTGCCGATGTCGATCATATCGGATAGGGATCCTAGATTTACGTCGAGGTTTTGGAGGGCGTTGCATCAGGCTTTGGGTACCAAGTTGGACTTTAGCACGGCATTTCATCCACAGTCGGACGGCCAGTCTGAAAGGGTGATTCAGGTATTAGAAGAGATGTTGAGAGGTTGCGTTATCGACTTCAGGGGTAGTTGGGAGGAGTTCTTGCCTTTGGCGGAGTTTATATACAACAACAGTTACCAGGAAAGTATTCGGATGGCACCGTATGAAGCGTTGTATGGACGGAAGTGTCACATTCCTACATGTTGGACAGAATTGGGCGAACGTCATGTTTTGGGTCCAGAGATAGTGGCAGAATTAGAGGAAAAGGTTAAGGTAATCCGAGCACGGTTAAAAAAGGAATCTGACAGACAGAAGTCGTATGCAGATCTGAAGCGGAAAGAGATAGAATTTACTGTGGGTGATAGTGTGTTCCTGAAAGTTTCACCATGGAAGAGGGTGATGAGATTTGGACGCAAGGGTAAACTGGGTCCCAGGTTTATAGGACCTTATAAGATTTTAAAGCGAGTGGGGCCAGTGGCTTACCAGTTGGAATTACCGTCGGAATTGAAGCAGATGCATGATGTGTTTCATGTATCAATGCTACGTCGTTATCGATCGGATCCATCTCACGTAGTGTCAGTTGAGGAAGTTGAGTTGAAACCAGATTTGTCCTACGAAGAAGAACCGATTTAGATTCTGGAGCGAGATGTGAAGGTACTTCGAAAGAAATCAGTTCCTCTAGTTAAAGTATTATGGCGTAGTCATGGGGCGAAGAAGCTTCGTCAAAACTGGAAGAAGCAATGCGACATCAATACCCTCACTTATTTTGATCAGGTAATTTCGGGGTCGAAATTATTTTTAAGGGGGGTAGAACTGTAACATCCGGGATTTAGGGGTCATGCATTTATTCTTACTTCTTAAGTCATATTAATGTGGTAGTGTGCTCCATATGCTGTTTGTATGTGTTTGGGGGTTCCGGGAAATCTTGCGGCTAAGTTTTGACCTAGGTAAATTTTTGATTTAGAGCCTTTAGAGGAGAGCTAGGGGAGTTAGGCCTTAAGGGTTCTTATTTCGAGTTTATGACACAAAAAGAGGTGTGGAAGAGTGGCAAGGTGTTGCCTAGGAAGCAAGGGGGATGACGCCTCAAGGGGAGTTTGGAGCAGGTGGGAGCAGGTTCGAGTCACACAATCTACCTTTTTGGAGTTCATTTTGGCGTTGGGGTGGGAGGTGATGGTTTCGGTTTGGGACCTTAAAGTGTGGGAGTTGAATTGGTCAAATTGTTTAAAATGGGTGGACATGAGAGAAAGGTGGGGTTTGAATCTTTCAACCGATTCAAATGGTGGGAGGAGAGTGAGTATAGGAGACAATCAAGGGATTTGGTGGCTTGTTGGGGGGTTGTTGACCGAATGAGGCTTGGTGTAAGGGGGGAGCTTTCGGTTTGGGGGCTAGGTGAGCATGTGCCGAATTTTCTTTTGGCAAACCACTTATACCACCTTTTGGCATTAGTTTTCTCTTGTTTTATTCTCTCAACCGAAACCTCTTCTAAGCATTCTCCCCCCTCTCTTCTTTTCTTTCCTTTACAATCTCTTCTCCTCTTTCCCATTCTCTTACTCAAAAATCAAACACATGCCATTGTCACCATAGCCGAAACATCCATAAACCTTCACCCCTTTCTTTTCTTTTCAGTTGTTAAGGAGCCGAATAACCCTTCTATCTCCTTGAGTCTTGGCCGAATCTGTCAGACTCTATTCCATCGGATTTAATAGTTGGGCTGGATTCTTTTTTCTTTGTTGTAGCTAGCGTGGTGAGGAGTAGTATGGATCCATTGGTTTCGATTAATCAAAGTAAGGGGGACTATAACTTTCATTCGGCCGAAGGCCATTTCGGTTGGACCACAAGATGTTAGGCCGAATCTAACATAAGTCATGTAGGGATTTCGGCAACTCTCATAATCAAGTAAGAGCCTTTAGGATTTGAATCTATTTCGCCAAGGAGTGAAAGGGGTTGTCCCTACCCCTAAGTTCAAGAAACATTCGGTTTCTGTGATTCGGGATTGGCCACCGGGGTGTGGGCCAACGTCGGAGCAGGATCGTAGGCAGATAGCGATAGTCTCATTTAGGGACAGTGTTGATGTTGACAGTCTAGTGCTTCAGGTTATCAGGTGTGTGGTTAACTCGTTGTTTCCATAATTAGTCATTTAATTATATGTGGTGATAATCGGCACAGTGATAGTGGTGGATTTGTTACCCTTAACTGGGTATCATGGTAACTAGGTTAGTACTTTATCTAAGGTGTGGATGGTTGATTATTGTGGATATTTTGAGCATGTTGAATGCCTATCTAATATGTCCATGCATTATTCTATCATATCATTATAGCATGTTGCATATGCATGGGATCAGGATGTATATGTTAAATGAAGGACTGGGTGTACATTTATGTACGTGTGGTGATTGGCTATGTGCCAAATCACGACTTGATGTCGGCTATGTGCCACATCAAGGGATTGATGCTTGCTTTATGCTTCATTGCAGTTTGATGATGACCATGGGTCACATCATGGATATCGAGATTTGGTCACATAGTGATAAGTGGTTATGCCACGTTCTGTTTGGTCACATAGGTGATCGGTGGCTAGGCCCCGTTATATTTGGTCACATGGTGATCAGTAGCTATGCCACGACTTTGGGCAGCTTGACTGCAAAGAGGTGTGTAGCGGTTGGAGGGTCGATTTAGTAATCACCTGGTGTGTAATGGTTGGTATGGGGGTGTGTAGAGGATGGATTCTAGGTTGGGTTGGGTAACATATTTGCATCATCATGTGTGGTATGTGGATTGTGTGATTTGGGCCAAGCCCATTTGGGAAACATGTGGAATAATTGCACACTAAGTCTATTCGACTCACCCTTTTTTTTCCTTAAACAATACAGGTGATGTGTGATACATGGACTGGGCTGGAGTAGATTCGTGGTGGCCATACAGAAATTGTTTAATGTTTTATGCACTTAAATTCCTAGTTACGTTTGGGTTGATTTCTTTTGAATGTAATAAGGCCATTTAAATATTTGGGGATTTTTATTTTATTGTAAGTCAGATGGATTATCGATTAAAAACTGATAACAATTTTGGAAACAATTTACAACTTAAAGATTAAACTTGAGTTTTTAACATGAATATTTTAAATAACTCGATTTCTCTTGAAATTTCGAACGTTCAATGTTTTAAACTACACACGACCTTCAAGGTTTTCGTTGTTTTATAAACTAAGTAAATATTTTAAACTCAAAACTGTTTTCACCCATTAAATCAAATTCTTTTCAAATATTTTTCTCTTGTAGCATTCCGAATTCGACCGTGGTGTTTTGGGCCGGGTTTGGGGTGTTGCAGTTTTTGTTTTATTTTAATTAACCTTTAATTACTAAATGACAAAAATAACCTTATTACTAATTCAAAATTTCAATAATTCCATGCCATTACCATCCACTATCTAATTAATGGGCTATTTGCAACATAAGGACCTTCACTTTAAGGTTCTATAGCTATTAGACACCTTTAGCTAATAGAACTCAAGTTTTTCACTTTACGCGATTTAGTCCTTTTTATCAAATTGACTAATCAAACGATAAAATTTCTAAACGAATCTTTCACACAATCACTCAATCATGTTGTAGAAATTAAAATAATAATAAAATAAATATTTCAACTTCAGATTTATGGTCCCGAAACCATTGTTCTGATTTGACTAAAAACGGGCTGTTACAACTCTCCCTCTTTAGAGATTTTCGTCCCCCAAAATCTTACTAGCAAAAAGGTTAGGTACTATTTTCTCATAGCTTCCTCGGGTTCCTACATAGCCTCTTCGACCCTGTGTCGTTGCCAAAGTACTTTCACCAAAGCTATATGTTTGTTACTCAACTCTTTAATCTCATGATCCAAAATTCTGATCGGTTCTTCGTTGTATGTTATATCAGGTTGAATTTTAATCTCTGCTGGAGAAATTATATGTGATGGATCCAATCTATATCGATGCAACATCGACACATGAAACACATTGTGGATCTTTTCTAACTCTGATGGTAAAGCTAGCCAATAAGCTAGTGGCCCTATTCATTCAATTATCTTATACGGCCCGATGAATAGTAGACTCAGCTTGCCTTTGCGACCAAATTTAAGGATTTTCTTCCACAGAGATACTTTCAGAAATACTTTATCACCTATCTAAAATTCATAATCTTTACATTTCAAATTAACGTATGATTTCTATCGATCTGAAGCTGCTTTCAGAATGACGCGAATTACTTTCACTTTTTCTTTAGTCTCTCGGATTAAATCAACCCCGTGAATCTTTTTCTCACCCAGCTCAGTCCAATATAATGGAGTTCGACATTTGTGATGATACAAAGCTTCATATGGTGCCATCTTTATACTCGATTGAAAGCTGTTGGTATACACAAATTCAACCAACGGTAAAAATCTCTCCCAGTTACCTTCGAATTCTAACATACAACAACGAAGCATATCTTCGAAAATTTGTATTACTCTCTCAAACCGCCATCGGTTTGCGGATGAAATGCTGTACTAAAATTCAACCTCGTACATAGAGCTTCTTGCAATTCCTTCCAAAATCGTGATGTAAATCTCGGATCTCTATCCGAAATAATAGAAACTGGCACCCTGTGTAATCTAACAATCTCTGAAATGTACAATTCAACCAATTTATCAAGCGAATGGTATGTACGTACCAGAATGAAATGTGCAAACTTTGTTTGTTGATCTACGACAACCCAAATAGCATCTTTATTTTTCGGAGACAGGGGTAAACTCGATATGAAATCCATTGTAACTCTATCCCATTTCCACTCTAGTATCATCACAGGCTATAACAATCCCGAAAGCACTTGATGTTCAGCTTTAACTTGCTGACACACCAAACATCTTGATACAAATTCTGAAATGTTTCATTTCATACCTGACCACCAATACAATTGTTTCAAGTCATTGTACATTTTGGTACTTCCTGGGTGAATAGTTAAACAACCACTATGTGCTTTGTGCAAAATTTTCTGAATGAGCTTGGAATTCTTTGGTACACAGATTCTACCTCGGTACATTAAGCAATCATCGAACTCGATCTGATAATCTGAATCACTAATCGACTCACATTACATTCTTTTTGTAACATTCAGGAATTAGGGGCTTTGCATTTATTATGTTTTTATGTGTGGTATGCCCTATCTGTTAATTTGTTATGTTTGGGGTCCCTGGGAAGGCCCGGGGTTAAGCTGAAGCCTTGGTAAAATTTCAATTTTGGGCACTTTAGGGGAGAGTTGGCTGGGACAGGCTTTAAGGATTATTGATTGTGTTTGTTGACATAAGAAGTGAAGTGGTGGAGTGGCAAAGTGGCGCCTATGGAGCAGGGGGAGATGACACCACAGAGGAGCAGAGAGGGAGCAGGTTCGAGTCGTATAGTTTTCTTTTTGGGAATTCTTTTTGGCGTTAGGATGAGAGGTGATGGATTCGGCTAGGGACCTTGAAGAGTGGGGTGGAATAATTCAAACATTTTAAGTGAGTGATCAAGAGTGAAAGGTGGAATTTGAATATTTCAAACCGATTCAAATAAAGGGATGAGAGTGAAAGTAGGAGATGAACAAGGAGTGGGTGGCTTGTTAGGAGTTATTGACTGAATGTGCCTAGGTTGAAGGGGGAGCTTTTGGTTTTGGGGGCTAAGCAAGGTGCATATGCCGGAAGTGGTCTTAGGCTTTTCCTTCTTCTCTTGGGTGCATTTTCGATTTTTAGGTGGTTGTGGGTGTGTGTGCCAATTCTTCCATAGGTCACTTTGAGTAGAGAGTTAGAAAATCAAGTTTTGAAATTCTTTATTCTCTTTTGCTTATATGAGCATTTGTTTCTTCTCTCAAGTGCCACAACCGAAACTTTAACCTTTCTTAGTATTCTTTTTCTTTCATTTTCCTTCACTCTCATCTATTCTTTCTTGATAGCCAAACCCTCTTATCACCTTCTCCATTTCATTATTCTTCCATTTGTATCTTTAAAGTCGAAACATCTGTTTGCTTCAACTTCTTCTCTATTTCTTCTAGAGCTGAATCTCCCTAGCCCATTTCTTCTTATTTCTTCACAACCGAAACACTTTTTATTTTCTTCCCATTCTTATTCCTTTGGTGTTAACCGAATGTTAGGATGGTGACTAGTATCTTCTGCACTTCTTTTTCCATATGCTATTTCATTTCTTCCTAGTCAAACCAAAGCCGAATCTGCACCTTTCTGTCAACTTTGCTGATTGCCAAACATAGATCTTCCTTTTGGTACACTATAGTTTCGGTAAGGGTCTTCTTCACTTTTCTGCTCGTTTCTCTTCTTTCTCTCTTTGATTTGGCTAACCAAAGGTGTTAACTTGGTACTCTAGGGTGCTTTGGCCGAATGTAGGAGGGGCTTCACTTTCGTACTCTTGTCTGCATCTGGCCAATGGTTGGAAGATTGTTGGTAATTGTGGTTGGCCGAATAGTGGTAAGGGTTTCTTTATCAACTGTTTGGCCTAAAGGCCACTTTTTCTAAATCTATTTTAGAGAACCGTTTCTAATGGGGGTTTGTGTAGGGACTCAGCTGATTCCTTAATCCAAACATGAAGCTTTCAGTCTCTATTGATCTAGGTAAGAAACCTCTTCGTTTGAGCGTGTGTTGTTACTTTTATTTTCTTCAATGCCTTAACCTAGTCTTCTGACCAAGATCTCTTTCATGGAATCGAATACCAGCCAAGCAAAGGAGGGGGTTGGACTCGTAGTCCCTACCCCTAAGTTCAAAAAACGTGCGATGTTTGCCGCTCGAGACTTTCCATTGGGTTGGGGTCGACTTCGAAGTGGGATAGGCAGATTGCTGTGATCCCTGCGAGTGAGGGTGTTAGCGAGATCGATAGTTTAGTTCTTCATGTTTTCAGGTGTGTAATTCCCACACCTTCTTTGTATGTTATTAATATAATTATGTACGTTGTTTGGAAAGCTAAAAATGCAGTAATAACTATTGTGTTACCCATAGAGGGTAAAGATCGTAACACCAGGTGTGTTCATTCTTTGAGTATACCGGATAAGTATTGTCGTTACATGATTATGCATATGCATGAATATCTTGAGTATGCCATTATATATTATATTATATGTTGCATTCACACCACTATGATCGTATGTAGCATGGGCATGGGGATATGATTATGATGAAAGGGGCAGTGTATTTCGGTGGCTTTGCCACATGTTTCGGTGACATTGTCACATTATTTCGATGGCTCTGCCACATATTTCGGTGACGTTGTCACATTATTTTAGTGGCTATGCCACATATTTCAGTAATGAGCAGCTAACTGCAACATGACTGCCATCGATGGTGTGTAGCGATGAGGGTCGATTATAGAAATCCCCGCTGGTGTGATTGGCAGGAACGGGTGGTGTGTAGCAGATGGAAATTTAGGCTGGGTTGGGTCTTGCATCATTTTGCATATGCTATCTGCTATTCTGTGCTGTGGGGCTAACGCCCAATCTGATTTCGAATGGGCTTTGCCCAATGTAATTCTGAAAAGGGGCTAAGGCCCAGATGGTAAGTGAATAGGCTCGGGCCCAGTATTGGTGCTTGGTAATTGCACACTGAGTCTTTTGACTCACTTGCTTTGCTTAACGTTTTGCAGGTAATACATAGTGCAATGGACCGGGCCGGAGAGGACTACGAGTTGGCCATGCACGGTTTTCTTTCTTTTTAAATAGAACTTTATTTATCTTAAAATTTTTGGGATTCTATGCTGTAATAAGGCCACTATTAATTTGGTTTAAAATTTCGATTTTAAGTTTAGACGCTTTAAATATAAGATAATTGATGTGACGTTTTTACAAAATGCAAATAAAGTTTTTCATACAACTTAATTAACGAGTTTACAAACGGATTTTTCTTACGACAACCCTCCAGCTTGATCAGATGTAATAACATGTGTTTTCAAATGTCACCTAAACACATGGATTTGGCTAATTAATTTTTTCCTTAAATGAATAATGAGTTCTCAATTGAACCACTAAATTTGGAGTTTTAAAAATAACTTAAAATTTTCTGAAGTTTGCGATATTTATAAAATTCCTTTCAAGTGACATGCCAAATCCGGTCGTGGTGTTTGGGTCGGGTTTGGGGTGTTACACTTTTGGCTTGTAACTCGGTATCACACTTTTGAGCTTCACAAATTTGCTAAAGAAAAACCGGTTTAGCTTTCAACTCCGCTAGAATTGAACCATTATCGGACAAAGTCAATCTTGTATTCATTGTTCTCAAAGCAAATAGAGATTTTCTACTCAAAGAATCTGCGACTACATTTGCTTTCCCCGGATGATAATCAATTACTAACTCGTAATTTTTTTAGTAGCTTGAGCCATCTCCGTTTTTGCAAATTCAAATCTTTATAAGTCATTATATATTTCAAGCTTTTATGATCAGTAAAGATGTGACACTTTTCATCGTACAAATGATGTCGCCAAATTTTTAATGCGAAAACAATAGTGGCCAACTCTAAATCGTGCGTCAAATAGTTCTTTTCATGCGGCTTTAATTGTCTGGAGGCATAGGCTATAAATTTTCCTTCTTGCATCAAAATACAACCCAAACCATTCTATGACGCATCGCTGTAAATCACAAATTCTTTACCCGACTCAGGTTGAACTAAAATTCGTGCTTCAGTTAACAATGCTTTCAACTGATCAAAACTCTGTTGACATTTCTCTAACCACTCAAATTTTACATCTTTCTATAGCAATCTGGTCATCAGTGTAGCAATCATCGAGAATCATTTAACAAAACGTTGATAGTAACTAGCTAAGCCCAAAAAACTTTTGACTTTGGATACATTTCTCGGTGGTTTCCAGTTAACAACTGTAGAAATCTTGATTGGTTTAACTTGTATGCCTTCAGCTAAAAAAATATGTCCCAAAAATCTGACTTCTTGTAGCCAGAATTCACATTTTCTAAATTTAGTGAATAGTTGCTTATCTTTCAAAGTTTGTAGCACAATTCTCAAATGCTCGGCGTGCTCAGACGCATCTCGTGAATAGATCAGAATGTCGTTAATGAATACAACAATGAATCTGTCTAAATACGGTCTAAAAATCCAGTTCATCAAATCCATAAAGACTGCAGAAGCATTAGTTAATCTAAAAGGCATAACAAGAAAGACTGCAGATACTTATTCTTTATCGTAACCTTATTAAGCTTTCAATAGTCAATACACATTCTTATTGACCCGTCTTTTTTCTTTACGAACAATATAGTGCACCCTAGGGTGAAAAACTAGGTCGTGCAAAACCTCTATCTGTTAATTCTTGCAACTGGATTTCAAGTCTTTTAATTTTGTCAGATCCATTCTATAGGAGCTATAGATATCGGTAAAGTTCCCGGCACTAATTCAATATCAAATTCAACCTTTCTGATCAGTGGTAACCCCGATACTTCTTTAGGAAATACAACCAAATATTTACAGACAACTGGCACTGATTCAACCTTAGATTCAGACACTTTTGTCTCTAAAAAATAAGCAAGATAAGCTTCACAACCTTTTCTCACACATTTCTGAGCTGACATAGACGAAATCACTACAGGCAATTCACTCAATTCATCTAATTCAATCAAGAATTTCACTGTTCTGACATTTTAATTCAATAGTCTTTCGTCTACAATTCAAAACAGCATCATGCAATGTCAACCAATCCATACCTAGAATTACATTGAATTCATCAAAAGGTAGTAACATCAAATTTGCCGAAAAACAATAACCCCAAGTCATTAAAGGATAATTCTTGCAAACTTTATCAACTAGAACATACTTGCCTAAGGGGTTCGATACTTTAATCACAAACTCAGTAGACTCAACAGAAAAACTCTTATTAGACACCAAATTCATACATATATATGAATGGGTCGATCCAAGATTAATAAAAACAATCACATTAGTGTCATAAGGAGGAAATGTACAGGTGATAACATCTGGTGATGACGCTATTCGTGAGCGCGAATATCGTAAGCTCTAGCAGGTGCTCTAGCCTCAGATTCCTTAGCTGAATATTTTGTCACACCTCAACTATTGGTTACATTTCCCGCATTTCTCGTTGGCCACCCTCTATTAGTTGTGTTTCTTGGTCTTGCATTCTGAATCTTATCTTTCTCAACTAACTCTATAACACCCCAAACCCGGCCCATGCGTTATGACCGAATCTGATGTGTCACATGAGGAAAACGTATAAAATCCTTCTGATTCGTACTCAAATAGATATTGATTTGTTATAAACAAGAAAACAAATTTGATTTGAAATATTTGATAAAATACAGAGTAAACAAGTTTGGATGTAAATATTTGATAAAATACAACTATTTTTGAGAGGTTGATTGATGAATCAAAAATCAAGGTACTGAACTTTAAAACCGTGACTTTTAAAAATGTCATTGATAATTTGAAAGAAAGTCCGAGTTAAAATTATTTGTAAAAGTTTATTATAAAATCCATTTATTAATCAAATTTGGAAAAATCGTTGGTTATGCTTTTAGAAAAATCCCCATTTTAAAAATAATTCAAGCAACATAATAAATACGCCTAAACATAAAGCAAATTAAAGTTTACCCTAGAGGCCTTATTACAACTTTAAAACCCGAAATAGTAAAGGTAACGAAATAATACGAAAAAGTAGTTTACTAATGTTTGCAAACATCATGTATGAAGTATGGCCTCCATCGAGTCATCCATGGCCCCAAGTCCTCATCACTGAGCATTACCTACAGGGATTAAGAAAAGAAGTATGGGCTTGAACTCGTTTAGCAAAAATTTGGGCCTGAGCCGATATAATAATAACTTGGGCCGAAGCCCATTTATAATAACCTGGGTCGAAGCCCATAAAGCATAACCTTGGGCCAAAGCCTATTTACAAAATAGAATATATCAAATGAATCAAATAAATGTAATGCAATCCCTAACCAACTTAATATTCCGTCTGCTACACACCACCCGTACCAACCAACACACCGGTGGGGATCAAGTCAACCCACCCCGCCAACACGCCAATCGCAGGCATTAAGCCATTTATAAAAAATTTAATTGTGGACAAGCCACCAGAATAACAGAATTTACGTGGCATAGCCACCAGACAGATTGTGACAGAGTCACCAAAATATGTGGCAGAGCCACCAGATTTCTTCCTCCGATAATCAATATCCCAATCCCTTGCAGAATTATGTAAATGCAACATACATAGTAAATCATGATATGTACAAATATAACAACAATAATTAATTCAGACAAAAAGTTGGCCCATTAACACTTTGCAAATTCACACTTTAAGACAACGTATCAAATCGGCCCATTAAGCAATATATCAATTTGGCCCATTAAGCAATATATCAATTCAACCCATTAAACAATATATCAATTTGCCCCATTAAGCATATATCAATTTGGCCCATTATAACACTTTGCAAATCGGCCCTTTAAGACAATGTATCAAATCACCTATTAAGCAAAATATCAATTTGGCCCATTAAGCAATATATCAATTCGGCCCATTAAGCAATATATTAATTTGGCCCATTAAGCAATATATCAATTTGGCCCATTATAACACTTTGCAAATTGGCCCATTAAGCAATATATCAATTTACCCATTAAGCAATATATCAATTTGGCCCATTATAACACTTTGCAAATCGGCCCATTAAGCAATATATCAATTTGGCCCATTAGGGGCATTTTCGTAATTTGGCCCATAGGAGTATTTCGGTAAATCGGTAATCTCGCAACCCAGGGGTATTTCGGTAATTTATCACCCAAGGGTATTTTCATAATTTCACAACCCCGGACTTAACTACTAATTTGGGGCATTAAAATTTAAACTGTCCAACTGTGTCGTACTAACTAAATTGACTATAACTCGAGATAGGAAACTCAAAATTTAGATCCATAAATTTTCCTTGAATCTAGACTCATATATCTTCTTACTAAAATTTTTCAAGAATTTTTGACTTATTCATTTAGTATAGTTTATTCATTAAAGATTCCCTTATTTCACTTTCCAACAGTTCTAACCTCTCCTATCTTAAATTCAAAGATCTCACTGTACTATTTTTATATGTTGCTTCCACTTGTTTTTATTGAAAATAGACTCACTAAGGAATCTGTACATCTATATTTTATCTCATAATTCAATTTGTACAATTTTGAATGATTTTTCCAAGACAGAACAGGGAACCACAAAGTCCTTCAGAACCAGTCTCACTAAAATTTATAAATCTCAAAATATACTAATCCTTTTCTTTTTCTGTTTCCTTTATAAGAAAATAGACTCAATTACCTTTCATATCTCCTTCACTTTCTAATTCCCTTTCTCTTATTTTTCGTGATTTTTCTAAATAACATCTTCTGTTGCTAACCAGAAACTGTTTCATCGCAAAATATGGTTTCCACTACAAACATACGCACACCCGAGTGATCACCGATGCCGATTTCTGATTTCCTTCGGTATTTTGACCGAATCACAGAACACTTCATAAAATTATTCAGAGATTTGTGAGATTACCTACCAATTCAAACATGTATTTGGAAGGGTACGGGATTACACACCTTATTCGGAATCCATAATTCGATACTCTCCGCGGCACCTAAAGGTTCAATCAATCAACAATTAATCCAAAGCCCAATTTACAAATTCAACCAAGTATTGAGATATTGAACCTTGAAGAAATCCCTTACCTTGACAATAATAGGTCCACTTCTTTCGATTGGGTGCAAGACTAGAAATGATTCGGCTAAGATGTGGTATTCGTCCAATCCACTAAAATACTACAAATAGAGAATATCAAAATATGAGGGAGTGTGGAAAAAAAAACACCATTTCGGTTTAGAAACAATATGAAACAACCAAATAATGAGGGACACTCATTCCGCTAAGGAGAAATAGAATGAAAATATTTGAATAAAAACACTTACCCAGTTTAACCAAGAAAGAAAAGTCCAACTTGTAAGATGAAGAAGAGGATGATCAAAAATTCGGTTATGAAAATGTGGATTAAAGAAGAAGGAAGAAAGGTTAAAGAATTTTGTGAAAAGAAATGAAAAGATTGAGAAAGGGAGCTTAATAGTAAAGGAGAAAGATGAATAAATGGCCTAGGAGATTCGTCCAAAGCAAGAGAAATTGGTGTACAATATTGGCTTAGATTTTCAGCAAGGGAAAGAAGAAATTGGAAGAGAGAAACCTCAAAATGCTAAAAGAACTAGCTTCTCAAGCACTAAAATTGCCAAGAACTCCTAGCATAATTCGGCTATCCTCCCCCTATGCCAAAACCGTCCATGCCTTGGCAAAAAGATCAAAATTTGCCAACCAAAACTTTCCATAACACTCTCCTCTCTTTGTGCCAACATGTTCCCTATACTTTCCCCTTTCATTTGATTTCTTTCCCTACCTTCATCCTTTCCTAATTTCCTTAGCCACCTTACCAAAATTAAAATGTCCACCTTGCCTTATTTACAAGCTTGGCGACACTTAGGGAAAGAAGGCAAAAATAATAGTCAAAATTTGCACATTATGGAATTTGAACCACCTCCCTCAAAGTCCATCTTATGGCACCATATCCTTTTTACCAATTGCTCATTTATGTAAGCACATTACTCATTTATTTCTATAAGCCTTGAAGCTACTTACCATCTCTCCTTAATAGGCTTAAACAAAAAAATTTTCCTATGGCCTAACTTGAACCCGGAACTTCTTAGAAACCCCGTAACTTTCCAAAATCACCTTCCTAATAAATCCAACTTGAAATAATGCCGTTCTCTTGTTCTCAAAAATTTTAAACGCTTCCGTGCTCAAGGCCCGGGATGTTACAAACTCTGGGTAATCACGTATGAAATGATCTTGTGAACCACATTTGAAACAAGCCTGGTTGTTCATTATACATTCACTAGGATGTCGTCTTCCACATTGTTGACATTTAGGTCTATAATTTCTCTTATTGCCAACACTCGATACCGATGTAGCTTGAGTTTTAGGACTTGAGTATTGTTTTGCACGATCTCTGTTCGAATACCCAATTGAAGCATTTGAACGAGTGTACGAATCTCTAGATTTCTTTAACGAAGATTGGTACAGTTATTCATCAATCTTTTTCTCAAGTCTCTTGCCTCTGAATATGCTTTTCTCTTTTCTTTTCTAAGCTATTCTTCTTTGCAAGCTCTATCAACCAAGACAACAAATTCTTTCAGCTCTAGAATTCCAACTAGAAGTTTAATATCCTCATTCAACCCATCAACGAACTGTTTGCACATGATTTCTTCAGTAGAAACATATTCTGGAGCATACTTGCTCAACCGTACAAGTTCTCTTTCATATTCGGTCATAGTCATACGGCCCTGTTTCAATTCTAGAAACTCTTTATGCTTTTGATCAAGAAGTCGCTGACTTATATATTTCTTCTGAAACTCAGACTGGAAGAATTCCCAAGTAAATCTTTCTCTCGGCACCACAGACACTAAAGTATTCCACCATTGATACACTATATCTCTTAATAATGAAATAGCACACTTTAAACACTCAACTGACGTGCATGAAAGTTCATCAAATACCCGAATAGTATTTTCAAGCCAAAATTTAGTTCTCTCGAGATCATCATCAATGGTAGCTCTGAACTCTTCGGCCCAGGATTTTTTAATCTTAACAACTGGCAGATCATTTAGTCGTTGAGGTTCCACAACTTGAGTAGCTATGGGAATAGGTCGAGGATTAGGTGGGGGTGGAGGTTGTTGAGCAGACGGATTTGTTCGAACAAATTTCGTGAACCATTCGTTCATCATTTGGAAAAAGGCTTCTTTAGCCTCTCATCCGCGACTACTCGATACATTTCTAGATTCAGACGGCGCAGTCCCTTGAGTGGGAGCTGGCACATTACTCTCAACATCATCAGCTACAGCTCGATTGGGATCCATCTGCTATACGAAAACACAGTTTAAATTGTCAGGAGTCATCACACTATCACAAGTTATATATGGCATGTATAGCTAGACTCACACACACACTACGTTAGTCCGAGAATTGACTAAACCATAGCTCTGATACCAATAAATGTAATACCCCTCACCCGTATTCAATGCCAAAATAGGGTTATGGAGCATTACCAGACTAATAACACATTTAAACATATATTTCACATACAATTAATCAATTCATATACAATTCACTCACAACCAATCATTTTGTCCCTAATACGAGCCTACGAGGTCGTAAACATGCATTAGGAATGGTTCAGGACTAAACCAATAACTTTGGAAACTTTTTAAACATTTAGAAAAGTTTCTCAAAAATAGGGGACACACGCCCGTGTGGCCCGGCCGTGTTTTTCACACGACCAAAGACATGCCTGTCATAGGCCGTGTGGACATTCCAAATGGAAGCACATGACCGTGTCCCAACTCGTGTTTGACCCCGTGTAACTCTTTGACTTGGGTCACATGGCCAGCACATGCTCGTGTGTCTAGCTTGTGTGCCCTAAAAATGGCCATACACACCCGTGTGCTAGGCCGTGAGATAGGCCGCCAAACCTGTAGGGTATACTGACTTATGTCACACGGCAAAGTCACATGCCCGTGTGTGAGGCCATGTGAAGCATACGGACTTGGTTTTAATTTAACACCAGGGGACACATGGCCGTGTACATAATCGTGTGTCACACACGGATGAGACACATGCCCGTGTGGACAAAAATAGCTATTTACCAAGCCATTTTGCCACCCAACTTGCACAAACCTATACCAAACCAAATTGCATAGCTCATGGCATAAAAATAGACATTTAAACCAACCAATTCAAGCCTATATCATGCATATTCTATACCACCATCTTCCATACACACAAGTCACAAAAGTAGGCCATACCATTTATACCAAATTCACACATACACAATTAACAAATTATGCACATTCAATTATGTATCATCATGTTCAATTTCCAAGCATATAACTTCTCTAGTTTGTACTATTTCATAATCACAACATCTATTATCAATAAGCATTCCAATGCCAAACTTAACTACATAATATAAACCATATGCACACCTTTATACACATAACCATACCAACCAAAATTAAGCCAACTCAAATAGAAAACAAAATCAAACTTAAAACATTTACAAGCCTTTTGAAATGGCTAAATACCTTGACAAAACATATGCCAAAATGACCAAAGTCCCTGTACATGCCATATACCAAAATACCAAAGTTCAAAAGTACCAAGTGATAGTAGGATAGTGTGACGTAGTCTCTGACGATCCCCAAATCTGAGCTGGCTTTGAAATCACTATAAAACATAGAAAAACAATAAAGTAAGCTATAAACCTTAGTAGCTCGTATGAAATAAAGTCAATCTTAACATAAATATACAAATCATCAAATTGAACATATCAACATGTAGTTCACTTAACTAACAAGACTTTCACATTTTTAATCATAATCTTATATATGAACTTCATAACTTCTTCGATTTAAGCTTTTACGGTTCATGTACATACCTGTACCATCTCGTATGAATCTTATACACAACCACGTCTTTCATTACCCGTTGAACCATTAGGAATACTATCGAATACTCAGGAAACTCGCACCAAAGTGCCACATACATAGCCAATGCTAGCTTAATCTCATATCACATATATGCTCACTGTCGAGCTATCAACAAGCCTGTTCACACAAGCTGTGGGTCAAGGCATAACTACACGATGCTGCTCACATAAGTTGTCAAGTAACCGTAACACATGCTGGTATATTTAGCTAGCTGTAGGACATACAAGACCAGCACCTAGATCACATAATCACAATAATCCCTAATGACATGTCACTAGTATCCAAATCTATTCCTAAGGTTCAATCGGGAATTTCCATGCCAAATCGTCATTGAATCATTGTCAAACATGTTCGAAAACTCGTATTCATAGTTATGTAATATCAAAGCAATTAAAAATATATTTACAACGGAACTTTTTACATACGAACTTACCTCGGATGTAAAAATGACGACACGAGTCGATTAGTCAAGAACTTTGTTTTTCCCTCGATCTAAATCCGAATTTCACTTTTCTTGATCTATATATAATCAAAATGAACTAATTTAATTATCTCTCAATTCAATTTAGTCCAAAAATTCACATTAAGGAACTTTTACACATTTTCCCCTAATGTTTTTCTTTTTTAACAATTTAGTCCTTATTTCATAAAATCACAAATTCATGCAATTAGGTCCCTACCCATGCTAGACGAATTTCTTTTATTACCAAAGCAGCCCATATTTTTCATTTATTTCACATTTTAACCATGAATTTTACACTTTTCACAAATTAATCCCTAATTTACATTTTCACTAAAAATCACTTAACAAAACTGTATAACTATCATCAAACATTCATAATCTATCATTAAATACTCAAATACATGCTTAATCATCAATGGAAACATCCTCAATCTTTAAAAGTTTTGCAAAATAGTCCCTGGGCTAGCTAGACCTAGCTGCAACGATCTCAAAAACAGAAAAATCACTAAAAATGGAACAAAAACAGACTTACAGTTGAGCTAGGAGATGACAGAATGCTTCAAACCCTAAAAATGGCTATTCTTAATGTGAAAATCGGTTAAGGAAGATGAATGAATCAATTTAGTTTTTTTGTTTTATTTAATTAACCTTTAATTACTAAATGACAAAATTAACCTTATTACTAATTCAAAATTTCAATAATGCCATGACATTATCATCCACTATCTAACTAATGGGTTATTTGCCACATAAGGACCATCACGTTAAGGTTCTATAGCTATTAGACACCTTTAGCTAATAGAACTCAAGTTTTTCACTTTACGCGATTTAGTCCTTTTTATCAAATTGACTAATCAGACGATAAAATTTCTAAAAAAAACTTTCACACAATCACTCAATCATGCTGTAGACATTAAAATAATAATAAAATAAATATTTTGACTTTAGATTTGTGGTCCCAAAACCATTGTTCTGATTTGAATAAAAACAGGCTGCTACATCATATGTTGAACTTAGTAATTGCTCTCCACTAATGTAGTTGGCATAATCATCAAAATCAATAGGTCTTTTATAATTTTGTAATAGGGCTAGGCTTAAGGTAGGGATAAAGAGAAGTGAATTTTTAGGTTCAGTAATCTTAGCCCTAACTTTGCCTTGGATCTTTTCGAGGTACATCCTTCCTACTAATGGGTTCTTCACCCCCCAAACTTAATTCTTAAGCATATGCCCAAAATTTCTCCATACTTTGAGTATTTTTTTCTCTTGTTGCTTGACATTTGAATAAAGGTTTTTTTTTTTAAAAAAACATATGAAGAACATGTACATCTTTTTAAATTTTTCCTCGATCTTTGCTCATTAAGATAAGTATAGTTAAGATAGGTGCAAAAATAAGATAAAATTTAAAAAGATGGTAGCATGGCTTATAATATAGGTAAATAGCAATAAAGTAGGCTTTAAGGTTCAAATTAAGATTTCAAGGGTCAAAATTTATATGGTAGGCTTGAAAGGCTCAAATGATTCAAAGAAAATTTGCCTAAATCATGTTTAAATTCTTATACCTCTTATGATTTCGCCTCAAGAAAGTTACTAAGTCAATTCTAAGAACTTAAACCTTCATGCATGTATGTTTTTAAGGGAGTTTGCTTTTCATGGCAAATGAATATATAAGATCTAAGAACATACAAGCATTCCATAACTCAAGATAACATACAAAAACATACATAAAATTAGACATCATGCTTACATTTAAACTAACTTATGAACAAAAATCTTCTCTAGCATCATTTTATTTTAGCATACTTATATGAAAAGATTGAAACATACTTGAAAAATTTTAAAAATTTATGCAAATATTGTCTTACCCCTTTTAAGAAAAAGCACTGTCCTCATTATGAGAACAAATTAATGAATGAAAACTGAACACCAGGTAGGGTTGTAAGAAAGAGAAGTGAGTCATGAAGACTGCTTAAGTACCAAGTCTTTCTCAACAATCCATCTTAGACATGTCCATTCCCATTACCACATCACTTCTCTTTTTTTTTTTATGAAGAGGCATTGAGCTTATTTTATTCATGCTTGCAATATCTTATTTATTATATGAAAGAAAAATACTAACTAAATAATAAAAATAAACGCCTAAAAATAAATACTAAGGACAAGAAAATTTCCCCCTTTTTATTGGCGTTATCCTCTATTTTTTCCTTTTCCCTTATTTATTGCATTGATCCCACAATCTCCTCTTGCCATGTCTTGAATATATGGTCTGGGAACTCAAGAAAAAAAGTGTTAAAGATATTCTTTAAAGTATTTCGTAAGGTATCATCTTTAACTTTTACATATCTCCAGTAAGCTTGTTGTTGTTTTTGCATGAATTTCCACATATCCATCATAGTTGAGAATTTTGATTTTTTAATAGTGTTTGAAGAAAATGGCATTGGAATGGTCCACTCAGGATTAAAACTTTGCTACACTAGTTTAGCAGCATTTAGGTCCACCCTCAGTTTAGGGTTTGGTTCCTTTTCAGTTTATGCTTCTTTTGTGGCATTTGTTGAGTTAGCCTCCGGTCCAGACTTAGTTGATGACTCATCAGATTCTGGTTTGTTCGGTTCATTTGGCTCCAGTTGGTTCAATAGTCCAACATTCTCCACTAACCTTTCAAGATCATGCCTTGTTATGTAACCTTGAACATACTGGCCCTTCAAGTTTGCTTTTGATCTTACTTGGGCCCTCAAGCAAAGTGGAGTAATCAATGATGGAAAGTAGGCACTTCTTGCCTTTTTCCTTGCACAGTCTTGAATATCCTTGAGAATAATTCTCCCGACATTGATAGACTTTTCTGTCACAATCGTATACAACAAAAGCATTCGTTCCATCGAAATGGTGGAACTATGTGAGATAGGCATGGAGCTATATCGAATAAAGTAGAACCATACCTAGGTCACTGGATTTAAATATTCTCTTAGGCAAGAATGACTACCATACTTTCTTATAATCTATTGGGATCCTGAAGTTGTAACCACATTAAAAACTTGTTAAAGAAAATCTCAATTGATATTTATCATCATGGCAGAGTACTCATCTTCTTCAACATCATGTAAGTTAAACAAATTATTAATGGATTTAAAAGTAAGGGATACCTTTTTCTTACGAACAAGAACTTCATTAGCATTTGGTGTGGTCAAGTTGACATACAACTCTCACACTAAATCTTCATCCGGCATTGATCGTGCATCACAGACTTGCTTCCAATTTAAAACATTAATCATCTTTTGAAGTGATAATGACGTGATCATCTTGTCATTGCTCTCTAAATTGAAACCTTTTTTCGGCATGGGTTGATTCTTGAAGGTAGAATCAAATTTTTCCCTTGCTTCCTTGTCCTGAATCATAATTGGACTCTCAGCAGAAGTCTTGGAAGATCTAGTCTTTTGCGAGACATGGTGATTTTTCCCAAAAAATAGGCAGAGTTTCAGAAAAGGGAAAAATAAGAAATTGACAAGGTGTGTTGGTGAAAGTTACGGTGATGATGGAATTGTGGTAGCGACAATATTGCGATAGCATCGGGATTACAGTGGCAAATGCATCTGGCAAAGGCTTTACGGTGGCGATAAGTGAAACTTGTGGCAAAGAAATAAAAATGGGGAGAGGCTTTTGGGAACTTGAGGCCGACGACTAAGAGAAGAAAATTAGGGTGAAAGCTAATTGTTTAGGTGTTGTGAATTTTATGAAGGTCTAATGGGGTTTAATAGTGATGGATTAGGACAAATTTGTAGCAAAAATTTAGCTACAAAGGTTGGTTGGGCGGCAAGGTAAGGATGGA
Source organism: Gossypium rotundifolium (assembly GCA_025506655.1). Taxonomy (NCBI): domain Eukaryota; kingdom Viridiplantae; phylum Streptophyta; class Magnoliopsida; order Malvales; family Malvaceae; genus Gossypium; species Gossypium rotundifolium. Next base: position 74,044,991 of record CP106727.1, read on the forward strand.
AGGGAAAAGTGGCAGAAAAATTAGGGTTTTTAAAACCCTATGGACGACACCTAGTGGTACTCTTATTCGCTATTTTGGGCCTTAAGCCCAAACTGGAATTATTTGTTATGCTAAAAAATTAAATTGAACTAGAAAAATAAATTGATTAGTACTTAGGCCAAATTGACCCTCTTACTAAACATAAATAAAAATTTGCAAATAAAAATTAAACTTAAAAATTTCTTTTTTTGTCCTACTTAGAATTTTTCTTTTTGAAAAATTACATTAAATTGATATCCCAAGAAAGTTTAGAAGGGTCACTAATGGTCCCGCTTAAGTTCCAATTTCCTTAGACAAATTTAATTTAATGTATTACTTCAAGGAAAATAATTTCTAAGTATGTCATTTATCAAAAATAAAAATACGAAAAATTAAAGGCCTTTTAAATTAAACGAGGTTTCTGTTAGCTCAACTTCACCGTCCCAATATTGTTTGAGACGTTGACCATTAACTTTAAACGTACCTCCATTGTTGTTGTACAATTCTATAGCTCCATATGGATAAACTCTATGGATGGTCTATGGTCCTTTCTATCGAGATTTGAGTTTTCTCAAAAATAACCTGTAATACCCCTAACCCATATCCGCCACCGGAATAGAGTTATGGAGCCTTACCAGAGTTTACAGAACAAATACAATTAATTCATGTTATTTACTATTCATATCCGAAACCAATCATGTTCAATCATACTTTCTCTTAAATGAACCCTTGAGGTCCAATTTATACATTAGAAATAAGTTGGGACTAAATTGAAAACTCAAAGAATTTTTTCGTGAAATTTTAAAATTTTCCTAGATGCAAAGGACACACGCCCGTGTGGGTAGGCCGTGTGGCTCACACGGCCAAATTACACTCCTGTATCTCAAGTTGTGTGGGCATTCGATGTGAGGCACATGGCTGTGCCCCAGCCCATGCCCATACCCGTGTAACTCTCTGACTTATGTCACACACCCGTGTCTCTGCCTGTGTGGACAGAATAAGGCCATTTTTAAGCCTTATTTCTCACTCAAACTTCCCTTCCACCTACATAAATATTCCAATATATTCACCAACCAATTCAAGGCATATGAATCAAGCCAATAATCAAGTTTTATGCATGAAATATTTGCTCATGCTTTCAAGTATTCATCTTACCTTTTTAATCATATACTTTCCCAAACATAATTATACCTAAAATACTAATCCAAGCATAATCACATACCCAACATAATATAATCTCATGCATATATACAGTAAACATACTACCACTAGCAATTCCAATAGATAATTACAACTAGAACATTTACTTACCCTCATTAGCCAACATTAGCCTATACATGCAATTATACTAAAATAAGTTTTCTATTTATACCAAAATGAGCTAGAGGATAGTGTGATGATGCTCCAACAGATTTTCCAATCTCTATGAGCTTCCGAGCACTATAAAACAGATAAAAGAAAATCAAATAAGCATTTAATGTAACAGCCTAATTTTGGGCCTAGTCTGAACAGTGGTTTCGGGACCACAAATTCGACATAAGAAAATTTATCTTTATTATATTTTTATGGTCTATGATTTTGTAACAATCCAATTTAGGGGCTAGTCAAATCATTGGTTTTAGAACCACTAATCCAAGGTCGGATAAAATTATTTTTATATTATTTTATGTGTTATAGCATGGTTACAAAAGTGCATGAAAATTTTAGTGCATTAATTTTAGCGATTTCATGCTTAATTGCAAAAAAAAGACTAAATCGCATAAAATACAAAAGTTATATTTTACAAGCTAAAGGTGTCTAATAACTATAGAATATTAATTGGAGGTCCCTAATATGAAATTAGGCCTTGCTTAGAATGGTTGGCCGTCCATAGGGGACAAAGAGTTGAAAAATGAGTCAAAGTTGGTAGAAATTAGGTGATTAATTGATGTAATATAATAAAATAAAGAGAAGAAAAGATATCATCTTTTCTCATCCTTCTCCCCACCGATTTTTCCCAAGAAAAATTGCCATGAAAGCTTGAAAATTTTCAGCAACTCTTCACCTTCACAAGTAAGTCATCTTAATGATTATTTTTGATGATTTTTGTACTTTTGAGACCCTTGTAGCTTGAGTTGGCTAATGAGGGGACTATTTTGCAAAATGGTTAAGAGTCTAGGGTTTTTTCATGTGAGCATTTATGTTGTTTACTGAAATTTTATGGAAGAAAATGAGTCTTAGTTGCTAAATAAACAACTTTTATGAAGGATGTTTCCATGAAAACACCTAAAAAGACCTTTTTGTAAAGGTTGTAAATAGGTGGTAAATGTGTGAAATAATTGATATTGTGAGTTTTTATAAGAGTAGTAAATGTTCACCTAGGCTTGGTAAAGGAGAAAATTTGATTAGAATCGATTTAAGAGCCTAGGGGTAAAATTATAATTTTTGCAAAAGTCTAAAGACAAAATGGTAATTTTGTCAATGTATGATTTTTGAAATGCCTTGATTAAGGAGGTAATTAAAATGAATGAATTTGTTATTATAGATCAAGAAGAACGTGGAATTAACCTTGACCGAGGAAAAGGCAAGGTATCACACTAGATCGACAAATTGGCCTATTTTGGAATCGAGGTAAGTTTGTGTGTAATAAATTCAACATCATGCTATTATGTTATAAAATGTTTGATATTCATGAAGATGCACATTATTTCTATGAAATTGAGTAATGATGTTCAATGAGAAAATGATGAAAATTATGATGTTGAAGTCCCAGTTGGGCCTTAAGAAGTGAGAGGATACCATCATCTAGACATGAGATTGGTAAGGTCCGATATAAGACCATGTTTGGGACATGGCCTTGGCATCGAATTGAAATCCCGTATAAGACCATATCTGGGATATGGCATCAGCATCGAATATGAAAATCGTATAAGACCATATCTAGGATATGGCACGACATTGATATGAGATCCCGTATAAGACCATATCTGGGATATGGCATCGGCATCGAGATGTGACCCCATGTAAGACCATATCTGGGATATGGCATTGGCGTCGTGTTTATGTGTATGATGATGGTTACGTATCCTCGGGTATTCCAAGTGATTCATCGGGATAAATAGTTAAGCTTATAATAGAGATGAAATTAGTGCTAAAGTTATGTGATGAAGTGATACAGGTACATGTGAGTAATTCATGAGAAATGTTTACGATATATGACATGACATGTAATTGGTAAGAGGAAGCATGAGCAAGTTATGGCAATATGCTTGAGACTTTGTGTTATTCTTTATCCCATGCAATGGATGGAAGAAACTATGAGCCTTTATGTCACTATTTATTTCATGCAAAATTACTAAGCTTTATGCATACTCCTCTCATTTCCCTTTTCCTTGTAGTAGCGCCAAGCTAGCTCGGGGATCGTAGGACGTCGGAATTCGAAATCACACTATCAACTTCTCTTTGGTACAACAAAGTTTGATTAATTTTGAGTATGGCATGTATAGGAACTTGGTTATTTTGTGTTATGTCATATTTTTTAGCCAATGTGTGGTTATTAATGTCATTAAATTCATTTTGTACATGGTCATTGGAATTGGCCAATACTTGACAAGTTTATATATTCAATGATGATAAAGTTCATGAAGTGCATGCTTGTGTCGATGTCTTGATTTTGGGTTCTTAGAAGTGCCTTATGGTCATGATGTATGTTGCATTGAATTGGTACAAGTGTGGTTGCTTTGTAGGGTAGCAATTGGCTTGGTAGATAGCCTTACAATTATCCACACAGGTAGAACACGAGCATGTGTCTAGGCCGTGTGTGACACATGATTAGCCCCATGGGCGTGTTGATAGGCCGCGTGTCCCCTTGCATGCTAGGTTGGCAAGTCAGAATACCCAGTAGTAAACACACGGGCTGAGGCACGGCTGTGTGTCTCAACCGCGTAGAAGACACGACCATAGAGTATGGGCATGTGCCCAGGCCATGTGAAGTCTACACCTTAAATTAAGAATTTAATTCACCACACGGTCTAAGGACACAGGCGTGTGCCTTGGCCGTGTGGCCTTATTGAGATGATGACGTCATAAATAGAATGTCAAGGTTTCCACACATGGGTGAAGACACGGGCGTGTCATGGACGTGTGAGGGACACGGGCTATGGACACGCATGTGTGTCCGATCGTGTGAAAACCCCTGTAGGATCAAAATGAAAAATAAAATCTACACGAACTAGGGACATGGGCGTGTGTGACCACACGAGGTGCTACACGGGCATGTCCCTTTTCACACAGGCATGTGACCCTATTTTTAATAACATTTTCTAAGGTTTTCAAAGGAGCTCAAAATGATCTCAAATTGTTTCTAAGATGTGTTTTGGGCCTCGTAAGCCTATAATAAGTTTGTTAAGAGGAAGTTTGAAAAGTTTTAAATTTGAACGGACTTTTAATTTATGGAATTGAACGTATGCAAGAGATTAAGTTAGGTAATTCCTTAGACCCTATTCTGACGTTGGATACGGGTAAGGGGTGTTACAGATTTCACGAAATGATTTTGTGAAAATTTCGTTTGAAAATTTTGATGTTTGGGCACTCAATTTAGTCAAAAGGACTAAATTATAAAAAGTGCAAAAGTTGAGTTCTACATGCTAGAGGTGTCTAATTGTTATGAAATTTTAAATTGGAGGTCCTTATATGGTAATTAGACCATTGTTTAAGTTGGTGGACAAAAATGGACATGGTTAGGCATGTTTCCAAAGTTGTTCATTAAGGTTATTTTGATTATTTATGTAACACCCAGAATTTGGGCCTAGTAGAATTGGGCCTATTGGGCCTTGGGCATGGGAGCGTTTAAAACTTTTGATAACAAGAGAATGGCACAAATGCATGTTGGATCTGTTAAATGAGTGATTTTGGAAGGTTAGCGGGCTTCTATGAAGTCTTGGGTTCAAGCCATGTCACTTGGAAAATTTTTATTTTTAGCATTAGGGGAGTCCTGACTCCAGGTTGTAAGCCTTTTAAGTAATTGTGATTAAAAAGAGGCACAAAGAGAGCCTGTGGTGGAGTGGTTGTGGAGTCACAGGTGTGGCAAGGAGAACAGTGGTTCAAGTCTCACTGCATGCAAAGAGTTTGTGTTGGATTTGAACTCTGTGTTGGGAAGTTTGAAATGGTCTTGAGTTGTTGGGAGAAGATTATGTAGCAAATCAAGGAGGGATTTATGGAGATGTTTAAGGAATTTGAAAAGGGGGAGGAGTTGTGGCCGAATGGGGATGTTGGGGATGCAAATTCGGCTAAGGGGTCCTTAGTATTGTGTATTTGGCATTTTGGGAGCATTTTTGTATAACTCTTTGGGTTGTGCCGAATTCTTTGGTGGTCATTCTCGAGTTTTCCTTTACTTTTGTTTCCTTTCTCTCTTCTTTTCCAGTGTTGCCAAACCTGTTTGGGAAACTGACCTTTCGTGCATTTTCTTTTCTGTCTCTTCTGGTAACGTTGAGTGCTTATTCATTGCCCATCTCTTTTTCTTCTTTTCCTATTCTTACCTCCTCTTTCTACTCTTATCTTTAGTCTTTTAACTTTCTTCAAGTGCCTTTTCTCATATAGCTCAAACCAAATCTTCTCATTCTCTCCCTCAATCTAGTTTTACAGGAGTAGCCGATTTCTCTCCTTTGTTGTTCTGTTACGGTTCTTCAAAAGTTCCTGACAAGTCGTCGACTCTTCGATGAACCAAGGGTGTATCTAGGTTTAACTGATTGCCTCCTCTCCACATCTGGACTACACGTTTGGGTAAGCATTTCTCTTCGGGATTTAATTGTTCAAATGGTGTTGGTGATTATAAGATTGTGGTTGTATTGCAGCTAGTCGATAAGGATTGTGTAGTTGATTCTAGTTGGGAATCAAGGGCAACAAACCGATTAGTGTTTAGTCAAGGTGAGTATGGATTGTCGTGTTGGGCTTAGACAGTTAGTAACCTTATTGATTGTAAATCTGATACGATTATTTTGGTTGATTATAGGATTCGGAGAATGTTGATCTTAGCTAGTTTTGCAAAGAGGTGTGTAACTTTGTGCTCTGTTGATGATCGACTGAAAAGCCAAAAGTGTGTATTAGTACCTTAATTGCTAATCGGTCAAAAGCCGATAGAGTGTGAATGTTTTTCGCACGGTGTTAGCTGTAGTGACAAGTGCCGAAATGCCGGATTGCCGAAAAGCCGAAGGATTGGGCTTTTGGGCCACATGAGCTTGCGAATGCCCATGTAATCAACCGAGCTCACGAAACGTGAGCGTATGTCGAGGAAGGCTACTATAAGCGATCTCATGGGCTTGGGTCGGAATGGGCCCAATGGGCCCGTGGGCCCGCGTGGGAAAACTTCACTGTTAAGTGGGACGTAGATAGACTTGTCATGTTGCACACATGACTCAGGTAGTTCAGGGCCTCGTTAGGCCAAATGGGCTATGTGGGCCTAGTGGGCTTGTGGGCCGACACGGATAAAATGTATGTGTTGTGGTAAGTGGTGTTTGGACTGTGACGTTTGTATAATTGCGGCTATTTCTAGGCTAATTGGGTCACACGAGTGTATGGGCCCACCTGGGCCAAGTAATGGGCCTTAGGTCCATTTACACCGTTGTGACGTTTAGGTTACTTAAGTCGGCCGAGGCGACGGTAGACCTTCTGTTGGGTCACTGAAACCCCGATTTGTAAAATTATCGAAATACCCTCGATTTGCAAAATTATCAAAATACACCCAGGTCGCAAAATTACCGAACAACCCCGGTTTGTAAAATTATTGAAATACCCCCGGTTTGTAAAATTCCTAAAATACCCTCAATTTGTAAAATTACCAAAATACCCCCCAATTAGCAAAATTACCAAAATAACCCAGTTTATAAAATTACCAAAATACCCTCAATTTACAAAATTACTAAAATACCCCTAGGTTGTAAAATATCGAAATACCCCTAGTTTGCAAAATTATCGAAATACCCCCAATTTGTAAAATTACCAAAATACCTTCGATTTGTAAAATTACTAAAATACCCTCAATTTGAAAAATTATCGAAATAACCCTGATTTGTAAAATTACTGAAATACCCACGAGTTGTAAAATTATTGAAATACCCCTAATTTGCAAAAATTACTGAAATATCCCCAGTTTGTAAAATTACTAAAGTACCCTCAATTTGTAAAATTACCGAAATACCTCCGATTTGTGAAACTACCAAAATACCCTCAATTTATAAAATTATCGAAATACCCTCATTTTGTGAAATTACCATAATACCCCCGATTTGTAAAGTTACTAAAATACCCCTATAGGGTAGAATTACCAAAATATCCCTGTAGGGTAGAATTTCTGAAATACCCCTAAAGGGTATGATTACCAAAATACCCTTATAGTAAAATTACTATTTTGCCTTTGGGGGTAAATGATTGACTTAGACTATGAATTTGACTGACTTGACTGTGGGTGTGTGACTGATATGCTGTTAATATATGTTGAAATGACTGTTACTAAGCATGGCCATTTTGCATACACGTGGAATGATTGAGCATGGCATACACGACATATTGCATGGGGTTGGGACATTAATACGGAGGAAATTTTGATAGGGTCACACGGGTCGCATGACGACTGTGGATCCAATATTGATCTGTTATGGTCGCACGGGTCGCATGAGACGACTGTGGATCGACGGACGACTTAAAGCCGTGTAATCTAATTATGGCTCTGTGCCAACCTAAATATGGCTCTGTGCTATCTTGATTATGGCTGTGCCAATCGTATTTACCCGTGGCTATGTGCCTAACACATATATCGATGACTTTGTATCGATCATATTTACCCAAGGCTGTGTTCCGATTATATTATCGTCACTGATGGCTATGTGCCAATATAATACCGCTACTGAAGGCTTAGAGCCGCATATATATATATACTAGCAGCTTTGCTGCAATTTCAGTTAGGGTCGCAACCGGTCCTAACATTGGTGTGCTGGCTAGGTAGGTCGATTTTATCCCCATGTAAGTGTAGGCTGGTACGGGTGGTGTGTTGGCTAGATCGGGGTGGGTTACATCCTCATACTATTGCATATCTGTTATGAGATCTGTCATTGTATTAGGCTTAGGCCCATTTGTTCTGTTATTGGTTTGGGCTAGGCCCAATTGATTCTGTTATGGGTTGAGACCCAAATGATATTGTAGTGGGCGTTAGCCCACATATGCTTTGATCTGGACTGTACTGTTAAGGTTAAAGGGCTTTGGCCCAGACTGTTTCGATTTCTGTTTCTATATACTGACTGTTACTTTGGTAAAAGGATTACACACTGAGCTTTTGTAAACTCACCCCGTTTTTAACTATGCATGTAATCCCCAGCCTTAGACGGATCGGCGCTGCGAGGGACTCGGAGAAGGCAACCCATTGCTTGTGGTTTCAGTTTTGATTGCTTACATTCAAGTAGATTGATTTGGGTTGTAATAAAGCCTCTTTAAGTTTTTTGGATTTTAACTTTGAGTTTTTATTTACTTTGAATTATATCCATTTAGAAGTAAATCACGGTTTTCCAAAATGTTAACTGCTTTTAAAACAACACTACATTTTTGCAACATTTTGAAATGGTTTCGCGACTTAATCTTTTTCGTAAATGAAATACTTTCAAAATTTGCTTTCGCAACTGAAAAGATGTTTTGGGAATAAAACTAATAATTTTTTCAATGTACCATGTTTTAAAAATAAACTAACGTAACTACGATTTTACTTAATCTTTTAAACAAGAAGGGTTTTCAATAAAACCATGGTTTTCAAAAAATACTTCAATGTGACAAGCCAGATTCGGGCCTAACTTCTAGGTCGAGTTTAGGGTGTTACATTTAGTGGTATCAGAGCCAAGTTATAAAACTCGACTGTAGAATGGTTTTAAAAAATGGATTTTGAATGAATTGTTTCAAAAAAGGTTGAAAAGATTTGAAGTAATCAAAATGTTTTTCAGAATATTTTCCTGAAAGTGTAGTTTACCGAGTCTCCGGCGCCGAATCCATAAGTTTTTTGTTAGACAGTATTTAAAGTTAGATTTTGTATTTATTCAGTGTATGTTCTAGAAGTCAGATTTTTTTAGCTAGCAAAAGTACTGTGATGGATTCTAAAGGCGAGCAAGGTCCCGAGGATTTTGCTTGTCTCTAGAACATAAGATGGTTCAAGAGATGGTAGTTAAGGTAAGTCCGCCAACTTCGAGTAGTGATAACCCAGAGCTTGGTGCGGAGGCACTGACCCTGTTGGTAAAGGAAGTGTTGAAAGAAGTGTTTGAGGCAGGAGTCAAGGCATATGGTGAAACACTTCAAGCTAGGTGATTGGAGTGCAGCAGGAAGAGGGATCACAGTCATCCGAAGTAGGAGCCTTGTTTTGTGATACACATTATGACGCTTTCAAACTTTCTAGCTTGTGAGCATTGCAAAAGACACCACCTGGATGAATGCTGGAGGAAGTCAGGAGCGTGTCTTATATGTAGGTCTAAGGAGTATCGGGTTTGGGATTGCATAGTCCCTTTTAAGTCAAGTGTGTTTTGTTTGAATGTGATGTTTGAATATATAAATTGTATGCATGTTTGATAAATATCTGTTAGCTTCTGTGGTTAGATGTTTGGTTGTGTGTAAGAGGTTTCAATATTAAGTTAAAAGTGTATTAGTGTTATTAGGATTAGAGTGTGCAGCAAAAGAATAGTGGTGTAACCTGTGTTGTGCGGCTATTAGATAGTTGGAAATTTTGAGGACAAAATTTTTTTAAGGGGAAAGAACTGTAACACCATGAATTTGGGCCTAGTAGAATTGGGCCTATTGGGCCTTAGGCATGGGAGCTTTAAAACTTTTGAGAACAAGAGAATGACACAATTATATGTTGGATCTATTAAGTGAGTGATTTTGGAAGGTTAAGGGGCTTCTATGAAGTCCTAGGTTCAAGCCATGTCATTTGGAAAATTTTTATTTTTAGCATTAGGGGAGTCCTGACTCCAGGTTGTAAGCCTTTTAAGTATTTGTGATTAAAAAGAGGCACAAAGAGAGCCTGTGGTGGAGTGGTTGTGGTGTCACAGGTGTGGAAATGAGAACAGTGGTTCAAGTCTCACTCCATGCAAAATGGATTATTCATTTTGCTCATGAGTGGGCAAGAGTTTGTGTTGATTTGAACTCTGTGTTGGGAAGTTTGAAATGGTCTTGAGTTGTTGGGAGAAGATTATGCAGCAAATCGAGGAGGGGTTTATGGAGATGTTTAAGGAATTTGAAAATGGGGAGGAGTTGTGGCCGAATGGGGATGTTGGGGGATGCAAATTCGGCTAAGGGGTTCTTAGTATTGTACATTTGGCATTTTGGGAGCATTTTTGTATATCTCTTTGGGTTATGCCGAATTCTTTGGTGGTTATTCTCGGGTTTTCCTTTGCTTTGGTTTCCTTTCTCTCCTATTATCCAGTGTTGCCGAAGCTGTTTGGGAAATGACCTTTCGTGCATTTTCTTTTCTGTCTCTTCTGGTAACGTTGAGTGCTTATTCTTTGCCCATCTCTTTTTCTTCCTTGCCGATTCTCACCTCCTCTTTCTACTCTTATCTTTAATCTTTCAACTTTCTTCAAGTGCCCTTTCTCTTATAGCTCAAACTGAATCTTCTCCTTCTCTCCCTCAATGTAATTTTACGAGACTAGCCAATTTCTCTCCTTTGTTGTTCTATTACAGTTCTTCAAAAGTTCCTGACAATTCGTCGACTCTTCAATCAACCAAGGGTGTGTCTAGGTTTAGCCGATTGCCTCCTCTTCACATTTGGACTGCACGTTTGGGTAAACATTTCTCTTCAGGATTTGACTGTTCAAATGGTATTGGTGATTATAATATTGTGGTTGTATTTTAGCTAGTCTATAAGGATCGTGTAGTTGATTCTAGTTGGGGATCAAGGGCAACAAACCGATTAGTGTTCAGTCAATGTGAGTATGGATTGTCGTGTTGGGCTTAGACAGTTAGTAACCTTATTGATTGTAAATCTGATACGATTATTTTGGTTGATTATAGGATTCGGAGAACATGGATCTTAGCTAGTTTCGCAACGAGGTGTGTAACTTTGTGCTTTGTTGATGATCGGCTGAAAGGTCGGAAGTGTGTATTAGTACCGTAATTGCCAATAGGTGAAAAGCAAATAAAGTGTGAATGTTTTTCACACGGTGTTAGCTGTAGTGGCAAATGCCGAAGTGTCGGATTGTCGAAAAGCCAAAAAACTAAAAGATTGTGCTTTTGGGCAACATGAGCGTGCGAAGGCCCATGTCATCAACCGAGCTCACAAAACGTAGGCGTACGTCGAGGAAGGCCGCCATGAGCGATCTCATGGGCTTGGGCTATATGGGCCCAATGGGCCTGTGGGCTCGCGTGGGTAAACTTCACTGTTAAGTGGGACGTGGATAGACTTGTCATGTCGTGCACATGACTCAGGTAGTTCAGGGCCTTGTTGGGCCGAAGTGGTCTGTGTGGGCTCAATGGGCTTATGGGCCCACAAGGATAAAATGTATGTGTTGTGGTAAGTGGTGTTTGGACTGTGACGTTTGTATAACTGTGGCTATTTCTGGGCTAATTGGGTCACACGAGTGTGTGGGCCCACTTGGGCCGAGTAATGGGCCTTAGGCCCATTTACACCGTTGTGACTATTTAGGTTACTTAAGTCACTCGAGGCGACGGTGGACCTTCTGTTGGGTCACTGAGACCCCGATTTGTACAATTACCTAAATACCCGAATTTGCAAAATTACTGAAATACCCCGATTTGTAAAATTACTGAAATACCCTTGGTTTGCAAAATTACCAAAATACCCCCGGTTTGTAAAATTAACAAAATACCCCCAGTTTACAAAATTATTGAAATACCCTCGATTTAAAAAAATTATTGAAATACCCCCAGTTTGCAAAATATCGAAATACCCTTGGTTTGCAAAATCACCAAAATACCTTCAATTTGCAAAATTACCAAAATACTGTCGGTTTATAAAAATACTGAAATACCCTCAATTTACAAAATTACTAAAATACCTTCGATTTGCAAATATCGAAATACCCTCAGTTTGTAAAATTACCAAAATACCCCAAATTTGCAAAATTACCAAAATACCCAATTTGTAAAAGTATTGAAATACCCCTGGTTTGAAAAATTACCGAAATACCCCCAATTTGTAAAATTATCAAAATACCCACGGGTTACAAAATTATCGAAATATCCCCAATTTGCAAAATTACTAAAATACTCCTGATTTGCAAAATTATCGAAGTACCCTCGATTTGTAAAATTACTGAAATACCCTCGATTTGTTAACCTACCGAAATACCCTGAATTTGTAAAATTACCAAAATACCCTTATTTTATGAAATTACCAAAATACCCCCGGTGTGCAAAGTTACTGAAATACCCATGTATGGTAGAATTACCGAAATACCCCTATAGGGTAGAATCATCGAAATACCCCTAAAAGGTAGGATTACCAAAATACCCTTATAGTAAAATGACTATTTTGCCCTTGGGGTAAATGACTGACTTAGACTATGAATTTGTCTGACTTGACTATGGGTGTGTGACTGATATGCTGTTAATATATGTTGAAATGGCTGTTACTGAGCATGGCCATTTTGCATACACGTGGAATGATTGAGCATGGCATACACGACATATTGCATGGGGTTGGGACATTGATACGGAGGAAATTCTAATAAGGTCGCACAGGTCGCATGACGACTGTGGATCTAGTACTGATCTGTTATGGTTATACGGGTTACATGAGACGACTGTGGACTGACGGATGACTTAAAATCGCGTAATCTGATTATGGCTCTTTGCCAACCTAAATATGGCTCTATGCCATCTTGATTATGGCTTTGTGCCAATATTTACCCGTGGCTATGTCCCTAACACATATATTGATGACTCTATGTCGATCATATTTACCCAAGGTTGTGTACCTGTAACATCCGGGTTCTAGGGGTTATGCATTTAGTGCGTAACTCAAGTGATGGGAGGCTTATTGTGAGGTTGGATGAGTTTTAAGGGGGTTTGGAGAACCCTAGAATGTAGGAGACGGCTTAAGGAATTAGTGAATTTTTAGTGATAAAAAGGGGGAGCTAAGGGAGCTAGGGGTTATAAGTATTCAAGTGGGTTTATGACACAAGAATTACTTTGGTAGAGTGGCAAGGAGGTGCCACTTTAGGCTTTGGAAGGTGACGCCTGTGGAGTGAAGGGGGACAAGGTTCGAGCTACAAAGGCAAAGAATGTGGCCTTTGTTTTTTGCGTCAAGGGGGAGAGGAGTTGGGCGGCTTGTGGATGCTGAAAAGATGAGGATAAAGACTTGGTCTTTTATTTTTTTTTTGAAATTCAGCTAGGGAGGTAAGATTAAGGTTGGACTCTTTCAAACTTTTTGAATGAGTGACAAAGAGGAAAAATAGGAGGAGATTCTGGGATATGGGAGGAGATGAGCTAGTGGCCAAATTTAGGGAGCTAGAGGAGGGCATTTTCGGCTTGGTGGAGTGTGTTTAGGTGTGTGCCGAAATCTAGTAGTATTTATAGGGGGTGCTCATCTTTTGGCCGCCCTTTTCTTCATTTATTCTCTTCTTACCGAAAATTGGTTCACCCATTTCTTTTATGCCGAATTATTTTGTTTCTTCCCTTAATCTCCTGTTGAAGGTAAGTCAAAAGAAACCCTCTCTGTTCCTCTTACTCCTTTAAAGCTAAAACTGAGATTGGGCGTGACCTTTTGTGCAGCAATTTCCTCTCTTCTTTCACACCTTTCTTTTAACTCTGTTTAAGCCAAAATCACCCCTAAAGCTTGCCTTTGCCAAATATTCCAACTCCATCTAGGAGTCATTGTCGAATCTTTCAGTCTCTCTTTCTCTCTGCTATGTTTGTAAGTCATTGAAGCCGAACTTTAATTCTTGTGGTGGCCGATTCTTTGTTAGGACAAAAGGGAGTGGTTATCAAGGTAAGGTTGCGATAACTCTTCTTTGTTTTGGGATTCATGTCGTGCCGAAAGTGGCCCTAAGATTTCTCTAAAAGTGCTAAGGCCGATTGTAGGGGAGGCAAAGCCTAACGCAGGAGACCTTTTCAGGAGACGTTATAGTCAGCGTTTGCAGAAAGGATCTACCAAATTTGGAGACTTGAGGTAAGCGACATGTGCTTTTTGGCCAAGGGCCATATAGTCTTATGTTTAAGGGGTGAGGCCGAATTAATGTGGTATTATTTAGGGATTTCGACAGGTTTGTAGGAGCAACCGAGATTCGATCAGTTGAGGAGTTTCGACAACCCATTTTCAATAGGTGACTTCCGGGATTAGTTGTTAAGGGGCAAATTGTCAGAAGCATATTGTAGCCTCCTGGATTCAAGGGTGTTTTGGTACGAAATATTTGGTAAGATTCGATACTTAGATTTATGACTTGGAGGATTAACCGTTTGGTGCGATTAAGTGTATTGATGGAGGCAAATACCTCAAGAAGGGCAAGGAAAGTCCTATCCCAAGTTTAAGAAAAGATTTGTCTCGTGATTCGAGATTGGCCACCGGGGTGTGGGCAAAGCAGCAGAGAAAGCTATAGGCAGATAGTCAGTAGTCTCGCTTAGCGATAGCATTAGGATCGAGAGTTTAGAACTCATAATCAGTGCGTAATTAGCGCCTTTGTTTCTCTCTTAGTTGTGTCTTGATGTATATACTTGTATATGATGTGTGGTAGCTGAAAATAAAGGCTAAAGTGGTGGATACCCATGTTTGGGGTAATCGGTTAGCAGGTTAGTAGTTTGTGATATTAAAATTATTTATGGTATATGTGTTATGGTAACGAGCATGTGATAAATACTCATTCTATATGTTGATTTGACATGATACATTTACATATATGCATGGGGGATTGGATGTGAGCAAGGAAAGACGGGGTGTACATATTTATGTACGTGGACTAATGTTAGCCTTGTGCTACATTAGCGCTTGATGAGTAGCTGTGTGCGTCACCAAGGGTGGTGTTGGCTAGGTGCCCATCTCGGCAGTTGATAGCTGTGTGCATCACCGTAGACGGATTAATATTGGGATCACCTATGTGATCGGTGGCTCAGCCACGACCTTGAGCAGCGAGCTTGCCAAGGTAAGATATGTGGATCACGATGTGATCAGTGGTGGATTAGCCATGGCCTTGGGCAGGGAGTCTGCTAAGGTTGGTGTAACGGGTGGATTTTAGGTTGGGCTGGGTTGCATTTTGAATGACTGGTTATGTGTGTACTGTGTAGATATGGGCCAAGCCCATGCTTGTGGAAACATGTGGTATAATTATGCACTGAGTCTGTGGACTCACCCAATATTTCTTAACCATCGCAGGTGATTTGTGAATCCTGGACCGGGTTGGAGAGGATACAAGGTGGCCCATGCAGAAGAAGATGATTTAATTGTTTTATTTATTTTTATATTAAGCATTTTAGTAAGTAATGGTTGTATAAGGGGCTTATTTTATTTTTGGTATTATTTTATTATGGCTTGATTAAATTAAATTACTATGTGCAAATGATTTTATTTTTAGCAACTTATTTATTCAAGTTATTTATATATATACTAAAGGGGTAATTCGGATATTTTGTATGAGAAAGTTTTACATAAAATTTTTAAATGGACAGGATTTTCAAAAGATGACAAAATTTAATGTTTTATCTTAAGTCAAAAATATTTTCAACTGCTTTTTCATGATGACACACCAGATCCGGTCAAGACTCATGGGCCGGGTTTGGGGGTGTTACAGTTTGGTATCAGAGCCCGGATCAAAACTCGGCTTTGAGGGTTTTGGGCCCAAAAATATTTTTCTGTTGGGCATTTCAAAGATTTGGGCTTCCATAAATTCTCAGGATGTTCTAGCATGGCACCTGTACCTCCGGCCCGAAGTCCACCAGGTAAGTACTTCTAAACATTGAAGTGATTTGTTTATGTGAAGGTTATGGGCTTATTTGGGCTAGTAGATTAGAATATTAGGGCTATTGGACCCTAGGACTAGTGTACTCAAACACATGCATAAGATTTAAAGATTATAAAACAAACTTGTGAAGTAAGTCGCCGAGTTAGGGTGTGGCAACCCTGGTACGCATGTCTAGGATTGGTATTCAGTAAGAGCTTGGTACTTAAGCAGTCCTAGTGACTCACCTCCTCTTTACTTGAATCCTACCTGGTGCGTAGCTACGGTTCACCTTAACCAAGAGGACCTACTCACGGGCTAAACCCGATCATTAAAACCCGAAAGGGACTCGCCGTGCAGTTTATTAAAAAAACCCATGTTTTTAAAACATTAAATTACCCTTTTTGATTTGTACAAATTATTTTGAAGGCATTTATCAAAATATTTTCGATTTACAAAATTATGAAAATACCCCTGTGTTGAAAATTACCAAAATGCCCTTAGCTTAAGAAAAAAAAATTTCCTTGACTTTTACTAAAATATTCTTATTTTACAAAATATCCGAAAATCCTATTTTGCAAAATATTGAGATATCCAGATTTGGAAAATTTACAAGAATACCCCTGACTTACAAAATTACCAAAATAACCCCCAATTTCTGAAATTTCAGCGACACTTTTTAATTTGGAAATTTTTAAAATACCCTTAAGTTTTGAAATTTTGAATGCCTCTATTTGTAAATATTTTCCAATTGACCCCGGTTTACTACCAAAATGCCCCTACAGGACAAATGACGAAAATACCCCTGGGTTGGGGATAGACAGGAATGCCCATAATAGTGTGTTGAATGTTGTGATTCTCTGAATTAAAGTAGGGAACTTGAACTGGAAACTTTGGGTGATCGAAAGAACTACTTCTGAAAACTTCTTTTCATAAAATTGTTCGCGGATAAAATAGTGGAACAAAGTACTAATGCATAAAACTTTTTAAACAGATTAAATCGCGACGCTAGATATGAGTTCTAGGGGGCATGGTCGCAGTACTCGTGGGCGTGGTAGAGGTAGGATGGCAGTATCGAAACCAGTTGGGTCTGGCCATGGGTCAGAAAATGATGTGCCGCCATCACCAGCTATTGAGGTTGAACCTCAGGATCGACGAGAGGAGACGATGCGATCATGAGCTATCTTTGCGGGTGCTCGGCAGTGGCGAGGAGCTAATATGGGCATTGGGACTCGGAAGTCGGTGCGAAAGACTTAGGTCGAACGGAGCCGAGGTTTTTAGGGGAGTGTCTGGGGTAGCTCCGAACGTGGCGGAATATTGGCTAGAGGCAGTTGAAAGGATTATGGATGACTTGGATTTAACTGCTGAGGAGAAGCTTAAGGGTGCTATTTTGTTGCTACGGGATGAGGCCTACCAGTGGTGGCTCATTGTTAAGGAAGGTACCCCTGCCGATCGAGTGGGCTGGGGTTACTTTAAGATCAAGTTTGAGGGGAAGTATATCGGAGCGAGTTATGTGGACGCTCAGAGGAAGGCGTTCCTCAATTTGGTGCAAGGTGGCAAGTCAATAGCGGAGTACGAGGCTGAGTTTCTGCGTTTGGTCGATATGCTCGGGGCATCGTGGCTACCGATTATGAGAGATGCGTCAGATTTGAAGATAGGCTACGGGGCGAGCTGCGGGTTTTGATTGCTCCGTAACGAGAAAGAGATTTCGCCATTTTGTTGGAGAAAGCTCGGATAGCTGAGGATGTCAAGAGGACCGAGAGGCAGAATAAAGATAGAGAAAGAAGCCGGGATAAGAGAAGTTATGGACCGCCAGAATCATTTGAGAGCTTTCAAAAAGACCGAGGGTCGAGACTTCTGCTCGTATTTCTAAGTCAACTACTAGGAATTCAGACCGTCCATGTGCTCGGTGTGGAAGATATCATGTTGGCGAGTGCTGGAATCAGGAACGGGAGTGTTTTAGATATAAATCTAAGTCCCATCTGATAAAGGATTGTCCTCAGGATCCGAATAGGGCTCGGGTAGTTGGCCAAGGTCATGTGCAACCAGGCAGAGGTGGTCAGCAGGCGACAAGGGGTCGTGGTCCGAACCATGGAGGAAATGGTTTCAACCAAGGTCGTGGAGTGCCAGGCCGAGGTAATGGTACCACTGAGGCGAGACAGCCAGGACTGGTATATGCGGTTCTTCGGAGGGAGGATAGTGATGTAACAAATGTGCCAGCGGGTAAGTTTCTTATGTTTGGAATATTCTTTGTTGCTTTGTTGCTATGGTGGCAGTTTGTTCTTATATTGCTAGTAAAGTAGCTAGAACTTTGTGTGTGGACTTGGAAACTGTGCTTAGAAAATATGTTAGTTCTTTAAGATCAGAGTGCGCAGCAAGAGCGTAGTGTGGTGAATTAGGATATACGGCCATTAGTCAGCCAAGTAATTTCGAGGACAAAATTATTTTTAAGGAGGGTAGAATTGTAACATCCGGGTTCTAGGGGTTATGCATTTAGTGCGTAACTCAAGTGATGGGAGGCTTATTGTGAGGTTGGATGAGTTTTAAGGGGGTTTGGAGAACCCTAGAATGTAGGAGATAGCTTAAGGAATTAGTGAATTTTCAGTGATAAAAAGGGGGAGCTGAGGGAGCTAGGGATTATAAGTATTTCAAGTGGGTTTATGACACAAGAATTGCCTAGGTAGAGTGGCAAGGAGGCGCCACTTTAGGCTTTGGAAGGTGACGCCTCAGGGAGCTGAAGGGGGGGACAAGGTTCGAGCTACAAAGGCAGCAATGTGGCCTTTGTTTTTGCGTCAAGGGGGGAGAGGAGTTAATGCTTGTGGATCTTTGAAAAGATGAGGATAAAGACTTGGTCTTTTATTTTTTTTTTGAAATTTGGCTAGGGAGGTAAGATTAAGGTTGGACTCTTTCAAACTTTTTAAATGAGTGACAAGGAGGAAAAATAGGAGGAGATTTTGGGATATGGGAGGAGATGAGCTAGTGGCCGAATTTAGGGAGCTAGAGGAGGGCATTTTCAGCTTGGTGGAGTGTGTTTAGGTGTGTGCCGAAATCTAGTAGTATTTATAGGGGGTGCTCATCTTTTGGCCACCCTTTTCTTCATTTATTCTCTCCTTGTCGAAAATTGGTTCACCCATTTCTTTTGTGCCGAATTATTTTGTTTCTTCCCTTAATCTCCTGCTGAAGGTAAGTCAAAAGAAACCCTCTCTGTTCCTCTTATTCCTTTAAAGCTAAAACCGAGATTGGGCGTGACCTTTTGTGCATCAATTTCCTCTCTTTTTTCACACCTTTCTTTTAGCTCTGTTTAAGCCGAAATCACCCCTAAAGCTTGCCTTTGCCGAATATTCCAACTCTATCTAGGAGTCATTGTCGAATCTTTCAGTCTCTCTTTCTCTCTACTATGTTTGCAAGTCCTTGAAGCCGAACTTTAATTCTTGTGGTGGTCGATTCTTTGTTAGGACAAAAGGGAGTGGTTATCAAGGTAAGGTTGCGATAACTCTTCTTTATTTTAGGATTCATGTCCCGCCGAGTGGCCTAAGATTTCTCTAAAAGTGCTAAGGCTGATTGTAGGGGAGGCGAGCCTAACGCAGAGACCTTTTCAGAGACGTATAGTCAGCGTTTGCAGAAGGGATCTACCGGAATTTGGAGACTTGAGGTAAGTGACATGTGCTTTTTGGCCAAGGGCCATATAGTCTTATGTTTAAGGGGTGAGGCAGAATTAATGTGGTATTATTTAGGGATTTCGACAGGTTTGTAGGAGCAACCGGGATTCGATCAGTTGAGGAGTTTCGACAACCCATTTTTAATAGGTGACTTTCGGGATTAGTTGTTAAGGGGCAAATCGTCAGAAGCATATAGTAGCCTCCGGGATTTAAGGGTGTTTTGGTAAGAAATATTTGGTAAGATTTGATACTTAGATTTATGACTTGGAGGATTAACCGTTTGGTCTGATTAAGAGTATTGATGGAGGCAAATACCAGTCAAGAAGGGCAAGGGAAAGTCCCTATCCCGAAGTTTAAGAAAAGATCTGTCTTGACGGTTCGGGATTGGCCACCAGGGTGTGGGCCAGCAGCAGGAGAAAGCTATAGGTAGATAGCCGTAGTCTCGCTTAGCGATAGCATTGGGATTGAGAGTTTAGAACTCCAAGTAATCAGGTGCGTAATTAGCGCCTTTGTTTCTCTGATAGTTGTGTACTGATGTATATACTTGTATATGATGTGTGGTAGCCGACAATAAAGGCTAAAGTGGTGAATACCCATGTTTGGGTTAATCGGTTAGCAGGTTAGTAGTTTGTGATATTAAAATTATTTATGGTATATGTGTGATATGGTAACTAGCATGTGATGAATACTCATTCTATATGTTGATTTGACATGATACATTTACATATATGCATGGGGGATTGGATGTGAGCAAGGAAAGACAGGGTGTACATATTTATGTACGTGGACTAATGTTAGCCTTGTGCTACATTATCGCTTGATGAGTAGCTATGTGCGTGATCAAGGGAGGTGTTGGCTAGGTGCCCATCTCGGCGGTTGATAGCTGTGTGCATCACCGTAGACGAATTAATATTGGGATCACCTATGTGATCGGTGGCTCAGCCACAACCTTGAGCAGCGAGCTTGCCAAGGTAAGATATGTGGATCACGACGTGATCAGTGGTGGATTAGCCATGGCCTTGGGCAGGGAGTCTGCTAAGGTTGGTGTAACAGGTGGATTTTAGGTTGGGCTGGGTTGCATTTTGAATGACTGGTTATGTGTGTACTGTGTAGATATGGGCCAAGCCCATGCTTGTGGAAACATGTGGTATAATTATGCACTGAGTCTGTGGACTCACCCAATATTTCTTATCCATCGCAGGTGATTCGTGAATTCTGGACCGGGTTGGAGAGGATACAAGGTGGCCCATGCAGAAGAAGATGATTTAATTATTTTATTTATTTTTATATTAAGTATTTTAGTATGTAATGGTTGTAATAAGGGCTTATTTTATTTTTGGTATTATTTTATTATGGCTTGACTAAATTAAATTACTATGTGCAAATGATTTTATTTTTAGCAACTTATTTATTCAAGTTATTTATATATATACTAAAGGGTAATTCGGATATTTTATATGATAAAGTTTTACATAAAATTTTTAAATGGGCGGGATTTTCAAAAGATGACAAAATTTAATGTTTTATCTTAAGTCAAAAATATTTTCAACTGCTTTTTCATGATGACACACCGGATCCGGTCAAGACTCATGGGCGGGTTTGGGGTGTTACAAGATCTGGATTATATTATCGTCGCTGATGGCTATGTGCCAAACATAATATAGTTACTGATGCTTTGTCCCAACTATAATACCGCTACTAAAGGCTTAGAGCCGGATATATATATACTAGTAGCTTTACTGCGATTCCGGTTAAGGTTGCAACCGGTCTTAACATTGTTGTGCTGGCTGGGCGGGTCGATTTTATCCCCACTTAAGTGTAGGATTGGTATGGGTGGTGTGTTGGCTGGATCGGGGTGGGTTGCATCCTCATAATATTGCATATATGTTATGAGATCTGTCACTGTACTAGGCTTAGGCCCATTTGTTCTGTTATTGGTTTGGGTTAGGCCTAATTGATTCTGTTATGGGCTGAGACCCAAATGATATTGTAGTGGGCTTTAGCCCATGTATGCTTTGATCTAGACTGTACTGTTACGGTTAAAGGGCTTTGGCCCAGACTGTTTCAATTTCTATTTCTATATACTGACCGTTACTCTAGTAAGGGGATTACCCACTGAGTTTTCGTAAACTCACCCTGTTTTTAACTATGCAGGTAATCCCCAGCCTTAGACGGATAGGCACTTTGAGGGACTTGGAGAAGGCCACACATTGCTTGTGTTTTTCATTTTGATTGCTTACATTCAAGTAGATTGATTTGGGTTGTAACAAGGCCTCTTTAAGTTTCTAGATTTTAACTTTGGGTTTTTATTTACTTTGAATTATATCCATTTAGAATTAAATCACGATTTTCCAAAATGTTAACTGCTTTTAAAACAACACTACATTTTCGTAACATTTTCGAAATGGTTTGGCGACTTAATCTTTTTCGTAAATCAATTACTTTCAAAATTTGCTTTTGCAATTGAAAAGATGTTTTGGGAAAAAAAACTAATAATTTTTTCAATGTACCATGTTTTCAAAATAAAATTAACTTAACTGGGATTTTATTTAATCTTTTAAATAAGAAGGGTTTTCAATGAAACCATGGTTTTCGAAGAACACTTCAATGTGACACGCTAGATTCGGGGAACACTTCAATGTGACACGCTAGATTCAGGCCTAACTTCTAGGCTGGGTTTGGGGTGTTACATTTAGTAGTATCAGAGCCAAGTTACCAAACTCGGCTGTAGAATGGGTTTTTAAAAATTGGATTTTCGAATGAATTGTTTCAAAAAGGTTTGAAAATATTTGAAGTAATCAAAATGTTTTTCAGAATATTTTCTTGAAAGTGTGGTTTATCGAGTCTCCGACGCTGAATATGTAAGTTTTTTGTTAGACAGTATTTAAATTTAGATTTTGTATTTATTCAGTGTATGTTCTAGAAATCTAATTTTTTTAGCTAGCAACAGGTACTATGATAGATTCCAAGGCAAGCAAGGTCGTGAGGAATTGCCCATCTCTCTAGAACATAAGATGGTTCAGGAGACGATAGCCAAGGTAAGTCCGCCAACATCGGGTAGTGATTACCGGAGCTTGGTACGGAGGCACTGACCTGGATGGTAAGGGAAGTGCTGGAAGAAGTGTTTGAGGTCGGAGTTAAGGCGTATCGTGAAACACTTAAGGCTAGGTGCTTGGAGTGTAGCAGGAAGAGGAATCACAGTCCTCCGAAGTAGGAGCCTTGTTCTATGAAATGTGTTAAGACGCGTCTGAACTTTCTGGCTTGCGAGCATTGCAAAAGGCACCACCCGGATGAATGTTGGAGGAATTCAGGAGCGTGTCTTAGATGCGGGTCTAAGGAGCATCGGGTTCGGGATTGCACAGTCCCTTTTAAGTCAGGTGTGTTTTGTTTGAATGTGATGTTTGAATATAGAAATTGTATGCATATGTGATAAATATCTGTTAGCTTCTGTGGTTAGATGTTTGGTTATGTGTAAGAGGTTTCAATATTAAGTTAAAAGTGTATTAGTGTTATTAGGATTAGAGTGTGCATCAAAAGCGTAGTGGTGTAACCTTTGTTGTGCAGCTATTAGATAGTTGAAAATTTTGAGGACGAAATTTCTTTAAGGGGGTAGAATTATAACACCCTGAATTTGGGCTTAGTAGAATTGGGCCTATTGGGCCGTCGGCATGGGAGGGTTTAAAACTTTTGAGAACAAGAGAACGGCACAAATGCATGTTGGATATGTTAAGTGAGTGATTTTGGAAGGTTAGGGGCTTCTATGAAGTCCTAGGTTCAATCCATGTCATTTGAAAATTTTTCATTTTTAGCATTAGCGGAGTCCTGACTCTGGGTTGTAAGCCTTTTAAGTATTTGTGATTAAAAAGAGGCACAAAGAGAGCCTATGGTGCAGTGGTTGTGGCGTCACAGGTGTGGCAAGTAGAACAGTGGTTCAAGTCTCACTACATGCAAAATGGATTATTCATTTTGCTCATGAGTGGGCAAGAGTTTGTGCTGGATTTGAACTCTATGTTGGGAAGTTTGAAATGGTCTCAAGTTGTTAGGAGAAGATTATGCAGCAAATCAAGGAGGGATTTATGGAGATGTTTAATGAATTTGAAAAGGGGGAGGAGTTGTGGCAAAATGGGGATGTTGGGGGATGAAAATTCGACTAAGGGGTCCTTAGTATTGTGCATTTGGCATTTTGGGAGCATTTTTTTATATCTCTTTGGGTTGTGCCAGATTCTTTGGTGGTCATTCTTGGGTTTTCCTTGCTTTTGTTTCCTTTCTCTCCTCTTTTCCAGTGTTGCCGAACCTGTTTGGGAAACTAACCTTTCGTGCATTTTTTTCTGTCTCTTCTGGTAACGTTGAGTGCTTATTCTTTGCCCATCTCTTTTTCTTCTTTCCCGATTCTCAACTCCTCTTTCTACTCTTATCTTTAGTCTTTCAACTTTCTTCAAGTGCCTTTTCTCATATCTCTCAAATTGAATCTTCTCCCTCTCTCCCTCAATCTAGTTTTACGGGAGTAGCCAATTTTTCTCCTTTGTTGTTCTATTATAGTTCTTTAAAAGTTCATGACAAGTCGTTGACTCTTCGATCAACCAAGGGTGTGTCTAGGTTTAGCCGATTGCCTCTTCTCCACATCTGGACTACACGTTTGGGTAAGCGTTTCTCTTCTGGATTTAACTGTTCAAATGGTGTTGGTGATTATAAGATTGTGGTTGTATTGCAGCTAGTCAATAAGGATCGTGTAGTTGATTCTAGTTGGGAATCAAGGGCAACAAACCGATTAGTGTTCAGTCAATGTGAGTATGGATTGTCTTGTTGGGCTTAGACAGTTAGTAACCTTATTGATTGTAAATCTGATACGATTATTTTGGTTGATTATAGGATTCGGAGAATGTGGATCTTAGCTAGTTTCGAAAAGAGGTGTCTAACTTTGTGCTCTATTGATGATCGGCTTAAAAAGCCAAAAGTGTGTATTAGTACCATACTTGCTAATCAGTCAAAAGTAGGTAAAGTGTGAATCTTTTTCGCACCGTGCTAGTTGTAGCGGCAAATGCCAGATTGTCGGATTGCTGAAAAGCGAAAAAGCCGAAGGATTGGGCTTTTGGGCCACATGAACGTGCGAATGCCCATGTGATCAACCGAGCTCACGAAACGTGGGCGTACGTCAACAAAGGCCGCCATGAGCGATCTCATGGGCTTGGGCCAGAATGGACCGTATGAGCCTAATGGGCCCGTGGGCCTACATGGATAAACTTCACTGTTAAGTGGGACGTAGATAGACTTGTCATGTCTTGCACATGACTCAGGTAGTTCAGGGCCTCGTTGGGCCAAAGTGGGCTGTATGGGTTCAGTGGGCAAGTGGGCCCACACGGAGAAAATGTATGTGTTGTGGTAAGTGGTGTTTGGACTGTGACGTTTGTATAACTGTGGCTATTTCTGGGCTAATTGGGTCACACGAGTGTGTGGGCTCACTTGGGCCGAGTAATGGGCCTTAGGCCCATTTGCACCGTTGTGACTATTTAGGTTACTTAAGTCGCTCGAGGCGACGGTAGACCTTCTGTTGAGTCACTGGGACCCCAGTTTGTAAACTTATCGAAATACCCTCGGTTTACAAAATTATCGAAATACCCCTAATTTTTAAAATTACTAAAATACCCCTGATTTATAAAATTATCGAAATACCCTTAATTTTTAAAATTACTAAAATACCCCAGTTTGTAAAATAACCAAAATACCCTGATTTACAAAATTACCAAAATATCCCTAGTTTAAAAAATTACCGAAATGCCTCTGGTTTACAAAATTATTGAAATACCCCCGGTTTGGAAAATATCAAAATACCACTAGTTTGTAAAATTATCGAAATATCCCTAGTTTGCAAAATTACCAAAATACCCCCAGTTTGCAAAATTACTAAAATACCCCCAGTTTGAAAAATTACCAAATACTCTCGATTTGTAAAATTACTGAAATACCCACGGGTTGCAAAAGTATCGAAATACCCCCAGTTTACAAAATTATTGAAATACCCGTGGTTTGTAAAATTATAGAAGTACCCTCAATTTGTAAAATTACCGAAATACCTCCGATTTGTGAAACTACTAAAATACCCTAAATTTGTAAAATTATCGAAATACCCTCATTTTGTGAAATTACCAAAATACCCCCGATTTGTATAGTTACTAGGAATACCCTTGTAAGGTAGAATTATCAAAATACCCTTTAGTAAAATGACTATTTTGCCCTTGGGGGTAAATGATTGACTTAGACTATGAATTTGACTGGCTTGACTGTGGGTGTGTGACTGATATGCTATTAATATATGTTGAAATGGCTGTTACTGAGCATGGGCATTTTACATACACGTGGAATGATTGAGCATGAC
The DNA here is from genome assembly GCA_025506655.1 of Gossypium rotundifolium. NCBI lineage: Eukaryota > Viridiplantae > Streptophyta > Magnoliopsida > Malvales > Malvaceae > Gossypium > Gossypium rotundifolium. The sequence goes on from CP106727.1 coordinate 74,070,934, forward strand.
ATACACGACATATTGCGTGGGGTTGGGACATTGATACGGAGGAAATTCTGATAGGGTCACACGGGTCGCATGATTGTGGATCCAATATTTATCTGTTATGGTCGCACGGGTCGCATGAGACAACTGTGGACCAACAGACGACTTAAAGCCACGAAATCTGATTATGGCTATAACATCCTGAAAAGGGCCTATGCATTTTGGCCAAATTGTGCGAAAAGACATGTTTTATATGTTTTGGAATAAATTTGGAATAATTTTGGAAACCTGAGAATGTAAAGAAATGAAAGGAAATAAAAGGAAATGTGTGGAAATGGATGGAAATGTAAGGAAATGTAAGAAAATGTATGGAAAGGTATGGAAATGTATGGAAATGTAAGGAAATGTATGGAACGATTAGTTAAAAGAGGAAAGTGAACATTTTGGAAACCTAAGCTAAAAGAGGAAAGTAAACATTTTGGAAACTAAGCCAAAATAGGAAAGTAAACATTTTGGAACCTAGGAAATGTCAAGTTTACAGAGCCGTGCGAAAATTTTAGGAAACTTAAAAATGATCCCAAAATGTCAAATTTTAAAGTTCAAAGGGGAACTTAGGGCCAGGTGACCCTAAAATATAAAGTATGTGAAATTTGACCCATTAACGGACTTGGAAAAGTGGCCTAAAGATGCCACTTAAGGCCTCAGGAAATGGCCCACATGCAAGGGTGTTGGGCTTGAGTTCGAGTCACATAAGAAGCAAATAAAATAAGTTTTATTTTACTTCTAGAAGCCCAAGAGGTGGACGGCACAAGGCTTGCAAAAGAGGAGTTTCACTCTCTTTAAAATTCAGCTAAATAGGTGGATAAATGAAGAATTATTCTTTAATTAGGAAAATAAGGAAGAGTGGTGGCCAAGTTAAGGATTCTTGGCCTAGTAATTTTGGTTATAAAAGGATGAGACTAGGACCATTCATTATTCATTCTCCCTCTCTCTTTTCCTCTGCTGAATATTCTCCATTCTTTTTCTTCTTTTCTTTTAGCCTCCTAGCCGATTTCTTCTAAGCCTATTATTCCTCTCTTCTTTCATCTTTGAAACCAAGAATAAATAAGGGAATCATAGCCGATTGTTCATCAAGTCTCTAAGTAGAATCTCGAAGGTTGAAGTGAAGGTGCAATCGATTCCTTCAAATAAGGGTAAGATCCAAGTTTGGTTTCCATTCTTTTATATTTTAGACTTATCGAACTCTAGGGCTAATCCCATTAATGTTCATGGTTGCGAAACTTTGAAGAGATCTTTGGGATTTACTAAGTGTAGGCTACAAGGAAGGAGAAGTTCTTTTCGAAGGTACACCATAGGCAGCGTGTTCCCTAGTTATTCGGTGAGTTTCGGATTTAAAATCCACAAGGTAAGTGTCTATAGCTTTCGGCTAAGGCCTATTTTGATAATTAGATCTAATTCTTGTTTGTTTAAAAAGTCTAAACTAACCCCGATGAGATTTAGTGCTTGGCGAATACAAGGAGGAGCATAGCATAGATTTTGGATTTGATTAGTATTGAAATCGGCAACAAGGTAAGTTTTAAGAATACTAATCCTAATAGGATTTGGATTTATGGTCAAATGATTTTTTTTATTAAAGTAGTAAGTGATTAATCAAATCTAGGAATTGAGATCTAAAGCAATAGATCGGGTTTTCGAGATTTCAAGGAATTGATAAGCAAATCAGGTGTGTACCCTACACTAAATCTTAATAGATTTATGGCTTAAACTTGATATATGTGTTAATATGAAAGTGCAAGAATATGGCTAAAGTACCGTGTGTACACCACACTAATCCTAATAGATTTATGGCTTAAATATGATATATATGTTAATATGAAAGTGTAAGAATGTGGCTAAAGTACCATATTATGGTACAAAGTACTCAGGTACATTTTCCTACTCCTACTAGGATTTCAAAATATGTTATATTTAACATGTGAAAAGTGATGTGAAAGTGAAATTAAATATGATATGCATGATATGTATAATTTGGGGCATTCGGGTTAATTGAGAAAGGAGAAGTGAATGTGATGACTTGGTCTCACTAAGTGAATATGATGACTTGGTCTCACTAAGTGAATGTGATGACGTGACAACGTGTGACTTGGTCTCACTAAGTGAAACGTGATGACTTGGTCTCACTAAGTGAATGTGGTGACTTGGTCACATTAAGTGAATGTGGTAACTTTGGTTACATTATTCGAAAGTGGTGGCTATGCCACAATATTATAAGTGGGCGATGAGCACGTCACCGTAGTGACCGCCTTCGATGGTGTGTAGTGGATGGAGGGTTGACTTAGTAGTCCCCACGGTGTGCGGGTTGGTACGGTGGAGTGTAGCGGATGGAATATAGGTTTGGGTTTGGATTTGCATCATTATCTTGAATTTTTATATGAATATGATATGAATGGTGTGCCTATTTCTATTATGTTTTGGTGTTGGTTACACATTGAGTCTATCGACTCACCCGTGCTAGGGAACATGTTTGGTGATGAGCAAGAATGGATCAGGACGGCAGAACTTGTGGTGGCCATGTTCAATTTGAAGTTTAATTTTATTTATATCTTTATTTTATTTTAAGTACTATACAATTTTATTTTGGGTTTCATTTTATGTAATAAGGCCATCGTGGCGATTCTTATTTACCTTTAATTACTATGTTATGAATTTAGGGCTTTACAAAGAATAAGCCCATTTAATTTAAAATAAGTTTAAATATTTTGTCACAGAAACAAATGGGTTTTGTTATAAGATAAATTTGTTTTCAACTCGAGCCCAACCCACAACAAACTATCTTTCAAAACACGTAGTTTTCAAAGTATTCGAATGAATTTTGAACCAAGGTTACTTGAGGAACATACCAGATCCGGTCCATTCTCGTGGTAGGGTGTGGGGTATTTCAATTTGGTATCGAGCCCGTTTTAAACTCTCTCTACTGTGGTCTATGGCCCAAAACGTTTTCAAAGCGAGCCAAATGATTATCTTTGAAAAATAAGCAGGTTTTCTGGCATGGCCCCTAAGTCTCGACCCGCAGTCCACTAGGTAAGTACCCCTAACTTTATGTGTGATTCTGTGATTTATGAACTCTGTAAGGGTAGAATAGGAATGGAACGTAGAATAGCATGATAGGAACTTGAACCCTAGGATTAGTCTACTCAAACACAAATACATAAGACTTAATACACTAGACAAACACGTGATTAAGTCACCGAGCTAGGTGTGGTAAGCTGTTGTGTGCATGTCTAGGAGTGGATTGAAGAAGAGCTTGGTATTTAAGCGGTCCTAGTGACTCACCTTCTCTTCACAGAATCCTACAGTGCGTAGCTTCTGGTTCACCCTAACCTAGAGGACTTAGTGGGTGTAGCAACCCCAGACGCATGTCTAGGAATGGTTTCAGTGGGAGCTTGGTACTTAAGCAGTCAGCGTGACTCACCTCCTCTCCACTCAAATCCTGCCTGGTGCGTAGCTTTGGTTCACCCTGACCAAGAGGGCTCGGTCATAGGCTAAATCCAATAACTAAAACCCGAAAGGGAACTAGCCATTTTTCGGAACCTTAATATTAAAATTCTTAAATTATTTTTCCCTTAATTCACAAAAACTATTTCTTATACACAATTTTCTCCAAAAAAAATTTTTTGACTTATAAAATTACAAAAATACCCCTAGTGGTAAAATTACAAAAATACCCTTGGTTTATAAAATACCCAACAACTCAACAGTTTTGCCAAAATTTCATTATTTCATCAATGTTCAAAAACCCTAATTTGCAAACTATCAAAAAAAAATAATAATACCTTGATTTTTGGAAAATTACAAAATTGCCCTTAACTTACCAAAGTTACCAAAATGACCCTGATTTCCAAAATTTTTGCAACTTCATCGTTTTGGAAAATAAATCTCTCAAAAAGAACCCTCAAAGTTTTGCAACTTTTGAAATATCCCCGATTTATTAAAATTTTACAATTTACCCCGGTTTGTGGAAAAAATTACCAAAGTACCCCCAAGGTCCAAAATTTTTGAAATACCCTCGGATTTCAAAAATATTCCAAAATACCCCAGGAACTTTAAAATTTCCAAAATACTTTGCGACAAAATCACCAAGGAACTTTATTTTGACAAATTATGAAAATACCCTTGTAGGACAAATTACGAAAATACCCCTGGGTAGTGGAAAAACAACAACAATGGAAACTACAATATTTCTCTGAATGAACGAAAGTTCATAATTGATTGATGGATGTATGGATGTAAAGACTGTGTGCATGTATGAATATGAAAGAACCACTTCTAAAAATTCTTTCCATAAAACTTCTTCGCGGTTAATCAGTGAAACAATTTTTTTTAAATGCATAAAACTTCTTAATCAGATTAAATCGAGACGTTAGAAATGAATTCTAAGGGACGTGAACTTAGAGATTGTGCCTAGAAAGTATGATAGTTCTTTGAGATCTGAGTGTGCAGCAGTAGCGTAGTGTAGTGAGTTAGAACTGTACGGATGAACGATAGTAAGTAATTTCGAGGACAAAATTATTTTAAGGGAGGTAGAACTGTAACATCCTGAAAAGGGCCTATGCATTTTGGCCAAATTGTGCGAAAAGACATGTTTTATGTGTTTTGGAATAAATTTGGAATAATTTTGGAAACCTGAGAATGTAAAGAAATGAAAGGAAATAAAAGAAATGTGTGGAAATGTATGGAAATGTAAGGAAATGTAAGGAAATGTATGGAAAGGTATGGAAATGTATGGAAATGTAAGGAAATGTATGGAACGATTAGTTAAAAGAGGAAAGTGAACATTTTGGAAACCAAGCTAAAAGAGGAAAGTAAACATTTTGGAAACTAAGCCAAAATAGGAAAGTAAACATTTTGGAAACCTAGGAAATGTCAAGTTTACAAAGCCGCGCGAAAATTTTAGGAAACTTAAAAATGACCCCGAAATGTCGAATTTTAAAGTTCAAAGGGGAACTTAGGGCCAGGTGACCCTAAAATATAAAGTATGTGAAATTTGACCCATTAACGGACTTGGAAAAGTGGCCTGAAGATGCCACTTAAGGCCTCAGGAAATGGCCCACATGCAAGGGTGTTGGGCTTGAGTTTGAGTCACATAAGAAGCAAATAAAATAAGTTTTATTTTGCTTCTAGAAGCCCAAGAGGTGGACGGCACAAGGCTTGCAAAAGAGGAGTTTCACTCTCTTTAAAATTTGGCTAAATAGGTGGATAAATGAAGAATTATTCTTTAATTAGGAAAATAAGGAAGAGTGGTGGCCAAGTTAAGGATTCTTGGCCTAGTAATTTCAGCTATAAAAGGATGAGACTAGGACCATTCATTATTCATTCTCCCTCTCTCTTTTCCTCTGCTGAATATTCTCCATTCTTTTTCTTCTTTTCTTTTAGCCTCCTAGCCGATTTCTTCTAAGCCTATTATTCCTCTCTTCTTTCATCTTTGAAACCGAATACATAAGGGAATCATAGCCGACTATTCATCAAGTCTCTAAGCCGAATCTCTGAAGGTTGAAGTGAAGGTGCAATCGATTCCTTCAAATAAGGGTAAGATCCAAGTTTGGTTTCCATTCTTTTATATTTTAGACTTATCGAACTCTAGGGCTAATCCCATTAATGTTCATGGTTGCCGAAACTTTGAAGAGATCTTTTGGGATTTACTAAGTGTAGGCTACAAGGAAGGAGAAGTTCTTTTCCCGAAGGTACACCATAGGCCGCGTGTTCCCTAGTTATTCGGTGAGTTTCGGGATTTAAAATCCACAAGGTAAGTGTCTATAGCTTTCGGCTAAGGCCTATTTTGATAATTAGATCTAATTCTTGTTTGTTTAAAAAGTCGAAACTAACCCCTGATGAGATTTAGTGCTTGGCGAATACAAGGAGGAGTATAGCATAGATTTTGGATTTGATTAGTATTGAAATCGGCAACAAGGTAAGTTTTAAGAATACTAATCCTAATAGGATTTGGATTTATGGTCAAATAATTTTTTTTATTAAAGTAGTAAGTGATTAATCAAATCTAGGAATTGAGATCTAAAGCAATAGATCGGGTTTTCGGGATTTCAAGGAATTGATAAGCAAATCAGGTGTGTACCCTACACTAAATCTTAATAGATTTATGGCTTAAACTTGATATATGTGTTAATATGAAAGTGCAAGAATATGGCTAAAGTATCGTGTGTACACCACACTAATCCTAATAGATTTATGGCTTAAATATGATATATATGTTAATATGAAAGTGTAAGAATGTGGCTAAAGTACCATATTATGGTACAAAGTACTCAGGTACGTTTTCCTACTCCTACTAGGATTTCAAAATATGTTATATTTAACATGTGAAAAGTGATGTGAAAGTGAAATTAAATATGATATGCATGATATGTATAATTTGGGGCATTCGGGTTAATTGAGAAAGGGAAGTGAATGTGATGACTTGGTCTCACTAAGTGAATGTGATGACTTGGTCTCACTAAGTGAACATGATGACTTGGTCTCACTAAGTGAAACGTGATGACTTGGTCTCACTAAGTGAAACGTGATGACTTGGTCTCATTAAGTGAATGTGGTAACTTGGTTACATTAGTGAATGTGGTGGCTATGGTTACATTATCGAATGTGGTGACTATGCCATTAAGTGAATGTGGTAATATTATATCGAAAGTGGGCGATGAGCACGTCGATCGTAGAGGCGCCTTCGATGGTGTGTAGCGGATGGAGGGTTGACTTAGTAGTCCCTACGGTGTGTGCGGTTGGTACGGTGGAGTGTAGCGGATGGCATATAGGTTTGGGTTTGGGTTTGCATCATTATCTTGAATTTTTATATGAATATGATATGAATGGTGTGCCTATTTCTATTATGTTTTGGTGTTGGTTACACATTGAGTCTATCGACTCACCCGTTGTGGGAACATGTTTTGTGATGAGCGAGAATGGACTGGGACTAGAGAACTTGTGGTGGCCATGTTAAACTTGAAGTTTAATTTTATTTAAATCTTTATTTTATTTTAAGTACTATACAATTTTATTTTGGGTTTTATTTTATGTAATAAGGCCATCGTGACGATTCTTATTTCGCTTTAATTACTTATGAATTTAGGGCTTTACAAAGAATAAGTTTATTTAATTTAAATAAGTTTAAATATTTTGTCACAGAAACAAATGGGTTTTTGTTATAAGATAAATTTGTTTTCAACTCGAGCCCAACCCACAACAAACTATCTTTCAAAACACACAGTTTTCAAAGTATTCGAATGAATTTTGAACCGGGTTACTTCGAGGAACATACCAGATCCGGTCCATTCTCGTGGGCCGGGTGTGGGGTGTTTCAATGGCTGTGTGCCACATTGATTATGGCTTTGTGCCAATCATATTTACCCGTGGCTATGTGCCTAACACATATATCGATGACTCCGTGTCGATCATTTTTACCCAAGGCTATGTGCCGATTATATTATCGTCGCTGATGGCTATGTGCCAAACATAATACAGTTATTGATGGCTTTGTGCCAAATATAGTACCGCTACTGAAGGCTTAGAGCTGCATATATATACTAGCAGCTTTGTTGCGATTTTGGTTAGGGTCGCAATCGGTCCTAACATTGGTGTGCTGGCTGGGTAGGTCGATTTTATCCCCATGTAAGTGTAGGGTTGGTACGGGTGGTGTGTTGGCTGGATCGGGGTAGGTTGCATCCTTATACTATTGCATATCTGTTATGAGATCTATCACTATACTAGGCTTAGGCCTATTTGTTCTGTTATTGGTTTGGGCTAGGCCCAATTGATTCTGTTATGGATTGAGACCCAAATGATATTCTAGTGGGCTTTGGCCCATATATGCTTTGATCTGGACTGTACTATTACGGTTAAAGGGCTTTGTCCCAAACTGTTTCGGTTTCTATTTCTGTATACTGACTATTACTCTAGTAAGGGGATTACACACTGAGTTTTTGTAAAATCACCCCGTTTTTAACTGTACAGGTAATCCTCAGCCTTAGACGGATCGCCGCTGTGAGGGACTTGGAGTAGGCAACACACTGCTTATGTTTTCTGTTTTGATTGCTTACATTCAAGTAGATTGATTTGGGTTGTAATAAGGCCTCTTTAAATTTCTGGATTTTAACTTTGGGTTTTTATTTACTTTAAATTATATCCGTTTAAAAGTAAATCACAATTTTCCAAAATGTTAACTACTTTTAAAACAACACTACGTTTTCGCAACATTTTCGAAATGGTTTCGCGACATAATCTTTTTCGTAAATCAATTACTTTCAAAATTTGCTTCCACAACTGAAAAGATTTTTTGGGAATAAAACTAATAATTTTTTCAATGTACCACGTTTTAAAAATAAACTAACATAACTGGGATTTTACTTAAGCTTTTAAACAAGAAGGGTTTTCAATGAAAACATGGTTTTTGAAAAACACTTCAATGTGACACGCCAGATTCGAGCCTAACTTCTAGGCCGGGTTTGGGGTGTTATAGTTTAGTTATTAAAATGAATTAAAAACAAAATTAAAAGCCAAGTTTTGTCCATCTTCAACCCCTTAGCTGAAACTTGCATGGAGAAACCATGTCTAAGGTTTTTCAAGCTTCCAAGCTCGATTGTAAGTCCGTTCTAACCCCATTTTTAATTATTTTTACATTTTTGAAATCCTTGTAACATGATCTATCTATTTCTACCACTAATTTAAGATATGGTTAAAGTCTAGGGTTTTGACCCATGATGAATATGTGTGTGTTTTGATGTTTAATGGTAGAAAATGCACGTTTATGGTTAGAGAAATGACTTTTACTAAGTGATTTTTGGTGAAAATGCCTAAAAGGACTAATTTGTAATAGTTAATAAAATATGTCATAAAAGTGTGTTTTAACGAAAATTGTGGACTGCTATAATTATGAAAATGGTTCATCTAGGCTTAAAATATAAGGAAATTGAATAAAAATCATTTTACGAGCCTAAAGGTAAAAGTGTAAATATGACAAAGTTTAGGGGCAAAAATGTAAATTTGCCAAATATGAATTTAGGATAATTTGAGTAGTAAGATGAATAAATGAGTTAAATGTGTTGTTATAAATCAAGGAAAATGAGATTCGGTCTTAGAACGGGGGGAAAAACAAAGAATATGACAAATAAGTCATTTTCACCGATTGTGCTACTGAGGTAAGTTTGTATGTAAATAATGCATCCTTTTTACTTACATTTTTATATTTTTATAAATGGTATGAATTGTGGCTGAATATTTGATGTCATTAACAAAATATTGACAAGTGAGAAATTTCCCAATTGAACCTTAGGAATAAAAATGGATACAAGTGACATGTTCACTAGAAACATATGTGAAATCTAAGTGAAATAAGTGATCCGGGTGCTAGTCCGTACGTTCTATCGGTGGCTGAGTTATCCGGCATGTGTTATGGATACCCGACAACTTATGTAAGCATCACCGTGTAGTTTCGTCATGACCGACAGCTTGTGTGAGCAGACCCGAGACTGTGACTATGTGAAACGGGTGCTGGTCTTATAAGTTCTACCAGTGGCTGGGTAATCTGGCATGTGTTGCAAATACTTGACAGCTTGTGTGAGCAGCACTGAGTAGTTACGTATGATCGACAGCTTGTGTGAGCAGACTTGTGAATGTGATTAGCTCGAGAGCGAGGCTATGTGAAAAGTGTGATATGAAGTATCTTTAGCTACAAGTGTGGCACTTAAGTGCAAATTTACGTGTATCCATTATTATTCCGATGCGTTCAACGAGAAATGACTAAGTATAAACAAATATGACTAAGTGATGAGTAAGTGCAGTTATGTGTGTGTCAATTTATGATCAATGTGCTTGATAGGTGACCGGACTTTGGTAAGTTTGATATGGGGTAAGTGTTACTATGAAAGTTAATACAAATAAATTATGAAAGAGAAAAATTTACAATAAAATAGTTTTGGGACATCAACAGTTATGTGTCTTTGAAAAATCACCAAAAAATGGTGAAAGTTGAATTAGAAGTTGAATAAGATATGAAATTAAATCTTATTGAGTCTATTTTTGCATAAAAGAAACGGTGTAAGTGAAAAAGTTTCATATTCTGAGATACTTAAATTTTTGTGAGATAGGGTCAGAATGATTTTGTAATCCCCTATTCCGACTTTGGAAAATCACTAAAAATTTTATAAAAGTAATTAAGGGTTATAATTTATATGATTAAAATACCTAATTATTCTATTTTCAAAAGAAACAAACAAAAACATAATCCAAATCTCGTACGAGGAGATAATTAATTTTTAGTGAAGATGGGTCGGAACTGTCAGACAATAGAACAGGGATGACTTTAATGAATAAACTGTACTTATTGGCTAAACCAAATATTATGAAACTTTTATGGTAATAATATATGTGAGTTTAGTTTCAGATAAAATTAATGGATCTTAATTTGGAGTTATGTAGCTTAAGATATAAATAATTTATTGACTATGACTCGAGTAGATAGCTTGAGATGAACATGAATAAATAGTGGAACTATGTGCAATTATGATTGTATTATCTTGAGAACATATTGTGAAGATTTATAAAATCCTATTAATAAATCACTTATTATTTACATACCTATTTACTATGCTATAATGCTTACCCCTCTTCCTTTCCTTTTTCCTATAGTGTCACAAATGCTAGCTCGAGTTGGAGGTCGTCGGAGATTCTATCACACTAACAAGTTATTGATTGGTATTATATCAACAATCTTCAAGTATTTTTAAGTCTATGTCATGTATAGGGACTTGATTATGTGTTTATATGTTATTATGAGTTGGCCAAGAATGTTGGCCTATACTATTTGATGGTTATTGTTGTATAAGGTCATTTAATGTGGCTAATGATTGTTATGTTATAAGTCTATGATGATGCATTTCAAGGATGTGTATGCTTGCATCGGTTGGATGAGTAAATGTGTGATAATTATGAGTGGCAAATGTGATTGGTTGTGTAAGTTGCATGATGTGAATGGTTGTGTGTGTGTGTGTGTGTGATTATGCATGATGAATGTGGTTTGTAAATGGTATGTGGATGTCTTAATGTGGATGTTTGAATGCTTAATAATACCATGTTGTGTGATGATAAATTTGTATAAGTGTATAAGTGTTTTGGGGTGGCAAAAGGCTTGGTAAATAGCTTTACTTATGGCCACACTGGCAGCCACACGACCATGTGCCCAGGGTGTGTGAAGTCTGCACTTGATTTTCGGAAATTTGAAACGCCACACGGGCGTGTATCTCGGCTGTGTGAAGGACATGGCATTGGAAATGGGTGTGTGCTCCTATTTTTCAAGAAATTGTCCAATGTTCCAAAGTTCTCGGTTTAGTCCCAGACCACTTCCAAAGTATGTATTGGGCCTCGTAGGCCCTATTTAGGGACTCAAAGATAAAAAATTGAAATTTTTTAATTTGGATGAAATTTTATGACTCAGTTTAATACGTTTACAAGTGTATATGTTCGATAATGCCTCCTACCCTATTCTGGCGTCGAATACGGGTAAGGGGTGTTACATTTAATGCATAGTAAGTTCGTAAGTTCGTATAATAGGAATTTAACTTACCAATTATGTTCAATTTAAGTAATCATGTAAATAACATGCATCCCAAAAAATTGACCAATTGCCTAATCACATACACTCAATCAAGCAAGTTAGTCATGAATTTCTAAGTACTTTTCAAATAATAAAGATGAACTCATCATATAACACTCCATGTATTTCCCGTTGAACTTTATGAAACATCGATGGACATCTGGTAGTGTAGTACACATGTAGTGTACAATTCTATTACCCGTCAATTCGTATTCAGGAGTGTTCATAAGAACACTTAAATCAGAAGCACTCTCTCGAGCCTTATAACAGGATGCTCATGTGAGCCATATAACAGGAAGCTTATCCGGGCTAAATCAGGAAGCTCATAAGAGCTATAAACAGGAAGTTCACAAAGAAAGCTCACAAAGAGCCTATTAGAAAGCTTACAAAGATACATATAACCAGAGCTTCGAATAGCCATATATCAGGAAGTTCAAGTGAGCTATATCAGGATGCTCACAAAAAGCTGCGTTTGTGTCTGTAACATATACATGATCACAACCGATCATAAACAGGACACTCACAAAGAGCTGCAGTAGTACACAACACATGCAAAATTACTACTGATTGAGATGCTCGTAGAACTATATAACAGGAAGCTCGAGAGGACTAATAATAGGATGCTCGAAAGAGCTATGGTGTGTCCGCAACATATGCAGGACTACAACCAATTCGGGAAATCCTGTATCCATCGAATTTCATTTATTCAAACGGGACTTAACATTTATCGAACTTTTTCATATATGTAATCCATTTCATGTACATGGCAAATTACTCAATTCATATTTATACATCATTCAATTCAAACATATAAAAATACCTGATTTAGTTACACGAACTTACCTCGTCACATGTTCGTATACAGAAATCTACTAATCCGACACTTTTTCTTTTCCTCGATCTAACTTCGTATTTGAGTTATCCGGATCCATATAAATGAATTTAACATTAATTTAATAAAATTCACATTCAATTCCATTCAATTCAAATCTTAGGCAAAATTACTATTTTGCCTCTATATTTTTGATTAATTCCAATTTCATCCCTAGGCTCGAAAAATTAAATTCATGAAATTTAACTGTCGAAACCATTTTTAAAATTTTTGAAAAACACGGGGTCGACTTTTAAAAAAAAATGGGAGCCGCCACCAACCCCTTTTTATTTAGGTGTGATTGGATCACCTTGCAAAACGTTTTATTTTAAAACATTTTGGTCCACAAAAACAAGAAAATGGGTTCGGGAGTCGGTTACGTATGAGGAAAGGTTAGCACCCTCATAACGCCCAAATATTGGTACCAAATCAATAAAATCACGTCCAAATTTTTGAAATTTAAATATAATTTCTTTTTAAAAAAACTATGGGCCATTTAAATTAAAACTTGAGATTTCTTTGTTCATAGTGAATATAAACATCACATCCAGTACGTTAGGACACGATATTTTAAAACCTAAATAATCAAAGTCATCTTACGATTTATAAAACTTTTAAAAGGATATTTAGTTATTTAGCCAAACGAAAAGTCGCAACCCAGTACGTTAGGGCACTATTTTCCGAATTTCTAAATATCAAAACATTGCCTTATTTTAAAAACTTTTAAATAAAATATAGTAATTTTGCAAAAAATGGATTTTTTATTTTAAATAATAACCATATGATCACATTGCATTTATATACTATCACCATAAATATTAAAAGCAATTATAATATACTAACATTTAACATAGGCAATAAAGAGATAATAACACAAAACATGACAAATAATAATTCCTACATTAAACAATACATGATGAAGTATAATTAAATATAACAAATAATTAAACAAATATGAATTTGTCTTACATAAGTTAAAAAGGCTCATGCAATAACGAATAAAAAAATGTACATATATATTAAGAAGATAACTATTTATAACTTTATTTAATAATCTAATTTCATTTTTAAAAAATAATAATGTATTATTCAATATAATAATTTTGGTAAAATAGAATCAAATTAATATAAGATATAATATTTTATATTATATATTACTTTAAAAATATGTAATATGATTACTAATATATAAGTAAAAATATAATAAAATAATCAAATCAAATAATAAATAATAATAATTTAAATATACAAGAATAATACATAATAATAAAGATATACAAGTTAAATTAATTTACAAATAATATAAATGACATGATATCTTGACATGATAAAGTAATTAAAAAAACAATATTAGGATAAAATAAATGGAAATAAAGAAGTCAAGGTTAAATAATAAATAAAATAAACACAAAAGGATTAAAATGAATCGGGCGTCAAATTTCGGGGATCTATAGGGCAATTAAAATCTTTTTCAAAACGGCATCGTGGTGACTTTAGCCTTTAAAACAATTTAAGGGACCTAATTAAAATAAAATGCAAATTTGAGGCCATTTTTTAAAAAACAAAATCTCCAATTAGGCTTAATTGTAACATATAAAATTGTGGAAGGGCTGAAGTTGCAAATTTCCCATTTTAATAAAACACGTGGATCCTTGTAGGGTCTTAGGGTTGGCGCGCGGATCCTGTTGCTCAAAATGGCACCATTCTGTTTTGTCTATAAAAGTTAATTTCAATAAAAAAATTCATTTTAAATCAGATTTAAAAAAAACTCTGAAATCCTTTGAAAGCTTCGTCCCTCGCCTGAGCTCCGATCGCTGGTTTCTTGGCCACGCGCCACACGCACCTTCGTGGTCGGAGGCCTAAAACCTTCGTTTTTCCTCGTCTTTCGAAAGGTAATTCCTTCTTTTTTATTCTTTTTTAAACAATGGGTTATATGCACAAAAATATATATAAAAAAATAAAAAAAAAACAAATAAGAGAAATAGAAAACGAAAAATCACCTTAATTGTCAAAGCCTTTTTTATTCAAAATATCCTCTGTTTGTCTATTTTGTGAGTATTTTTCTGTGTTTGTGTGTTTTTTTTTGTATTCGTATCTGTCTTACAAATTTCTATGGGTTTTTATAACCCGAAGAATGAAACAAGAAAAGGAAATAAAGATTTCTTTCCATATTTACTGTGACCTGCTGCTAGGGGTGACTATTCGATCGAGTCGAGTCGAATCGAGTCAAAAAATTTTGAGTTTGTCGAGTTGACGAATCCTATTTTCGCAACCGAATTCAATTTGAATTTTTTTCGAATCGGATCGAATCGAGTCAAAAAATTTCGAGTCAAGTGGAGTCGAGTTAACGAATCCTATTATTTATACTTAACGTTGCATTTATATGAACCAATTATTTAACTAGTAAATGAAGTATAAAGTTATTTAACTATATAAACAATATAATAGTTTTGCCTTTTAACTTAATGAGTAAATATTTATCAAAACAACGTAATTTTGACTTTTAACTTAATAATTTTGACTTTTAACTTTAGAAAAGGTAAACATTTATCAAAATTGCATAGTTTTGCCTTTTCTTATTCGGATTTTCGGATAACCCGAATTGTGTAATTCACATTCGAGTTAAACCAAAAAACTTAATTTTGTATTCGAGTTGATCCAAAAAACTTGATTAACTCAAATAACTTGAACTATTTAATTCAAAATTTAAAAATTTTATCAAATTTTTCGAATCGAATCAGATTTTACTCATCCCTACCTGCTGCTGCCTTTTTTCTCTTTCTGCTTTGGCGCTTTCCCTTTTTTGCAGGTTGAAGGCGACAATCTTGGCGACGGTGCAGGGATTCGCGCATGCTGTGGCGTGACGATTGAGGCGTGACTATTGGCCTGGGTGCGAAGCTTTTGCTTGCGGCGCCTAGGGTTTCCCAAAAACCTTAGGCCACTGAAGGTTGTTTAAGCATTGGGCCTTTTTGGGCCACGCGTGTTTTGGGTTTTGTTTGGGCAATCTATTATGATCTGTTAGGGTGATGGGTCAGTTTGGTGGTTTGGGCTAAGGGTTGGTTTAGGGTCTGTAAGTGGGCTCGGGTAATTTAGGGTATTTGGGTTTAAATGTAAAAAGGACTATAAAATGGACTGTTTAAAAAAACATTATTTATTATTTATTTTGTATTATATATGGGCCCGGGTAAAATGCACCGATATTGCTACACCGTCCCCCGAAGGACATGTCCTGTAGACTCGGTTCCAAATGTTTACGTCATATGACTAAGATGCTATGATGAGAATGAATCAAATGCTTCTAGCTACATGTGTCATGAGTGACATGAATGCAACTTATCATGAAAATGATTCCTTTTAAAGGAGTAGAATACAATGACCGAAATGAATCAAATACACCTGATGAAATTTGTTATGATACAAAGATGTTATGAGTATGATTCCTAGTCTAGGTGTTATCACTCATTTGTTCTTCTTCTTTTTTTTTTTTTTTGTTCATCAATCACGTTTTGCTTAACAAACTTGCTCCAATGTAATTTTCGAGTCCGCTTTGCTTGGATCTTGAGAACACAAGGCTTGTACCATCCTATCACAATAAGAGTCGAGATTCTTCCAAACCGACCCATCTACCATTTTCAGGATATAGGATTTATTTCAAATTCAACCCATTCTACCACAATTCAGGGTTTCTTAGTTCATCACACCACCCCGAGTATTATGACCTGATGACATCACTTGCTTTCATCACATCAACTCATTATTTTATCCAATTATCAACTAGACAAAGAATTAAGAGAAATGGTCTCTATTCTAACTCTTCTTTCTCAAATATTTCTATGCACATGGAAATTCTAAACAATTGTCCTGTTTTGGCTCTTTGTCTTTTCTAGAAATTTCCAAAGTCATATGAAAAACTTCTTTTTGTGAAATTATTAGTTCGTCAATCATTATTTCACTACAACACATTTATGAATAATGGGTAACAAATAAATTAATCTCAAAAGAAGGGTTAAAATTTGAATAAATTTACAAAGAAAAATTAATTTGAACATATCTTTGATAAGAAAAAGAATCCAAAGATAGTAAAGTAAATAGGAAAAAAATCAAATGCCCTAGATATCGCCGATTGAGATTCTATATACAAACTTTATGAAGATTGCCTTGAGTTCAACATGTGTTTGGAAGACCAAAGTATTTTGTTAATGCCCCAATATGCAACATTCTTCTTTTCATTTTTGATTCAAGTGTAGCAAGATGACTGCATGTCCATTCTGAATTTGAGCCACCCTTTTCAGTTTTTCAACTTAAACCCCTTTGGTCTCAAGGCACCCTTTTGCAGGTTTTCTCCTTAGCCTCTCCATTTTTTTTAGAAGCGCAAAGCGCCCTTTGCAGGTTTTCACTTTGGCCTTTTCTCCTTTTCAAGCAAAATACTTTTTGACTGAGTCAGAGTTCACAGGGTTGGGTAAACTTTTCCCATCCATTTTGGACAAGATTAGTGCTCCTCTAGAGAAAGCCTTCTTCACTACATATGGTCCTTCCTAATTCGACATCCATTTTCCTCTGGAATCATTTTGTATGGGAATGATCTTTTTCAATACAAGGTCCCCCTCATGAAACTCTCTTGGGTGAATTTTCTTATTATAGGCTCGCATCATTCGTTTTTGGTACATCTGATCGTGACGAATAGCCCTTAGCCTCTTTTCTTCAATTAAGTTCAAGTGATCATACTGAGCCTGAATCCATTCAGCTTCATCCAGCTTTATTTCTGACAAAACCCGAAGAGAAGGAATTTTCACTTCAATGGGTAGAACAGCTTCCATCCCATAAACCAAAGAGAAAGGCGTTGCCCCAGTAGAGGTTCTGACGGACGTCCGATAAGCATAGAGTGCAAATGGTAGCTTCTCATACCAATCCTTATAAGTTTCAGTCATCTTCCCCACTATCTTCTTGATGTTTTTATTGGCAGCTTCCACTGCCCCATTCATTTTTGGATGATATGGAGACAAATTGTGGTGTTTGATCCCAAATTGGCTACAAATTTTTGTTATCGAGCTATTTTTCAAGTTCAACGCGTTGTTTGATATGATCCTCTCAGGCATTCCATATTGACAACTGATCTTCTTCTTTAAAAACTGACTAACTGCTAATTTAGTAAGATTAGCGTATGAAGCAGCTGCTACCCATTTCGTGAAATAGTCAATTACTATAAAGATGAATCGATGCCCATTCAAAGCTTTCGGTGAGATTGGTCTAATAACATCCATGCCCCACATGGAAAAGGGCCATAGGGAAGTCATAACATGCAAGGGTGATGGAGGCACATGAATTTTGTCTCCATAAATCTAGCACTTATGACATCTCTTAGCATAATTGATACAGTCACCTTCCATAGTGGACCAATAATATCCAAATCTCATTATCTGTCGGGCCATTGTGATCCATTAGCATATGTTCTTTAAATGCCCTCATGAACTTCTTCCAAGATTTGCTTAGCTTCAACAGCATCAACACATCTCAATAGTATTTGATCTTTTCTCTTTTTGTATAAGATATCCCCATCTAAAACATAGTCAGAGGCCAGTCTTCTTAAAGTCCTTTTCTCATTTTCAGTGGCATGCTCCGGGTATTCACGATTTTTCACGTATCGTAATACATTTTGATACCAAGGGTGGTCATCTTTTTTCCTCCTCTTCCACATTATAACAATGAGCTGGAACTTCAAAAATACTCATCTGAATAGGCATCATATCTTTTGGTCTGTTTACTTTGATCATAGAAGCCAAGGTCGTGAAAGCATCCGCCATTTGATTTTCATCGCGGAAGGTAATTGAAAGTAATGTCATCAAATTCCTTAATCTATCCCAAAAATATTTTTCGATAATCAATTAGTTTGGGTTCTCTTCTCTCCCATTCTCCTTTAAGCTGACAAATCACTAGTGCAGAATCTCCATATACTTTTAACACTCTAATTTACGCTTAATAGCTGCTTAAATGCCCATGATGCAAGCTTCATACTCTGCCATGTTGTTTGTGCAATCAAAATTCAATTTGCATGTAAATGGATAATGATCACCTCTAGGGGATACCAAGATTGCCCCAATTCCATTTCCCACATCATTGGACACTCTATCAAAATTTAACTTCCACAGGCCATCTTCAGTATTTGCCACATACATCAGCTCCTTATTTGGGAAACCGAAGCTCAATTGTTCATAATCTTCTAAATCTCTGCTAGCCAAAAATTCTGCTACTGCGCTCCCTTTTATATCCATTTGGTTCACATGGACTATATTGAACTCAGATAGCAAAATCTGCCACCTAGCCATCCTCCCATTCAAAGTAGTGGATTCCATCATATACGTTAACGGATCAAGCTTCGAAATTAACCAATTAGTATGATATAGCATATACTGCCTCAACCTCCTAGTTGTCCAAATCAAGGCGCAACATAATTTCTTTATCGATGAATACCTCATTTCACAATAAGTGAACTTTTTACTTAGATAATATATCGCCCTTTCTTTTCTTCCTGACTCATTGTGTTGACCAAGCACACATCCCATAGAGTTATTGAATACTGACAAGTACAGTATTAATGGTCTATTTGGATTAGGTGAAGACAGTACTGGTGCATTTGATAGATACTTTTTAACTTTGTGTAACACCCCAAACCCGGTCTATGCGTTAAGACGAGATTTGGTTTGTTACATAGATCGAACTCTCTGTATTTCTATCTAATGATTTAGGTGAAATGGTATTTCAAAACCCTTTTTAAAAAAATTGAGTTTAATAAAAACCAAGAGAAATAATTTAAGTTCGATGAATTTGAGAAACGTTAGTTGAAAAATCTTATCATTTGACATTTAATTAACAAAACCTTAAAGTAATTTTATAAGAGTTCAAAGGATTTGAAAATAATAGTTAAAGAATCTCATGTAACATCCTAAATATTTAAATATCATTATGTTGCTAAGTGTTAGTTCGGGTTTACTTGGTATTAAAATAAATATTAGTAAAGTGTACTTTAGTGTAAAGAAATTAGGTGACCATGAAACTTAAGTTAATTAAGTACTAAAAGATGGCATAAGATGAGCTAGTGACAAAGTGGTGATGGCGCCATAACTTGGACATGAGGGAAGGAGTTCGAATAACCTAGCATACAATTAGGGAATTTTATTTTTGTTTTAGCCTAGCATGTGTCGGCTATGGATAAGATTAGGATGAGTTGGATTTTTTTTTGGTAAGAAGACTAAGGATTATGGAAAGCTTAAGATAGGGGATAGAATGGCTTGAAATGGGGGATTTTGTCTCTTCAACTTAAGGAAAAGAGAGGAGGAAAAGGCTTAAGAGTAGGGAGATGTTTTGAAAACTTCCTAATGGCCTTTTGACCTTGTATTTGGACGGCATAGAGGCTAGGGGGGATGGCCAGTTTTGTGATTTCTTTGGTAGGCTTTGGTGTTGGTGAAACACATTCATTTGGTCATTTTTTTTAGCAAAACATATTTCCTCTCTATCCATATTCTCTCTAGCCGAAATTTGCCAACATATTTGAGTAAGCAATTCATTCTTGAGTCATTTTCTTTTGACCATTTCGGTTTTAAAACCTTTTTCTCTCCCAAGTCTTTTTCTCATTGTGACCGAAAACTCATAAGCAAACAAATATTTCTTCTTTTCATTTTCTCTCATTTTTCCTCCCCTATGCCGAATACAAAATTCTCTTAAACTCCATTCTCTTTTCTTCTTTTTACTTTCTCTCTTTCTCTCTTAAAACCGAACCATATCATTCCATTTTTGATTCTTTTATTTTCTTCTTCATTAAAAACTCTCCAATACTTTCATCCATGGCCGAATGTTAATATGCTCTTGTGCCAAAATCTTTTTCATTTCTTTGTTGGTCATAATCGAATTCTTCTCACTCGATTTTCTTTTCAATCATGGGCATAGTGAGATTTTTGGAGGGCAGAAACTCAAAGTGTCTTGAGTATTGGGGAACATTGGAATCGATCTCAAGTTAAGGTAAGGAGATTCTCACTTTATTCATTATATTGGATTAGTTAGTTATTTAATCGATTTCGTTATAGGGACATAATCGTTCGATCGTTTCTTCGAAGAACGAAGATAATCGTGGTAAGCCAATCTCAAATTTTATAAACCGCTAGCCATATTTTGATAATATTTAGTCAGACTAATGATCTTATGTCTTTAGAGACATTCAAGATAGGGCAGAAAAGGGCAGTCCATAGTCTTCAAAAGAGGGGCGGTTTCGCTAATCCCCCTAAATATAAACGAAGGGCTATTTCGAGAAATCTGGGATTTTCCACCGGGTTGCGGACCTTCATCCGAGGAGAATCAATTGTTTAAAGTTATTCGTACTCCCGAGCCTTTGTTCGTTCGTAGATTCTCATCGGGCAACGAATCAACAATCGAGGAGAAACCAAGAATAGAAGTGGTTCAAAATCAAAAGGGTAAAGATTTAGATCGTTTACCAATAGTGTATTTTTAATAAATGAAAGTGTTCTAATGGTTCGTGTTACGTTTAGGTGTTGACGAGCGGGAAGGTTTAGTACTCACGATAACAAGGTGTATAACTTCACACTTATCTCGGGTTAGATGCCATACCGTAGTATTGAGAAAATCGTAAAGACGACAAAATCGGTACAATACGTAATAATTGGTATTTTTGGTGAAATTACATGAAAACGGTTAAAGTTGTGAAAATTACGAAAACGCCCTCGATGAGTTAGTTGGTAAAATGTAAATTTTATGTCTCATATGTAAATGGGCCGAAAACCCTGTTAGATCGTTAAATGGGCCAAAATCTATACTAGATCGTTAAATGGGTCGAAATCCTTGATAGATTGTTAAATGGGCCGAAATCTATACTAGATCGTTAAATGGGCTAAAATCCCTGATAGATCGTTAAGTGGGCCGAAATCTCTGCTAGATCGTTAAATGGGCCAAAATCTATACTAGATCGTTAAATGGGCCGAAATCCCTACTAGATCGTTAAATGGGCCAAAGTTGCTAGATTGTTAAATGGGCTAAATGATATTTTGTATTATGGGCCTTAATAAAAACCTAAAATATTGACTCATATGTAAATTGGGCCTTTTTGCTAAAACCATCATATGTATATAGATTATTTTGCATACATGTTACATGGGATGGGATTAATGATGAAGAGAAGAAAGGCCTGTTGCCAAAATCTAGTTCGGTGGCTTTGCGATAAAATAATTAAATGGCTGATTGCCTCTAGTTCGGTGGCTTTGCCACAAAATAATTAAATGGCTCATTGCCTCTAGTTCGGTGGCTTTGCCACAAAATAATTAAATATCTCATTGCCTCTAGTTAGGTGGCTCTGCCACAGATATTTTAATGGCTCAATGCCTCTAGTTCGGTGACATTGTCACAATCTAGTTCGGTGGCTCTGCCAAAAATATAAAAATGGCTTTATGCCTACGATTGGTGTGTTGGCGGGGTGGGTTGACTTGATCCCCACAGGTGTGATGGTTGGTACGGTGGTGTGTAGCGGATGGAAATTAGGTTTGGGTGGGAAATTTCTTTTTGCATGCATCTCATTATTTATCTTTATTAAACTTGTTTATGGGCTCAAGCCCAAAATTTATGATTTGATGATCCGCCCGGTGGATATAGTAAGTGAGTTATACTTTGAGTTCTAAGTAACCCACTCCTTAAATTTTTCCATCTCGGGTAATGGAAATTGACGTGGACTTGGGCGAGGATGACTCCGTGGAGGCCATACTTCAAACATGGGTTTAATAAACTTTGAACTTTTAATAAGTACTTTCTTTAAATTTCTATTTTGGGTATGATGTAATAAGGCCTCTATTAATATTTTATGGATTTTATGCGTGGATGGATTTAAATAATGTTTTGGATAATTTAATATGGATTTATGTTTATCTTATAATGTTTTCTTAAAATACTTTGGGTTTTCAAACATACGAGATTCTTTAACTATTCTTATTTTCAAATCCTTTGAACTCTTATAAAATTACTTTAAGGTTTTGTTAATTAAATGTCAAATGATAAGATTTTTTTCAACTAATGTTTCTCAAATTCATTGAACTTAAATTATTTCTCTTGGTTTTTATTAAACTTTATTTTTTTAAAAGGGTTTTGAAATACCGTTTCACCTAAATCATTAGATAGAAATAAAGAATGTTCGATCTATGTGACAAACCAAATCTTGTCTTGACGCATAGACCGGGTTTGGGGTGTACATTTAATGGCATCAGAGCCAGTTTCAAAACTCAACTGTGGTTGGGTTCAACAAATAACTTCTGAGATTATTTCAATTATGTTTTAAAGATTAGTATGGCACCACAAGCATCCGGCACCAAGTCAAGTAAGTATTCGTTAATGAATAATTATTATGATGATGATATGATCATAGGAACACTCTAGAACTTTTAGTTTTAGATGTTGAAAATCGTAGAGATTGAGACTATAGGATGTGTTTGCGAAAAATAACTTTATCTCTTAAATCTCACAAAACATCGTTAATAAACACTGAAACAATTTTCTGATTCATAAAACTTGTAATCAGATTAAATCGAATTAGACATCATGAGCACTAGAGGACGTGGTCGTGGACGCAGTAGACGTGGCCGTGGTAGAGGACGAGGTGTTAGAGGTGAAACTGAAGCACCAAATCATATGCCAGAAATGGATGCACCTGCGTCATTTGAGAGTGAGACGGGATCACAAGATCATATGGAAGAAGATAATGCTTTGACACGAGCAATGCTGCAAGTCCTGAAAAGGGTCGCTGGAACTAGAGTTGGGCCAACAACTCGTGGGTCGATATCGGAATGACTCAAGTCTAATAATGCAGAAGTTTTTAGAGGAGTTTTAGAGTAGCTCGAATGTGGCGTAATATTGGCTCAAGTCGTGGAGCGATTATGGATGATATGGAATGCACTGTCGAGTAGAAACTAAAAGGAGCTGTGTCCTTGCTAAGAGACGAGGCGTATCAATGGTGGCTTACTGTTCGAGAGGGCACTAAGGCTATATGAGGCTGAGTTTTTACACTTGAGTCGCTATGCTCGGACAATAGTGTTAATGGATCATGAACGTTGTGTACGTTTTGAGGATGGGTTGAATGATGAGTTGCGGGTCCTGATTGCCCCACAACAAGTTAGAACTTTTGCCACGCTTGTGGAGAAAGCCAAGATAGCCGAAGAGGCTAAGATCTCAGAACGTTAGAATCGAGAAAAATTTAGAAGCAAGAGAGATATAAAGCAGTCGGGTTCTTCAAAAAGGTTTCTGAAGAGGGTTTCTGAAGAGTCCTCAGAATGATGAACTAGCTCAAGGTAGAGCACCTGTAGCTAATAATCAAAGTCGAGATTGTGTTGAATATGGAAAAAGCCATTTTGGAGAGTGCTGGAGGAAAACGGGCGCTTGATACAAATGGGTTCAATGGATCACCAATATAGAAATTGCCCTCGACATATGGATACGACTCAGGAAGTTCGTATCTCGATGCACAATCAATCGAGGTACTCAAAGACCACCGAGAGGTCGTGGACCAGGTCGTGGTGGTAATGGGGTTGGATGTGGTCAAGGTGCATCGGGTCACGGCAATGGTCCTAGAGGTAACACAGATGTAAGACAGCCAGGATTGGTCTATGCAGTTAGACGCCGTGAGAATGGCAATGCACCTGATGTAATAACTAGTACGTTCTTCATCTTTGATGTACCTATTACTGCTTTAATAGATATTGGTTCTACCCACTCGTATGTTGCTAGCGCCATATCTGGAAACTTGAATCTAGAATATGAAATTACCGATAGTGAGATGACAGTAATTAGTCCTTTAGGACAGTCGATAATTGTAAATAAACTGTTTAGAGACGTGCCCTTAGAAATTCAAGAAGAAGTATTTCTGGCGAATTTGATGGAATTGCCTTTCGGTGAGTTCGATCTCATTCTGGGCATAGATTGGTTGGTTATGCATCGGGAGCATTTGGATTGTGCTGAAAAGCGGATGTCAATAAGAACTTCGGATGATAAGGAAGTAATAATGATAGGCGAACGAAGGAATTACTTGGCAAATTTGGTATCTGCGTTGAAGGCGGAGAAGTTGGTCGGAAGGGATATGAAGCATTCCTAGCTTTTATTTGTGCTTTGGATGCCAAAGAGTTATCGTGGATGATGTGAGAACGGTGAAGGAGTTTTCGGATGTATTTTCGATGAACTTCCGGTATACCTCGGATCGGAAGTAGAATTTGGCATTGAGCTTTTGCGGAACGGCTCCAAAGGTCCATTGCTCCTTATAGAATGGCAATCAAGGAGTTGGCGTAGCTTAAAGCTCAAATTCAAGAATTGTTGGATCGGGATTTATTCGATCGAGTGTGTCTCGTGGGAGCACCAATTTTGTTCGTTAAGAAGAAGGATGGATCGATGCGTATGTGCATTGATTACCGACAATTGAATAAATTGACGATCAAGAATAGGTATCTTTTACCGAGAATTGATGACCTATTTGATCAATTGAAAGGAGCTTCAGTTTTCTCAAAAATTGATTTGAGATTGGGTTATCACCAACTTAAGGTGAAAGAAGCAGATATTTATAAGACGTCATTCCGAACTTGTTATGGATATTATGAGTTTTTGGTGATGCCGTTTGGGTTAACCAATGCACCAACCACATTTATGGACATGATGAACCGAGTCTTTCAACCATATTTAGACCGGTTTGTGATAGTGTTCATAGATGACATTTTGGTTTATTCAAGAAATGAAGAGGAGCATGACACGTATTTGCGTATAGTATTGCAGTTACTTCGTGATAAACAACTTTATGCCAAATTCAGTAAATGTGAATTTTGGCTAAAGGAAGTGACTTTCTTGGGTCATGTGGTATCAGCTGAAGGAATAAGGGTGGATCCTCGGAAGATTGAAGCTGTACTAGATTGGAAACCACCAAAATTGGTAGCTGAAATTTGGAGTTTCTTGGGTTTGGCTGGTTATTATAGACGTTTCGTTGAGGGATTTTCGTTGATTGCTGCACCCCTAACTAAACTGTTGCGGAAGGGGGTACCGTATGTTTGGACTGAAAAGCAACAAGAGAGTTTCGAGAAATTAAAGAAGATTCTAACGGAAGCACCAGTTTTGATTTAGCCTGAGGCTGGAAAAGAATTTATCGTTTATTATGATGCGTCTCACACGGGCTTGGGTTGTGTGCTGATGCAAAATGGAAAGGTGGTGGCTTATGCTTCTCGACAGTTGAGACCACACGAAGTAAATTACCCTACTCATGATTTGGAGTTAGCTGCAGTGGTATTTGCTTTAAAGATTTGGAGGCACTATCTCTACGGTGAGAAGTCTATCATCTACACGGATCACAAGAGTCTCAAGTTCCTCCTTACTCAAAAGGAGTTGAATTTGAGACAACGAAGATGGGTGGAATTATTAAAGGATTATGATTTCTCAATTGAGTATCATCCAGGAAAGGCTAACGTAGTAGCTGACGCATTAAGTCGTAAGGCGGTATCTGAATTGAGAGCAATGTTTGCTCATTTGAGTTTGTATGAGGATGGTAGTCTGTTAGCAGAACTTCAGGTGAAGCCTCTATGGTTAGAACAAATCCAAGAAAAGAAGATATCAGATAAAAAGTTGGGACCCTTATTTCAGCAGGTTGAAAGGGGTGAAATAGAGGATTTTGGTATAAACACGAATAGAGTGCTGTGTTTTCGTGGAAGGGTTTGTATGCCTAAAGACTCAAAATTGAGGCAAATGATTCTACGGGAGGCGCATAGTAGTCCTTATGCTATGCACCCCGGAGGAAATAAGATGTATCGAGATCTCCGTGAATGTATTGGTGGCGTGGTTGAAGCGTGAGATTTTTGAGTTTGTAGGAAAATGTTTGACTTGTCAGCAAGTGAAGGCAGAGCATTAATTACCGTCAGGTTTGTTACAACCATTAAAGATTCCTCTTTGGAAATGGGAGCGAATAACTATGGATTTTGTTAGTGGGTTACCTTTAACACCTACTAAGAAAAATTCCGTATGGGTAGTAGTTGATCGTTTGACGAAGACTGCTCATTTTCTTCCGGTTCGTACAGATGACTCATTATAGAAATTGGCAAAGCTGTATGTATCTGAAATCGTGAGGTTGCATGGGGTACCAATGTCCATTATATTAGACAGGGATCCTAGATTTACATCACGATTTTCAAAAGCTCTACATGAAGCCTTGGGAACAAAGTTAAACTTCAGTACGGCTTTTCATCCTCAGTCTGATGGTCAGTCAGAAAGAGTAATTTAGATATTGGAAGATATGTTAAGGGGATGTGTGATCGACTTCAGAGGTAGTTGGGAGGATTTTCTACCATTAGTAGAATTCGCGTATAATAATAGCTATCAGTCTAGCATTCAGATGGCACCCTATGAGGCATTGTATGGTCATAGGTGCCGTACTCCTACTTGTTGGACTGAATTGGGCGAACGACAGATATTGGGTCCTGAATTGATATATGAAACCGAAGAAAAAGTAAAAGTTATTCAAGCACGGTTAAAGGAAGCTTTGGATAGACAGAAATCGTATGCTGACCTAAAGCGGAAGGATATCGAGTTTGCTGTGGGAGAGCAGGTCTTCCTGAAGGTCTCACCTTGGAAGAAAATTTTCAGATTCGGAATGAAGGGCAAGTTGAACCCTAGGTTCATCGGGCCATATCGTGTGATGAAGCGTGCTGGTCCAGTGGCTTATCAGATTAAGTTACCTCCGGAGTTGAGTCAAATTCATTACGTTTTCCATGTTTCCATGCTGAGACGCTATAGATCGAACCCATCTCACATATTATCGGTAGAGGAAGTGGATTGAAATCAGACTTGTCTTTTGAGGAAGAACCAGTGGAAATTTTAGACCGGGATGTTAAAGTGCTAAGAAAGAAGACTGTGCCGTTGGTCAAAGTTTTATGGCGTAATCATGGAGTGGAGGAAGCTACGTGGGAGCCTAAAGATGCAATTCGGCAACAATATCCTCACCTCTTTTAATCAGGTAAATTTTGGGGATGAAATTTTCTTTAAGGGGGTAGAATTGTAACATCCTAAATATTTAAATATCATTATGTTGCTAAGTGTTAGTTCGGGTTTACTTGGTATTAAAATAAATATTAGTAAAGTGTACTTTAGTGTAAAGAAATTAGGTGACCATGAAACTTAAGTTAATTAAGTACTAAAAGATGGAATAAGATGAGCTAGTGACAAAGTGGTGATGGCGCCATAAGTTGGACATGAGGGAAGGAGTTCGAATCACCTAGCATGCAATTAGGGAATTTTATTTTTGCTTTAGCCTAGCATGTGTTGGCTATGGATAAGATTAGGATGAGTTGGATTGTTTTTTTTTTTTTGGTAAGAAGACTAAGGATTATGGAAAGCTTAAGATAGGGGATAGAATGGCTTGAAATGGGGGATTTTGTCTCTTCAACTTAAGGAAAAAAGAGGAGGAAAAGGCTTAAGAGTAGGGAGATGTTTTGGAAACTTCCTAATGGCCTTTTGACCTTGTATTTGGACGGCATAGAGGCTAGGGGATGGCCGGTTTTGTGATTTCTTTGGTAGGCTTTGGTGTTGGTGAAACACATTCATTTGGTCATTTTTTTTAGCAAAACATATTTCCTCTCCATCCATATTCTCTCTAGCCAAAATTTGCCAACATATTTGAGTAAGGAATTCATTCTTGAGTCATTTTCTTTTGACCATTTCGGTTTTGAAACCTTTTTCTCTCCTAAGTCTTTTTCTCATTGTGACCGAAAACTCATAAGCAAACAAATATTTATTCTTTTCATTTTTTCTCATTTTTCCTCCCCTATGTCGAATACAAAATTCCCTTAAACTCCATTCTCTTTTCTTTCTCTCTTTCTCTCTTGAAATCGAACCATATCATTCCATTTTCCCATTCTTTTATTTTCTTCTTCATTAAAAACTCTCCAATACTTTCACCCATGGCCGAATGTTAATATGCTCTTGTGCCAAAATCTTTTTCATTTCTTTGTTGGTCATAACCGAATTCTTCTCACTCGATTTTCTTTTCAATCGTGGGCATAGTGAGATTTTTGGAGGGCAGAAACTCAAAGTGTCTTGAGTATTGGGGAACATTGGAATCAATCTCAAGTTAAGGTAAGGAGATTATTCAAAGGATTCTCACTTTATTCATTATATTGGATTAGATAGTTATTTAATCGATTTCGTTATAGGGACATAATCGTTCGATCGTTTCTTTGAGGAACGAAGATAATTGTGGTAAGCCAATCTCAAATCTTATAAATCGCTAGCCATATTTCGATAATATTTAGTCGGACTAATGATCTTATATCTTTAGAGACATTCAAGATAGGGCAGAAAAGGGCAGTCCATAGTCTTCGAAAGAGGGGCGGTTCCGCTAATCCCCCTAAATATAAACGAAGGGCTATTTGAGAAATCCAGGATTTTCCATCGGGTTGCGGACCTTCATCCGAGGAGAGTCAATTGTTTAAGGTTATTCGTACTCCCGAGCCTTTGTTCGTTCGTGGATTCTCATCGGGCAACGAATCAACAATCGAGGAGAAACCAAGAATAGAAGTGGTTCAAAATCAAAAGGGTAAAGATTTAGATCGTTTACCAATAGTGTATTTTTAATAAATGAAAGTGTTCTAATGGTTCGTGTTACGTTTAGGTGTTGACGAGCGGGAAGGTTTAGTACTCATGATAACAAGGTGTGTAACTTCACACTTATCTCGGCTTAGATGTCATACCGTAGTATTGAGCAAAATCGTAAAGATGACAAAATCAGTACAATACGTAATAATTGGTATTTTTGGTGAAATTACATGAAAACGGTTAAAGTTGTGAAAATTACAAAAACGCCCTCGATGAGTTAGTTGGTAAAATGTAAATTTTATGTCTCATATGAAAATGGGCCGAAAACCCTGTTAGATTGTTAAATGGGCCGAAATCTATACTAGATTGTTAAATGGGCCGAAATCCCTAATAGATTGTTAAATGGGCCGAAATCCCTGATAGATTGTTAAATGGGCCGAAATCTATACTAGATCGTTAAATGGGCCGAAATCCCTGATAGATCGTTAAATGGGCCGAAATCTCTGCTAGATCGTTGAATGGGTCGAAATCTATACTAGATCATTAAATGGGCCAAAATCCCTGCTAGATCGTTAAATAGGCCAAAGTTGCTAGATTGTTAAATGGGCTAAATGATATTTTGTATTATGGGCCTTAATAAAAACCTGAAATATTGACTCATATGTAAATTGGGCCTTTTTGCTAAAACCATCATATGTATATAGATTATTTTGCATACATGTTGCATGGGATGGGATTAATGATGAAGAGAAGAAAGGCCTGTTGCCAAAATCTAGTTCGGTGGCTTTGCCACAAAATAATTAAATGGTTGATTGCCTCTAGTTCGGTGGCTTTGCCGCAAAATAATTAAATGGCTCATTGCCTCTAGTTCGGTGGCTTTGCCATAAAATAATTAAATGGCTCATTACCTCCAAATCTTTAAAGCAAATACCATTGCAGCTAACTCCAAATCATGAGTAAGGTAGTTTACTTCGTGCGGTCTCAACTGTCGAGAAGCATAAGCCACCACCTTTCCATTTTGCATCAGCATACAACCCAAACCCGTGTGAGACGCATCACAGTAAACAGTAAATTCTTTTCCAGCCTCCGGTTGAATCAAAACTGGTGCTTCCATCAGAATCTTCTTTAATTTCTCGAAACTCTCTTGTTGCTTTTCAGTCCAAACATACGATACCCCCTTCCGCAACAGTTTAGTTAGGGGTGCAACAATCAACGAAAATCCCTCAACGAAACGTCTATAATAACCAGCCAAACCCAAGAAACTCTGAATTTCAGCTACCGATTTTGGTGGTTTCCAATCCAGTACAGCTTCAATCTTCCGAGGATCCACCCTTATTCCCTCAGCTGATACCACATGACCCAAGAATGTCACTTCCTTTAGCCAAAATTCACATTTACTGAATTTAGCATAAAGTTGCTTATCACGAAGTAACTGCAATACTATACGCAAATGCGTGTCATGCTCTTCTTCATTTCTTGAATAAACCAAAATGTCATCTATGAACACTACTACAAACCGGTCCAAATATGGTTGAAAGACTCGGTTTATAATGTCCATAAATGCGGCTGGTGTATTGGCTAAGCCAAATGGCATCACCAAAAACTCATAATGTCCATAACGAGTTCTGAATGCCATCTTATAAATATCTGTTTCTTTCACCTTAAGCTGGTGATAACCTGATCTCAAATCAATTTTGGAGAAAACTGAAGCTCCCTTCAATTGATCAAACAGGTTATCAATTCTTGGAAAGGATACCTATTCTTGATCGTCAATTTATTCAATTGTCTGTAATCAATGCACATACGCATCGATCCATCCTTTTTCTTAACAAACAAAACTGGTGCTCCCCACAGAGACACACTCGGTCGAATAAATCCCCGATCCAACAATTCTTGAATTTGAGTTTTAAGCTCTGCCAACTCCTTCGGTGCCATTCTATAAGGAGCAATGGACACTGGAGCCATTCCGGGCAAAAGCTCAATGCCAAATTCTACTTCCGATCCGAGGTATTCGGGAAGTTCATCGGAAATACATCCGAAATTCCTTCACCGTTCTCACATCATCCACAGATAACTCTTTGGCATCCAAAGCACAAATAAAAGCTAGGAATGCTCTATATCCTTCGCACCAACTTCTCCGCCTTCAACGCAGATACTACATTTGCCAAGTAATTCCTTCGTTCGTCTATCATTATTACTTCCTTATCATCCGAAGTTCTTATTGACATCTGCATTTCAGCACAATCCAAATGCGTCCGATGCATAACCAACCAATCCATGCCCAGAATGAGATCGAACTCGCCGAAAGGTAATTCCATCAAATTCACCAAAAATACTTCTTCTTGAATTTCTAAGGGCACGTCTCTAAACAGTTTATTTACAATTACCGACTGTCCTAAAAGACTAATTATTGTCATCTCACTATCGGTAATTTTAGATTCTAGATTCAAGTTTCCAGATATGGCGCTAGCAACATACGAGTGGGTAGAACCAATATCTATTAAAGCAGTAACAGGTACATCAAAGATGAAGAACATACCAGTTATTACATCAAGTGCATTGCCATCCTCGCGGCGTCTAACTGCATAGACCAATCCTGGCTGTCTTGCATTTGTGTTACCTCTAGGACCATTGCCTCGACCGGGTGCACCTTGACCATGTCCAGCCCCATTACCACCATGACCTGGTCCACGACCTCTCGGTGGTCAGTTGAGTACCTCGGGCGGTGTGCATCAAGATATTCGAACTTCCTGAGTTGTATCCATACGTCGAGGGCAATTTCTATATTGGTGATCCATTGAACCTCATTTGTAACAAGCGCTCGTTTTCCTCCAGCACTCTCCAAAATGCCTTTTTCCACATTCAGCACAATCTCGACTTTGATTATTAGCTACAGGTGCTCTACCTTGAGCTGGTTCATCATTCCGAGGCCTCTTCAAAAACCTTTTTGAAGAACCCGACTGCTTTATATCTCTCTTGCTTCTAAATCTTTCTCGATTCTGACGTTTTGAGTTCTTAGCCTCTTCGGCTATCTTGGCTTTCTCGACAAGCGTGGCAAAAGTTCTAACTTGTTGTGGGGCAATCAGGACCCGCAACTCATCATTCAGCCCATCCTCAAAACGTACACAACGTTCATGATCCATTGACACTATTGTCCGAGCATAGCGACTCAAGCGTAAAAAATCAGCCTCATAAGCTGCCACTGTCTTCCCTTGTATTAGATTCAGGAATTCCTTCCTTCGGGCATCTACATAACTTGTTCCTACATACTTACCTTGGAAGGCAACTTTGAAGAATTCCCAAGTAATCAATGTAGCCTCAGTGCCCTCTCGAACAGTAAGCCACCATTGATACGCCTCGTCTCTTAACAAGGACACAGGTCCTTTTATTTTCTATTCGACAGTGCATTCCATATCATCCATAATCCGCTCCAGAGCTTCGAGCCAATATTCTGACACATTCGGAGCTACACCGGAAACTCCTCTAAAAACTTCTGCATTATTAGACTTGAGTCGTTTCGATATCGACCCACGAGTTGTTGGCCCAACTCTAGTTCCAGCGACCCTTTCTAGGACCCACAGCATTGCTCATGTCAAAGCATTATCTTCTTCCATATGATCATGTGATCCCGTCTCACTCTCAAATGATGCAAGTGCATCCATTTTCGGCATATGATTTGGTGCTTCAGTTGCACCTCTAACACAATTTCCTCTACCACGGCCACGTCTACCGCGTCCACGACCACGTCCTCTAGTGCTCATAATGTCTAACTCGATTTAATCTGATTACAAGTTTTATGAATCAGAAAATTATTTTAGTGTTTATTAACAATGTTTTATGAGATTTGAGAGATAAAGTTGTTTTTCGCAAACACATCCTATAGTCTCAATCTCTACGATTTTCAACATCTAAAACTAAAAGTTCTAGAGTGTTCCTATGATCATATCATCATCATAATAATCATTCAGTAACGAATACTTACTTGACTTGGTGTCGGATGCTTGTGGTGCCATACTATTCTTTCAAACATAATTGCAATAATTTCATACAGAAGTTATTTGCTGAACCCAACCATAGTCGAGTTTTGAAACTGGCTCTGATAATGTAACACCCCAAACCCGATCTATGCATCAAGACGAGATTTGGTTTGTCACACAGATCGAACATTCTATATTTCTATCTAATGATTTAAGTGAAATGGTATTTCAAAACCCTTTTTTAAAAAAATAGAGTTTAATAAAACCAAGAGAAATAATTTAAGTTCGATGAATTTGAGAAACATTAGTTGAAAAAATCTTATCATTTGACATTTAATTAACAAAACCTTAAAGTAATTTTATAAGAGTTCAAAGGATTTGAAAATAAGAATAGTTAAAGAATCTCGTATGTTTGAAAACCCAAAGTATTTTAAGAAAACATTATAAGATAAACCTAAATCCATATTAAATTATCCAAAACATTATTTAAATCCATCACACATAAAATTCATAAAATATTAATAGAGGCCTTATTACATCATACCCAAAATAGAAATTTAAAGAAAGTATTTATTAAAAGTTCAAAGTTTATTAAACCCATGTTTGCAGATGGCCTCCACTTGAGTCATCCTCGGCCCAAGTCCACGCCAATTTCCATTACCCGAGATGGAAAAAATTAAGGAGTGAGTTACTCGAACTCGGTGTATAACTCACTTACTTTATCCACTGGGCCAGATCATCAAGTCATAATTTTGGGCTTGAGCCCATAAACAGGTTTAACAATATAAATAATGAGATGCATGCAAAAATGAAATTTCCAACCCAAACCTAATTTCCATCCGCTATACACCACCCGTACCAACCATCACACCTGTGGGGATCAAGTCAACCCACCCCGCCAACACACCAATCGTAGGCATAAAGCCATTTTTATATTTGTGGCAGAGCCACCGAACTAGATTGTGACAAAGTCACCGAACTAGAGGCATTGAGCCATTAAAATATCTATGGCAGAGCCACCAAACTAGAGGCAATCAGCCATTTAATTATTTTGTGGCAAAGCCACCGAACTAGATTTTGGCAACAGGCCTTTCTTCTCTTCATCATTAATCCCATCCCATGCAACATGTATGCAAAATAATCTATACACATATGATGATTTTAGCAAAAAGGCCCAATTTACATATGAGTCAATATTTCAGGTTTTATTAAGGCCCATAATACAAAATATCATTTAGCCCATTTAACAATCTAGCAACTTTGGCCCATTTAACGATCTAACAGGGATTTCGGCCCATTTAACGATCTAGTATAGATTTCGATCCGATTTAACGATCTAGTAAAGATTTCAGCCCATTTAAAGATCTAACAGAGATTTCAGCCCATTTAGCGATCTATCAGGGATTTCACCCCATTTACACACGAGACATAAAATTTACATTTTACCAACTAACTCATCGAGGGCGTTTTCGTAAATTTCACAACTTTAACCGTTTTCATAAATTTTCACAAAAATACCAATTATTACGTATTTTATCGATTTTGTCATCTTTATGATTTTTTCCCAATAATTACGGTATAACATCTAACCCGAGATAAGTGTGAAATTACACACCTTGATATTGTGAGTACTAAACCTTCCCGCTCGTCAACACCTAAACGTAACATGAACCATTAGAAAACTTTCATTTATTAAAAATACACTATTGGTAAACGATCTAAATCTTTACCCTTTTGATTTCGAACCACTTTTATTTTTGGTTTCTCCTCGATTATTGATTCGTTGCCCGATGAGAATCCACGAACGAACAAAGGTTCGGGAGTACGAATAACCTCAAACAATTGGTTCTCCTCGGATGAAGGTCCGCAATCCGATGGAAAATCCCGGATTCCCAAAATAGCCCTTCGTTTATATTTAGGGGGATTAGCAGAACCGCCCCTCTTTCGAAGACTATGGACTGCCCTTTTCTGCCCTATCTTGAATGTCTTTAAAGACATAAGATCATTAGTCCGACTTATAGATATCGAAATATGGCTAATGATTTTTTTTTTAAAAAAACTTGAGATTGGCTTACCACGATTATCCTTGTTCCTCGAAGAAACGATCGAGCGATTACGTCCCTATAACGAAATCGATTAAATAACTAACTATACTAATATAATGAATAAAATAAGAGTCCTTAAAGAAAATCTCCTTACCTTAATTCTTGAGATCGATTCCAAAGTTCCATAATACTCAAGAACACCTTGAGTTTCTACCTCCCAAATCTCACTATTGCCCACGATTGAAAAGAAAATTGAGTGAGAAGAATTGGTTATGACCCAAACAAAGAAATGAAAAGATTTGGCACAAGATAAAACTAACATTCGCCATGAGAAAAAATGTTAAAGAGATTTTAATGAAGAAGAAAATAAAATAATAGGAAAATAGAATGATATGGTTCGGTTTCAAGAGAGAAGAGAGAAGGAAAAGAAAGAAAAGTGAAAGAAAAGAGAAGAAAGAGAATTGGGTTTTGGGAGAATTGTGTATTCGATTTTGTGAAGGAAAAAGAAAAGAATGGCCTTCTTTGTGTGATGATAGTTTCGCACTAGGAAGAATGGTTGGCAAAGAAAATGATCAAATGATCAAGAAGAAGGAATGGTAAAATTGCTATAGTTTCCTCAAAGTATTTGGTAAAATCGGCTAAGGAGAGAGCAACTTTTGAGAGAAATTTAATAATCAAGTATCAAATGACCAAAAGAAATGTTCTCCCAATATCCAAGCTTACCAAAACAATCAACCAAAACCGCCACCCCCTTAGCTCCTTTGTCAGTCACATACATGGTCAAAAGGCCATTAGGGAGTTTCAAAACATCTCCCTATTCTTAAGCCTTATCCTCCTCCTTTTCCTTAAGTTAAAGAGACAAAATCCCCAATTCAAACCATTCTATCCCCTATCTTAAGCTTTCCATAATCCTTAGTCTTCTTACCAAAAAAAAAAAAAAACAATCCAACTCATCCTAATCTTATCCATAGCCGACACATGCTATGCTAAAGCAAAAAATAAAATTCCCTAATTGCATGCTAGATGATTCGAACTCCTTCCCTCATGTCCAACTTATGGTGCCTTCACCACTTTGCCAATTACTCATCTTATGCCATCTTTTAGTACTTAATTAACTTAAGTTTCAAGGTCACTTAATTTCTTTACATTAAAGTACACTTTACTAATATTTATTTTAATTCCAAGTAAACCCCAACTAACACTTAGCAACATAATGATATTTAAATATTTAGGATGTTACACTTTGTCAAAAGCTTTCTGGCATTAATCGTCCCATACACCTTGGTTATGCTTCTTGAAAAGAAGAAATATGGGATTACATTTCTCAGTTAATTGTGAAATAAACCGAGCAATGTAATTCAGCCTTCCAAGAAAACCTCGGACTTCCTTCTGAGTGCGCGGTGGAGGCAATTCTTGTATCGCTTTGGAACTTCAATTCCTTTCTTACTGACCACAAAACACAATAATTTCCATGACCGAGCTCCAAAAGTACACTTTGCCGGATTGAGCTTCAACTGGAATTTTCTTAATCTCAGAAACAACTTCTTCAAAACTTCAATGTGTTCCTTTTCTGTTCACGATTTGGCAATCATGTCATCAACATATACTTCAATCTCTTTGTGCATCATGTCGTGAAACAATGTTACCATGGCCCTTTGATATGTTGCCCTAGCATTCTTTAATCCGAATGGCATTACCTTATAGCAAAAGGTACCCCACAATTTTATGAAGGTAGTTTTCTCCATATCTTCAGGATGCATCTTGATCTGATTGTATCCTGAAAATCCATCCATGAAGGAAAACAATGAAAATCCTACTATATTATCCACCAATGTGTCGATATGCGGCAGAGGGAAATTATCTTTTGGGCTAGCTTTATTTAAGTCCCTATAGTCCACACACATTCGGACCTTTCCATCCTTCTTGGGTACATGAACAATGTTGGCCACCCACTCTGAGTACTTGACCACTTGTAGAAAACCAGCATCAAACTGTTTCTGGACCTCTTCTTTTATTTTCAACACTATATCAGGCCTCATCCTTCGGAGCTTTTGCTGAACTGGCTTGCACTCCTCCCTTATGGGAAGGCGATGTACTACAATATCAATGCTTAATCCGGTCTGTAACATCCTGAAATTGGGCCTAGTATGATTGGGCCCAATGGGCCTTGGGTATAAGAATTTCAAAATTTTCGAGAATATGAGAATGGAGTTGTTGCAAATTGGACTTATTAGTTAAGTGAATTTGGAAGGTTATGGGGTTTCTATGAAGTCTCGAGTTTAATTGGGCCTTAGAAAAAATTTGGTATTTTAGCACTTTAAGGAGAGATGGTAATTAGCTTCAAGGCTTATAGAAATAAATGAGTAAATTGTTAGCATAAATGAGCAATTAGTAAAAATGTTATGGCATCAAGTGAAGGACTTTAGGAAAGAGGTTCAAATCCTATTATGTGCAAATTTTGACTATTATTTTTTGCATGCTCTCCTTAAGTGTCGGCCAAGAGGTATATATGGCAAGGTGGACTTCTTTATTTTTGGTAAAGTGGCTAAGGAAATAAGGAATGGTTGAGGTTGGGGAAAGGAATCAAAAGAAAAAGGCAAGTATGGGGGACATGTTGGCACAAAAAGGGGAGAATGTTATAGAAATTGTGGTTGGCCAAATGTTTGACCAATACTGTAATGGATGTGGATGGTTTTGGGGGTAGATAGGTAGCTGAATTTTTACTTTGGCATTTGGTAAGGTCATGGTATTGTTTTGGCCAAAAATTCTATTTGTAACTTTTGTGTCATCTTCTTCCAATTTGCTATTCTATTTGCCGAAACCTCCTAGCACAATTGTGCATCTTTCTTCTCTCTTTGTTTAGTCAAATATTCGCCTTTTGTTCATCTTCTTTTGATAGCCCAATTTCTATCATATTCTATCTTCCCC
The DNA here is from genome assembly GCA_025506655.1 of Gossypium rotundifolium. Taxonomy (NCBI): domain Eukaryota; kingdom Viridiplantae; phylum Streptophyta; class Magnoliopsida; order Malvales; family Malvaceae; genus Gossypium; species Gossypium rotundifolium. Next base: position 74,108,983 of record CP106727.1, read on the forward strand.
ATTTTTGTGTGTTGGACATCTCTCCTTGGTTGAATCGGGTAAGGGCTTCATTTCTACTCCTTTCATTTTCTTCTCTTTCTAGATGAATATGTATGTACATCACTATATGACTATTCCACTTTGCTTCTTATCGAAATATCACTCTCTCCATTAGTCTCATATTTGATCAACTCTTTTTCGTAGAGTTCTAGTGGGTGGCCTAATACCAAATCCTTTTCGATTCATTCGTAGTCATAAGCCAATTGGTGGGAATCGAGATTAGCATCGATTAAGGTAAGGAGTCTTTTCATAGTCCATTCGATATCGCTATTCGGTTATGGTGTTAATCGGATTGAAAGTTTGGCTAACCGATTATGTTGTTAGGCACGAAATCACGCGATACTCTCTACTTGTGGATTTTTCAGAAATAATGGTAAAGTCGAACACCTATCTCTCGTAATAAGAGACTCGGATTGTTGGTAAGTGATATAGATTGTTAAATCAATCGCAATACTTGGATGAAGTTGTAAATTGGGTTTTGGACTAATTGTTGACCGATTGTATCTTTAGGTGCCGCGGAGAATATCGTGTTACGGATTCCGAATAAGGTGTGTAATCCCATACTTTTCAAATATATATTTGAAATGGTGTGTGATCTCACACTTCTATAAAGGCTTGCATGAAATATTCTATGATTCGGTTGATATACCGAAGAAAAACCAAAACCGCATCCATAATCACTCAGGCGTGCGTATGATCGCAGTGGTAATCATATTTGTAATAAAACAGTTTCAGTTAGAAGCAGTGATGTGTTTTCGAAAAATCATGAAAAATAGGATACAAGGAATTAGAAAGTGAATGAGATATAAAATAAAATCTCACTGTATCTATTTTTATAAGGATAAAACGGAGAAGGAAAAGAATGTTATATTCTGAGATATGTTAATTTTACTGAGACTGGTTTTGAATGACTTCATGATTCCCTGATCTGTCTTGGAAAAATCATATAAAATTTTACAAAGTTAATTATGGGTTATAATTTATATGTATGGATTTTTTAGTGAGTCTATTTTCAATAGAAACAAGTGGGAGCAATATATGAAAACCGTACAGTGAGATATTTAAAATTAAGGAAAGAGAGGTCAGAATGGTTGGAAAGTGAAACAAGGGAAAATTTAAGGAATAAAATATACTAATTGGTTAAGCCAAAAATTCTGGAAAAATTTTAGTAAGGAGATATATGAGTCTAGTTTCAAATAAAATTTATGGATTTAGATTTTGAGATTTTTAACTCAAGTTATAGTTAATTTAGTCAGTATGATGCAGATGGACAGTTTCAAGTTTTATGTCCCAAATTAGTAATTAAGTCTAGGGTTGCAAAATTACGAAAATACCATTGGAGGGTAAATTACCAAAATACTCCTGGGTTGCGAGATTATCGAATTACCCTTAGTGGGTAAAATTACTGAATTACAAAATTACCCTTATGTGTCGAATTACGAAAATACTCTTATGGGTCGAATTACAAAAACGCCCCTAACGGGCCGATTTGATAGATTGCCTTAATGGGTCAATTTTGATATATTGCTTAATGGGCCAATTTGATATATGGCTAAATGGGCCGAATTTTATATATGGCATAATGGGCCGATTTTGATATATTGCTTATGGGCCAAATTGTTTGTAATAAATCTCTGATGTTATTAATTATCGTTGTTATATTGTAAATACCATAATTTGCTATGAATGTTGCATTCACAAAATTCTGCATGGGTTTGGGATATTGATGATTGGAGGAAGCTATTGGTGGCTCTGCCACATATTTTGGTGACTTTGTCACAATCTGTCTGGTGGCTATGCCACGTATATTCTGTTATTCTGGTTGCTTCGCCACAAATTCTGATATTATAAATGGCTAAATGCCTGCGATTATAAATGGCCACTGGCCTGCGAATTATTATTATAAATGGCAATTTGCCTGCATTTTGGTGTGTTAGCGGGGTGGGTTGACTTGATCCCCACAGGTGTGTTGGTTGGTACGAGTGGTGTGTAGCGGATGGATTATTAGGTTGGTTTGGGATTGCATTACATTCATTTGATTCATTTGGTATATTCTATTTTGTAAATGGGCTTTGGCTCAAGATTATGCTTAATGGGCTTTGGCCCAAGTTATTGTTAGATGGGCTTAGGCCCAAATTTTTGCTAAATAGGTTCAAGCCCAATGAACAATGGTAAGGGGATTATACACTGAGTTCTTGTAACTCACCCCCTTTCTTTCTTAACCCTTGTAGGTAATGCTAAGTGACTAGGACTTTGGGCTATAGATGACTCGGTGGAGGCCATACTTTAGAAATGATGTTTTACTTTAGAACTTTAGATTTCTATTTTCGTTCACTTTATTACTTAGGGTTTTATGTTGTAATAAGGCCTCTGAGTATTTTATTATTTGCTTTATATTTGATATACTTATTATTTTACTTAAATTATTTTAAATGGGAATTTTCTAAAAACTTAAATAAAGGTTTTCCAAAATCGATTAACAAATGGATTTGATAATAAACTTTTACAAATATTTTTAACATGGAAATCTTCTTCGAATTTTCAACGTCATTTTCAAAAGTCACGTTTTATAAGATTATTAGTTCAAATCTATCGATTTATCAATCAATCTTCGAGGTTAGTAGTATTTTATCAAATGTCTCAAATCAAACTTGTTTTTCTTAATTTTAACAAAACTTATTTTAGTACGAATCACAAATCCTTTATACGTTTTCTTCAATGTGACACACCAGATTTGGGCCTAACTTCTGGGCCGAGTTTGGGGTGTTATACGGTCATATCTTAGTATGACCATGCAAAGACGTCTTTGAACTCTCGCAGTAGATCAACAAGATCTTGTTTCGTCTCCTTGGCTATGCGCGTCCGATTTTCACAACCTTTCCTTCTTCCAAGGATATGTTTTCTATCTGTTCCTCATGGGGCAAGATCTATTTCTCCTCTTGCTTTACCATTCTTAACAAATCTGGAGACAAGTCACAATCTCGGTTATCTTTAAAATCCCGAGATTCCTCTAAACACATGTCTTGCTCAAAATGGACCCCTGGATCTGTATTATTGTTGCTCATGTCATTGATATCTAGGGACCTGTGATAGGTACCAAAGAATGTACAAAGAACAAATGAATTCTGGGATAACTATTCACATGATATGAATGAAAAATTTAGAATGAAATTAGAAAGTCAAAAGAATGAAAGAATATTTACTCAAGTTAATTATCAAAATGTATTTTATTGAAATAACAACTTCTGAACATGAGCCTATTTCACAAAAGAAATCTTATTGTTCCTAGGCTAAAAAATAACAAGAGTGTTCTGAATATTACTCTGTATAATTCCTAAAAACTACAGGAAGTTCCTCTACAGTCCAATTGTCCAAAACACTTCCAAGTTCATAAGGGCGAATGCCCAACAGGTTTCTCTGATCATCTTCCTCGTGTATGGCATTGATGTGAGGACTTTCCAATAACCCTCTCTTAGGGTGAATTATCCCTCCGGATACAAAGGTCTGAGATATGTGAGGGAATGTCATCGGCTCCCACTGGACCTCTTCTCCATTCAAGTGTGCTTTTCTTCTCTCTTGCTTTTTTCTCTATTTCCCTTCTTCTCTGTTTAGTATTTGGCTTAATACCTAAGCCAAAACGATCTCTCTTCTCCTTCAGCATCGGTACTTGAATCTCCCCTTGGAGATGTCTACCTGATCCTTTTCCTGGTAAGGCTCTTTTCCCCACTATCATTTGTAGGCCCATTCTCGTGGTCATGGATATTTTTGGCACTGAAATTTCATTCCCTTCTGAGATGAATGTTCTGTTTACGAATTCTAAAGATAAAAAAGAAAACTCAATGGCCTCCTCATTTGTCTTTACATATGGCGCATCATTGGTAACAGTCGCTATGATATCTTCCTCCGCATTTATAGTGATCAACCGACCATCTGTTTTCAATTTCAACTTTCGATGCAAGGATGAGAGCACTGCCCCTGCCAAATAAATCCAAGGCCTTCCCAGTAAACAGTTGTACGAGGGCTTTATATCCGTCACCAGAAAGTCCACCTCATGTGTTTGGCCAATTTTCAATGGTATGTCAATTCTCCCCATCACCCTTCTCTCGATGCCGTCAAACGCTCTCACTATGTTCTAACACGTCTTCATGTGAGAACTATCTATTGGCAACCTCTTCAGTGTCGATAATGGTAGGACATTCAAGGCTGATCCATTGTCTATCAGTATGCTCGGTAGAGTATATCCCCTGCAATGAGTAGTTATGTGTAAGGCCTTGGTCAATCCCCTACCCCCAGGTGGAATTTCATCATCACTGAAGGAAATAAAGTTGTCAGCACTTATGTTACTAGCTAATCAGTCAAGTTTATTGACAGATATATCTTTAGTAACGTAAGTCTCGTTTAGCACTTTCATTAAACCCTCACGATGTACTTCAGAACTTAAAAGTAAGGCTAGCACTGAAATACGAGTAGGTTGTTTGCGTAACTGCTCCACCACACTGTATTCACTATGCTTTAAGAATTTCAAAAATTCTTTAGCCTCTTCCTCCTTCACAGGTACATTGATAAGGTTATCAAGTCCTTCTTCTGGTTCAATTGATACATCCTTTGACTTTGCTGGTTCCATTCTAATGTTTACCGAGTCGTAACGCCTCCCATTTCGTGTATAGAATCCTTCTTTTTGGACCTTCTTGGAAGTACTAGCTGAGATTTCCACTCTCAGTGTTGCTACGTTACAATTGTAATTCCATGGTACCATCTTGTTATCCTTGTAAGGAAAGGATACAGGTCTCTAAATTACCACTTTTGGCATAATTTGTGCTCCGCCTTCTACATTCCTCGGTCGGGAAATAATGACCTTCGGATAATTGACTTTTTGACTATCAACTCTCCTTCGGTTGCATGTATGTGTCCTCCCTCGGGCCTTCTTTGTAAAACTCCAGCTCCTTATTATCCATAAGACTCTGTACCATGCCCTAAACTCACCACACTCTTGGATCTCATATCCATTAGCTTCATGGAACTTACAGTTGTTCCTTGGTTCTTCACTTCTTTCTCCGAGACTTGATTTTATTAGTCCCCTTCATGCCATTTCCCTCCAAATTATTCATAGTGGGGTCTTCACTTCCGAGATATCCCCCTTTGTCCTTCTTACAAAATTTTCCCCAATCGCGTTTACCCCATTATCACCATGATTGGGAAATGGGTTCTCCGTACTAGGTGTATCATCAAGCTTGACAACTCCCAACTTAAGAAGCCTCTCAACTACCTTTTTAAAGGCAGTACAGTTTTCTATTAAATGCCCCGTTATTCCTGCATGGTAATCACATTGGGCATTTGAGTCATACCATTTAGGATACGGGGGTTATAATGGCTGTAGATAAAACGAGGACACCACACGTGCCTCTAATAAAGTATGATACAGCTCCTTATACGTCATTGGGGTTGGCGTAAATTGGATCTTTTCATCATTTTACCTGGGGCCTGATTCTTGTCTTGTAAACCCCTATTGTCCGGCAGTAACTACTTTAGGTTGACTAATAGTAGCTGTCTTTGAGTTCCCTTTATTATACATGTTCACATTGTTCACCTCATTATCTTTTTTCTAGGAGCAGATCTCATAGTGGTTTCTCTTGCTTCGATCTTACCGCCCCTTATGGCATTTTCTATCATTTCCCCTGCCATAACTATATCCGCGAAGCTCTTAGTGGTGCTTCTTATCATATGGGAGATAAATGGCACCTTTAGAGTGTTAATGAACAATATAGTGGTTTTCTTCTCCAGGAGAGGTGGTTGAACTTGCATGGCTATTTCCCTCTATTTTTGTGCATATTGCCTGAAACTCTCATTTGATTTCTTTTCCATGTTTTGCAACATGATTCAGTCAGGCGTCATGTCTGTGACATGATTGTACTACCTCATGAAGGCTTGGGCCAAGTCCCTCCAAGAGCTAATGTTAGTGCAGTTGAGTTGGTTGTACCACCTAGATGTTGCCCCCACCAAAGTATCTTGGAAATAATGAATCAATAGTTGATCATTGTTCACAAAATCAGTCATGCGCCTGCAGAACATAGTGATGTGGGCTTTAGGACAGGTAGTCCCATTGTACTTCTCAAATTCTGACATTTTGAATTTATGAGGAAGCACCAGATCTGGGACTAAACTCAAATCCTTTGCATCAATACCAAGGTGATGATCGGCATTTTTCCAATGCCTTGAATTTTTCTTCCAACCATCTACAACGATCTTCCAATTATCTTGAAGATTCAATTCTAATTCCTTCTCTCTCTGCTATGTCCAGATCAATAATAACAGGATTAGAGGGATTATCCCCTGGGTTGGATCCTGAACCGACTTGGAAATTCATGGGCGCTCTAGTGTCAACTTGCCCTTGTTGAGGCCTAATTGTAATATGTGGCCTTTTGGGATATTTTCTAGGCTGTGTTTGCACATATGGTGGAGTGAATCCTCTAGGGTAATCCTCATTGTCTTCAGCATTGACTATGGGACCCTTTTCTTTGTCCATTATCCCACTCATCATCTGGGCCATTTGGGCCATCATGTTTTTTTGTGCCTCCAACATCTGATCTCTCATCTCTTGTTGGAGTTTTGCCATTTGCTCTTGCATCTGGTCTTGGATGTCTTTTTGAAATTGTTCCATTCTTTGATCCATCTTTCTTGATTTGGCTCGTGTACAGCTTTCAGATTTTCTTTCCTTCTCTCTCTCCTATAATTTAAACTAATTAGACTCCCTCTATGGATTTGAATACATGGTGTTATGTAATGGAAATGCATGAATGCAAAGAGGCATTGATTCTAATTCAACTTTATTTTAGAAAACTTTATTAGAAAACAAAATCCTTTACATAAAACGGACTACAAATAAGCTTTCGCCCTAAGTCCTAAAGTCTTAATTTTCCCTAATAACGAACTAGCTCATGACTACGAGCTGACTGTAACTCATACTTCATGCTCAATACGTTGGCTTGCGCTGCCAAAGTTTGTAGGTGATCGGCTACCTCTCGAATCTAGACATGGCTTCCCCCATGAGATAATCCTAGTTTCTAACTTGATCGTGCGAATGGTGGAGTTCTTCCTTCAAATGCCATTCTCTTGTTTCAAGAAGCTCAATTCGGAGTTCACAATTATACAATGTTGATTCTAACCCATCAATCTTGCTCTTCATTTCCTCAATCTTGTTCAGGCTTGACTTTACCTCAGCTACAGAATTACGGCTTCGATGATGATGAAGAGACTGTCCCAATTTAGCGACTCTAGCTTTTAATTCTCCCTTTTCATTTAAATTTTCTGCCAAGTACTTCTTTAAGGCCTAGTTTCACTCTTGCATCTCTCAAAACTTTATCTCTCAATAGTCAGCTTTGGCCTTTTCTCTTGGACCTCTAGTCGCCACTATTCCGAAGTCTTCCCTAATCCATCATTTTTCATCGTTAAACGCATCTTCTTATATTTGGTCTTCAAGCTATCTCATCCTCTTCTATTTTTCTCTTTTCTTTTCTAACTTCTTTAACCTCAGATTTCTGCATATCCACATCTAGCCTCAAATACACTTTTTCTTCTTCGAGCTTTTCTATCCTTTTTCGAGCTCCAAACTCTGCCTTTCGAAATCCTGTTTTATCATCTCCAACTCTAATGGGACTACTCGCAAATATTCTTTAATCGATCGAGCACTTCCTAGGCTTGGCATAGGGAGATTGTCATTGACTCTTCTACTCAACCATTCACTATATTCTGGGGTTGCCATAGGTCCTCGAGTCAATATCTTCATACGACGAGCCTACTTTCAAGCCTCAAAGATCTCTTGAATCCTCTTCTTATAATTATCCTCTTTTTATGAGAAATAGCTTTGAGCTAGCCCATACGTCACCGATACAAACTATCCTACTTTGTATTGCCGTAATACAAGCAGTGGTGCATATCCAATAACTCCCCAAATTCTAGGCAAAGGCACCCAATCAAGATTTCTACATCGATAAAGGACTTCATCAGGAACCAACCAAGGGGCTTTCCACTCAACATCCCGTCTTGAAGATTTCATAGAAGCACTTTCCAATTTTCCTCCGATATATCATCTCTCCTCGGGATAGCCACTATCTCCTTTATTGGCGAATAATTTTCTGAAAAGACCCGATAGGAAACCTTATCCGCCTTCCAAAAATGACTGTGGAACCAATCCAACAATAGCTGTGCACATCCTATGAATCTACCTTCGCCAACTCTCCTACATGCATTCAACAATTGGAACGTCTCAGCCAAGATTGCGGGGATAGGTGTGACTTGCTTGTCAAGTCGATGAAAAATATCTGAAATAGCTTCATCCACATATCCCAAAGCCCTAGGGAAAATCACTAACCCGTATATACTCAAAGCAAAAACATTCGTCTTCTTCTTCAGATCTAGATGTACCAAAATCAAATCTTTTAGAACTTTCCAAAGGATGCACTTGCATTCACCTTTCTGCTTGATTCTAGCCGTGACCCACTATTCACTCATCCCTATAATACTCATCAACTTCCTCAAAAAGGTCCAAACACTAGCAGCCCTCAAGTAAAATTTATCAGCTTGAATCTTAGGACATCGCAACAAAGTTGTATACTCTTCTATCGTAGGTACTAAATCGACCCTTTCAAATGTAAAGCAACTATACGAAGGATTCTAATATTGAGTAATAGCTCAAAATAAATGTCTGTCTAACTGAATATCTAGCAAGTATGGCAAGTCCCCATAGTTGCTGTAAAACAACTGCTTGGTAGCGTCACTCCATTGGTCCCATATCTCCCTTAACCCTTGAAGATTGTTTTGCGTCACACTGATGCGAGTGTAATCCCATAATTCTGACGTGTGCCCCTGAGCTAGACTATCCCCTTTCTCTAGTTGTGTATGTTCTGACCACTTACGGACGGCTGCATTGTCCTCCACTTTATCATGGAATTCATTCTCCATAACCAGCTTTCTAACTTAGAAACTGCCCGTGAATTGATACCCCTTAAGATATGAAATGACATGCACAAAAATAAACACAACAAAATAGTACTATAGAATAAGATAAAGTAAAATATACTAACACCTATCTGGGTAACTACTAAAGTTCGGCATAGCTCTACCTAAGGTGGGTTCTTAGGGTTTACTATATGCAGTTTAACTCTAAAGTTGAGGTACCCGAACCAGCAGATACCTCGATCCTCACCCATTATAGGCTCATACGGACCGAGTTTGGTTTAGGGGAATACATTTCCCTATGGCTGCACGGAGGTGAAAACCTCACGAAGACATAGGTACGGATGTATCTCGAAAGTGATTCACTATCTTGCACGGAGGTGAAAACCTCACGAAGGAGTAGCTTCTCACTCCCACTTAAAGGTGTGACCACAATGGTAATGCAATGCAATGCAGAGACATTTTATAAAAATAAAATCACATGCAATCAAAATATCACAATTTTTTTAAAACAGATTTTAAATTTAGACATAAGGAAATGAAATTATCAATTTTACGGCTTGACTCTCTTATTTTCCCCAGCGGAGTCGCCAAGCTGTTGAAATCATTTTTAGAATTTTTGAAAAAAATGGGTTCGACTTTTAAAAACGAAAATGGGAGCCGCCACCAATCCCTTTTTATTTAAGTGTGATTGGATCACCTTGTAAAACGTTTTATTTTAAAACATTTTGGTCCACAAAAACAAGAAAATAGGTTCGGGATTCGATTACGTATGAGGAAGGGTTAGCACCCTCATCACGCCCAAAAATTGGTACCAAATCAATAAAATCATGTCCAAATGTTTGAAATTTAAATATAATTTCTTTTTGAAAAAACTACGGGCCATTTAAATTAAAACATGAGATTTCTTTGTTCCGAGGGAATATAAACATCACATCCAGTACGTTAGGACACGATATTTTAAAACCTTCGTAATCAAAGTCATCTTACGATTTATTAAACTTTTAAAAGGATTTTTAGCTATTTAGCCAAACGAAAAATTGCAACCCAGTACGTTAGGGTACTATTTCCCGAATTTCTAAATACCAAAACATTACCTTATTTTAAAAAACTTTTAAATAAAATATAGTAATTTTGCAAAAATGGATTTTTTATTTTAAACAATAACTATATGATAACATTGCATTTATATACTATCAACCATAAATATTAAAAGCAATTATAATATGCTAACATTTAAGATAGGCAATAAAGAGATAATAATACAAAACATGACAACTAATAATTCCTACACTAAACAATACATGATGAAGTATAATTAAATATAATAAATAATTAAACAAATATGAATTTGTCTTACATAAGTTAAAAATGCTCATGCAATAACGAATAAAAAATGTACATATATATATTAAGAAAATAACTATTTATGACTTTATTTAATAATCTAATTTCATTTAAAAATAATAATAATGTATTATTCAATATAATAATTTTTGGTAAAATAGAATAATATTTTATATTATATATTACTTTAAAAATATGTAATATGATTACTAATATATAAGTTAAAAATATAATAAAAAATCAAATCAAATAATAAATAATAATAATTTAAATATACAAGAATAATACATAATAATAAAGATATACAAGTTAAATTAATTTACAAATAATATAAATGACATGATATCTTGACATGATAAAATAATTAAAAAATATTAGAATAAAATAAATGGAAATAAAGAAGTCAAGGTTAAAAAATAAATAAAATAAACACAAAAGTACTAAAATGAATTGGGCGTCAAATTTCGGGGACTTATAGGGCAATTAAAATCTTTTTCAAAATGGTGTCATGGTGATTTTAGCCTTTAAAATAGTTTAAGGGACCTAACTAAAATAAAATGCAAATTTGGGGCCATTTTTTAAAAAACAAAATCTCCAATTAGGCTTAATTGTAACATATAAAACTGCGGAAGGGTTGAGTTGCAAATTTCCCATTTTAATAAAACACGTGGATCCTTGTCGGATTTTTGGGTCGGTGCGTGGATCCTGTTGCTCAAAACGACACCGTTCTGTTTTGTCTATAAAAGTTAATTTCAATAAAAAAATTCATATTAAATCAAATTAAAAAAAAAAACTCTGAAATCCTCTGAAAGCTTCGTCCCTCGTCTGAGCTCCGATTGTTGGTTTCTAGGCCACGCGCTCGGTGGCTGGAGGCCTAAAACCTTCTTTTTTCCTCGTCTTTCGAAAGGTAATTCCTTCTTTTTTATTCTTTTTTAAACAATGGGTTATATGCACAAAATATATATATAAAATAAAAATAAAACAAATAACAGAAATAGAAAACGAAAAATTACTTTGGTTGTCAAAGCCTTTTTTATGCAGAATATCCTTTGTCTGCCTATTTTGTGAGTATTTTTTTTGTGTTTGTATGTTTTTTTGTATTTGATAAACTGTAAAAGTAACATATTTTAACCACATATTTAGTATGCTTTTGGATGATTTAGCCCTTGATTTATGTAAAAAGGTGTTTTTAATCCATTCTTTTCATGTTTATACTCAGGAAAGCACCCGAGGATGAAAAGAATGTAATACGGGCTTAAAACGGGCCAATTTGGGCCAAAGAGGAAATCGGCATGGCCTGGACTTCAAGCCACACAGCTGTGCCTCGCCAAATTACTTCACACGGCCATGCCACGATTTACACGGCCGTGCCTCAATCAACAGAATCAACACATGGCCTGAAGTTGACTTACACGGGCATGTACCATGGGCGTGCCCCTGCCATGGGAATGAGCAATTTCACTCGGACTTGGATGCTTAGAGGCAAAGAAACACATTCCTAAGTCTACTTAAACATCCTAGGAGGAATTCTACTTGAATTAGGATACTTAGGAGCCAAGTAAAGCAGCTCAAAGCCTATATAAACACCCGAGGTAGCAACTAAAAAGGGAGTTCGGCAGAAGCCGAAATAGGATGATTTTTTGGCAAAGGCTTTTGCCAAAGCTTTCATCTTTTAGGGAATCACTTGAAGATAGCCAGTTGATCCATCTCAAGAAGCACGGAGGATTTCTCCTTCAATTCCTTCAAGGAGTTTTAGGGATTTTTTATGTTTTATTTTATCTTTTCTCTTGAGATGTTTTCTTATTTTGTTATGAACTAAACCCCTCAGATACCTGAAGGGATGAAACCTATAATGGATTTTGTTATTTGATTTCTAAATTATATGATAAGTACTTAGTTTGTTCTTAATTATGTTGCTTAATTTAATCTGATGTGCTTAGGTGGAGGAGGAATAGAACCTACCTAAGAGTAGATCTAACATAATTGAGCGGAGTTGATTGGGCGCCTAGAGATAGGGTTACGAGATTTTGCCGGATTAGGGTGAAACCTAATATGGTTATCCATTGATCGATTTACTGCTTCCTTAGGGGGTTATTATAAGAGAACGAGAGTTCCATTAATTAACCTAAGGTTAGACGTTATTTGCCTCGAGAGAGGGTTTAATATAGGTTAGAGAGTCTCACGGATCAAGCTAAGTAAAGAAATCATATGGTTTAGGGGAAAAATAATAAGTGAAGTCATAGGTGAATTCTTCCTGAAGGTGTCGTCTTCATCAACTGAGTTTTCCTAAAGTCTTTCTCCAATTCATTCTTTTGTCTTTGCATCTAGTTTAGTTTTTTCATTAGTTTTATAAACCAATCACTCCATATTTTAGGCTAAATAATAGAAAGAAAGTGAGTAGTAGTACTTTTAGGTTCCTTTGGGTTCGATAAGATATTCTTGTCTAAGCTATTCTAATGTTCGATAGGTGCACTTGCCTCTATCGTTGTCATAGTTAGTCTACAAGTTCGATCATTCTTTTTATAAATATTAAAACTCGACTGTTTGACACGATCAAATTTTTGGCGCCGTTGCCGGGGAACACTAAAATATTAAGAAAGCTTTATTTCTATTACTTTAGCCAATTTTTTCTTTTTTATTACAATTTTTTATTATTTATTACTATTATTATTATTATTTTTTATTATTATTTTTTACTTTGCTAATTTTTCCTCTATTTTGCTTTTGGTAGAAAAATTTTAGTCTATGGAAAAGATGGCACTGAATAATTATCAATGGCAAGGCATGGGGGCAATTCTTACTAAAACAGCCAGTGTCTTCAACCTCGACGTGGTCACTAGGTTATCTAATCAGTTAGGGATAATGGATAAAAAGATTGATGATTGGTATAGTCCCTCGTAGGTACATCCAGAAATACAATATGATTTGAATCTAGAAGGCGTGGAGAATCCTGAGTACCCACCCTACGGATATGGCATGGAAAATGAGCAAGCTCACTATACAGGTAACTATTCTAGATATCAAAATAATTTTTATATTGACACTTATAATGCAGGTTGGATGTACCATCCCAATTTCTCGTGGGATGATCAAAATAGCCAAAGATCAGAACTTTTTCCAGATTTTCAATAACCACCTCACTAATAAGAAGAGGAGTCGAATCTTGAAGAAATGCTGACAAAATTCATGGTAAACACAGAAAATCATTTCCAAAAAACTGAGAAAGCACTTAAAAGAAACGAGAACTGCTTCGGGGAACTTTCAAAGTTAGTAAAGGAAGCCACGAATGCAGTCAAACAACTCGCAAAGCTAATGTCGGAACGATCGCAAGGACGTCTACCTAATAACACTGAGATCAATCCAGAGGAGCAAAATCAAGCTATCACAGCTCATGCCAGTAAGGAGTTAGATATCCAATACAAAAAGCCAAGGTAGACGAAGGTAATATAGAGGTAACACAAGAAAAGTCAAAACTGGTAATCAAGGAGTACCAACCTCGCATACCTTATCCTGAAGCAATGAAAAGAGACGATTCAGAGGAACAATTCGGTAAGTTTCTTAAACTCTTAAAGAAATTACATATTTACTTTCCTCTCCTTGAAGCTCTTTTTCAAATACCAGACTCGAGGAAATTTTTAAGACAGCTCTTGACCAACAAACACAAATTAGACGAAGAGCACCACGTAGAGCTAAATGCAATTGCTCAGCAATTCTACAAAATAGACTACCACGAAAGCTAAAAAATCCAGGGAGTTTTACAATTCCATGTTTAATTGGTAGTTTATCCATTGATAATGCATTAGCGGATTTAGGGGCAAGCATCAATGTTATGCCTTACAAAATGTTTAAAAAACTAGGTCTAGGGAAACCCAGACAAATTAGGATGAGCATTCAATTAACTAATAAAACTATAAGAATTCCTAGGGGTATAATAGAAAATGTTCTAATCAAAATTGATAAATTCGTATTCCCAGTAGACTTTGTTGTTTTAGACATGGATGAGGACAACATGATTCCTTTAATTTTAGGAAAACCCTAGCAAATTGCCGGGACTAAAATTGATGTTGGTGCAGAGAACTCATTCTTCGTGTAGGTGACGAATCAATCAGTCTACAAGCTTTTGACTCGGCCAGGACATCAAGTGATGAAGGTGAGAAAGTAAATTCAGTTGATAATCAAATTGTTCAACTTTCACCACAGAAAACACCACAAGGCTACAAACTTGAGCTAAATCATGGGCCCCAAACCGTACAAGCTCATAACAGTGAATTGTTAGTGGAACCAAACCCAAGGGAAGAACCCGTGGTAAGAAAAGGTAAGGTTGAGGTGTACCATGATTTAACAAAATCGGCAATTACAGAGTACCAACCTCGTGTGCCATATCCCGATGCAATAAAGAAAGACCACATAGAGGAAGAATTCGGTGAACTCACACTTCGTGTAGACGATGAAACAATCACTCTTCAAGCTCTTAACTCAGCTAAGACATTGAGTAATAAAGGTACGAACGTTAATTCTATTAATAATCATTTGGTTTAACCTTCTTTACAGGAAGCATCACGAAATCACTGAGCTGAGCTAGATCCTAGACCTCGTGCCAACAAAGAAGAAATACATAAGGAACAAGCCTTAGGGTTGACAAACTAAAAGAGCAGGAAACACAAATCAAAGAGGAATAGGAACCGCACGAAGTGAAACCAAAGGAGCCCCCAGATGAACTGATAGGAACAACGAATCACTTCAAATTAGGAGATTAGGTATTGTTGAATAAGGAAGACCCTTGAATCACCGATTCAGACCTCAAGACAAACAAAGAAATCACTTTTGAGGCACTAAATGTCTTCTTATACGGCACAGTTGAGGTTAGCAATCCTAAATTCGACACTTTTGAGGTAAACATTACTCAACTTAAACTATATATCCATAACCGAAGTGATCGCATGAGAAAGGATTTTCACCTCCTCAAACCACCATTACCATACGAATGAGAGGTAAAGTCTAGCTAAGACTATAAACGAGAGCTTCTTGGGAGGCAACCCGAGTACTAACCCCATTTTTACATTTTTTTATTTTTTATTTTCTTTTTCTTTTTAGCACCTAACCATAAACTAACCAAAGAGCAGATTTCTAGGCCACACGGCCCTACACACAGGTGTGCTCGTGGCGTGTGGAAGCCAGAGGATAAACCATGGGCATTCCAATAACCGTACACGACATAGAAAAATTTCTATTCCCAACACGGGTGGCAATAATAGTCCACGCCCGTGCCGATGCCCCGTGCGAGGTTACTAACTTGTCAAGCACAGGCTAAATACGGCCGTGCCTTTCAACTGTGCCAACATTCTGACTTATCAACCATAAGAAGAGCGTGCCCGTATTTAATGATAGTGTTAAGAAAGACACGGGCGTGCCACGACACCCACGGCCATGCCTGAACACCCTGAATGCATTCAAAATTCAAAATCCCAAAACATGGGCTACACTCTATTTAAACCTCATTCCTCATTTTTCTAGTTGTCTTTCATTTTCCATTATTTATTTTTATTTTTATTTTATTTCATCAATATTTTTTACTTTATTTTATTTTATTTTCTTCTTCTTATTCTTTATGATATTTAGATTTAGCTTAGGATGCAATAAAACCAAGCCGGCTACTTCGAGGATTCAATTTCAAACGGTTCGAGACACTTCCCCACGTTCACCTCCAATCTTATCCAGTTTCTTTTCATAGACTTCATCCAAAAATTCAGGAAGTGTTACTTGTACCCTTCTCTTTTGATTTTATTATTACATAATTGTTTATCTATCTTTGTACATTGAGGGCAATGTACATCTTAAGTGTGGGGGGTAAAAGTACCTGACTTTTTGCATTATTCTCAAAATCATGAATTTAGTCTTGTTCAAAAGTATTTTTCTCATATTACTAATTAGGATGAAATTTCTAATGATGTATGATTTTTATTGATATGTTTTAGAGTAAGTCATAGTTAATTGTGCATTGATGATTAAATTTGAAGGGTACTAGAGAATTGAGCATGATGAGTCTACTTTCTAAAAATTAAAAATTAATAGGTCGTTGAACTGAATTTGAGCATTTGTAATATCCCGAATTATGGCTTATGCATTTTTGCTTAATTATATGAAATAGCATGCCTTTGTATGTTAAGAATGTGTTGTATGAATTTTGTGAACTTTAGAAAATAGGAGAGTGTCTTAGAAATTATTAGATTTTAAATCTAAAAGAGGAAGCTAAGCAGGGTGGCCTTAAGAGAAAATGTAGGGGAGTTATGACACACAAATAGGCTTGGTTAAGTGGCTTGGAGGCGCCACTTAAAGCCTCTGTAAGTGATGCCACAAACAGGTGCAAATGGGATAGGGTTCGAGTAACAAGGGAAGCAAATAAAAGTCTTTATTTTGCTACAAGGAAGAGAAGAAGTGGGCGGCACAAGGACACTTCAAGATGAAGTGTAGATCAAGTTAAAAACGTGAAGATTTGGCTAAGGAAGAGTGAATTAGGGGATTTGATAAGAGAGGATGTAGTGGCCGGCCAAGGGACTCTCTTGGTGATTATTTTCGACTTTGTAGTGTGTTAAGGAGTGTGTGCCGAATTTTACAAAGCAAATTAGTCTCTTTTGTTCTTTCCTCTCCAAAGTTTTCTCTTCTTTTTCCTTTATTGGTTCTAGCCGAAATTTTCCACTTACTAAAGACCACCATTGCCAAGTTTATCAACTTTTTCTTCCTCCTCTTCTCTCATGATTCTCTAACAAAGCCGAAGATTCCATATCTGAATTGGAACCATAGCCGAACCTTTCTAGTAATCATCAAAAGCCAAAAATTGTTGGTTCTTATCTAAGTCCACTTAGCCGAATCTCTCTATGGATTCAACAAAGAGCAATCGATTTCTGTCATAAGGGTAAGGATCAATTATTGATTCTTTTTAATCTTTTTCTTAAAGCCGAAATCAAGATTCTAATCCCCTTAATGTTTTTGACCGAAACTATGAAGGATTCTTTCGGGATTTCCATAGGGTCGACTTCTAAGGAAACCATCCGGGATTTCAGATCTAAGGTAAGCGACATAGTGGTAAGTGATCTCCTCCTTAAGCAATCAATTTTGGGTTCTTATTCTTTTAAGATGCTGAAAACAATGGTTAAGCCTTGGCTAGGGATGGCCGAATGTGTATAGTACCATAACCTTGTGTTCTTTTGTGTGTAGCCAACGTTAAGGGACAGTAAGGAGACTTTCGGGATTTAAAATTGCAAGGTAAGTACCCATGATATTTGGCCAAGGCTAATTTAGTGAATTAGATCTATTTACTATTTATTCAAAAGCTGAAAACTAACCAAATCAATTGATCTAGTGTTAGCCGACTCCAAGGGAGAAAGACTACGGAATTTCGGGATTTGATTAGTAGTGAAATCGACAACAAGGTAAGATTTTGTTTGCAATTGTCCTTCGGGATTTAATTAATTAGTCGAATGGCTTTTTGATAAAGTGTTCAAGGTTGGCCGAATATAGGGATTAAGGGTCTAAAAGCATTAGATCAGGTTTTCGGGATTTCAATAAAGCGCTAAGTAAATCAAGTGTGTACCCCACACTAAGCCTTAATAAATTTACGGTTATGTTTTAATTAATATGTTACTAAGAATATGTTAAGATGTGGCTAAGAGTATCTTGCAAAGGTACAAAGTACTCAGGTACGTTTACCCACTCCTACTATGAGTATGATATGATCTATTATGGCACATATGCCAATAATGATAAGAATGTGAAATAAGGCATGATATTGCATGATTTGTTTGACATGAGGCATATGGGTGATATGTAAAGGGGAAGTGAATTGGTGGTTTTACACCCCAATATCTGAATGTGGTGACTTATGTCACGTAATCTGAATGTGGTGACTTATGTCACGAATTATTATCTGGTGGCTATGCCACGAAATTATAAGGGCGATGAGCACGTCATTGCGATGTTGCCTTCGATGATGTGTAGCGGATGGAGGGTTGACTTAGTAGTCCCCACGGTGTGATGGTTGGTATGGGTGATGTGTAGCGGATGGTTATTTAGGTTTGGGTTCGGGTTTGCATCATTAATTATATATGTTATTATGTATGATTTGATATGCCCGAATTTAATTGAGACTTATGTTGGTTGTACACATTGAGTCTGTTTGACTCACCCTTTATGGGATTATTTTTCGGTGACACTCAAGAATGGGCGAATTCGGTAGGAGCTCAAGTGGTGGCCATGCTCAACTCAAAGAGTATCTTATTTTTTTTTAAGTATTTTGGATTTAATTTGGGTTTTGATTTGATGTAATAAGGCCATAGTTTGAACTAGTATGCATGCATTATTAATTATTTAAGTATGACACGATTTTTATTAATTCAAAGTTAAAGTCCATTTTTCTTAAGTATAAATATTAAATGTTTTAACACCGAATCAACATGAGTTTAAAATTCGAGCCCAACCCAAATCAACTGTTTTCAAAAACACGAAAAATTTTAGCAAAGTTTCAAATAAGATTTGAATGGTTTTTCCTAGAAGCATGCCAGATCCGGTCAGGGCTTGTGGGTCGGGTTTGGGGTGTTTCATTTTGGTATTAGAGCCCGGTTCAAAACTCAGCCTTGAGGGCTTTTAGGGTCCAAAATGTTTTCCTTCTTTTGAAAATGGGTTTTACTAAGAAATGAGCAGGTTTTCTAGCATGACACTTGAGTCTCCACGAAGTCCACCAGGTAGGTACTCCTAATTCTTCTGTGATTTGTATGTGGGAAGATATAGGGACGTAGATTAGTGGACTAGGAATTAAACCCTAGGATTAGTCTACTTCAACATCAAGTTACATAAAACTTAAAGTCAACCTAAACAAACCTGTGTCTAAGTCACCGAGTTAGGGTGTGGCAACTGTTGTATGCATGTCTAGGATTGGTTTCGGTGGGAACTTGGTATTTAAGCAGTCCTAGTGACTCACCTCCTACCCACTCGAATCCTACCTGGTGCGTAGTAATGGTTCACCCTAACCAAGAGGAATCAGCCACAGGCTAACCCCAATAACTAAAACCCAAAAGGGACTAGCCATATTTTGATAAAAACCCTAGTCTTAAAATCACCAAATGACCCCTTTGATGTGTAGGAAAACTATTTTGAAAAAAAATTCCAAAATATTCTCGATTTACTAAAATGACCTAAATACCCCTGGTTGGAAAAAATTACTAAAAAAACCCTTGGTTCATAAAATTTCCATACTACCCACAGTTTTTACCAAGATTTTCTTACCTTATAAATATCCAAAAATCCTATTTTTGCTTAATATTAAAGATACCCCTGATTTGCAAAATAACCAAATTACCCCTAACCTGTACAAATGACCAAAATACCCTCAGTGAGTAAAATTATCGAAGTACCCTCAAATTAGAAATCTTTAAAAATACCCTTGTTTTGAAAAGTCACCAGGAACCATATTTTGCAAAAATTACCGAAATGACCCTGGCTTGTAAAATTACAAAAATACCCCTAGTGTATAAAATTACCATTTCACCCTTGAAATTTTTCCAGCAAGTATTTTAATTTTGTAAAATACCAACAATCTCTATTTTGCAACATTTTCAAATACCTTAATTTGGAAAAATTACCAAAGTACCCCTATAGGATAAAATTATGGAAATACCCCTGGGTAGTGGAAAACAACAAATAATGACACTATAATATTTCTCTGTAATGAATGTAAGTTCATGAATGAATGAATGAATGGATGAATGAATTGAGACAGTATGTGTATGGAATCGAAAGAACTACTCCTTAGAACTATTGAACATAAGACTGTTCGTGATAAATCAGTGGAACAAAAACTAATTTATAAAATTCTTTAATCAGATAAACGTGATTTGGAAATATGAATTCAAGGGGATGCGATCGTAACGTGCGTGGTCGTGGAAGAGGCCGAATGACCTTGTCGAACTCGTTAGATCGGGTCAAGGATCTGAAAATGAAATGTCACCACCACCACCAGCCACTGATGTGGAATATCAGGATTAGACGGGGGATGACATAGTGTCACGAGCGATCTGCGGGTTTTGGAAAGAGTGGGTGAGCGGTGGAGGTATGGGAGCTCGGAAGTTAGTACTGGCGACTCGAACCAACGGGTGAGGTGTTCCGTGGTGTATTCGGTGTGGCACCCAATACCGAGTATTGGTTGGAGGTGATCGAGCGGATTATGGATGAGCTTGATTTATCGCCGAGGAAAAGCGAAAGGGTTGGTGTCGCTTCTCGCAATGAGTCATATCAATGGTGGCTCACGGTTCGAGGATGGTGCTATAGTTGAGGAACTCACTTGGGATTATGCTAAGGCGGCATACCAGAAGAAGTATGTTGGTACTCATTACATCGATGCAGAGAGGAATGCATTTCTAGGGTGGTTCAAGGGAACAAGTCCGTGGCGATCTGGTGAATTCTAAAATTTGAGCCGTTATGCTCGAGGCATATTGTCAACTGAGCATGAGCGGTGTGTCCGATTTGAGGACGGGCTGAGGGATGATTTGATACTGTTGATAGCTCCACAACAAGAGCGGGAGTTTGTTGTATTGGTAGAGAAGGCTAAGGTAGCGAGGGTATCAAGGATTCTGTATGGCAGAACACCGATCGAAATAGGCAGAAAAGAGGCTTTGGATCTTCAGGGTCTTCTAGGAATGAGCAAAAGAGGCCTAGAGTTGATGGGTCGCGAGGTCAGCAGGCTGTTACTAGAGGGTAGTATCGTACTTGTGCCCAATGTGGGAAGAAGCATTTAGGAAAGTGTTGAAAGAAGACAGGAGGATGCTTCAAGTGTGGGTCCAAGGACCACATGATTAAGGATTGTCCTGTGAGAACCGAAGGGGGACAACCAGTAAGTCAAGGTCCTAACCAGGCTGGAAGGGGTGGACAACAACCTCAGCGGGGCCATGGTTCGAATGGCAGAGGTAACGGTACTGGTAGAGGATGGGGAACACCGGGTCGAGGTGTTGGTAACATGGAGGCCAGACAGTCGGGTTTGGTTTATGCGATTTGTCAGAGGGAGGACAGAGACGTGCCGGACGTCATAATCGGTACGTTCCTTATATTTGGCAAGCCTTATGTTGCTTTGATTGATATAGGCTCGACACATTCTTATGTTGCATGTAGAGCAGTTGAAACTCTAGGAATAGCCTCCGAACTATCTAGTAGGGAGATGATTGTAGTAAGCCCACTAGGTCAAATTGTAGTAGTGAATAAGATGTTTCGGAGAGTACCTTTGGAGATTCAAGGAGCGGTATTTCCTACCGACTTAATGGAATTACCCTTCGGGGAATTTAATCTTATACTTGGAATGGATTGGCTAGTGGAGCATCGGGCTGTATTAGATTGTGCAGCTAAGCGAATGGAGTTAAGGACCCCAGAGGATGAGGCGATAATTATGATAGGAAAAAGAAGGAACTACTTGTCAAACATAGTTTCTATTTTGAAGGCTGATAAGATGGTACGGAAAGGGTGCAAGGCATTTTTAGCCTTTATTAGTGCTGTGGATGCAAAAAAAGGGGGAGTTAGTGGAGTTAGAACCATAAGGGAGTTCATGGATGTCTTTTCGGAGGAATTACCAAGAATACCCCGGATAGGGAGGTGGAGTTTGGAATTGATTTGCTCTTGGGTACAGCTCCTGTGTCAATTGCCCCATATAGAATGGCACCAAAGGAGTTGGTTGAGCTCAAGGCTCAAATCCACGAGTTGCTTGATCGTGGGTTTATCCGACCCTATGTGTCTCCATAGGGAGCACCGGTCTTATTCGTGAAGAAGAAGGACGGAACTATGTGTATGTATATAGATTATCGTCAGTTGAATAAGCTGACCATCAAGAACAAGTACCCTTTGCCAAGGATTGATGACTTGTTTGATCAGCTTAAAAGGGCCACAGTATTCTCAAAGATAGATCTAAGGTCTGGATATCATCAGCTTGAGGTGAAGGAGGCTGATATCCATAAGGCGGCTTTCCAAACAAGGTACGGGCATTATGACTTTTTGGTAATACCATTCGGATTGACAAATGCCCAGCCGCGTTTATGGACATGATAAACCGGGTTTTCCAACCCTATCTGGACCGATTCGTTGTTGTGTTCATAGACGATATTTTGGTGTATTCGAAGTCCGATGAAGAACATGACGAGCATCTCTAGATAGTGTTGCAAGTGTTGAGGGAAAAGAAGCTCTACGCCAAATTCAGCAAGTGTGAATTTTGGCTTAAGGAGGTTACGTTTTTAGGACACGTGGTATCTGCTGAAGGAATAAGGGTGGATCCTCGGAAGATTGAGGCAGTTTTGGACTGGAAACCTCCTAAGTCAGTGGCGGAAGTTCGGAGTTTCTAAGGATTAGCAGGCTATTACTGAAGGTTTGTGGAAGGGTTCTCATCAATAGTCGCACCTTTGACAAAGTTATTGAGAAAGGAAGTGCCTTTCATATGGACAAATAAACAACAGGAGAGCTTTGAAAAGCTTAAGAGAGTTTTGACTGAAGCTACAGTTTTGACTCAGCCCGAGGCGGGGAAGGATTTTGTGGTGTATTGTGATGCTTCCCATACAGGATTGGGAGGTATCCTTATGCAAGATGGGAAGATAGGTGCTTATGCGTTTCGACAACTAAGGCCACACGAGGTTAACTACCTGACGCATGATTTGGAGTTGGCGGTAGTGGTCTTTGCTCTTAAGGTATGGAGGCATTATCTTTATGGAGAGAAGTCAGTGATTTACACAGACCACAAGAGCCTGAAGTATCTGCTAACTTAGAAAGAGCTAAATCTGAGACAGCGAAGGTGGGTGGAGTTATTGAAGGATTATGATTTCTCCATAGAGTACCACCCGGGCAAGGCGAATGTGGTGGCAGATGCCCTAAGTCGGAAGGTAGTGTCGGATCTGAGGGCCATGTTCACACATTTGAGCCTTTAAGACGATGGAAGTCTGTAGCAGAGTTACAAGTTAAGCCGACATGGCTGAATGAGGTGAAAGAAAGTCAGTTAATGGATGAGGATCTAAGGGTTAAGTTACGGCAAGTACAGAATGGAGAGTTGGAAGATTATGGCATTAATGATGATGGAGTATTGTGTTTCAAGGGTAAGGTTTGTATGTCGAAGAATGAAGAACTTAGGCAGAGAATTCTTTAGGAATCGCATAGTAACCCTTATGCTATGCATCCTGGAGGCAGTAAGATGTATAAAGATCTAAGGGAACAGTTTTGGTGGCCTGGTCTTAAGTGAGAAGTGATCGAATTTGTTGGCAAGTGCCTAACGTGTCAGCAAGTCAAGGCTGAACACCAAGTTCCGTCAGGGTTGCTTCAGCCGATTAAGATTCCGCAGTGGAAGTGGGAGAGAATTTCCATGGACTTCGTTAGTGGGCTTCCCCTTACGCCTACTAAGAAGGACTCGGTATGGGTGATAGTGGATCGATTGACAAAGTCCGTGCATTTCATTCTAGTACGGGTGGACTATTCTCTCCAAAATTTAGCAAGGTTGTATGTAGCGGAGATTGTAAGGTTGAACGGAGTACCGATGTCGATTATCTCGGATAGGGATCCAAGGTTTACATCTCGATTTTGGAAAGCTCTACATCAGGCTTTAGGCACTAGATTGGACTTCAGTACGGCTTTTCATCCATAGTCAGACGGTCAATCTGAGCGAGTAATACAAGTGTTGGAGGATATGCTAAGAGGCTGTGTGATAGACTTCAGAGGAAGTTGGAAAGAATATTTGCCTTTAGCAGAATTTGCTTACAACAATGACTATCGTGCAAGTATACTGAGATGGCACCGTCTTAAGTTACTGTATGAAAGGAGGTGTCGCACTCCTACATATTGGACAAAATTAGGGGAACGTCAAATTTTGGGTCCGAAAATTGTGCCTGAATCCGAAGAGAAGGTTAAGATAATTCGAGCACGGTTGAAGGAGGCATCTGTCAGGAAAAAGTCATATGTAGATCTCAAACGGAAGGAGATCGAATTTGCGGTGGGAGATCAAGTGTTTCTCAAAGTTTCACCTTGGAAGAAGGTGATGAGATTTGGTCACAAAGGGAAGCTAAGTCCAAGGTTCATAGGACCTTATCAGGTATTGAAGGAATTGGACATGTGGCATACCAGTTGGAGTTACCTCCGAATTGAAACAAATGCACGACATATTTCATGTTTCCATGCTACGTCGATACCGATCGGATCCATCTCATGTAGTTCGGTTGAAGAGGTGGAGCTGAGACCAGATCTGTCTTATGAGGAAGAGCCAATTCAAACTCTAGAATGAGATATGAAGGTGCTTTGGAGGAAGTCAGTCCCTTTGGTGAAGGTGTTGTGGTGTAACCATGGATCGAAGGAAGCTTCTTGGGAGCCAGAAGAAGCAGTACGACAGCAGTACCCCTACCTATTCTAGCAAGGTAATTTCAAGGTCGAAATTATTTTAAGGGGGTAGAACTGTAATATCCCAAATTATGGCTTATGCATTTTTGCTTAATTATATGAAATAGCATGCCTTTGTGTGTTAAGAATGTATTGTATGAATTTTGTGAACTTTAAAGAATATGAGAGTGTCTTAGAAATTATTAGATTTTAAATCTAAAAGAGGAAGCTAAGCATGGTGGCCTTAAGAGAAAATGTAGGGGAGTTATGACACACAAATAGGCTTGGTTAAGTGGCTTGGAGGCGCCACTTAAAGCCTCTGTAAGTGATGCCACAAGCAGGTGCAAATGGGCCAGGGCTCGAGTCACAAGGGAAGCAAATAAAAGTCTTTATTTTGCTACAAGGAAGAGAAGAAGTGGGTGGCACAAGGACACTTCAAGATGAAGTGTAGATCAAGTTAAGAATGTGAAGATTTGGCTAAGGAAGAGTGAATTAGGGGATTTGATAAGAGAGGATGTAGTGGCCGGCCAAGGGACTCTCTTGGTGATTATTTTCGGCTTTGTAGTGTGTCAAGGAGTGTGTGCCAAATTTTACAAAGCAAATTAGTCTCTTTTGTTCTTTTCTCTCCAAAGTTTTCTCTTCTTTTTCTTTTATTGGTTCTAGCCAAAATTTTCCACTTACTAAAGACCACCATTGCCGAGTTTATCAACTTTTTCTTCCTACTTTTCTCTCACGATTCCCTAACAAAGCCGAAGATTCCATCTCTAAATTGGAACCATAGCCGAACCTTTCTAGTAATCATCAAAAGCCGAAACTTGTTGGTTCTTATCTAAATCCACCTAGCCTAATCTCTCTGTGGATTCAACAAATAGCAATCGATTTCTGTCATAAGGGTAAGGATCAATTATCGATTCTTTTCAATCTTTTTCTTAAAGCCGAAATCAAGATTCTAATCCCCCTAATAATTTTGGCCAAAACTATGAAGGATTCTTTCGGGATTTCCATAGGGTCGACTTCTAAGAAAACCATCCGGGATTTCAGATCTAAGGTAAGCGACATAGTGGTAAGTCATCTCCTCCTTAAGCAATTGGTTTTGGGTTCTTATTCTTTTAAGATGCTGGAAAAAATGGTTAAGCCTTAGTTAGGGATGGCCAAATGTGTATAGTGCCAACCTTGTGTTCTTTTATGTGTAGCCAACGTTAAGGGACACAGTAAGGAGACTTTCGGGATTTAAAATCGCAAGGTAAGTACCCATGATATTCGGCCAAGGCTAATTTAGTGAATTAGATCTATTTACTATTTATTCAAAAGCCGAAAACTAACCAAATCGATTGATCTAGTGTTAGCCGATTCCAAGGAGAAAGACTACAAAATTTTGGATTTGATTAGTTGTGAAATCGGCAACAAGGTAAGATTTTGGTTGCGATTGTCCTTGATTTAATTAATTAGCGAATGGCTTTTTGCTAAAGTGTTTAAGGTTGGCGAATATAGGGATTAAGGGTCTAAAAGCATTAGATCGGGTTTTCGGATTTCAATAAAGCGCTATAAATCGGTGTGTACCCACACTAAGCTTTAATAAATTTCTGGTTATGTTTTAATAAATATGTTACTAAGAATATGTTAAGATGTGGCTAAGAGTATCTTGCAAAAATACAAAGTACTCAGGTACGTTTACCCACTCCTACTATGAGTATGATATGATCTATTATGGCACATATGCCAATAATGATAAGAATGTGAAATAAGGCATGATATTGCATGATTTGTTTGACATGGGGCATATGGGTGATATGTAAAGGGGAAGTGAATTGGTGGTTTTATACCCCAATATCTGAATGTGGTGACTTATGTCACGTAATTTGAATGTGGTGACTTATGTCACGTAATCTGAATATGGTGACTTATGTCATGAATTATTATCTGGTGGCTATGCCACGAAATTATAAGGGCGATGAGCACGTCGACTGCAGTGACTGCCTTCGATGATGTGTAGCGGATGGAGGGTTGACTTAGTAGTCCCCACGATGTGATGGTTGGTACGGGTGATGTGTAGCGGATGGTTATTTAGGTTTGGGTTCGGGTTTGCATCATTAATTATCTATATTATTATATATGATTTGATATGCCTAAATTTAATTGAGACTTATGTTGGTTGTACACATTGAGTCTGTTTGACTCACCCCTTTGTGGGATTATTTTTCAGGTGACACTCAGTAATGGGCCGGGTCGGTAGGAGCTCAAGTTATTTTTTTTTAAGTATTTTGGATTTAATTTGGGTTTGGATTTGATGTAATAAGGCCATAGTTTGAACTAGTATGCATGCATTATTAATTATTTAAGTATGACACGATTTTTATTAATTCAAAGTTAAAGTCCATTTTTCTTAAGTATAAATATTAAATGTTTTAACACCGAATCAACACGGGTTTTAAAATTCGAGCCCAACCCAAATCAACTGTTTTCAAAAACACCAAAAATTTTAGCAAAGTTTCAAATAAGATTCGAATGATTTTTCCTAGAAGCATGCCAGATCCGGTCAGGGCTTGTGGACCGGGTTTGGGGTGTTTCAGTTTTACTTTGAAGTTTGAAATTTACAGGGATTGAGGTCAAAAACACCCATAACTTTTGTGAGATTTTGAGCTTTATAGAGCATATATTCTTTTTCGTGCTCACTTTATTGATTATGAGTGTGTCAACCTTGAACTGTTATTCTAGAACTTGCCTTGTTTATACATGTCGAGACCACATTAATGATTTGATATACTGAGATGATAAAGGCACCTAGGTTTTAACCCGTTCACTCCACTAAAAAGCCTACCCATACAAATTAACCCCTAGTGAACCCCGTTGAATCCTAACAATCTTTTTATTGACTCACCCACTAATATTAACCCAAAATCCCTTTGAATTTGTTATCACCATTCTTTTGACCCCTTTAATCGAGGTTTGATTTGATTAAGTTACCAAATTATATTAGTTCAAGAGTTACGTTTATCATTTATGATGTAATATTTTGTTTGTTCTTAAAAAAACCTTAGAGCATTTAAATTCCAATTGTTGAAGAAATAGATCGTATTAAAGTATTATCAAATTTTAATCGATGAAAATACTCTTTATTATAGAGTAATTATCAATAGTGGTATTATTAGTTTTCATTCAATGTAAATATTCATATTTAGTTCATTGTTTCTAGTTAGGTAATTTGTCAAGTAGTTCTCGATTTTAACCTTCTAATTCACCTTTATCCACACCTTTTAACCCAAGCCCGTTACAACCACGATTAAAGACCTTTTGATTTGTGTATCATCTCATATCTGATGGTGGAGATTTGATTTTCGAGCAAGCCTATGGGATTAACTTTTCAGGTTCCACTTATGAGTGCTTATTCTTGAACCTTAAACACTTCGAGTGATTTGAGTGAATCTTTTGTGAGGATGTCAATCCTTGTCGATTTTGAATCAAGGGTAATTACTTAGATAAGGGGAGACACCTATGTTTTCGTACTACAAAGGTATGACTTATCTTGATTGAATCTTTAGGGTTCTTTGAGTTAAATTATCCATGTATAAATTATCTATGAATTATGATAAGACATTGTCAATAGGAATTATGAATTATGGAAAGTTCGTTTTAATTGTAAGTTAAGAATTTTGCTTGAGGACAAGCAAAAGCTTAAGTGTAGGGGTATTTGATAAACCGTAAAAGTATCATATTTTAACCCCATATTTAGTATGCTTTTGGATGATTTAGCCCTTGATTTATGTAAAAAGGTGATTTTAATCCTTTCTTTTCATGTTTATACTTAGGAAAGCACCAGAGGATGAAAAGAACGTAAAACAGGCTTAAAACGGGCCTATTTGGGCCAAAGAGGAAATCAGCACGGCCTGGACTTCAAGCCACATAGCCATGCCTCGTCAAATTACTTCACATGGCCATGCTACAATTTACACGGCCATGCCTCAATCAACAGAATCAACACATGGCCTGAAGTCAACTTACATGGGCGTGTGCCATGGGCGTGCCCTTGCCACGGGAATGAGCAATTTCACTAGGACTTGGATGCTTAGAGGTAAAGAAACACATTCCTAAGTCTACTTAAACATCCTAAGATGAATTCTACTTGAATTAGGATACTTAGGAGCCAAGTAAAGCATCTCAAAGCCTATATAAACACCCGAGGTAGCAACTAAAAAGGGAGTTTGGCAGAAGCCGAAACATGACAGTTTTTTGGCAGGGGCTTTTGCAGAAGCTTTCATCTTTTAGCGAATCCCTTGAAGATAGCCAGTTGATCCATCTCAAGAAGTCGGAGCTCCATTCAAGACGAAGGATCTCTCCTTCAATTCCTTCAGGGGGTTTTAGGAATTTCTTATGTTTTGTTTTATCTTTTCTCTTGGGATGTTTTCTTATTTTGTTATGAACTAAACCCCTCAGATACCTAAAGGGGATGAAACCTATAATGGATTTTGTTATTTGATTTCTAAATTATATGATAAGTACTTAGTTTGTTCTTAATTATGTTGCTTAATTTAATCTAATGTGCTTAGGTGGAGGAGGAATAGACCCTACCTAAGAGTAGATCTAGCATAATTAAGCGGAGTTGATTGGGCGCCTAGAGATAGGGTTACGAGATTTTTTCAGATTAGGGTGAAACCTAATATGGGAATCCATTGATCGATTTACTGCTTCCTTAGGGGGTTATTATAAGAGAACAAGAGTTCCACTAATTAACCTAAGGTTAGACGTTATTCGCCTCGAGAGAGGGTTTAATATAGGTTAGGGAGTCTCACGGATCAAGCTAAGTAAAGAAATCATGTGGTTTAGGGGAAAAATAATAAGTGAAGTCATAGGTGGATTCTTCCTGAGGGTATCGTCTTCATCAACTGAGTTTTCCTAAAGTCATTCTCCAATTCATTCTTTTGTCTTTGTATCTAGTTTAGTTTTTTTTGTTAGTTTCATAAACCAATCACTCTATATTTCAGGCTAAATAATAGAAAGAAAGTGAGTAGTAGTACTTTTAGGTTCCTTTGGGTTCGATAAGATATTCTCCCCTAAGCTATACTACTGTTCGATAGGTGCACTTGCCTCTATCGTTGTCATAGTTAGTCTACAGGTTCGATCATTCTTTTTATAAATATTAAAACTCGACTGTTTGACACGATCAGTATTAATATCTGTCTTAAAAATTTCTGTGGGTTTTTATAACCCGAAGAATGAAACAAGAAAAGGAAATAAATATTTCTTTCCATATTTATTGTGATCTGCTGCTGTCTTTTTTCTCTTTTTGCTTTGGTGCTTTCCCATTTTGGTAGGTTGAAGGCGACGATCTTGGCGATGGTGCAGGGATTCGCACATGCTGCGGCGCGACTAACGGCCTGACGATTGAGGCGTGACTGTTGGCCCAGGCGCGAAGCTTTTGCTTGCGGCGCCTAGGGTTTCCTAGAAACCTTGGGCCATTGAAGGTTGTTTAAGCATTGGGCCTTTTTGGGCCACACGTGTTTTGGGTTTTGTTTGGGCACTCTATTATGATATGTTAGGATGATGGGTCAGTTTGGTGGTTTGGGCTAGGGGTTGGGTTAGGGTTTGTAAGTGGGCTCGGGTAATTTAGGGTATTTGGGTTTAAATGTAAAAAGGACTGTAAAATGGACTTTTTAAAAAATATTATTTATTCTTTATTTTGTATTATATATGGGCCCGGGCAAAATGGGTTATTATATTAACCTTTATTCCAAGCCTAACCAAAAATTTCATATAACATTTGCAGCCCATGTATTTCACAAAAATTAGAAATTTTCTATGAAATTTACATATTTACAATTTAGTCCCTAAATCACAATTTCATAAAAAATTTCCTTTACAAAAGTTGTTTATCATCAATAATCTTTCATTTTTTACCATAAATTTCAAAATTTCAGCATATTCATCCATGATAAAATTTTAATACTTTGATAACTTTACAAATTGATCCCCAAAATAGCTAGATTAAGTTATTTTGGTCTCAAAAATATAAAAATTACTAAAAATGGGACAAGATTACTTACCAATTAGGCTTGCTTGATTTTCTTTCTCTTTCCTAGGGTTTCCATAGAATGGGGAAGAAGATGATAATAATATTGTAACACCCCTTACCCGTAACTGATGTCGGTACAGGGTATGAAGCATTATCTTTCTAAAACATATACTAGCATACATTTCCAAATCATAAAAGTTTGTTCAAATTCAAAACTTTTCAAACTTTCTCTTAACGTCCTTAACCTATGAGGCCCAAAACACATTTGAGAAACGTTTCGAGATCAAACCGAGTTCTTTAGAAAACTTTGGAAAATGTCACTAAAAATAGGGGCACATGCCCGTGGGGCAAGCGAAACGCCCATATGGGCAGACCGTGTGGTCACACATGTGCATGTCCATAGCCGTGTGGATTTATTTCTCAATTCGAACCTACAGGGGTTTTCACACGGCTGGCAAATGCCCATGTCCATGGCCCGTGCCCCTCACACGGCCATGACACGGCCGTGTCTTAGCCCGTGTGCAAAAACCTTGACATTTTGTTTCTGACGTCATCAACCCAAAAAGGTCACACGGCCAAGGCACACGCCCGTGTTCTTAGGTCGTGTGGCGAATTAAATTCCTAAATTCAAGTGCAGACTTCACACGACCTGGCACATGCCCATGTCCTATGGCCGTGTCTTCAACACGGTTGAGACACACGATCGTGTCTCAGCCAGTGTGGTTACTACTGGGCATTCTATTTTGCCAACTTAAGGTGCAGGGGGACACACGGCCAAGCTACACGCCCATAGGGTAGACCGTGTGGACAAAAACAAGGCTATTTACCAAGCCCTTTCTGCCACCCTTACTTGCACCAACATAAACCACATCAAATAACCGACTCATTCATGCATTAATATACCAAATACTCAACCATGCAATTTGCACATTCATGAAAACATCATAATTTTCATATATCAATTATAAATATTAGCCATCATCCATGGCCTTATACAAAATAAATCAATCTTCAAGACAAGCCAACACATTTGGCCAAAACAATATGACACTAGACAAAAGAGCAAGTCCCTATACATGCCATAATCAAATGATAAATCTAACTATACCAAATGTTCAGAGTGATAGTGTGATCGAGTCTCCGACGCCCTTTGATCCCCAAACTAGCTTGGCGATACTATAAGTGTAACACCACTAACCCGAGACCGTCACTGAAATAGGGTTTAGAGGCATTATCGAACAATAGGATCATTTTACATCGCATTCACGACACAAAGTCAATCATCATCAAACACATTCATATACAATCATGGTGTCCCTTAAATGAGTCATCGAGACTTTAAGCGTGCTTATAAGCTGAGTCGAGACTAAACCGAAACACATATAAAATTTCACGAAATATTGAAACTTTTCTAGAATACAAGGGAGACATGCCCGTGGGGGTAAGCCGTGCCTCTCCCACTGCTACATGACACACCCATGTGACCTCCCCATGATTACATACTGCCAAAATCAACAAGGCTAACAAGCACGCCCATGTGCTAAGACCGTGTCCTATAAGGTCATATACTGCCATTTCTCGCACGACCTATAGGCATGCCCGTGCCATGGCCGTGTGCAGTTTAAGCAACATTCTGCCAATTTACCCACGGTCCAAGACACGCCCGTGTGCCTCAACCGTGTGACATTATAGGCCATTTTTGCAAGGCCAACATGCACCCCACTTAGGGTCAAACCTACAAGCCAATCAACCAAACATCTCATGCATATATTGCCATCTAAAAACATACCAATACTTATTCTATCACTAGCATAATTCATTCCCAAATCTCATTACTCCTGCTAGCATTTATCAACACAAAGTTACCACTCAATAGCAAATTTATCAATCTACAAATCATGCCAAAAGATGCATCATATATATATACCACATTCATTCATGCCACACCTATCACATATCTAGCCACATCTCATAGCTACTTACAAATCTCAAACTTGATTCAATTTACTAGCCTATACATGCCATATTCTAACTATATACATCTTTCCAAAAGTACCAAAATAGAATGTTGATAGTGTGATTGAGAAGCTGACGATCCCAGATCCGAGCTAGCTTTACTTACACTTCAAGGCAGAGAAACAAATCACACAGTAAGCTTTCCAAAGCTTAGTAAGTTCGTAATATAATACATATTACTCATTACAACAACATTGATATGTATATATATATGTAAAATCACATAGATAAAGGCACAACTAGGCATAATATCAATCTCAATCATATACCCAAGTATCTATTCATTCAACTCTTAAATCTATCATTAACCACATAGGTTCAAATTTACCTTGATCAACACATAGTTACTTACCATTTATGCTACTCAATTGTTTGATATTACCTCTTGTTCAACCCTTGCTATTCCATTGGTTTATTCGCACACTTAGTGCCAATTTCATAATTGAAACATAATCATCACCGTACACTTAGTGCCAATACATTTAACCGAACTTATATCGGTATCGTACACACAGTGCCAAGTCAATAAGTCAAGCTTCTATCTTTTAACACACACAGTGCCAATCATCTCCTTTTCGTTTCAAATTTCACACACTTAGTGCCCCTTTATCTCAGTTCAACACATAGCATTTCAAATCTCATAGATACATATACATCCAGTCAATTTATATCACATAGATAAAGTTTACAACTAGTATTATATCCGAACTTACCTCGGATGTCGAACTATCGATACGGTCAATTAATCGAGCACTTTATCTTTACCTCGATCTCGATCCGAACCTCTCCTCTCTTGGTCTATACACATTCAAATTCAATCCATTCAATCATCAATTCATTCATTTTAATCCAAACACAAATATTTAGGGTATTTTACAAAATAGTCCTCACATTTTCACATTTCGACACTTTAGTCCTTATCTCACAAAATCATCAAATACTCAAAATTTTATTACACTATGCTTAGGCCGAATTCTTCTTAGACTCATAGGAGTCCACACATTTCATTTATTTTACATTTTAGTCCCTCAATTTACACTTTTCACAATTTAGTCCAAAATACTCAATTTCATCAAAAATCCAAAGACAAAAACATGTTAACCCAACACCAAGTATTTATATATCACTATCATCTAGCACATAGCTCACATATTCATCAATGTATCATCACAAAAACATCATCAATTCACAAAATTATAACATGGGTTTGATATTAAAAGAAGCAACGATTACAAAAACGTAGAAATTATCAAAAATCGAGCTCAAACATACCTTGAGTTAAACTAAATGCTAGCCGAAAATTACAAAACTCCAAACCCTTATTCTTCCTTCAACTTTCGTCAATAAGAAAGATGATACATTCATCTTTTTCTTTCATTTACTTATTAATATTTAACATTTTACCTATTTGCCCTTTTTATTAAATATATAAAACAAAAGTGCAATAAGGTTATTAAGTCATTTAAACATCCACTATCATAAAAATGGATCAATAACAACATAAGGCCTCCACCTTAAAAGCCAACTACATTTAGGTACTCATAAATCGGTGCACGCATTTTACTCTCTATGCAATTAGGTCCTTTCTCTTAATTCGGTACACATACGATCAAATTATCACATAGAATTTTCACATAGGTTATGTCGCATCTCATTCACACAAAAAATATCATTAAAATATTTTTATGACCTCGAATTTGTGGTCTCGAACCACTATTCTAACTAGGGTATAAACCGGGATGTTACAACTCTCCCCCTTAGGGATTTTCGTCCCAAAAATATTACCAATGAATAGTTGTGGATGTGCTCTCTCATAACGTTCTCAGGCTCCCACATAGCCTCTTCAATTCTGTGTTTCTACCACAATACCTTCACTAAGGAAATTCTTTTGTTTCTCAACTCTTTAGTCTCTCGTGCCAAAATTCGGATCGTTTCTTCACTATACGACAAGTCTGACTGAATTTCAACCTCATTAGGAGAAATTACATGAGATGGATCTAATATGTACCGTCGAAGCATTGACACATGAAACACATTATGGATCTTTTCTAAGTCATATGGCAATCTCAATCTATAAGCAACCGGTCTAACTCGTTCAATGATCTCATACGATCCAATGAACCTCGGACTCAACTTGCTCTTTCTACCAAATCGAAGTATCTTCTTCCACGGAGATACTTTCAGAAACACTTTATCCCTAACCTCAAATTCAATATCCTTTCATTTCAAATCTGCATAAGACTTTTGATGATCTGAGGCTGCTTTCAAATTGTAACGAATTACTTTCACTATCTGCTCAGTCTCTTTTGTAAGATCAATGCTATGAATCTTGCTCTCACTCAGCTCGGTCCAATACAATGGAGTTTGACACTTTCGACCGTAAAGAGCCTCATATGGTGCCATTTTAATGCTAGAACTGTTGTTATACGCAAACTCAATCAATGATAAATGCCTTTCCCACGTGCTTTCAAATTCAAGTATGCAACATCTCAGCATGTCCTCAAGAATCTGAATGATTCGCTCTGATTGACCATTTGTTTGCGGATGAAAAGTAGTACTAAAATGCAATTTTGTACCTAAAGCATCTTGTAATTTCTTCCAAAATCGTGAGGTAAATCTCGGATCTCTGTCAGACACTATAGATAATGGTACTCCATGCAATCTCACAATATCATCGATATACAATTCAACCAACTTATCTAAAGAATAATCAGTTCTCACCGAAATGAAATGAGCTGATGTCATCAATCTATCAACTATCACCCAGATCGCATCTTTCTTGCTCGGAGATAAGGGCAAACCTGACACAATGTCCATCGTGATCCTCTCCCATTTCCACTCAGGAATCATAATCAGTTGCAATAAACTGGATGGAACTTGATGTTCAACCTTAACTTGCTGACAAACTAAACATTTCGACACAACGTCAGAAATATCTCTCTTTATACCATGCCACCAATAGAACTGTTTCAAATCATTATACATTTTCGCACTCCCCGGATGTACAGTCAAATGACTATTGTGAGCTTCAGCCAAAATCATTTGAATCAGTTCTAAATTTTTCGGAACACAAATCCGATCTCTAAATCTCAAACAATCATTATTATCAACTCGAAATTCCGATACGACATCAGAATCATACTGAACTCTTTTTGCTAACAATTCATTATCAATCTTCTGAGCATCACAAATCTACTGCACAAACATCGGCTTAACTTTCAATTCAGTTATTGCTACATTAGCATCACACAGATCTTTCTAATTACTCAAAGCTCGCAAAGCGTATAATGATTTCTAACTCAAGGCATTAGATACAACATTAGCTTTACCCGGGTGGTAATCTATCACAAGTTCGTAGTCTTTCAACAATTTTAACCATCTTCTCTGTCGTAAGTTGAAATCTTTCTGAGTCATTAAATACTTTAAACTCTTATGATTAGTATAAATATGACATTTTTCACCGAATAAATAGTGACGCCAAATCTTCAATGCGAATACAATAGCAGCCAATTCAAGATCATGCGTTGGATAATTCTTTTCATGCGGTTTTAACTGTCTCGAAGCATAAGCGATGACTTTTCCTTCTTGCATCAGCACACAGCCCAAACCATTTAATGATGCATCACTATAGACTATAAACTCTTTGCCCAATTTAGGTTGAACTAACACCGGTGCTTCTGTCAACAACATTTTCAACTGCTCAAAACTCTGATGACACTTTTTCGACCACTCAAATTTAACATCTTTTTGTAACAACTTTTTCAATGGATTCGCAATCATTGAGAAGCCTTTCACAAGTCATCTATAATATCCTGCTAGTCCCAAAAAACTATGGATTTTAGACAAATTTCTCGGAGGCTTCCAATCTAAAATAGCAGAGATTTTATGCGGATCAACTCGTATCCCAGCAGCAGATACAATATGCCCCAGAAAACTAATCTCATTCAACCAAAATTCACACTTGCTAAACTTTGCATACAACTGTTTCTCACGTAGAGTTTGTAGCACGATTCTCAAATGCTCAGCATGCTGCGTCTCATCACACGAATAGATTAAAATATCATCAATAAACACCACCACGAAGCAATCCAAATACGGTCTGAATATCTGATTCATCAAGTCCATAAATATTGCAGGGCATTTGTTAGTCAAAAGGCATCACTAAGAATTCATAATGTCCATACCTTGTTTTGAATGTAGTTTTTGGCACATCAGATTCTTTAACTCTCAACTGATAGTAGCCCGATCTCAAATCTATCTTAGAAAATACTGTAGCTCCTTTCAGCTGATCAAACAAATCATCTATCCGAGGTAACGGATATTTCAATTATCGATAATCAATACACATTCTCATAGTTCCATCTTTTTTTTCACAAATAATACAGGAGCTCCCTAGGGTAAAAAACTAGGTCGTGAAAATCTTCTGTCGGTCAATTCTTGCAACTGAGATTTCAACTCTTTTAATTCTGTTGGTGCCATTCTGTATGGAGCTATCGAAATAGGAGTAGTTCCCGGTACTAACTCAATACCAAATTCAACTTCTCTAATCGGAGGTAACCCCGGTAACTCTTCTAGAAACACATCTGGAAACTCACATATCACAAGCACAGATTCAACTTTCCTTTTCGACACTTTTGTATCAATCACGTACGCCAAATCTTCACAGTCCTTTCTCACATAGTTCATAGCTTTCATCACAGATTCAACAGCTGGTAATCCTTTCATATCACTAGACTCAATTCTAACTATCTCACCATTCTGACTCTTCAATTCAACATTCTTTCTCTTACAATTCACGATGGCATTATGCAAAGTAAGCCAATTCATACCCAGAATTATGTCGAATTCAACAAATGGTAACAACATCAAATTGACCAGGAAACATAAATCATGAAACATCAACGGGCAATTTTTGCACACCTTATCCACCAAAACACACTTGCCTAAGGGGTTCGATACTCTAATCACAAATTCAGTAGACTCAACAGGTAAAATCTTATTCGATACTAAATTCATACACACATAGGAATGAGTTGATCCAGGGTCTATCAATGCAATGACATCAGAATCAAATAAAGTGAAAGTACCAGTGATCACGTTTGGAGATGATGCTTCCTCTCGTGCACGTATAGCATAAGCTCGAGCCGGTGCCCTCGCTTCTGACCTCACAGCTGTATCAATTGTTCCTCTCTGGCTTTCTCTCATATTTTTGATGTTTCTGGGTGGTCTACCCCTTGTTGTCACATTACTCGGTCTTTCATTTTGAACATTTTCTTTTTCAACCATCTTTGGGCAATCTCGGATAAAATGATCTCGGGATCTACACTTATAGCATGTTCTATTGTTATACTTGCCCCAGCACTCTCCCACATGTCGTCTCCCACATTGTCTACATTCGGGCTTGTTACTCTTAACACTGCCAACACTTGTTTCATTCGGAGCTTGAATTTGTAAACCAGTACTCTGTCTCGAACGATCTCTATTTGGATGTCCAAAGAGGCATTTAAACAATTGCTTGCATCTTTATATCTCTTTGCTGAAGATTGAGATAACTTATTCATCGATCTCTTTCTCTTATCACGAGCCTCAGAATCAACTTTCTTCTTTTCTTTACTGAGCTCCTCAGCTTTGCATGCTCTTTCGAATAATACAACAAATTCATTTATATCCAGTATTCCAACCAAAAACTTAATGTCTTCATTCAATCCCTCTATAAAACATTAACACATAGTAGCTTTGTAACACCTCTACCCCATACCCGTCACGGATTAGGGTTATGAGGCATTGCCGAACTCGACTCAGATCATCACAATCATTTATCACAAATCATACATTTATCAAACCCAAAAGAGACTTAATTCATGCTTGTACAATTCAAACCATAGAATCATCGAATATATGTTATTCAAATGTTCGTTACAAGTTTGAGTATGCACTTTTCACTATATACATATAAAGTAAATATAAATACATTTAGTACTTATTAGGTTATCAACTTATCATTTCACATATTATACCCATATACCTATTTAAACATAAACTCTCACAAAGACTCTATGGTGTATCCATTCATCTATGAAAGATTAGGTCTAGGTTCGCATATAACATAACCTTCTTTCATTTTCATTTATAACATTTAAAACATATATTTTCAGGCATTTCTAACTTTGAACACGACTATTCAAATGGTGTAGTCGAACATACAATGCATGCACACATATATATATACCAACTTTCCTATTATAATAAGGATATCTCATAACTCATAGATTCATGGAACATAAATCTAAGACTCGCCCATTCAATATCATATCATGCAAACTAAGACATTTGTTCATCTTTACACCCAAGTTTTATCATACAATACACTTCCAAATAAGTTCATTTCAAATCCGAACCACCATATTACTATTTACTACTTAAAACTTACTTATAACGCTATCATTTCAAGTATATAAGTCATAAAGTCTACCTGTTCAGCATGAAACACATATGAATATGAGTACGTACATATATATAATCATTCATTTTCCAAACCAAACATACACGCATCTCACATCAAAGATAGATTATATCATCGAACATTAACATTAAGAACTAGCCACTTTCGCATGGCTTTTATACATTCTCAAAATATCATTCAAAAACTTAGCTAGCCTATACATTCCTTAAGAACCAAAAGTCTAAGCATTTTAGGTACCAACAAGAGTAGATAGTGTGAATGACTTCATTGACGATCCCCCCGAGCTCGTAGCTTGATCAAAATCTATAAAACAGAACGATAAACACACGGAGTAAGCTAATTTAGCTTAGTAAGTCTTAAGCAGTCATGATATACCAATTGTACATTCAAGCATTAAAAAAAACAATCAAGTAATAACATTGAATAAATTAGCTTAACTCGAAGGTCCTCCAAAACCGAATGCCTTTACCTCACTTAACATAACGTTTATCATTTCCTTACCATTAACATCCAACTTACCAACTCAGCATTTTAACCAAAATATAAAGCATCCTCTCTTTATGATCTATTCATAACATGCACATATGAAACTCAATAGGTTCACATAATTATTCGAACAAGTAAAGGGCCACGTACATCTAAATCGCCTCTTTAATTACCTATACACAAGTTCGTCTAGCTTAACCATCATTACTATTTTACCTTTAAACCTCTATTTATAATCTCATCATATAATTCACATATAGATTAAATGCTCGTTTCCAACTACTCATATTTTTGATCTGAGATATTTCTATAGGATCACATATATATATATATATATATATATATACAATAAGTATATACTTTGCACTTAGTAAATTTCACATAAAAGGAAATATATTCACACATATATATATGTATACCCACTTGACATTTCATACATTCATATACATGGCATCAAAGTAATCCCAGTATGTCACGTAAACATAAGCATAAGGCCAAATATATAGGATCAATTTGTATCATTCATATCAATATACTTATCGATTACCTTTAACCACATTATTCTTTCATATACCAATTTCCTCATGGCATAGTTTATACACAATTTGCATCTACCGATTGTATATCACATTTCCTTCATCAATTCATTTACATATCATCATCACATATATATATGTATAATACATGAATATGAATAGCACATACCTTGTAGCCGAATTAACAAATTCATTTTCAAATGCTTAGGCTCACTTGATTCATTTCACGACTTTACTAGTACACAATCAAAGCTTGGAATTTCAACTCACCGGCATAAAACACTGCTAGGCATTTGCCCGAATCTCACATCTTGGCATTAGACTTGCTAGACTCAAGGTCCAGTAGTTCAAACAAGGCATTTAGCACCGCTGCTAGGCAATAAGACCGAATATATCACCTAGGCACTAAGCACGCTAGGCACACGAATATGTCCGCAAACCTTTGAGATATGTCACGAAGCCCAAATATGACCTTTGAGCTCGCTAGGCACGAAGCCCAAATATGTCACCGACACTAAGCCTACTAGGCACGAAGCCGAATATGTCACGCAAGCACTATGCCTGCTAGGCAATAAGCCCGAATATGTCACCGGCACTAAGCCTGCTAGGCAATAAGCCCGAAATATATCACCGACACGAGGCCTGCTAGGCATAAAGCCCGAGTATCAATGTAGTCAATCATTCCACACACATTTCATAATTTATCACATATCCAATTCAACTAAGCTTATTCACATTACACAAATAGAATCATTACGTCATTGTAAAACCCACAATTCATATCGAGATACTCATTCATATCACATTATTAAATTATGCATTCAATCTAATTTACTTATATACATTCGGCTATGACATAAACATGTACTCAAATTTATTGAACATCATCATTTAATATGTTCATAAATAATTCTTTGATATATTTCAAACAGGACTTACCTCAAATATCGATGGATGACGAAGACCCATTATTCGATAATCTTCGCTTTCCCGATCCAAATCCATTTTTCTTTGTTCTTGATCTAAACATATTTAAAATAACCTCATTCAAGTACATTTCATCTCAATTTAGTCCCAAAATACATAAATGGGCAAATTACCATTTTGCCCCTATTATTTCACATTTTTACAATTTAGTCCTATTTGCTTAAAACACAAAATACACACAATTTTTATAAATACCTTAAGGGCCGAATATCTATAGCATTCATACAAATCCATATATTTCGTTTATTTCACATTTAAGTCCCTCTAAAATTTTATTTTCACAATTAAGCCCTAATCTCTCAAAATCACCAAAAATCAAAAGACAAAACATATCAATCTAACATATATCTTTCATAATCCATCAACTAACATCATAAAACTCATGAAATCATCAATGGTACATTTCAAAATATTGATCAAAATAAAAAATTCAAGCATGGGTCTTGAAGTATTCGAAGCAACGATTTCAAAAACGTAAAAATTATCAAAAACCGAAAACTACACATACCTTAATCAAGGTAATTTGTTGCCAAAATTTGAAGCTTTTCTAAGCTCTTTTCTTTAGCTAACATTCGGCTAAGAGTGAAGCAAAAATGATAATGGTTTCTTTTCATGCAATTTTAACATATATTAATCATTTATTAAATTACTATTTTAACCTTTTAATAAATAATAAACATAACATATAACTTAAGGTCATATTAGACCTTTGCCCACTATCATTGAAAATGGGCTATTTGCCCTATTAGTACCTTATAGTAAAAAGCCACTATCACTTTAGCACTTTTCACTATAGTAAGCAACTTTTACACTTTACGCGATTTAATCCTTTTTGTCAAATTAAACACTCAAATGATAAAATTTTCTTACGAAACTTTCACCCACATTAATTCACATATAATAAACACCGAAAATAATATCTAAAAATTTTCTAGACTCAGATTCGTGGTCCCAAACCCACCGTTCGATTAGGGTCAAATTCGGGCTGTTACAACTCTCCCCCTTAGGGATTTTCGTC
The DNA here is from genome assembly GCA_025506655.1 of Gossypium rotundifolium. Lineage (NCBI taxonomy): Eukaryota > Viridiplantae > Streptophyta > Magnoliopsida > Malvales > Malvaceae > Gossypium > Gossypium rotundifolium. Next base: position 74,151,213 of record CP106727.1, read on the forward strand.
CCCGAAAATCTTTCCGCTGAACAATTTCAGATATTGTTATCTTATTGAATCTTCAGGCTGCCATTTCTTATTTCTCAACTCCTTTATCTCACGGCTAAGATATGGATCAGCTCTCTTCGTATGTCATATAAGATCGGATCTCTGTTTCAGATGGGGCAATCACACGTGACGGATCAGGACGATATTTACAAAATATTGAAACATGAAATACTTTATCGTCGATCTCAAATTCTATATTTTTTTTCGTTTCAAGTCTATAAAGTATTTTTGATGATCAAATGCTGCTTTCAAATAATCTCGGATCAATTTCACTTCATTGCTCGTATCCTTTATCAAATCAACCCGTGTAACTTATTCTCACCGAGTTCGGTCTAATCTGAGAGGTATACGATTTTTACGTCCGTACAAATCTTCATACGGTGCCATTTTGATATTCATCCGAAAACCACTATTATCGCAAATTTTTAATCAATGGTGAATCTTGTTCCCATGAGCCATAAAACTCTAATACGACATCTTAGTATATCTTTAAGAATCGAATAGTTTGTTCAGATTGATCATCTGTTGCAAATGAAAGGTCTTGAAATGCAATTTTGTGCCCAAAGCTTCTTACAAATTTCTCTAGAATCGTGATGGGAATCTCGTACCTCTATCTGACACAATAGATAGTGGTACCCCGTGCAATCTCACAATCTCATTAATATAAAACTCGATCAATCTCTCTAGTGAGAAATCAGACCTAACCGGAATGAAATGGGTAGATTTAGTTAATCGGTCAATTACGACCCATATCACATCTTTCTTTCTCGGAGTCAGGGCCAATCAGAGACAAAGTCCATTGTTACTTTATCCTATTTCTACTCAAGAATCAAAATTGGCTGTAATAATCCAGATAAAACTTGATGTTCGGGTTTCATTTGCTGTCAGACTAAACATTTTAAATCCAAATCAGAAATGTCTCGTTCCATACCAAACCACCCGTAGTGTTGCTACAAATTATGATACATATTAGTACTTCCCAAATGAACAGTTAAACGACTATTATGTGCTTCATTCAAATCGATGGAATTAACTCTGAATTTCTCAGAATACAATCATGATCCTGGAATCTCAGACAATCATCAAAAATTTTAAAATTCAGACTCGGAATTCACTTCACACCGAGCTCGATTCACTAACAATTTATTATCAATTTTCGAGCTTTATATATATCTCTTTGTAAAAACATCGGTTCGCTCTCAATTCCTCTATTACAAAACTATCATAAGACAAGTCCAACCGAGTATTCAAAGCACGTAATGCAACGATGACTTTCTATTCGGACTATTAGTCACAACATTTATTTTACCGAATGATAATCTAACAATAGCTCATAATTTTCAATATCTCAAGCCATCTTCTCGATGCAGGTTCAAATCTTTTTAAGTCATAAATTATTTTAAACTTTATGATCTGAATAGACATGACATTTCTCCCCGAACAAGTAATAACGCCAAATCTTCATCGCGAATATAGTAGCTGCTAGTTCCAAATCACATGTCGGGTAATTTTTTTCATACGGCTTCAATTGTCTCGAAGTGTAGGCTACGACTTTGCCTTCTTGCATCAAAACACAATCCACAAAGAAGCATCACTAAAAACAACAAATTCTTTACTCGATTCAGGCTAAACTAACACTGGAGCTTCAATCAAAAGGGCTTTCAACTGATCGAAACTTTTCTAACACTTTTCTGACCATTCAAACCTGACATCTTTCCAAAGCAGTCTAATTAACGGAGTAACTATCATCAGATCTAATCTGATTCCAAAAGCTAACACAATATGTCCCGGAAGACTAACTTCGTACAATCAGAATTCACATTCTCTGAATATCATATATATAATTGTTCTTCTCTCAAAGTTTGCAAGAAAATTCTCAATGTTCAGTGTGCTCCTTTTCATCAAGTGAATAAATAAAGGGATCATCCACAATTTCCACAACAACTCAATAACAGATTTTACTTCACGAATCAGAGGCAACCCCGGTAACTCTTCAAGAAACATATCAGAAAACTCACAAACAATAGGCATTGATTAAATTTTCTTCCCAGATACTTTCAAATCAATCACGTAGGCAAAATATGCCTCATAACCCCTTTTTTTCATATACTTTTGAACTTTCAAAATAGATATTACAGTAGTCAATCTACTCAAACCATTAGACTCAAGTCGTACTTTCTTATCTTTCAGACATCTCAAATTTATAATCTTTCTTTCGCAGTTCACAACAACATCATGCATAACAACCAATCCCTTCCAAAAATAATATTAAACTCATCAAATGGTAAAAGCATCAAATCAGCGGGGAAACAGATATCTCGAAACATTAATGGACAGTTCTTGCATACTTTATCAACCATGACACTTTTATCTAAGGGTTCAATACTTTACAAACAAACTCGTAAGATTCTGCGGTCAAAGTCTTCTTGAATACTAAATTCATGCATACATACGGATATGTAGAACCAAGGTTTATCAAAACAATCACAGAAGTATCATACAGAGTAAATGTACCAGTTATGATATCAGGTGATGGGGCATCCTCTAGAACTCGAATAACATACACTCTAACTGGCACTCTGGCTTCAAATATGTTAATATTGTCTTCTAATGAAGATATGGTACACTTTAAACATTGATCCAGAATATAAGATAGCTCGTTGAACACACAAATAGTATTGTCAAACCACAACTCAGCCCGCTCCGCATCATTATCATCATCATTAGTTTTAAATTCTTCGGTCCTATGTTCTCAATTTTATCTATAGGAGGCCTGCCAAATCTTATCAGATCCACTATCGAGGTAATTAGAATTATTAAACCGGTCAATACGCCATAACCGAATCTGGCATGCCACAGAGGAAAACATTTTGAAGAAAATTGAGTTACCAATTAAATTTTAGTGATAAACTCTTTATTGTTCTATATTTGTAGAAAACAGGAGTATAACAAGTTAAAATTTGATAACTTACTTTGTAATTTCGTAAATAAATCTTTTAAAACTTAGTTGTCAATCCATAGGTTAGAAAACAATTATGTCATTTTAAGAAAAACTCTAATTATTACTTTGAAAATCGTTTGCATTTGTGTGTAGAAATTTCAATTTGGAAATCATCTAAGTTGTCGAAAACACTTAAGTTGTAATTTTACTACCAAACGATTTATATTACCCGATGGTAAGATTTTGAAAACCATTGCGTTTTTATAGTTTAGAAAACTTTGGGATCAATTATTAAATCAACCATGATATTTATTTAGCCATGTTTAAAACAAGTCCAAAGCATATAAATAATCCAAAAACATAATTAAAGAGGCCTTATTACAAATCCAAATGAAGATGTTAACCAAATTAAAATTAAATAAAATACCCAAATCGAAGTTCATGTAAAATCGAATTTTATTGCATGGCCTCCTCGAGTTCATCCAGCTCCTCATCCGCGATCTACGAATCACCTGAAAAGATAAGGGAGAAGGTGAGTCACCAGGACTCAGTGCATAAATCCTTCCCCTAATTAATGTAACATACTTACACAATTCATAACCAAGTAATGTAAATAATGCACCCAACCTAGCCATCCATAACTCCTTTTCTACCTCGTGTGGTACCAAACCACCGGTGGTGCCAAACCACTGGTGACCCAAAGTCACGATATCCAATAATGTGGTGCCAAACCACTGGTGACCCAAAGTCACGAATAATCCATCTGTGGGGCCAACCCACATGTGATACCAAATCACTAGCGACGATCCCGTAATATCAAATGTGGGGCCAACCCACTATGGTGCTAAGCCACTGGGACGACTCGCTATGAGGTGCCAAACATCTGGTGTCCCAAAGACACGAAATAACTGTGGTACTAAACCACTGGAGGTGCCAAACCTCTAGTGTCCCAAAGACATGGATATCAAATCCTTCCCCCTCCTCTCATATCACCCATATCAATGCAACATTTAAACAAATCATGCCTTTATGCTTTATTAGAAATCACATAGGAAATTAATCATAAATCGTATCATCATGCATCATATCGCAAAAGTCATATCGAAATGGACTTACCCGATTTCATATTGTTCATATACAACATGATTAGAATATTTACATATTTTGTAACATACTATTTGGATTTAATTATTTTTCTTATGTAAGAAGGCTATTGAGATATTATCATATTGAGAATCTCATAGCTTTTGGCTTTAACAACATGATTAGAATATTTCTTTTCTCCTATTTTCTTACCTTGGCGAATGGTATAGTGACATAGGCATCTCGGGATCTCGCTAGTGTTCAATCAATTGTGTGGTAAGAAGAGTTGGCGAATGCCTATGCTCCCTTTTCCCTATCTTTGTCGATTTTTCTTCAAGAATTAAGGGCCAATATCGGCTTTTATTTACAAGGTGCTAAGTATCTATTTTGAAAATTGAATCTATCTAGGTGTTCCGGGATTTTGGAAATCGACAAAGCAAGCCGTCATTCGTGACCAATCAAGTGGTAAGTGTTGGTAAGAATCGGTTTTCATGGGATTTAGTTTGCAAATATTTAAAAGCCGAAGGCTACTAATTTGGTTAAGTGCCGATTTTAGGGTGGTAAAACAAAAGGTTATTAATATTTACCGATTGTAGATTGTGAACCAGATTCGTGATTTGGGGTGCTGAGGCTAGAATTCAAGGTGACCAGGTAAGGATTCGGGTACAAAAGGTTACCCCTTTAAATTGCTTGGATTGGCCGAATAAGCCATAGGGCTAATTCCATGGATTGGCCGAATGTAGGTACAAAGAGATCTAAGGTAGTCGACTCCGTCACTCGGGATTTAGATTAATCGTGGTGACAGGTGTGTACATACACACATATAATTTGTTAATATGCTGTTTGTTGTGAATGCTAACTTGATTTCTATGTAGCATTGATAATATACCATATCGGTATAGTTGGCAATTCGGGTAAGTCCCTGAAAATGTGTACTTGTTAATTGATGCTTTTGGTAAGCATGATGCATCGTTACATGAGATTTAAGTATGTGATTGATGTGGGATTAGTGAGTGGAGGGGGCAGTATTATTGTGCCGACGGGCACCAGTGTTTTGGTAACACACCGTGACTACGGTCACCAGAGGTTTGGTACCTCGGAGGTTTGGCACCTCATAGCGACTTGTCCTGTGGTTAACACCACCGTGGGTTGGCCCCACTTGAGATATGGGATAAATCGCGGTGATTTGGTATCACACGATGGGTTGGCCCCATCAAATGATCTGTGTCTCGGACACCGGTGTTTTAGTAACACATTGTGACTATATGTCACGGTGGTTTAGCACCACCATGGTTTGGAACCACAACGGGGTGAGCGATGGCGTTTGGATGGCTAGGTGGAATTAAATATTCGCATATTAATTGTTATGTGTTGTGTATGAAAATGTTTTAAAAGGGGAAGGGTTACATACTGAGTCTTGGTGACTCACCTTCTCCATTATTTTTCCAGGTGATGCTTAGATCGCGGACATGGAGCCGGAGGGACTTGAGGAGGCCATGCGGTGGATTTAAAATTAAATGAACTTTAATTTTTGTTATTTTAAATTTTGTTATTGGGTTGTTTTATTTTGGATGCAATAAGGCCTCATTATACTTTACTTTAGTTATTTTCCTATATGTTGGATATTTTTTTTCTATAAATGTGAACCACACGTTTTTCTAAATTAACACGAAAAATGTTTTATCGTGCCATCGGGCACATCTGAAATTTGTATAATAACTTGACTTAATTAAACTTTCGAATTTGGACTAAGTATGATTTCAACAAGATAGCTTAAAATGAGAAGTTTTCAACAAGTCTTAAATTGGTTTTAAAATGGGTTTCAAAAAAAATTTTCTCAAATGTGACCCATATTCGATCCTAACGTTTGGTAGGGTTTGGGTATTACAAATTGGTATCAGAGCCTAGTTCAAAACTCGGCTGTGGGGGCCCAAGGCCCAAAAATGTTTTAGTAGGCCTTATTAATTGATTTTGGGTTTTAAAGCAGCATGGCCCGAGTCTCCGGCACCGATCCGCCCATGTAAGTACATCTAAACCTCGTGTGAATTATATTACGTAGAAGGGTAGGAAGCATGGAGCGTAGATAGACTTGTAGAACTTGAACCCTAGGATTAGATTACTCAAACGCACATAAGACTTAAAGAACGAAACCAACCTATGGCTAGGTCATTGAGCTAGGGTGTGGTAACCCACATGCGCATGTCTAGGATTGGATCCGGAAGAGCACGGTATTTAAGCGGTCAGAGTGACTCACCACCTCTTCGCAGAATCCTACAGTGCGTAGCTTGGGTTCACCCAACCTGAGGGCTCGGTGGTGTGGTAACCTCATGCGCATGTCTAGAAAGGTTCGATTGGGAGCTTGGTATTTAAGCAGTCCGTGTGACTCACCTCCTCTCCACACGAAACCTACCTGGTGCGTAGCTTGGGTTCACCCTGACCAAGTGGGCTCGGTCATAGGCTAAACATAACGACTAAAACCCGAAAGGGAATTAGCCTTGATTTTCGAAAAAAAATGAAACCACAAAACTTGGTTTTAAAACTTTTCAAATCCCTCCTTCAAAAGTAAGAACAACTCTTTTTACAATGTTTTCCCCGAAAAGTTCGATTTGTGGAAAATTACGAAAATGCCCTTAGGGGTAAAATTACTAAAATACCCTTGGTTCATAAAACATCAACTCAATGATTTTGTCCAAAAATTTTAACTACTTCTCAAATATTCAACTCAGCTTTGGAAATCATCAATGAAACACTTTGGTTTTGGAAAATTACGAAACGCCTCAACGTGTAAAATTACCAAAACGCATCGAGTACAAAATTTTTGCAACATCACCGTTTTAAGAAAGGAAAATTCTCAAAAGGGACCCTCAGAGTTTTACAATTACTAAAACACCCTTGATTTACAAAATTACAAAATTACCCACGATGGACAAAATTACCAAAATACCCCGGATTTTCGAAATAATGCCATAACTTCAAACCTTATCAATTTTTAATAATACCCTCCAGTATTGGGAATTGCAAAAACAACCTACTTTACTAAAGTTTTAAAATCTCTTTTATTACGAAAATACCACAGAGGAAAATGGCGAAAATACCCACAGGTTAGAAGCGAGAAATAATAGAAGAGCGAATAGGTATGGAAAGTATTAAGGAATGGATGCAAGAACTTCCTTGTGTGAACTAAGATAGAAGACTGAAACCTTGTTTGCACGAAAGAATCTCTAATTAAAATTTCTTCATAAAATTTCTTCGCGAGTAATGAAGTGGAACAAACGCTAATACATAAAATTTCTCTTAATCAGATTAAAAGCGCAGTAGATAGAATGAGTTCTAGAGGACGTGGACGCCGTGGACACGGTAGGGGTAGGATGACGGTGTCTGAACCCGTCAGGTCGGGACAAGGTTCTGAAAATGATGTACCACCGCCACCACCACCTCCAGCTTTTGGAGCGGAGGAGCAGGATCGACGGGAGGAGGCGATGATCATAGCGGTGTTGCGAGTCCTCGAATTGGTGGTGAGGTGGTGGAATTTAGGAGCTCGAAATCTATTCCCGGCGAATTGATCCAACGGAGTGAGGTGTTCAGGGTGTGTCGAGTGGCACCGGTGTAGAGAATCTTGGCTAGAGTCAATGAAAGGATCATGGATGATCTTGACTGACCGAGGAGAAAAAAGCGAAAGGGGTCAGTATCGCTTCTAAAGGATGAGGCGTGTCGGTGGTGGTGACGATTCGAGATGGCGCTACTGCGGATGACTTGACTTGGGAATATTTCAAAACCGCCTATCGGAAGAAGTATGTGGGCACCAGTTATCTGATGCTCGAGGAAAGCCTTTACGGGGTTAGTGCAAGGAACCAAGTCGATGAGGAATATGAGGCGGAGTTTTAAGGTCGAGTAGGTATGCTAGAGGCATCGTAGCTCTTGAACACGAGCGCCGTGTCCGCTTTGAGGACGGACTCAGAGATGATTTGAGGTTCTTGATTGCCCATGACAAGTCCGTGAATTTTCATCTCTTGTGGAAAAGGCTAAGGTAGCCGGGGGATCAAGGAGGTGTGAGATAGAATTATAGTAGGAATAATCAAAGAGAGGATTTGGGTCATTGGATCGATGGTAATGATCGAGAAGAAGGCTAGGCAGTGGGCCAAATCGGTGAAGGCCCGTAGCTACTAATCGAGACCGGCTCGGTCAATCATTGTGGGAAGTCCCATTGGGGAGGTTGCTCGGCCGTGATAGAGGATGTTTGAGTGTGGGTCTTTAGAACATCGGTCGAGATTGTCCTGAGCGAGCTCGGAATCGACCGGAGGGCGAGCAGTACTCGGGATAGAAATGTGGGACCGCAGAGGGTCGTGGTAATGGCGAGAGGAAGCAATGGTCCTAACCGAGGTCGAGGAACTCGAGGCGGAGGTTCGAGCAACACAGAGGCTAAGCGGACTGGCTTAGTCTATCTGACAAGGCGTCGCAAGGAGGGTGACGCACCGGATGTCATAACCAGACGCGTTTCGATTTTTGGTCTTCCTTATTATGCATTAATTGATGTGGGGTCTACACATTCATACGTAGTAAGTAGTGTGGTAGAGACTTTGAACCTAGACTCTGAGACTGCTGCTAGGGAGATGACTGTAGTGAGTCCTTTAGGTCACTCTGTAGTGGTAGACAAACTTTTAGGGATGTACCCTAGAACTCCAAGGGGTCGATTCGGGTCGATCGATGGAACTACCATTCGGGAGTTCGATTTGATCCTTGGAATGGATTGGTGGTTAGGTATCGGTAATTTGGATTGTCTGACTAAGCGCATGGTTCTTAAAACGGTGAAAATGATGAGGTGGTTATGATAGGTGATAGAAGGAATTACATCCAACGTAGTGTCGCCTTGAAGGTTGAGAAGATGGTCAAGAAGGGTTGTAAAGGCGTTTTTGGTTCAGATCGTGCTTTGGAAGCTAAGAGTCGATGGTTGAAAAGGTTCGACGGTTGGGGAATTTCTTGATGTGTTCCCGGAAGAACTTAGGGTCTACCTCCGGATCGGAAGTCGAATTCGGTATAGACTTGCTATCCGGAACGGCACTGTGTGTCTATAGCACCTTCTTGAATGGCACCAAAGAAATTGGTGGAGTGAAGGCTCAAATTCGAGAGCTCTGGATAAAGGGTTTATTCGACCTAGTATATCTCCAGTGGGGGCGCTGTATTGTTTGTCAAGAAGAAGGACGGTTCTATGCGAATGTGCATCGACTACCGTCGATTAAACAAGTTAACGATCAAAAACAAGTACCCATTGCCTCGAATCGATGACTTGTTTGACCAGTTGAAGGGGGCGTCGGTGTTTTGAAGATAGACCTTAGGTCGGGTTACCATCAACTTAAGGTGAAGGGGGCCGATGTTCACAAGACGGCTTTTCGAACTCGGTATGGGCATTACAAGTTTCTAGTGATGCCATTCGGATTGACCAATGCCGTGGCGTTCATGGATTTAATGAATAGAGTATTTCAACGATTACCTAGACCAATTCGTCGTGGTGTTCATTGGCGACATATTGGTTTACTCAAAGACGGAGGAGGAGCACGACAAGCATTTACGGATAGTTACGCAAGTATTGAGGAAAAACAATTATATGCCAAATTGATGAAGTGCGAATTTTGGTGAGGAGGTGGCTTTCTTAGGTCACGTGGTGTCGTGGAAGGATTAGAGTGGATCCCGCAAGATTGAAGCGGTGTTGGAGTGGAAATCGCCTAAGTCGGTGGCGAGAATACGGAGTTTTACGGGTTTAGCGAGGTATTATCGGAGGTTTGTAGAAGGGTTCTCTCGATCCTGCTGCCGTTGACTAAGTTGCTAAGGAAAGGTGTTCCATTCGTATGGTTGGAGAAGCGAACAAGAAAGTTTTGATAAGTGAGGAAGATTCGCGAAGCTCGGTTTTAGTACAACTTGAGGCGGAAATTATTCACGGTTTATTGTGATGCATCTCACTTCGGTTTGGGGTGTGTGTTGATCGAGATGGGAAGGTGGTAGCCTATCGTCCGTCGGTGAGACCGCATGAGGTTAACTATCCAACTCACAACTTGGAGTTAGCGCGATTGTCTTCGCTCGAAGATATGGAGACATTATCTTTATGGGGAGAAGTCGGTAATTTACACGGATCACAAAAGTTTGAGGTATCTTCGGACTCAGAAAGATCTGAATCGAGGCAGCGCCGATGGATTGAACTGTTGAAGGACTACGATTGTTCCATCGAATATCATCCGGGTAAGGCTAACGTGGTGGTCGACGCGTTGAGCCGGAAGGTTGTGGCGGTTAAGAGCAATGTTTGCTCGATTGAGCTGTGTAATGACGGAAGCCTTTTGGCGAGCTTCAAGTTAAGCCAACATGGATCGAGGAAATCAAGGACAAGCAGTTAGTGGATGAAGGGTTAAATGCCAAGAGAATGCAAGTTCGGGATGGTGGTTTAGAAGGGTATAGTTTGTTGGTGATGGTATGTTATGTTTTCAAGGGCGGCCTGTATGCCAAAGGATATGGAGTTGAGGCGGAAAATTCTCCATGATGCACATAGCAGCCCGTCACGCTATGCATCCGGGAGGCGACAAGATGTATGGAGATCTCTGAAACAATTACGGTGGCGGGTTGAAGCGTAAGATAACGGAATTTGTAGGGAAGTGTTTGACGTGTCAGCAGGTTAAGGCTGAACACCAGTTACCATCGGGGCTACTTCAATCGGTAAAGATTCCTCAATGGAAATGGGAGAGGATCACTATGGATTTCGTCGGTGGTCTACCCTTACGCGACAAGAAGGATGCGATTTGGGTAATCGTGACCGTCGACTAAATCGACTCACTTCATCTGGGTGAGAATGGACTACTCACTCCGAAGCTAGCAAAGTTGTATGTGGCCGAGATAGTCGGACTACATGGTGTACCGTGTCAGTTATCTCGAATAGGGACCCAGGTTCACCGAGGTTTTGGAAAGCGTTACATCAGCGTTGGAGTGCGCGGTTGGATTCAACCTGACTTTCCATCCTCGACAGACGAGCGATCGAAAGGTCATCTGGTCTTAGAAGATATCTTTGAGGGTTGTGTCTTGGAATTCCAAGGTAGTTGGGAGGAATTCTTACCTCTAGCGAGTTCGCCTACAACAATAGCTACCAGCGAGTATTGAGATGGCACCATCTGAAGCACTATATGGACGAAAATGCGAACTCCGGCGTGTTGGGCGAGTTGGGTGAGCGACAAGTGTTGGGCCCGAATTGGTAGCGGCGAAAGCAAAGTCAAAATGATTCGGTCTCGTCTCAAGGAAGCATCGGATAGGCAGAAGTCTTATGCTGATCTGAAGCGCAAAGAAATGGAGTATAATGTAGGAGATAAGGTCTTCCTGAAGGTGTCGCCTTGGAAGAAGGTATTAAGATTTGGGCGAAAAAAAGCTAAGCCCAAGATTCATTGGCCCATATCGATTATAAGCGAGTGGGACGGTAGCTTATCGGCTAGAGTTGCGGTGAAGCGAATCGAGATCCATGGCGTATTTCATGTATCGATCTTTGGCGGTATCGGTCGGATCCATCACATGTGGTGCTGTGGCGAAATCGAGGTTAACGCAGACTTATCTTTTGAGGAGGAACGATTCGAGATCTTGGATAGAGATATAAAGGTTCTACGTAGGAAGTCATACCCTTAGTGAAAGTGCTATGGCGGAACCATGGTCTTTGAGGAAGCTACGTGGGAACACGAGGATGTGATCTGGCGACAATACCCTCATCTGTTTTAGTTAAGTAATTTGGAATGAAATTTATTTTTAAGGGGGGTAGAACTGTAACATCCCAAAAATGGGGCTATTTGGATTTAATTATTTTTCTTATGTAAGAAGCTATTTGAGATATTATTTATGGAATAATAGAGTTTAATTAAAGGCCTTGAGTTGGCTCGAAATGGTAGAAATAAATATATTATTTGCTTTAAAGGTGGATAGCATTAGTGGTTAGAGGTTATAAGAATAAATAAGGGAGCTTTTGACATGAAATAAGTCTTGGAAAAGTGGCAAAAGGGAGGCCACTTAAGTGCTACAAGTAACGCCACTAAGGAACAAGGGAGAGCCATGGTTCGAGTCATGTAATTCCCTTTTTCTTTCATGTTTTGGACGACATAGGGAGGAGAGTTTTTCTTCTCTTTAAACTCTTATTATTATTTATTTATTGATGATAAATAATAAGTTAAAAGAAGGATAATAGGAGATAAAGAATATATTGGTAGGATTAATTCAAATTATTTTTTTAAATCATTAAGAAGTTGGTAGTATTTGGAACTTCCTAGTGGAGTGGACGGCAAGGACTTTGGAGAGGGGATAATGCCGAAATTATTAAGGCTAGCCTTCACTTGGTGATAATCCTTTTTCTTTTCATTCTTTCTCAAATTTTTCTCTCTATTGCCAATCACTTCTCTTATTCTTGGTTGCTAGCCGAAACTTTTACACTTTTCTTTCTCTCATTGTCAAACCGAAATCACCTTTCCTTTACACTCTCCTCTTCTCAAAAATTTCCCTTAAGCCGAAATTGTTAACATCATCCTCTTCCATTGATTCCTTTCTCCCTTGACCGAATAACTCCTTGGAAGTGGAGATTTTCTTTTCTCTATTTTCTTACCTTGGCCGAATGGTATAGTGACATAGGCACCTCGGGATCTCGCTAGTGTTCAATCAATTGTGTGGTAAGAAGAGTTGGCCGAATGCCTATGCTCCCTTTTTCCCTATCTTTGTCGATTTTTCTTCAAGAATTAAGGGCCAATATCGGCTTTTATTTACAAGGTGCTAAGTATCTGTTTTGAAAATTGAATCTATCTAGGTGTTCAGGGATTTTGGAAATCGACAAAGCAAGCCGTCATTCGTGACCAATCAAGTGGTAAGTGTTGGTAAGAATCGGTTTTCATGGGATTTAGTTTGCAAATATTTAAAAGCCGAAGGCTACTAATTTGGTTAAGTCGATTTTAGGGTGGTAAAACAAAAGGTTATTAATATTGACCGATTGTAGATTGTGAACCGATTAAGTGATTTGGGGTCTTGAGGCTAGAATTCAAGGTGACGGTAAGGATTCGGTACAAAGGTTACCCTTTAAATTGCTTGGATTGGCGAATAAGCCATAGGGCTAATTCCATGGATTGGCGAATGTAGGTACAAAGAGATCTAAGGTAGTCGACTCAGTCACTCGGGATTTAGATTAATCGTGGTGACGGTGTGTACATACACACATATAATTTGTTAATATGCTGTTTGTTGTGAATGCTAACTTGATTTCTATGTAGCATTGATAATATACCATATCGGTATAGTTGGCAATTCGGGTAAGTCCCTGAAAATGTGTACTTGTTAATTGATGCTTTTGGTAAGCATGATGCATCGTTACATGAGATTTAAGTATGTGATTGATGTGGGATTAGTGAGTGGAGGGGGCAGTATTATTGTGCCGACGGGCATCAGTGTTTTGGTAACACACCGTGACTATGGTCACCGGAGGTTTGGTACCTCCGAGGTTTGGCACCTCATAGCGACTTGTCACTGTGGTTAACACCACCGTGGGTTGGCCCCACTTGAGTGGGATCGTGCGCGGTGATTTGGTATCACACGATGGGTTGGCCCCATCAAATGATCTGTGTCTCACGGACACCGGTGTTTTAGTAACACATTGTGACTATATGTCACCGGTGGTTTGGCACCACCGGTGGTTTGGTACCACAGCAGGGTGAGCGATGGCGTTTGGATGGTGGGTCGGGAATTAAATATTACGCATATTAATTGTTATGTGTTGTGTATGAAAATGTTTTAAAGCGGGAAGGGTTACATCTTGAGTCTTGGTGACTCACCTTCTCCATTATTTTTCGGTGATGCTTAGATCGCGGACATGGAGTAGGAGGGACTTGAGGAGGCCATGCGGTGGATTTAAAATTAAATGAACTTTAATTTTTGTTATTTTAAATTTTGTTATTGGGTTGTTTTATTTTGGATGTAATAAGGCCTCATTATACTTTACTTTAGTTATTTTCCTATATGTTGGATATTTTTTCTATAAATGTGAACCACATTTTCTAAATTAACTGAAAAATGTTTTATCGTGCCATCGGGCACATCTGAAATTTGTATAATAACTTGACTTAATTAAACTTTCGAATTTGGACTAAGTATGATTTCAACAAGATAGCTTAAAATGAGAAGTTTTCAACAAGTCTTAAATTGGTTTTAAAATGGGTTTCAAAAAAAAAATTTTCTCCATAACGACCCATATTCGGTCCTAACGTTTGGTAGGGTTTGAATTACATATTTATATTACCGAGTTATGAAGTGTGTAAGGTACACACCTGATAATAGCGAACTCACTAAATCCCGAAGACCCGATCTACCACACTAGATCTCCTTGTCCTACATTCGGCCAACACTAAGATTAATACCATAGACCATTCGGCCAACAACCAACCTTAGTCTTAATAGCCTTCAGCTTAACATCCTCTTAAAGAATAATAAACCAACATAAATCCTTACCACTTGACTTACCAACTTCATTTGCTAGAGAAATAGGATTAAATCGTTTGCTTCCAAAGTCCCGAAAAGCCTAGAAGAAATCGATTTCTAAGAATGATTAGAACCTTGTAAGCAAATGCCTAAAAATTTGGCCTTTGCCCTCAAGAAAAACGACAGAGAAAAGAGAAAAGAAACTAAAGAAATACGGCCATAAACATTTACCCCCTTCCAAAACCGATTGAAGAAACCAAATGAAGACCTACCCTAGTTGTTATTCGACCAAGATAACACCAAAAGAGAGAAAGAAGATTCGACTATGGTGGATAGAAGACTATCAAATAATTTCGGCTAGAGTGAAGAAAGAGAAAGGAAAAGAAAAGGGAAATTAGGAGAAGGAGGATTCGGCTTGAGCAAACAATGGAAGAAAAGAAAAGAGAATTAGGGAAGGAAGAAGATTCGAACAAAAAGAAAGTAAAAGAAAAGATGTAGGTTTTTTTTTAACAATTATGAAAAGAAAGGAAAGAGATGGGAGAAAGAGATTCGCCAAACACCTTGTTTGCGAGAAAAAGAAAAGAGCATAAAGTGCTAAGTGTGGTTTCGGTTTCAAAGAAGAAAAGAGAAAGCAATTAGGATTTGGTTTAAGGATGAAAGCCAAAACAAAACAAAATTGCACCTAATGTCCAAGACACATTCGGCTAAGGAGGAAGATTTTGGAGAGGAAAAAGAAAAATGCAAAAGATGCACAAAATGCTAAGAATTGACCAACTAATCCCCCAAAATCCTATCAACATTCGCCAGCCCCTAGACACCCATACCGTCCACATTCATGGACAAATAGCCATTAAAAAGCTTCCAAAACCTCACCTTAAAGCAAGCCTTATGTCCCTATCCTTCCTTAATCCATATGATTCCTTTCCCAAAGTTCAAGCTTTCCTAATTTACTATTCAACTTGCCATAAAATTGAAAGTCCAACTTACCAAATGCAAAACTTGGCGACACTTAATGCAATGATGCATAAAATAAAGTCTTCCAAATGCAATCCATGCTACTCGAACCACTTCCCTCAAGCAACCTTTCATGCGTCATAACCACCTTGCCACTAACTCCTCATGTGCTAGAATATAACACTTAAATTAACGTAAGTGTCAGGTTCACCTAATCCACTTCACTAAATTTTTAATAGTAAGAATTATTCTAGCTTCATAAATAAAATCAAGCCTTCACAAGACTATGCCAAACACACATAAAAAAAAAAATCATACCCGAGCCAACACAAATAACAAGATAATACTCTAATTTTTTCTAAAGCCCAAGGTCCAATTGGCCCAATCCTACTAGGCCCAATTTCGGGATGTTACAGGTACCATAAGTATCAGAGATGGATTATTCGGGGGTGGAGGTTGTTGCACAGTCGGGTTAGTCCAGATATATTGAGTAAACCATTCGTTTATCATCTGGTAGAAGGCTTACTTAGCCTTCCCCCTTATGACTACTCGAGATAGGTCGAGAGTCCACCGGCGCTGACCTATATGCGAAATTAGGCGCTACGCTCTCAACATCATCAGCTACGGCTCTATCGGGATCCATTTACAATATAAAATCACAATTCAGATATCAGAAGTCACCACACTATCGTATTGTAATTTAAGGCATGTATAGCTAGACCCACACGTGCTACGGTAGTCCTAGAATCGACTAAACCGTAAGCTCTGATACCAATCAAATGTAACACCTCTACCCCATACCCGTCGTCGGATTAGGGTTACGAGGCATTACCGAACTCGACTCAGATCACCACAATCATTTATCACAAATCATACATTTATCAAACCCAAAAGAGACTTAATTCATGCTCGTACAATTCAAACCATAGAATCATCGAATATATGTTATTCAAATGTTCGTTACAAGTTTGAGTATGCACTTTTCACTATATACATATAAAGTAAATATAAATACATTTATTACTTATTCAGTTATCAACTTATCATTTCACATATTATACCCATATACCTATTTAAACATAAACTCTCACAGCACTCTATGGTGTATCCATTCATTTATGAATGATTCAGTCTAGGTTCACATATAACATAACCAACTTCTTTCATTTTCATTTATAACATTTAAGACATATATTTTCAGGCATTTCTAACCCGAACCTAACTATTCAAATGGTGTAGCCGAACATACAATGCATGCACACATATATATATACCAACTTTCCCTATTATAATAAGGATATCTCATAACTCATAGATTCATGGAACATAAATCTAAGACTCGACCATTCAATATCATATCATGCAAACCGAGACATTTGTTCATCTTTACACCCAAGTTTTATCATACAATACACTTCCAAATAAGTTCATTTCATAACCGAACCACCGTATTACTATTTACTACTTAAAACTTACTTATAATGCAATCATTTCAAGTATATAAGTCATAAAGTCTACCTATTCAGCATGAAACACATATGAATATGAGTATGTACATATATATAACACATACTCATCCATTTCCCGAACCAAACATACACGCATCTCACATCAAAGATAGATTATATCATCGAACATTAACATTAAGAACTAGCCACTTTCGCATGGCTTTTATACATTATGAAAATATCATTCAAAACTTAGCTAGCCTATACATGCCTTAAGAACCAAAAGTCTAAGCATTTTAGGTACCAACAAGAGTAGATAGTGTGAATGACTTCATTAACGATCCCCCCTGAGCTCGTAGCTTGATCAAAATCTATAAAACAGAACGATAAACACACGGAGTAAACTAATTTAGCTTAGTAAGTCTTAAGCAGTCATGATATACCAATTGTATATTCAAGCATTAAAAAAAACAATTAAGTAATAACGTTGAATAAATTAGCTTAACTCGAAGGTCCTCCAAAATCGAATGCCTTTACCTCACTTAACATAACGTTTATCATTTCCTTACCATTAACATCCAACTTACCAACTCAGCATTTTAACCAAAATATAAAGCATCCTCTCTTTATGATCTATTCATAACATGCACATATGAAACTCAATAGGTTCACATAATTATTCGAACAAGTAAAGGGCCACGTACATCTAAATTGCCTCTTTAATTACCTATACACAAGTTCGTTTAGCTTAACCATCATCACTATTCTACCTTTAAACCTTCATTTATAATCTCATCATATAATTCACATATAGATTAAATACTCGTTTCCAACTACTCATATTTTCGATACACATATTTCTATAGGATCACATATATATATGTATATACAATAAGTATATACTTTGCACTTAGTAAATTTCACATAAAAGGAAATATATTCACACACACACACACACATATATATATCCATTTGACATTTCATACATTCGTATACATGGCATCAAAGTAATCCCAGTATGTCACGTAAACATAAGCATAAGGCCAAATATATAGGACCAATTTGTATCATTCATATCAATATACTTATACGATTACCTTTAACCGCATTATGCTTTCGTATACCAATTTCCTTATGGCATAGTTTATACACAATTTGCATCTACCGATTGTATATCACATTTCCTTCATCAATTCATTTACTTATCATCATCACATATATATATATATGTATGTATAATACATGAATATGAATAGCACATACCTTGTGCCAATTAACAAATTCATTTTCAAATGCTTAGGCTCACTTGATTCATTTCACGACTTTACTAGTACACAATCTAAGCTTGGAATTTCAACTCACGGTATAAAAACACGCTAGGCATTTGCCCGAATCTCACATCTTGGCATTAGACTTGCTAGACTCAAGGTCCATGATTCAAACACCGACATTTAGCACTGCTAGGTAATAAGCCCAAATATATCACCGACACTAAGCACGCTAGGCACGAAGCTCGAATATGTCACGGGCACTAAGCACGCTAGGCATAAAGCCGAATATGTCACCCAAGACTTTGAGCACGCTGAGGCACGAAGCTCGAATATGTCACCAAGACCTTGAGCCTACTAGGCACGAAGCTTGAATATGTCACCGGCACTGAGCCTGCTAGGCAATAAGCTCGAATATGTCACCAGCACTAAGCCTACTAGGCAATAAGCCCGAAATATATCACCGGCACAAGGCCTGCTAGGCATAAAGCCCGAGTATCAATGTAGTCAATCATTCCACACACATTTCATAATTTATCACATATCCAATTCAACTAATCTTATTCACATTACACAAATAGAATCATTACGTCATTGTAAAACCCACAATGCATATCGAGATACTCATTCATATCACATTATTAAATTATGCATTCAATCTAATTTACTTATATACATTCGGCTATGACATAAACATATACTCAAATTTATCGAACATCATCATTTAATATGTTCAAAAATAATTCTTTGATATATTTCAGCTTAAGGACTTACCTCAAATATCGATGGACGATGAAGACCGGCTATTCGATAACATTCGCCTTTCCCCAATCCAAATCTGTTTTTCTTTGTTCTTGATCTAAACATATTTAAAATAACCTCATTCAAGTACATTTCATCTCAATTTAGTCCCAAAATACATAATGGGTAAATTACCATTTTGCCCCTATTATTTCACATTTTTACAATTTAGTCCTATTTGCTTAAAACACAAAATACACACAATTTGTATAAATACCTTAAGGGCCGAATATCTATAGCATTCATACAAATCCATATATTTCGTTTATTTCACATTTAAGTCCCTCTAAAATTTTATTTTCACAATTAAGCCCTAATCTCTCAAAATCACCAAAAATCAAAAGACAAAACATATCAATCTAACATATATCTTTCATAATCCATCAACTAACATCATAAAACTCATGAAATCATCAATGGTACATTTCAAAATATTGATCAAAATCAAAAATTCAAGCATGGGTCTTGAAGTATTCGAAGCAACGATTTCAAAAACGTAAAAATTATCAAAAACTAAAAACTACACATACCTTAATCAAGGTAATTTGTTGCCGAAATTTGAAGCTTTTCTAAGCTCTTTTCTTTAGCTAACATTCGGCTAAGAGAGAAGCAAAAATGATAATGGTTTCTTTTCGTGCAATTTTAACATATATTAATCATTTATTAAATTACTATTTTAACCTTTTAATAAATAATAAACATAACATATAACTTAAGGTCATATTAGACCTTTGTCGCCCACTTATCATTGAAAATGGGCTATTTGCCCTATTAGTACCTCATAGTAAAAAGCCACTATCACTTTAGCACTTTTCACTATAGTAAGAAACTTTTACACTTTACGCGATTTAATCCTTTTTGTCAAATTAAACACTCAAACGATAAAATTTTCTTACGAAACTTTCACACACATTAATTCACATATAATAAACACCGAAAATAATATCTAAAAATTTTTTGGACTCAGATTCGTGGTCCCAAAACCACCGCTCTGATTAGGGTCAAATTCGGGTTGTTACAAGCTTAGATCGAAACACATTTCCTTGCATATTGACTCAATCTTACGAATTCCCGCTCGTACTCAGTAACAGACAAACGGCCTTATTTCAGCTCTAAAAACTCCTTGTGTTTCTGATCAATGAAGTGCTGACTGATATACTTCTTTCTAAACTCGACCTGAAAGAAATCCCAGGTTATTCTCTCTTTCGAAACTACAGATATCAATGTTTTCCACCAATTGTAAGACGTGTCTCTCAACAAGGAAGCGCACTTAATGCACTCTTGAGGTTCAAATGACATCTCATCAAATACTCTAATTGTATTTTCAAGCCAAAAATTGACTCGCTCAGCATCGTCATCAGATGTGGCCCTAAACTCTTCGGCCCCATACTTGTGAATCTTATCCACAAGAGGTCTATTCAATCTGATCGGATCTACAACTTGTGGCACAACAGGTACTTGCGGGGGTGGAGATTGTGGAGCAATCGGATTTGTTCTAACAAATTTCGAAAACCATACACTCATCATACGAAAGAAGGCTTCCTTAGCCTCACCTCCCTCACCACTATCATTCAGCCTAGGTGTGGTCGGCGCTGTCCTTTGAGCAGGAGCAGGTGCATTACTCTCTACATTGTCAATAACTACTCGATCGGGATCCATTACTATATTAAAACACATTTCAACTGTCAGATTTCATCACACTATCGCAATTTTACAATATGGCATGCATAGCTAGACTCACACACGCTACGTTAGTCCGAGAATTGACTAAACCATGGCTCTGATACCAATAAAATGTAACACCCCTAACTTGAGACCGTCACCAAAATAGGGTTTAGAGGCATTACTGAACAATAGGATCATTTTACATCGCATTCACGACACAAAGTCAATCATCATCAAACACATTCATATACAATCATGGTGTCCCTTAAATAAGTCATCGAGACTCTAAGCATGCTTATAAACTGAGTCGGGACTAAACCAAAACACATATAAAATTTCATGAAAAATTGAAACTTTTCTAGAATACAGGGGAGACGCGCCCGTGGGGGTAGGCCGTGCCTCTCCCATGGCTACATGACGCACCCGTGTGATCTCCCTGTGATTACATACTGCCAAAATCAACACGGCTAACTAGCACGCCCATGTGCTAAGACCGTGTACTATAAGGTCATATGCTTTCATTTCTCGTACGACCTGTAGGCACGCTCGTGCCATGGCCGTCTACAGTTTAAACCATATTCTGCCAATTTACACATTGTCCGAGACACGCCCGTGTGCCCCAACTGTGCGACATTATAGGGCATTTTTGCAAGGCCAACATGCTCCCCACTTAGGGTCAAACCTACAAGCTAATCAACCAAACATCTCATGCACATATTGCCATCTAAAAACATACCAATACTTATTCTATCACAAGCATAATTCATTCCCAAATCTCATTACTCCTACTAGCATTTATCAACACAAAGTTACCACTCAATAGCAAATTTATCAATCTACAAATCATGCCAAAAGATGCATCATATATATATGCCACATTCAATCATGCCAAACCTATCACATATCTAGCCACATATCATGGCTACTTACAAATCTCAAACTTGATTCAATTTACTAGCCTATACATGCCATATTCTAACTATATACATCTTTCCAAAAGTACTAAAATAGAATGCCGATAGTGTGATTGAGAAGCTGACGATCCCAGATCCGAGCTAGTTTTACTGACACTGCAAGGCAAAGAAAAAAATCACACAGTAAGCTTTCCAAAGCTTAGTAAGTTCGTAATATAATACATATTATCATTACAACAACATTGATATGTATATATATATATATATATGTACAATCACATAGATAAAGGCACAACTAGGCACAATATAAATCTCAACCATATACCCAATTATCTATTCATTCAACTCTTAAATCTATCATCAACTACATAGGTTCAAATGTACCTTGATCAACACATAGTTACTTACCATTTATGCTACTCAAATGTTCGATATTACCTCTCGTTCAACCCTTGCTATTCTATTGGTTTATTCGCACACTTAGTGCCAATTTCATAACTGAAACATAATCATCACCGCACACTTAGTGCCAATACATTTAAATGAACTTATATCGGTATCGCACCCACAGTGCCAAGTTAATAAGCCGAAGCTTCTATCTTTTCGCACACACAGTGCCAATCATCTCCTTTTCGTTTCAAATTTCGCACACTGAGTGCCCCTTTATCTCAATTCAGCACATAGCATTTCAAATCTCATAGATACATATACATCCATTCAATTTATATCACATAGAGAAAGTTTACAACTAGTATTATATCCGAACTTACATCGGACGTCGAACTATCGATACGGTCGATTAATCGAGCACTTTATCTTTGCCTCGATCTCAATCTGAGCCTCTCCTCTCTTGTTCTATACACATTCAAATTCAATCCATTCAACCATCAATTCATTCATTTTAATCCAAACACACATATTTAGGGCATTTTCCAAAATAGCCCTTACATTTTCACATTTGACACTTTAGTCCCTATCTCACAAAATCATCAAATACTCAAAATTTTATTACACTATGCTTAGGCCGAATTCTTCTTAGACTCATAGGAGTCCACACATTTCATTTATTTCACATTTTAGTCCCTCAATTTACACTTTTCACAATTTAGTCCAAAATACTCAATTTCATCAAAAATCCAAAGACAAAACATGTTAATCCAACACCAAGTATTCATAAATCACTATCATCTAGCACATAGCTCACACATTCATCAATGGCTCATCACAAAAACATCATCAATTGACAAAATTACAACATGGGCTTGATAGTAGAGGAAGCAACGATTACAAAAACGTATAAATTATCAAAAATCGAGCTCAAACATACCTTGAATTAAACTAAATTCTAGCTAAAAATTACAAAACTTTAAACCCTTATTCTTCCTCCAACTTTCGGCAATAAGAAAGATGATACATTCATCTTTTTCTTTCATTTACTTATTAATATTTAACATTTTACCTATTTTCCCTTTTTAATAAATATATAAAACAAAAGTGCAATAAGGTTATTAAGTCATTTAAACATCCACTATCATAAAAATGGATCAATAACAACATAAGGCCTCCACCTTAAAAGCCAACTACATTTAAGTACTCATAAATTAGCATACAACATTTTACTCTCTATGCAATTAAGTCCTTTCTCTTAATTTGGTACACATACGATCAAATTATCACATAGGCTATGTCACATCTCATTCACACAGAAAATATCATTAAAATATTTTTACGACCTCGAATTTGTGGTCTCAAACCACTATTTCGACTAGGGTCCAAATCGGTGTTACAATAAGAAAATGAAAAGGAAAGGGAGTAAGCATAAAGCTTAGTAAGTCGCATGTAAATAATTAACCACTATTACCATGCATTATATACTTATAGCATATTATAAACTTGCACAGAATTCTCGAATGATTAAAGGCATAACTTACTCATTTTCATCCTTACTAATCATACATCATAAATCGAGCTCATTTCTCATAAATTTCATGTAGGTACCTGTATCACTTACAACATAGTCGTAACTCTTTTCACTTTTGACACACTTTAAATTACCCGTTGAACCAGTTGGAATACTAAAGGATACCCGACAAGCCTCAGATAAGGAGGTCAAATGCTGATGCCATGTCCTAAACATGGTTTTACACTGGCTCACGTATCGAGGCCAATGCCATGTCCTAGACATGGTCTTACACTAGCTCTAGTCTCAATGCCGATGCCATGTACCAGACATGGTCTTACACTGGTTCTCATAATGTGGCCGATGCCATGTCACAGACATGGTCTTATACTAGCACACATATCAACCAATTGTCATGGCTTGGATATCTAATCTATTCCTAAGGTTCAACTGGGTGTATATGTAACACCCCTAACCCGTATCCATCGCCAAATTAGGGTATGAGGCGTTACCGAATTAGACACAGTTCAGCACAGGCATTTATCACTTTTCATACATCAAATTATAATTATAACTTTTTAACATTCCAAACTCATACATATCCACAATTCATTTATTATTTAAACCAAATACACATATTTGATTCTCAATATCAAACCAATTCAAAAATTTCTTACTAAATATGGTTCATGCACAACCCATACTCTTATTTCATGCTAACCAAGACTTAACATTACAAATCATGCTTCGAAATTCAATTACATCATTACTCATAATCTATACAAGTTTCGGATCAAGCTTTCATATATCAAAACCAAATTACACATGTTTCATATTTCTAAAGTCTGAACCATTTGACCATTAAATCTATGACACTCTAATATTTAAAATATATCCAAGCATATATCATTCACGTCATATATCAAATACGTGTCAATACAACTATTTCATTAATCTAATATCAATATATCATTTCATACTTTCTTCACATGTGCATATTAAAACAAATAAACCCATAATTACTCTTTTAAATTCATTCACATAGGTGACATTAGAACATTATAACATAACTGAACATACTCATAATGATTATTATAATATGCGCATAATACCTAAAAACAAAAGCCATATCAAACCATAACTATCAAATCAATATTATCATATTTTATTAACAAGTTTTTGTGACTATACCAATTTCACCAGTTATGCATATTAATCTAGGTTAAGTAATCCACACGACATAATAGGCATGCATATATATATAACACATAAGTAAGCATCTCCATATCATTATAAGGGATCGTCACTAGTGGTTAGGTACCACAAGTGGGTTGGCCCCACATATGATTATTTGTAACTTCAGTTGCCAGTGGTTAGGTACCACCAGTGGCTAGGTGCCACAAGGGGTAGATTTGGGAGACTCGGGTGGATATTTAGGTAATGGGTTGCATGACATGCATAATATCATATGAATTTGTGTATGAGCTTAGCATCTTTTGGGATGGGGAATTACACACTGAGTCTCGGTGACTCACCCCTTCCGTTACATTTTGCAGATAATGCTTAGATCGTGGATTCGAAGCCGAGGTGGACTCGTGATGGCCATGCTCAACAATTGTTTCTATTTCACTGTTTATTACAGATTTAGTTTTCCTCTACTATAAGTTTGGTTTTCAGTTTGTAATAAGGCCACTTAAACTTTACTTTGGGATTTATTGTTCGTTCTATTTTTCCTTAAACTTTTATTAAACGAAAAAAGGTATGCCAAGTAATTTATGAAATGGACGTTTTTTTATAAACTTAAGTAAATTCTTTAAGTTTTTCTAAAGTGAAACGCTGGATAGATAATAAACAAAGGCTAACAACAAGGTAATTCTATCATGCTGAATTAAGTTTCAAAATGTTTTAACAATTCGCTCAATTCATCCATGTTTTTCTTTAACTACACAAAATCTTTCTTTTCAAATCAAGTTGACAAAATGGTTTGGAAGACGTTTTCTTTCTAGTGACACGCCAGATTTGGTTGTAGCGTTTAGATCGGGTTTGGGGTGTTACACATATTACTCACTTCGAATAGTAATATAACAACTTACCTTATTCATTACAGATATGAAGCTTATACTTACCTGAACATTTAGATTAATTGCAGTAATTATATACACCTTATAAATGAACCATGAATCCTCTATTTATAATAAATCACTGGCATTAAGCCTGCTAGGTAACAAGGCCTGAAACACACACCGGCACTAAGCCTGCTAGACTCGAGGTCTAAAATTTAATCACTGGCATTTAGCTTGCTAGGCAATAAGCTCGATACATGTCACCAGCACAAGGCCTGCTAGGCAATAAGCCCGATACATTTCACTGGCACAAGGCCTGCTAGGCTCGAAGCCTGAATATCAATATAATTAAACCATCTCATACACATTACTTATTGCTAACATCACATACATCACACATAATTCATATCACTATAACATATTAACTCAATTAAATATAACTACATTTCATTATTAAATCACTTACCACATTCGGCTTTGGCCAAATTCACATTTATAATCTCATAATTCAGCATGTAATCAAGGTTATAACCGATATTAACGGTATTAAATTGCTTAAAGACTTACCTTGGATATCGTCGGATGACAAGAACCGACTATTCGTTAACTTTTGCCTTTCCCCTATCCAAGTCTGTTTTTCTTTTTCTTGATCTAAACATATTCAATTTAAACTCATTCAAACACATTTCATTTCAATTTAATCCAAAAACACCTAAATGGGCAAATTACTATTTTGCCCCATAATGTTTCACATTTTTACAATTTAGTCCTATTTGCACAAAACACAAAAAATGCAAAATCTCCCAACAATATAGCTAGGCCGAATCTTCCACATAGCCATATAAGTCCATACATTTCATTTGTTTTGCAATTGAACCCCTCAAAAATTTATTTTTATAATTTAACCCAAAATACTCAAATTGACCAAAATTTCCAATTCAAAACATGTTAATTTCAAACCTACTATTAATATTTTTCCATCAAACATTACAAAGCACAAACATCCTTCAATAGCCAAATATCAAACATGCTCAAATTCAAAAATTCTAACGTGGGTCGACTTGTATTCGAAGCAACGATCACTAAAACGTAAAAATCAATCAAAACCGAACTAACCACATACCTTAATTTAAGCTTAAAGATGGCCAAACCAAGCTTGATGTTTTTCTTTCTATTTTTGCATGTATTCGGTCATGGAAGAGATGAACAAGAACATTGTTTATTTTATGTTTTTTTTAACATATATACTAACTAATTATTGGATAACTAATTTAACCTTCCTTTATAATTTAAACAACATTATTCTATAAGGTTATAATGGTACATGGCTAGCCACTATCTTTAAAATGGGTTTATTGCATTTTAAATGCTCCCATTTTAAAAGACAACTTCAACTTAGTTCTTACACTTTAAACTATCAAGATTATAACTTAAGCAATTAAGCCCTTTTTATTTAATTAAGCACACAAACAATCAAATTTCTATATGAAACTACCACACATGCTAATTCACATATAAATAACATAGAAAATAATATTTAAATATTTTTTGGACTCCGATTCGTGGTCCTAAAACCACTGTTTCGATTAGGGTCAATTTCAGACTGTTACAGTATACCACATCAAATTTCATCATACATATTCATAACAATAATCAAACATTTTATGCAATATCAATTGTTTAATGCATAATAATAATAGAGTTGTATTATTTACGTACAACTTACATCGATATACAAAAAGTGGGCGACTAGATTGAATTAGTCTACTAGCTTGGTTTTCCCCTGTCTAGGTCCGGAATCCGTTTTTCTTGATCTATAATGGAAAATTGATTTATTTAATCACTACATAAATCATGACATTCCAAAATTCCTACTTTGTCAAAATTACCGTTTTGCCCTTAGACTTTCACCCATAGTGTAAAATAGTCCCCTCATTAGCGAGATTATGCTACAAGGGTCCCAAAAGTACAAAAATTATCAAAAATGACCATTAAAATCACTTAATTGCAAGGATTGTAAGTTGCTGAAAATTTCAAGATTCCAAAACCCTATTTTGCTGATATTTTTAGTGGAGAGGATGAAGATGAAAGGTGATATCTTTTCTTTTTCTTTATTTTATTTTATTTCATCAATTAAGTCACCTAATTCCACCAACTTTGACCAATTTGCATTTTCTTGTCCCCTATGGCCGGCCAATAGTCTCTTAAGGGCCTAATTGCCCATTAAAGACCTCCAATTTAAGGTTCTATAGCTATTTGACACATTTAGCTTGTAGAACAAAACTTTTGCAATTTATGTGATTTAGTCCTTTTTGAAATTAAGCAAGAAATCACTAAAATTAATTCACCAAAATTTTCATGCACTCATATAATCATGATATAACACATAAACTAATATTAAAAATAATTTCTCCAGCCTCAAATTAGTGGTTCCAAAACCACTGTTTCGACTAGCCCCAAAATTAGGCGGTTACAATTCTCCCTTAAGGATTTTCATCCCCGAAAATCTTAGCAGTGAAAAGGTTTGGGTATTGATCTCTCATAGTCTCCTCGGGCTCCCATGTGGCCTCTTCAACCCCATGTCTATGCCATAGGACTTTCACGAGTGCTATACTTTTATTCCTTAATTTCTTGACCTCCCAGTCTAAAATATTAACCGGCTCTTCACCATAGGTCATATCCAATCGAACTTCAACCTCTGATGGTGAAATCACATGTGATGGGTCAGAACGATAACAGCGCAACATAGACACATGGAAAACATTATGGATCTTCTCTAACTCAGACAGTAAAGCTAATCGGTATGCTACCGGTCCAATTCTCTCAGTCACCTCATATGGCCCAATAAATCGTTGACTTAATTTGCCTTTCCTACCGAATCTGAGGACTTTCTTCCACGGACAAACTTTCAAAAATACCTTGTCACCACCTAGAAACTCAATCTCTTTTCGTTTCAAGTCCGTGTAGGATTTTTGTCTATCCAATGCGGCCTTCAAACAACCACGAATTACTTTTACTTTTTCTTCTATTTCTTTGACTAAGTTAACCCCATGTATTTGATTTTCTCTGAGTTCGGTCCAATACAAATGCGTTCGGCATTGACGCCCATACAAAGCCTCATAAGGTACCATTTTCAAACTCGACTAATAACTATTGTTGTAGGCAAACTTTATTAGCGGTAAATACTTTTCCCAACTGCCTTGGAATTCAAGGACACTACACCTCAACATGTCTTCAAGAATATTAATTACTCTCTTCGACTGACTGTCTGTTTGTGAATGGAAAACCATGCTAAAATTCAATTTTATCCCTAATGCTTCTTAAAACTTTTTCCAAAACCGAGATGTGAACCTCGGATCTCTATCCGAAATGATCGATAAGGGTACCCCGTGAAGTCTCATAATTTCAGAAACATACAAATCAGCCAATTTCTCAAGTGGATAATCGGTACGCACAGGTATAAAATGAGCCGACTTAGTTAGCCTATCGACCACAACCCATACAGCATATTTCTTCTTTGGCGTCAACAATAATCTAGACACAAAATCCATGGTAATACGGTCCCATTTCCACTCAGGAACCATCACGGGTTAAAGTAAACCCGAAGGCACATGGTGTTCAGCTTTCACTTGCTGACAAATTAAACATTTAGAGACAAACTATGAGATGTCTCTTTTCAATCCCGACTACCAATACATTTTCTTCAAGTCATTATACATTTTCACACTAGTTGGATGGATAGACATAGAGCTGCTATGTGCCTCATACAAAATCTTCTAAATAAGCTCGTCATTTTTGTGTACACAAATTCTTTCTTGAAACATTAAACAACCATCTGAACCAGTCCGAAAGTCTGATTCTATACCCGTTTCAAACAGAGTTATCTTAGCTTGCAACTCTTTATCATTCTTCTTAGCTTTACAAATCTATTGTAAAAACATCGGTCTAGCTCTTAACTCAGCTATGACTGAACCATCATCAGTCACAGACAACTAGGTATTCATAGTCCTCAAGGCAAACAATGACTTCCTACTCAAAGCATCAGCGACTACATTCGCCTTTCCTGGGTGATAGTCAATTATCAGCTCATAATCCTTTATCAGTTCTAACCATCTCCGCTACCGTAGGTTTAACTCCTTTTAAGTCATCAAATACTTTAGACTTTTATGGTTGATGAATACTTGGCATTTCTCACCATACAAATGGTGTCTCCAAATCTTCAGTGCGAACACTATGGTGACCAACTCTAAATCGTGAGGCGGATAGTTTTTCTCATGTGGCTTTAACTGTCTCGAGACATATGCTATCACCTTGCCCTCTTGCATAAGTACACAGCCCAATCCATTCAAGGATGCATCACTATAAACCACAAACTCTTTTCCCGGTTCAGGTTGTACTAAAATTGGGGCTTTAGTCGACAATGCTTTTAGTTTTTCAAAACCCTGTTGGCACTTCTCTGTCCATTCGAACTTAACATCTTTCTGTAGAAACCTTGTTATCAGTGTAGCAATCATGGAGAATCCTTTAACAAACCATCTGTAGTATCCCGCTAAGCCCAAAAGCTTCTAATCTCTGACACATTCCTCGGCGATTTCCAATCCACAAGAGCCGATATCTTGCTTGGGTTAACTCTAATTGCATCACCCGACACGATGTGTCCTAAGAATCCAATTTCTCAGAGCCAAAATTCACTTTTGCTAAATTTAACATACAACTACTTATCTCTTAAAGTCTGCAAAATAGTTCTCAAATGATCCGCGTGCTCACTCTCATCACGAGAATAAATTAATATATCATCGATAAAAACAACAACAAACTTACCCAAGTACGGTCAAAAAATATGATTCATTAAATCCATAAACACGGCGGGAGCATTTGTTAAGCCAAAGGGCATGACAAGGAACTCATAATGGCCATACCACATCTGAAATGCAGTTTTCAGTACATCTTGATCCTTAACTCTCAGTTGGTAAAAACAAGACCTCAGGTCTATCTTAGAAAACATTGTGGCTCCCTTCAATTGGTGAAACAAATCGCCGATCCTTGGCAAAGGATATTTGTTCTTAACTATAACCTTGTTGAGCTGTCAGTAGTCTATACATAATCTCATTGACCTGTCTTTCTTTTTCACGAAAAGTACCAGATCACCGTATGGAGAATAAATCGATCTTGCGAAACCTTTATCTGTTAACTCTTGTAACTGAGCCTTCAATTCTTTTAACTCCAACAGTACCATCTTATACGGGGCAATCTAAATAGGTGCCGTACTAGGAACCAACTCAATATCAAACTCAAATTCCCTAACTGGAGGAAATCCAGGTAACTCTTCGAAAACACGTCCGGATACTTGCATACCATTGGCACTGGCTCAATCTTTACTTCTGACTCTTGGGTATTCAACACAAATGCAAAATAGGACTCATACCCTTTTCTCATGTATTTCTTAGCAGTCATTGAAGAAATTAGTACAGGTAAGCTATCTGATTCACCTGATTGAACCCGAATAATATCCCCATTTTACATCTCAGTTCAATAAACTTACTACCATAGTTTACCAACAAGTTATGAACACTCAACCAATCCATGCCAATAATTAGGTCAAATTCATCAAACGATAGTAGCATGAGGATATCCAGAAAACAATGGCCTCTAATCATCAAAGGAAAGTTTTTACACACTTTGTCAACTATCACATGCTTGCCTAACGGGTTTGACACTTTTATCACAAATTCTATGGACTCAACAAGCATATTCATCCTAGACACCAATTTCATACAAATATAGGAATGGGTAGACCCCGGATCAATCAAAGCAACAATAGAGATATCATGAAGAGAAAAAGTACCCTTAATCACATCTGGTAACGATACCTCTTCGCGAACTCGAAGGGCATAAGTCCTTGCAGGCGCTCGGCCCTCGGACCTCACGATGGAATCTCTAGGCGTACCTCTGCTGCTAGCCCTACTTTCAGGGTTCTTTTGTGGTCTACCCTTCAAACGTGCATTACTCGCTCGCACTTCTTGCTTTCTATCTTTTCTTCCATCTTAGGATAATTTCGAATGAAGTGGTCTAGTGAACCGCACTTGAAACAGCCTCATCATTTCGTTGAGACTTAATGAAATGTCATCTACCACACTACGAACACTCCAGTTTATTTGGTCGAGCACTACCAACACTCGCAATAGAAGTGGTTTGAGATTTAGACGTAGAGTACTGCTTACTCCTATTTCTACTCGAGAATCCCACGGAAGCATTTTATCGGGTAATGAATTCTCTTGATTTCTTGGATGAGGACTGAAATGATTTCCCCAACTATCTTTTCTTTGAGTCACGAGACTCAATATCAGCTTTCCTTTTCTCTTTGGCCAATTTCTCGGCCTTGCAAGCTCTCTCTACTAGTACAACAAATTCCTTTAGTTTTAGAATACCAACAAACAATCAGATGTCCTCATTTAATCCATCCTCAAACCTATTACACATGATGGCTTTGGTAGATACGCAATCCCTAGCATATTTGCTGAGTCTCACGAACTCACGTTCATATTCTATTACTATTATTCAACATTATTTTAGCTCAAGGAATTCATTTCTTTTCTAGTCTATAAACCTTTGGCTAATATACTTTTTATGAAACTCTTCCTGAAAGAATTCCCAAGTTATCCTTTCCCTTGGTACAACCGACACAACAGTGTTCCACCATTGGTAGGTCGAGTCTCGTAGGAGTGACACAACATACTTCATGCACTCCTCAGGTGTGCAAGACAACTCATCGAATACCCTAATGGTATTTTCTAGCCAGAATTCTGCTCTCTTTGGGTCATCATCTATATTCACTCTAAATTACTCGAACATTGCTTTTGAATTCTATTTACCGGCGGTTTTTCCCTTCTAATCATCTCCTCCACTTGGGGAGCTATAGGGACAAACTGGGGAATTGGAGGGGATGGAGGATTTGGAGCATTCGGGTTTGCACGAGCAAACTCTGAATACCAAACATTCCTCATATGGAGGAAGGCTACTCTAGCCCCTCCGTCCTGACTCAGTGTCACGCGCCCACTTTCGACTGGCGCAGTCCCTTTTGCAATAGCCGACACATTACTTTCAATATCATCCACCACTATTCCGTCAGGATCTATTTACTATATAAAAACACATTTTAAATTGTCAGGAGTTATCACACTATCATAATTCATATATGGCATGTATAGCGAGACTCGTACACACACTAGGTTAGTCCGAGAATTGACTGAACCATAGCTCTGATATCACTATATGTAACACCCCTTACATGTAATCGATGCCGATACAGGGTACGGGGCATTATCTTTATAAAACATATACTAGCATACATTTCCAAGTCATAAAAGTTCATTCAAATTCCAAACTTTTCAAACGTTATCTTAACATCCTTAATAAAGGCCTACAAGGCCCAAAACACATTTTAGAAACATTTAAGGATCAAATCGAGTTCCTTAGAAAAATTTGGAAAATGTGACTAAAATAGAGGCACACGCCCGTGGGTCAAAGGACATGCCCATGTGGGCAGACTATGTGGTCACACACGCCCATATCCCTAGCTGTGTGGATTTTTTTCTCAATTCAAACCTACAAGGGTTTTCACACGGCCTGGCACACACCCATCTCCATGGCCCGTGTCCCTCACACGGCCATGACATGTCCGTGTCTCAGTCCGTGTGCAAAAATCTTGACATTCTATTTCTGACTTCATCAACCCAAGAAGGTCACACGGCCAAGGCACACACTCGTGTTCTTAGGCCGTGTGGCGAATTAAATTCCTAAATTCAAGTGATGACTTCACATGACCTGGGCACATGCCCATGTCCTATTGCCGTGTCTTACACACGGTTGAGACACACGGCCATGTTTCAGCCTGAGTGGTTACTACTAGGCATTTTATTTTGCCAACTTAGGGTGCAGGGGGACACATGTTCAAACTACATGCCCATAAGGTAGACCGTGTGTCACAAACGGCCTAGACATACACCCGTGTGTCTACCCATGTGGAAAAAAAAATAAGGCTATTTACCAAGCCCTTTCTGCCACCCTTACTTGCACCAACATAAGCCACATCAAATAACCTACTCATTCATGCATTAATATACCAAATACTTAACCATGCAATTTGCACATTCATGAAAACATCATCATTTTCATATATAATTAATAAATATTAGCCACCATCCATAACTTTATACAAAATGAATCAATCTTCAAGACAAACCAACACATTTGGCCAAAACAATATGACACTAGACAAAAGACCAAGTCCCTATACATGCCATACTCAAAATGATAAATCTAACTATACCAAATGTTCAGATTGATAGTGTGATCGAGTCTCCGACGTCCTTTGATCCCTGAACTAGCTTGGTGATACTATAAGAAAATGGAAAGGAAAGCCAATAAGCATAAAGCTTAGTAAGTCGCATGTAAATAATTAACCACTATTACCTTGCATTATATACTCATAGCATATTATAAACTTGCACAAAATTCTCGAATGATTAAAGTCATAACTTACTCATTTTCATCCTTACTAATCATACATCATAAATCGAGCTCATTTCTCATAAATTTCATGTAGGTAACTGTATCACTTACAACATAGTCGTAACTCTTCTCACTTTTGACACAAAATCTAAATTACCCGTTGAACCAGTCGAAATACCAAAGGATACCCGACAAGCCTCACACAAGGAGGTCAAATGCCGATGCCATGTCCCAAACATGGTCTTACACTAGCCCTCGTCTCAAAGCTGATGCCATGTCCCAGACATGGTCTTACACTAGTTCTTATAATGTGGCCGGTTCCATGTCACAGACATGGTCTTACACTAGCACACATATCAACCAATTGTCATGACTTGGATATCCAATCTATTCCTAAGGTTCAACTGGGTGTATACCACATCAAATTTCATCATGCATATTCATAACAATAATCAAACATTTTATGCAATATCAATTGTTTAATGCATAATAACAATAGAGTTGTAGTGTTTACGCACAACTTACCTCGGTATACAAAAAGTGGGCGACTAGATTGAATTAGTCTACTAGCTTTGTTTTCCCCCGGTCTAGGTCCGGACTTCGTTTTTCTTAATCTATAATGACAAATTCACTTATTTAATCACTACATAAATCAAGGCATTCCAAAATTCTTACTTTGGCAAAAGTACCATTTTGCCCTTAAACTTTCACCCATAGTGTAAAATAGTTCGCTCATTAGCTAGATTATGCTACAAGGGTCCCAAAAGTACAAAAATTATCAAGAATGACCATTAAAATCGCTTACTTGCAAGGATTGTAAGTTGCTGAAAATTTCAAGCTTCCAAAACCCCTATTTTTTTGATATTTTCAGTGGAGAGGATGAAGATGAAAGGTGATAACTTTTTTTCTTTATTTTATTTTATTTCATCAATTAAGTCACCTAATTCCACCAACTTTGACCAATTTGCATTTTCTTGTCCCCTATGGCCGGCCAACAGTCTCTTAAGGGCCTAATTGCACATTAAGGACCTCTAATTTAAGGTTCTATAGCTATTTGACACCTTTAGCTTGTAGAACAAAATTTTACAATTTATGCGATTTAGTCCTTTTTCGAAATTAAGCAAGAAATCACTAAAATTAATTCACCAAAATTTTCATGCACTCATATAATCATGCTATAACACATAAACTAATATTAAAAATAATTTCTCTGGCCTCCGACTAGTGGTTCCAAAACCACTATTCCGACTAGCCCCAAAATAATTTATCATCTTTAATTTTTCAACTTTTCAATTTAGTCATTTCTTTTCTTTATTTTCCATGGATGAATCATCTTAATGGTCTAATTACCATATAAGGACCTCAAAATTTGAATTCCATAACCATTTAATCCTTCTAGCCACTAGAATTCAAACTTTGCACTTTATACAATTTGGTCCTTTCCTCCTAATTAAACATAAAATCAATAAAATTTTCTTATCAAAATTTTCATACATCGTTCCTATAATGCAGACTATGCAATAATATTAAAATAAATATTCTTTCTAACTCAAATTTGTGGTCCTGAAACCAATATTCGATCTCACTGAAAACAGGTTGTTACATAACCTTAGCCTCGAATTAAACAACACTTTCTGTCTTTCTCTAAATTCACGAGGTTGTATACGATTGTCGTGGCATCTTTTAATCTTTTCTTTTTACATATTGGCATTCTCGTATGAAAATAACCTCAACTCTTCCAACTCATCAAGCTGTAACATTCTTCTCTCATCGACTTACTTAAGATCCAAATTTAATTGTTTCAAAGCCTAGTGAGCTTTATTCTCCAACTCAAGTGGCAAATGACATGCCCTTCTAAATACTAACCTATAAGGAATCATTCCTAATGGTGTCATAAAAGTTGTTCGATAGGCCCATAGAGCATCATCAAGCCTTCAAGACCAATCTTTTCTATTAGGTCGCACCACTTTCTTAATGATTCCTCTAAACTCACTTGTTACCCGTTCAACTTTCCCATTGGATTATGGATGATAAGTAGTGGCAATTTTGAGTTTCACATCATACTTGTTGAGCAACCATTTAAGCCATTTGTTTACAAAGTGCAATCCTTCATCACTAATTATAGCTCTTGGAGTCCCAAACCGTGTAAACACATGATTATGTAATAATTGCATGACTATCTTAGCATCATTTGTTGGGTATGCTTCAACTTCAACCCACTTGGATACATAGTCAATGGCCATGAGGATATACCTATTGCCATAAGAAGAAGGAAACGGACCTAGAAAATCAATACCCCATATGTCAAATATTTATACCTCTAAAATATTTAGGGCATCTTGTTCCTCCTTGATATGCTTTCGGTCCATTGGCATCTACCATAATTTTCACATATACATACGCATACTTAAACACTATAGGCCAAAAAACAATCTTGCTTGTAAGATCTTTGCAGCAATGTAGGAACCACCAAAGTGTCCCCTACTTGGAGATAAATGGCAGTGGTACAAGATCTCATCAATTTCATTTCAAACTACGCACTTTTTGATTATGTTATCTGCAAATTGTTTAAACAAAAATAGATCCTCCTAGAAAAAATACCAACTATCATGAAGGAATTTCTTCCTTTATTGGCATGTCATTTCTCAAGGAATTATTCCACATGCTAAATAATTCACATAATCAGCAAACCAAGGTATTTCATGAATTGACTTATCTCAAAGATAAGCTTATCTAGAAAATTTTCATTAATAGGAGCAAATGAATGAGTTACCTTGTTTTCTTCCAACCTCGACAAATGATCGACTACTTAATTTTCAACACCTTTTCTGTCTTGGATCTCAAAGTCAAATTCTTGGAGTAAAAGTATCCATCGAATTAGCCTCAGTTTAGCATCTTTCTTAGTGAGCAAGTACTTAATGGTCGTATGGTTAGTAAAAACTGTAACTTTGGTACCTATGAGATAAGAACAAAAATTTTCAAAAGCAAAAAATATAGCAAAAAGTTCTTTTTCAGTTACCTTGTAATTAAGTTGGGCTCCCATCAAAGTTCTACTTGCATAGTGGGTAGGATGAAATACTTATTTGTTCCTTCTTTAACCCATTACAGTAAAATCGCTTACGAAAAACATCAACTCAAAATGTGAGTTCCAATCAGGTGTAATGATTAATAAGGCTGAGATTAACTGACTTTTCAAATCTTCAAAAGCTTCCAAGCATGCTTTGTCAAACTCAAAAATAGTATCATCTCTAACAACATACATAAAGGCTTAGAAAATTCTGAAAAGTCTTTCATAAACCTTTAGTAAAATCTGGAATGGCCTAAGAAACTCCGAAATCCTTTCAAACTAACTGGAGGTGGTAATTTTTCAATCACATCCACCTTTTTTTTATTAACTTCAACTCCTCTTTTAGAAATTTTATACCCTAAGACAATGCCCTCCTTAACCATAAAATGACATTTCTCCCAGTTGAGGACAATATTTGTCTCCTCGTATTTTTTAAGTAAGCCAAATTACTCAAAAAAAACATCGTAAGTACTACCAAAAATAGAAAAATCATCCATGAAAACCTTAACAAAATTTTCTACCATATCAGTAAATATTGCCATCATGCATCACTGAAATGTGCCAGGTGCGTTGCATAAACCGAAAGACATTTGCCTAAAAGCAAACGTACTGTATGGGCAAGTAAAAGTGGTTTTTTGTTGGTCTTCTAGGGCTACAACTATTTGGTTATATCCCGAATATTCATCTAAGAAACAATAATATTCATTATCTGCTAGTTGGTCTAACATGTAATCCATAAAAGGCAGCAGAAAATGGTCCTTCCAAGTTGTTTTGTTCAAACTTCTGTAATCAATACAGATTCTCCAACCCGTGATAGTTTTTTTTTTGGGATTAACTCATTATTTTCATTCTCAACAATCATGATTCCGCCTTTTTTCGATACACATTATACCAAACTTACCCATGAACTATTTGAGATGGGGTAGAGAATTCTCGCATCTAACCATTTGATCACTTCCTTTCACATTACCTTTTTCATGATAGGGTTGAGTATCCTTTTCCCATAAATCCTAACTCGCTCATCCTCCTCTAGGATAATTTTATGCATACAGAAAGAAGAGCTTATACTCGAATATCAGCTATAGTCCAACCAATCACTTTTTTAAATTTCTTTAAAACTTCGATTAGAGGCTCAACTTGGTGATCTGTTAATTTTGCTAAAATAACCATAAGCAAAGTAGAACTGTTACCCAAATAAATGTATTTTAAATGGGCAGGAAGTACCTAAAGTTTAAGTTTGGGTGGTTCTTCGATTGACAACTTCGATTGTGTAAATTCTCAAACTTTCAATTCTAGTGGTTCAAATCGTGCTGGTTAAACATAATCTATTGGATTGGCTTTTATCAAAGCCATGTTTTCATTACCTTTTTCATCTTTCACTGGCTTAGACCCTAAAGTGTACTCCATTGGATCTTCAAAATTTTTCTCCCATTCCATAGAAACAAAGGCTTCTAGCTCCTCCATCACCGAACATTCCTCCACCAGATCGAGAAATTTCATTACTTTAAGAACATTAAATTTTACCTTATCGTCTTGAACTCCCATCGTGAGTTCATTTTTTTGCACATCTATCAATGTTATTCATGTGGCTAGGAAAGGTCTCCCTAGGATGATTGGCACTTCATTATTTGCTTCAAAATCTAAGACAATGAAATTAGTAGGAAAAATGAATTTATCGACTCTTACCAAAACATCATCAATCTTTCCTTTGAGGTAATGTAACAGCCCGGTTTAGACCCTAGTCAAAATAGTGGTTTTGAGACCAAAAATTTGAGGTCAGAGAAATAATTCAATATTATTTTTGATATTTAGGGCATGTGATAAAGTATGTGTGAAAATTCTGTGTGAAAATTTTATCGTTTCTGTACCGAATTATGAAAAAGGACCTAATCGCGTAAAAGGCAAAAGATGTATGCTAGTAGTTAAAAGTGCTTAAATTCTATGTCTTATTAAATGAGACGTCCTTATGTTTTTATTATACCATTAATAGCTTGGATGGAAAAAAATGGGTTTATGTTATTGGAATTTAAATGAAATTATTAAGGTTAATTTGGTAATTCATGAAATAAGATTAATTAAATTAAAAGAAAACAAAATGTTCATCTATTATTCATGTCCCACTATCGAAAATTAGAAAATAAAGAAAGTATAAGAGCAAGCTAGGGTTCGGCTAGGAAATTGGGTGATTAAGGTATGTTCTTTAATCAGTTCTTGATGATTTTTACGTTTTTGTGATCGTTGCTTTGTGTTCTATAAAGCCCATGCTTAAATTTTTAAAATTTATAATGATTTTGAGATGTGTCATTGATGAATATGTGATCTTTATGTTGATAGTAGGTGCAATATGAAAGCTAGATGAATGATAAATATGCTTTGTATTTGGAATTTTTGATGAAATTGTTTATTAAGGGCTAATTTGTGAAAATGAAACTTTGAAGGGTTAAAAATGTGAAATGAATGAAAGATATGGCCTACTAGGGACTAGTATGAAATTTGACCAAGCTTGGGTGTGAGTAAATTATATGTATTTTGTGTAATTGTGAAATAGGGATTAAAATGTCAAAATGTGAATTATGAGGGCTAAAGTGTAAAATGCCCTAGTAATGTTTGGTGGACTAAATTGAGTGAAAATGTGATTGAATGAGTTGAATTTGATATTATATAGATCAAGAAAGGAGAAATTCGGACCTAGATCGAGGCAAGAACAAAGTGCTCGATTGATCGACTAGTTTCTACGTTCGAGGTAAGTTCGTGTCTAATAAGTATTGTTTAAACAATGTTAATATGTGATGAAATGAATGGAAATGTGATTGTGGAGTTTGGTAATACGAAATGTGAGTTCGAAGATATGTGGCACTAAGTGTGCGTAAATAGACTAGTTAATGTGATGAATGTCACTAAGTGTGCCAGATAAAGAAAGCATCGGCTGTATTATTTGGCACTACGTGTGCGATACCGAGAAAAATTTAGTTTAATGTGAGGGCACTAAGTAGGCGATATTATTATAGCTTTGGCTAATTAATTGGCATTATGTGTGCGAGTTCATCAAATGTTTAAAGAGGATCGAATGAATTATGGCATCGAGCATTGAGTGGTAAATGTGATAGATAAATACGTGATGGTATAGGTATGTACAGAACCTATGTGGTTGATGATATTGTGTATGAGATAGATGGAAGATTATGTGAATGAACATTGAAAAGGGCTGGATTGAGAAGCATTATAAATTCTTGTACATGGACCTCTAGATATGGTATGAAAGTGAGTAATAGCCATGGTGAGATTGAGTAGTGATGTGAATTGAACTAAGTGATTTTTAATTTTGCATATTGAATTTGAATTGTTGAGTTATATTACGAACTTACTAAGCTTTAAAGCTTACTGTGTGAAGTCTTCCTCTGTTTTACAGTGGTAAATAAAGCTAGCTCAGATCTGGGGATCGTTAGCGACTCAATCACACTATCAGACTTATATTTTGGTACCTTTTGGAAGTTGTATTTATAGTATATGGCATGTATAGGCTAGTGAGGTTGTGGAATGTTTTGAGGTGTATAAATCTTGCTATGTGATATGGCTTGATAATGGAATGATTTTGGTACATGTTTTGCTATGTGAAAATGGTGTATATGATGTGTATATATGGTCTTGTGTGAATGGCCATTATGGTATGCTTTGGTGAAATAGAAATGGTATGTTTCATACTTGATTTGGTTTTTAAGATGGTGAATGATTTGTATGTTATTTGATGTTGGAATTGAACATGTAGGGGTGACCCAAATTGGGTGGCAATTTTGTTTTGTAAATGGCCTATAATTGCCCACACGGGTGAGCACACGGGCGTGTGTCTCAACTTTGTCCATTACTGTCTTTATTTGAACAAGGCCAGACTTCCACGGGCAGACACACTGACATGTGATAGACCATGTTACCCAAGTCATTGTTGCACATGGGCCAGACACACGGGTGTGTTACAGGCCTTGTGACCATAGTCGGAGTTGTACAGGGGTAAGACTTGGTCTAAGGCATGGCCATGTGTGGAAAACGGTCTAGCCACACGGGCGTGTGCCCTGTTTTAAAAGAAAAATTTTATAAGTTCTGCAAAGTTTTCATATGAGATCGGTTTAGTCCCAAACCTTCTTTAAAGCATGTTTAAGGTCTCGTAGACCTTCTAAAGGGACTTTGTGTTATTGATTAACTATGATATGCTGATGTGTGAGAAATGATTGTTTAAATGTTATGATTTGACCAGTAATGCATCATAACCCTAATTCAACGATGGATACGGGTTAGGGTGTTATATTTTACTACTATCAGAGCTACGATTTAGTCGATTCTAGGAATAACATAGCGTGAGAGTCTAGCTATACATGCTATACATATATCTGCGATAGTGTGATGATTCTTGACAGTTAAAAATGTGTTTTTGTATAACAAATGGATCCCGATCGAGCTATTACTAATGATGTTGAGAGTAATATGTCTGCTCCCGCTCAAGGGACAACGTCGGTTGAGTTTAGACCCATTACTAATAGTCACGAGAGAGAGGCAAAGAAAGCCTTCTTCTAAATGATTAGTGAGTGGTTCACGGAGTTCGTTCGAATGAATCTGACTGCTCAACAATGTCTACCCCTACAAGCCCCCGAAGCACCACAAGTTATAGACCCAGTTCGATAGAGTAAATCTCTAGTTGATAAGATTCGTAAGTATAGGGCAGAAGAGTTTAGGGCCACAGTTGATGATAATTATGAGCAAGCAAAATTCTAGCTTTAGAATACCATTAGAGTGTTTGATGAATTATCATGTACTCCTGATGAATGTCTTAAGTGTGCTGTTTCATTGTTGAGAGACACGGCATATCATTGGTAGAGAACATTAACATATATGGTTCTGAGAGAATGAATCACCTGGGATTTCTTCCAAACTGAATTTCGAAAGAAATATATTAGTCAACAGTTTATAGATCAGAAATGCAAAGAGTTTCTTGAGCTAAAACAAGGTCATATGTCTGTTACAGAATACGATCGAGAATTTGTGAGATTGAGCTAGTATGCACAAAAATATGTTTCGACAGAAACTATTATGTGTAAATGATTCATTGAAGGGTTGAATGAAGATATTAAACTTCTGGTAGGAATTTTTGACTTGAATAAATTTGTTGTATTGGTTGAAAGAGCTTGTAAAGCTGATGAGCTTAGTAAAGAAAAGAAGAAAGCAGACTTAAAAGCTAGAGATGAAAGAAAAAGGGTGATGAGTAAGTCATATCACTCTTCGTCAAATAGATTCAGAGATGCAACTAGTCATTCAAATGCTTCGATTGGACATTCGAGTAGAGATCGTGTGAAATAATATAAGAGTCATAAAGCTCAAATTTCAATGGAATCAAGTGTTGGCAGTGTTAGAAACAATAAGCCTGAGTATGGACAGTGAGGAAGACGTCATATTGGTGAATGCTAGGGCAAGTATAATAATTGAGTTTGTTATAAATGTGGATCACGAGATCACTTCATTCGGGATTGCCTGGAGTTGGCTGAGAAAGATAATGCTCAGAGTGTGAGGCTGAGTAACACGGCAGCTAGGGGTAGAACACCCATAAACATAGGAATTGTGAGTGTTAGTCAGAGAGGAACAACAAATACAGTTGTGAGATCTAAGGCGAGAGCACCAGTAAGAGCTTACGCTATTCGCGCTCGCGAAGAAGCGTCATCTCCAGACATCATTACTGGTACTTTCACTCTTTTTGATACTGATGTGATTGCATTGATAGATCCAGGATCTACTCATTCATATATGTGTATGAACTTAGTATCTAGTAAGACTCAGTCTGTTGAGTCTACTAACTTTGTAATTAGAGTATCAAACCCTTAGGCAAGTGTGTTCTGGTTGACAAAGTGTGCAAAAATTGTCAGTCAATGTTTCGAGATATTTGTTTCCTAGCTAATCTGATGCTACTACCCTTTAATGAATTTGATATAATTATGGATATGGATTGGCTAACTTTGCATAATGCTATTGTGAATTACAAACAGAAGACTATTGATTTGAAAAGTCAAAATGGTGAGATAGTTCGAATTGAATCTAGTGATTTGAATGGGCTACCGGTCGTAATATCTTCTATGAAAGCTCTAAATTATTTGAAAAAGGGATGTGAAGCTTATCTTGCGTATGTGATTGATACGAAAGTGACAGAAAAGAAAGTTGAATCTGTGCATATGGTTTGTGAGTTCCCTAATGTGTTTCCTAAAGAATTACAGGGATTACCTCTGATACGAGAAGTTGAGTTTGGCATTGAGTTAGTGCCAGAATGACTCCTATCTCAATAGCTCTGTATAGAATGGCTTTTACGAAATTGA
The DNA here is from genome assembly GCA_025506655.1 of Gossypium rotundifolium. Taxonomy (NCBI): domain Eukaryota; kingdom Viridiplantae; phylum Streptophyta; class Magnoliopsida; order Malvales; family Malvaceae; genus Gossypium; species Gossypium rotundifolium. The sequence continues at coordinate 74,194,684 of CP106727.1, forward strand.
AAGAATTGAAGTCTTAGTTACAAGAATTGACAGACAGAGGTTTTACACGACTGAGCTTTTCTCCTTAGGGGTCTCTCGTCCTGTTTGTGAAAAAGAAAGATGGTACAATGAGAAGGTGCATTGATTACCATCAGTTAAACAAAGTAACGATAAAGAATAAGTACCCTTTACCACGAATTGATGATTTGTTTGATCAGTTGAAAAGGGCTACAGTGTCTTCGAAAATAGACTTGAGATCATGTTATTATCAATTGAGAGTCAAAGAATCAGATGTGCTGAAAACACCTTTTCAAACGAGGTATAGACATTATGAATTTTTAGTTATACTTTTTGGACTAATGAACACTCCTGTAGTAGTTATGGACCTGATGAACTGGATATTCAGGCCGTATTTAAATCGATTTGTTGTTGTATTCATTGACGACATTTTGATTTATTCACGTGATGAAATTGAGCATGCTAGACATTTGAGAATCGTCTTACTGACTCTACATGATAAGCAATTGTATGCAAAGTTTAGTAAGTATGAGTTTTGGTTGCGCAAGGTTGGTTTTCTGGGACATATAGTGTCAGCTGGGGGATATGAGTTGATCCGGGTAAGATTTTAGCAATTTTAGATTGGAAACCTCAGAGAAATGTGTCTGAAGTCTGCAGTTTTCTTGGATTAATAGGATGTAATAGACGGTTTGTGAAAGGTTTCTCGATGATTGTAACTCCGTTGACAAAATTTCTACAGAAAGATGTTAAATTTAAGTGGTCAAAATGTGTCAGTAGAGTTTTGAATAGTTAAAAGCGTTGTTGACAGAGGCACCAGTGTTAGTTCAACCTAAATCAGGTAAAGAATTCATAGTTTGCAGTGATGCATCATTGAATGGTTTAGGCTTTGTGTTGATGCAAGAAGGAAAAGTTATAGCATATGCTTCGAGACAGTTAAAACCACATAAAAAGAACTACCCGACGAATGATCTTGAATTAGTAGCTATTATATTTGCATTAAAGCTTTGGCGTCACTATTTATTTGGTGAGAAGTATCACATTTATACTGATCATAAGAGCTTGAAATATCTGATGACTCAGAAAGAATTAAATTTGCGACCGCGGAGATGGTTAGAATTACTAAAAGATTATGAATTAATAATTGACTATCATACGGGAAAAACTGATGTTGTTGCTGATGCTTTGAGCCAAAATTCTTTATTCACTTTACGAGCAATGAATACTCAGATAGATTTGTGTGATGATGATTCATTTATAGCTGAGTTGAAAGTGAGGCCGTTGTTTATACAATAGATTTGTGATGCCTAGAAAATTGATACCGAGATGATGCCTAGAAAATCCTGATTCAAAATTTTGAATTGATGATGATGATTGTTTGAGATTCCAAGGCAAAATTTGTATTCTGAGAAATCTAGAATTAATTCAGATGATTTTGAGTAAAGCATATTATAGTCATTTATTGGTCCATCCGGGAAGTACGAAAATGTACAATGATCTGAAATAGTTTTATTGGTGGCCTGGGATGAAACAGGATATCTTAGAGTTTGTTTCGAGATGTTTAATTTTTCAACAAGTTAAAGCTGAACATCAGATACCTTCGAGGTTATTACAGCCGATCATGATTCCTGAGTGGAAATGGGAGGGAATCACGAGGGACTTTGTGTCGGGATTGCCTCTATATATGGGAAAGAAAGATGCAATCTGGGTGATAGTAGACAGGTTAACGAAATCAGCTCATTTTATTCCAGTAAGCAAGGATTACTCGCTTGATAAGTTAGCTGAATTGTATGTTTCTGAGGTTGTGTGATTGCACGAGGTGCCTAATTCTATAGTGTCGAATAGAGATTCGAGGTTTACTTCACGATTTTGGAAGAAACTGCAAGAGGCTTTAGGTACAAAGTTGCACTTCAGTACTGCTTTTCATCCTCAAACGGATGGTCAATCCGAGCGGACCATTTAGATTCTCGAGGATATGTTGATATGTTGTATTCTTGAGTTTGAAGGTACGTGGGAAAAGTACCTTCCATTGATTGAATTTGTGTATAATAATAACTTTCAATCAAGCATTAAAATTGCACCATATGAGGCTCTTTACGGTCGTAAATGCAAAACACCCTTGTTGTAACACCCCATCCAAACGCTATGACTGAATCTGGCATGTCACGTGGAAGAAAACATTTTTGGAAACCAGTTTGCCATATTGAGTTAGGAGGTAAACTTTCGTATATTTTATAAAAAAAATCGAGTTTAGTTTGAGTGAACTGTTAAAACTTTTTAAAACTTAGCTTGGCACAATAGAGTTGCCTTGTTGTTATCCCTTGTTCGCTAATTTCTCGATGTAACACTTCAGAAGAAAACCCAAAAGAATTTATTCAAGTTTTGTAAAAATCGTCCCTTTCATAGTATACTAGGCATGCCCTTAACGTTAGGAAGATTTTAAAGGAATTTAAAACGAATAAACAATCCCAAAGTAAAATCTAAGTGACCTTATTACAAAACTGAAATCGAAACTTAAAGTAGAAACAAAATAAATCCGTAATAATCATTCAAATAAAGAAAAACAAAGTATTGAGCATGGCCACCTCGAGTCCATCCCGGCTCTATTTCCACGATCTAGGAATTTTCTGCAAAAAGGTAACGGAAGGGGTGAGTCGCTGAGACTCAGTGTGTAAATCCCCATCCCAAAAGATGTTAAGCTCTTACACAGATTCATATGCAAATATGCATGTCATGCAACCCATCCAACCTAGGTATCCATCCGAATTCCCCAAGTCTACCCCTTGTGGCACCTAGCCACTGGTGGTACCTAACCACTAGTGACCGAAGTCACAAATATTCATATGTGGGGCCAACCCACTTGTGGTACCTAACCACTGGTGACGATCCCTTATATCGTTATGTGGGGCCAACCTACTGTGGTACCAAACCACTGGGACGAGCCACAAATAATACACATATGTGGTACCTAACCACTGGTGGTTCCAAACCACTGAGACTTAGTCACAGATTAATGATATGTGGGGCCAACCCACGTGTGGTACCTAACCACTGGTGACAGTCTGATAAATCATACATTTCCCTCCTCTCATCATACCCATTTCCCATGTATATGCTTTTCAATACGATATGATCATGCTTAACACTTTAAGAAAATATAACATGGCATATACAGGTTTAATATAGATCAATCACGTTATCCACCATAATGGACTTACCCAGAGTCCTTCCTTATACCCACAAGGGTAACATAGTGTTTTCTACTGTTACTTTGGCTTTTGACCGAACACAATAATAGCATATTAAGCATATGAAGTGTGTAAAAGTTACACTCCTGATTACTCGTAATATCACACCCTCTACTTCAATACTATCGTCACTCGAGACTACCACTATCAGCCTACGATCTTGCTCCGATGCCGGCCCACAACCCGGTAGCCAATCTCGCACTGTTGATACTCCTCGCTTCTTGAACTTAGAGGGCTGGGTTTATAGGTACAATCCCTCCTAATGCTTGGCTGGTATTTGAGTCCATAAATAACCCTTAGTCCCTAGACCGAATTAAAATGATGAAATCAAATCTAAGAGATTAACATAACACTTAAAATGAAACCCTTACCTAGATCAAAAAATCCTAAAATTCTAGATTTACTTCCCAAGCCAAACGAATCCCGAAAATCCTCAAGAAAGCATCACCACCCCTCCTACATTCGACCAAGCATCAAAAATAATATAGACTTACTGCCTTCGGCACTCAACCGCACAAAAAAAAGTTAATTGGAACGAAAGAAATAAGAGAGAAAATAAGATAAGAGAGGGTTCGGGAGATTCGACCAATAAAACAGAGAACTTACCCCAAAAGCCGAATTCGTTCTACTAAGAAAAGAAAAGAGATGAAAAAGAAAGGTGCCCCATTTGCAAAAGATATTCGGCTAAAGTGTTGAATGAAGAGAAAGGAGAGTATCAATGTTTTTGACAAAGGTTAAAGCTTCAGAGGGTTTCAGCTATGGTCAAAAGAAGAGAAAAGACGAGAAAAGCTTAGGTGGTTTTCGGTAAAAGAGAGTTTGGGAGGAAAAAGCTAGACTGAAAAATATGAAACCCATCAAAATGCCGAAAATACTACCCTTTAGCAACCAATTTTGGCACCCTCACCAAGAGCTAAAATCGAGAGTCCCTCCCCCAAACTTTTCAATAGAATTTGGCTAACACCTACCTTGTGTCGTCCCCTCTATCTTCCTATCACTATACCAATTTGAATTCACCACACTCTTAAAATTTCTCTCTTCCTCTTATCCAAATCTGTTGACCCCCTTTCAATACTCATCCACTAGAGTCCAAACTGAATCCAACATCTCCTGGCCTTGGCGTAAAAAAAATAACTTAAAGAGGGATTCCCGCAACTCGAACCAAGTCCCTATCACCTCCCCTGAGGCATCACTTCCTTGTGCTTTAAGTGGTGCCTCCTTTCCACCTTACCAATGCACTTCTTGTGTCAAAACCTACCACCAACCACCCTTAACTCCTATCGCATTTGGCTCCCCTTTTTAAGTGCCCAAAAAGAAAATCTTGGTAAGTCTCTAGCCTACTCCTAGCTCATGCCTGGACCCTTAAATCACCCCAACCTAGCAAGAAGGCCATACTATCTACATGCAATCACACAAAATCCAAAGGCCCCGTTTAAGGATGTTACATTTGTACTAGACTGAGCTTAGTTAGAATAAGATTCACGGGGTAGATTTGATCAGAGAGACTGAGCAAAAAGTGAAAGTGATTTGAAATAGATTGAAAGCGGCAACAAATTGTCAAAAGTCTTACGCAGATTTGAAACGAAAAGATATTGAATTTGAGATTGGTGATAAAGTGTTTTTGAAAGTATCTCCATCGAAGAAAGTACTCTGATTCTGCAGAAAAAGGCAAGTTGAGTCTGAGATTCATTAGGCCGTATGAGATTATTGAACGTATCGGGTCAGTTGCTTATAGATTGTTATTGCCACCTGAGCTAGAGAAGATTCATAATGTGTTTCACGTATCAATGCTTCAGTGATACAGATCTAACCCATCGCACGTGATTGCCCCTACTGAAGTTGAGATTCAGTCAGATCTATCGTATAGTGAAGAACTGATTAGAATTTTGGCTCATGAGATCAAAGAGTTGAGAAATAAGAAAATTGCTTTAGTGAAAGTGTTGTGGCACAGACACGGGGTTGAAGAGGCTACGTGGGAGCCTGAGGATTCTATGATAGAGCAACACCCGAATCTATTCACTGGTAATATTTTCGGGGATGAAAATCCTAAGGGGGTGGTTGTAATAGCCTAGTTTAGACCCTAGTCAGAACAGTGGTTTCGGGACCACAAATCTAAAGTCAGAGAAATAATTCAATATTATTTTTTATGTTTAGGGCATGTGATAAAGTATGTGTGAATGTTTTGTGGGAAAATTTTATTGTTTGTGTATCGATTTGTGAAAAAGGACCTAATCATGTTAAATACAAAAGTTGTGTGCTAGTAGTTAAAAGTGTTTAAATGCTATGTCTTATTACATGAGAGGTCCTTATGTTGTTATTAGACCATTAATATCTTGGATGGACAAAAATGGGTTTATTTTAGTGGAATTTAAATGAAATCATTAGGGTTAATTTGGTAATTCATGAAATAAGTTTAATTAAATTAAAAGAAAATAAAATGCTCATCTATTATTCATGTTCCACTAACGAATATTAGAAAAGAAAGAAAGTATAAGAGCAAGCTAGGGTTCGGCTAGGAAATTGGGTGATTAAGGTATGTTCTTTGATCAGTTTTGACGATTTTTACGTTTTTGTGATCATTGCTTTGTGTTCTATAAAGCCCATGCTTAAATTTCTAAAATTTATAATGACTTTGAGATGTGCCATTGATGAATATGTGATATTTGTCTTGATAGTTGGTGTAATATGAAAGCTTGATGAATGATAAATATGTTTTGCATTTGGAATTTTTGATGAAATTGTTTATTATGGGCTAATTTGTGAAAATGAAACTTTAAAGGGTTAAAAATGTGAAATAAATGAAAGATATGGGCTGCTAGGAACTAGTATGAAATTTGGCCAAGCTTGGGTATGAGTAAATTATGTGTATTTTGTGTAATTGTGAAATAGGGATTAAAATGTCAAAATGTGAATTTTGAGGGCTAAAGTGTCAAATGCCCTAATTATGTGTTGTGGACTAAATTGAGTGAAAATGTGATTGAATAATTTGATATTATATAGATCAAGAAAGGAGAAATTCAAACCTAGATCGAGGCAAGAACAAAGTGCTCGATTGATCGACTTGTCTCATTATTTCTACGTCCGAGGTAAGTTCGTGTACAATAAATACTATTTAAACAATGTTCATATGTGATGAAATGAATGGAAATGTGATTGTGGAGTTTGGTAATGTGAAATGTGAGTTCGAAGATATGTGGCACTATGTGTGCGTAAATAGAATAGTTACTGTGATGGATGGCACTAAGTGTGCAAGATAAAGAAAGCATCGGCTGTATTATTTGGCACTATGTGTACGATACCGAGAAACTTTTGATTCAATGTGAGGGCACTAAGCGTGCGATATTATTATAGCTTCGGCTAATTAATTAGCACTAAGTGTGCAAGTTCATCGAATGTTTAAAGAGGATCGAATGAATTATGGCATCGAGGATTGAATGGTAAATGTGATAGATAAATACGTGATGGTACTGGTATGTACAGAACCTATGTGGTTGATGATATTGTGTATGAGATAGATGGAAGATTATGTGAATGAATGATGAAAAGGGCTGGATTGAGTAGCGTTATTAATGCTTGTACATGAACCTCTAGATATGGTATGAAAATGAGTAATAGCCATGGTGAGATTGAGTAGTGATGTGAATTGAACTAAGTGATTGTTAATTTTGCATATTGAATTTGAATTGTTGAGTTAATTGTGTTATATTACGAACTTACTAAGCATTAAAGCTTCTTGTGAAGTCTTCCTCTATTTTTTACAGTGGTAAATAAAGCTAGCTCAAATCTGGGGATCGTCAGCGAATCAATCACACTATTGGACATCTATTTTGGTACCTTTTGGAAGTTGTATTTATAGTATATGGCATGTATAGGCTAGTGAGGTTGTGGAATGTTTTGAGATGTATAAATCTTTCTATGAGATTGGCTTGATAATGGAATGATTTTGGTACATGTTTTGCTATGTGAAAAAGGTGTATATGATGTGTATATATGGTCTTGTGTGAATGGCCATTATGGTATGCTTTGGTGAAATAGAAATGGTATGTTTCATACTTGATTTGGTATTTGAGATGGTGAATGATTTGTATATTATTTGATATTGGAATTGAACATGTAGGGATGACCCAAATTGGGCGGCAATTTGGCTTTATAAATGGTCTATAATTGCCCACACGGGCGTGTGTCTCAACTGTGTCCTTTACTGTCCTTATTCGAAGAAGGCCAGACTTGCACCGGGCCAGACACACAGGCATGTGACAGACCGTGTTACCCAAGTCAGTGTTGCACAGGCGCAGACACACGAGCGTGTGACAGGCCGTGTGACCATAGTCAGAATTGCACATGGGGTAAGACTTGGTCTAAGGCATGGCCGTGTGTGGCACGCGATCTAGCCACACGGGCGTGTACCCTGTTTTAAAAGAAAATTTTTCTAAGTTCCGCAAAGTTTTAGTATGAGAACAGTTTCATCCTGAACCTTCTTTAAAGCATGTTTAAGGTCTCGTAGACCTTTTAAAGGGACTTTGTGTTGTTGATTAACTATGATATGCTAATGTGTGATAAATGATTGTTTAAATGTTATGATTCGACCGGTAATGCCTCGTAACTCTAGTTCAGCGATGGATACAGGTTAGGGGTGTTACAGGTAAGATAAAGATCGATCTGCCAGTTGAAGTGTCGCAGTAATTGGTCTTAACAGTAATGAGTCTTACTTCGCCTATTCCTAACAATTTGAAAATAGACTTGGGCTTCAAGTTGATGCTCGCTCCTAAGTCACATAAAGCTTTACCATAGTAAGATTCTCAAATATTACAAGGTACAGCAAAGCTTCCAGGACCCTTTAGTTTTAGAGGAAGCTTGTTCTATAAGGACGCACTGCACTCCTTCGTTACAAAAATAGTCTCATACTAACTAAGTTTTTTCTTTTAGGACAGGATGTCTGTAACATCCCGATTTAGGGGCTAGTCGAAACAGTGGTTTTAGGACCACTAAATTGAGATCAGGGAAATTATTTTTGATGTTATTTTATGTGTTGTAGCATAATTATAAGGCTATGTGAAAAGTTTAGTGCATTAATTTTAGTGATAGCATGCCTAATTGTGAAAAAGGATTAAATTGCATTAAGTGAGAACATTCTATTTTATATGTTAGAGGTACCTAATAGCTGTAAAATACAATTTGGAGGTCTTTAAAGTGAAATTAGGCCATTTATCTAGTGATGGTCGGCCATATGGGAGCTAGGGAGACAAGATTTTAAAGTTGGTCAAAATTTGATGGATATTAGGTGATAAAAATGAATAAAGATATTATCATATTTTCACTATTCATCCACCTTCATCCACTGAAAATTTGAAGAGAAAACAAGGGTTTTGAAACTCAAACTTTCAGCCAACATATTCCCTAGCAAGTAAGTGATTTTTGAAGTTTTTCTTGATGATTTTTGTGTTTTTGGAGTCCCCAAAGCTTATGCTAGCTAATGAGGGGACCAATTTACAGTATGGTTGAAAGTCTAGAGACTTGCCATGAAAGAGTTTATGTTGTTAGCTGAGTTTTATGGAAGAAAATAAAGGTTAAGAATATGAGAAACAACTTTTGTGAAAGGTGTTAGCATGAAAACACCTAAATAGGACTTAAATGCAAAGAATGAATTCGTGTCATAAATGCATGAGATGGTTGGAATGGTGAGTAGTTGTAAGAGAAATAAATGTTCAACTAGGCTTGTTTATTGATAAAATGTGTTGAAAAATGATTTACGAGTCTAGGGGTAGAATCATAATTTTTCCATAGTGCAAGGGCAAAATGGTTATTTTCGCTTAAGTGTAGATTTTAATGCATTATGATCATTAAATGATCTAAATGAATGGATCTTATTGTTATAGATCAAGAAAAACGGAATTAACCTTGACCGAGGAAAAGGCAAGGTTATGGAGTAAACCACAATTCAATACATTTTGCACTGAGGTAAGTTTATGTGTAAACAATATATTTTATATACATTTGTGTTGCTAATTAGTGAATGAAACAATTGAGAACATGTATGATTCAAGTAGGTAGAATGAGGTAGTTAATGAATAACTGTAGTATGAATGATAGAATGGATATGTAGATATGTTATATCAATATTTAATGGTTGGTTAACTGCGATACCACCTTAATACTTAATTAAGATGGGCTATGTGCGATACCGTCATCTATTTACTAATTAGTGTGCTATGTGCGATACCACCGTAACTAACCGCTTTGGTGGGCTATGTGCGAAACCACCATAACTAAACTTTTTGGTGGGCTATGTGCGATACCACCCTAATAAAGACCTATGGTGGCCTAAGTGCGAAACCACCAAGTAATTCAATTATGAGTGGTTGATTAAGAGATTTTGATGTGTTGTATTATGTGACATTGTGGTGCTAAGTGTAGGGAAGCATGCTAATAAATGTATACATTAAGATTGTGATATGGTTTGGATGTGGAAATGGAAGAAATGAGTAAGCATGATTATGAATGTGGAATGTTTCTTGTTTAGTATGTAATGCTATTTATTGTTTGCACATACTATAGTGCTAATGGTTTACATGTAAACTTACTAAGCTTAAAGCTTACTCCCCCTTCTCTTTTCCCTTATTTTTTAGAGTTTAAGAGCCGAACTGGGATACGCCGATAAGCAGAAGATCGCCCACACTATCAGCTCACCTCGGTATATCTAGACTTAGTGATTTTGTATATGGCATGTATAAGGGCTAAACTAGTTAGATTATTTTGTTATTTTGGCCAAAGGTGTGTTGGCCCCTTATTAAGATAACTATTTTGTATATTGCCATGTTGATGGCTCACCTTGTCATTTATGAAAATATGAAGTTATTCATGAAAGTTCATGTTCCAAATTACGAGTTGTTTATTGATATGTTGACTGAATTCACGTTGTGTGATCTAGAGGGGTGTAAAGATCTTGGCAAATAGCCTCGTTCTTGTCCACATGGGTAGGCACACGGGCGTGTGTCTATGCTGTGTGTGGCACACGGTCAGTCCATGGACGTATGCCCAGACCGTGTGAAGTCTGCACTTAGGATTTGGAATTTGAATTGCCACATGAAGGAAGGACAGGGGCGTGCGATCAACCGTGTGGATTAATCAGAGACGACCACGAGCATCGAGCACGAACATGTATATAGGCCGTGTGAATGAGTCAGAATGCCAAGGTTTAGCACATGAGTCGGGGCCACAGACGTGTCCAGGCCTTGCAAATTTAGTCAGTGTCGACCACTTGTGGAAGACACCGGCATTTCATAAGGGTACATGGGCATGTACGTAGACCAACACGGGCGTGTGACCCCTGTTTAGGTGAAAATTTTCTAAGCGTTCGTAAAGTTCCAGTTTGGTCTTACAACATCCCGAGCGGGTGTAAAGGGTCTCGTTGACCCATGATAGGGATGTTATGATGGTGAATGAAAATTTTTAAATTGGAGAACATTTTTATAGCCTAAAGTGGAATGATCAAACAAGTCAAGTCCGGTAATACCTCATGCTCGGTTTCGACGGAGAATCGGGTAAGGGGTGTTACATTTAGTGGTATCATAGCCATGGTTTAGTCAGTTCTCAGACTATCGTAGCGTGTGCAAGAGTCTAGCTATACATGCCATAATCGTATAATGATAGTGTGGTGGCTTCTAATGATTCTAAACTTTGTTTTTATGTAGTATATGGATCCCGATCAATCAGCTATTGATGATGCAGCTAGTAATGCATCAGCTCCCGCGCAAGGGATTGCACCTGTGCAGAGTGGACCCTAGACTAGGGTTCAAGGAGAAGAGGCTCGGGAAGCCTTTCTCCAAATGATGAGTAATTGGTACACGGAATATGTACGAGCAAACCCGAGTGCTCAACCTCCTCCATCCCCTCCTATACCTCAGCCAGTTTCTGTGGCTCCACAAGGTATAAAATTAGTGAGGACCACTAAACCCCCAGTGGACAAAATTCAGAAGCAAGGGGTTGAGGACTTTCGAGCTAATATAAATGATGACCCTGAGAGGATAGAGTTCTGGCTTGAGAACTCGATGAGAGTATTTGATGAACTCTCCTGTACCCCTGAGGAGAGCTTAAAATGTGTCGTATCTTTACTGAGGGACTCAGTATATCATTGGTGGAAGACATTGACATTTGTATTTCTGAAGGAGAGCTTAAAAGTTTCGAAAGAAGTATATAAGCCAAAGGTTTGTGGACCAAAAACGAAAGGAGTTCCTCGAGTTAAAGCAAGGAAAAATGACTATGGCCAAATTTGAGCGTGAATTTGTTAGGCTCAGTAAGTACGCACAAGAGTGCGTGTCTACAGAAGCCATTTAATACAAGAGGTTCGAAAATGGGCTAAACGAGGATAGGGCCAGTAAGGCCAAAAAATTGAGTAAGGAAAAGAGGAAGGTCGTGAGTGAGGCCCGAGATACAAAGAAAAGGCCGATGAGTAAATCCTACCAAGCTCAGTCGAAGAGGTCCAAGAAAGTGAACCCTCAGACGACTACATCAGTTGGGTATTCACAAGGAGAGCGAGGCAACACGTACTCAAGTTCAAGAGTTTAGGCCACCTTGATGGCAAGTGTGGGCAACCCAAAGTCCAAATCGGAGTGCCCAAGTTGTGGCAGACATCACACTGGGGAGTGTTGGGGAAATAATCGAAATTGTTATAAGTGTGGGTCCTTGACCATTTCATCTGAAATTGCCCCGAAAGGGATGACGAGGAGAGGAAGCAAGAGGTAAGATCAAACAGTGTATCCTCTAGGGGTAGGCCATAAAAGAACCCGGGAGGTGGGACTAGTGGTAGAGGTGCATCTCGAGGATCTATAGTGAGGCCAGAGGGTCGAGCGCCTGCAAGTACTTACGCTATTCACGCTCGAGAAGAGGCATCATCGCCAGATGTAATATCGGGTACTTTCTCTCTTCATGACACCTTTATTATTGCTTTGATCGATTCAGGGTCTACCCATTCTTATATTTATATGAGATTGGTAATTAGTTTAAGTATGACTATTGAGTCTACGAAATTTGTGGTAAAGGTGTCAAACCCATTAGGTAAACATGTGTTAGTTGACAAGGTGTGTAAGAAGTGTCCTTTGATAATTAGGGATCATTGTTTTCCATCAGACCTGGTATTGTTGCCGTTTGATGAATTTGATTTGATTCTTGGTATGGATTGGTTGACTACCCATAGTGTTTTAGTGAACTATGGTAGAAAATTTATTGAATTGAAATGTGAAAATGGAGATGTTATTCGGATTGAATTAGGTAGGTCAGATAGTTTACCAGTGATGATTTCTTCCATGGTGCCTGAGAAATATTTGAGAAAATGGTATGAGTCTTATCTTGCTTTTGTTTTAAATACTCAAGATTCTAAAGTAAAGATTGAAACAGTGCCGGTTGTATGTGAGTATTCGGATGTATTCCCAGAAGAGTTACTTGGATTACCTCTAGTTAGAGAGGTTGAGTTCGGGATTGAGTTAGTTTCAGGAATGACACCTATTTTGGTTGCTCCGTATGGGATGGCACCCTTAGAGTTAAAAGAATTGAAGGTTCAGTTGCAAAAGTTGACAGATAAGGGTTTTGTGAGACTGAGCTATTCACCATGGGGTGCTCCGGTACTTTTTCTAAAAAAGAATGATGGGTCGATAATATTGTGTATAGACTACAGACAGCTCAACAAAGTGACTGTGAAGAACAAATACCCTTTACCAAGGATAGATGATCTATTTGATCAACTAAAAGAGCTACGGTATTCTCCAAGATTGACCTGAGGTTCGATTATTACCAGTTGACGGTTAAAGATCAAGATGTGCCAAAAACGACATTCTGGACGAGGTATGGCCATTATGAGTTTCTGGTCATGCCGTTCGGTTTAACAAATGCTCCTGCAGTCTTTATAGACTTAATGAATCATGTCTTCCGACTGTATTTAGACAAGTTTTTAGTTGTCTTTATTGACGACATATTGATCTATTCACGGGATGAGAGTGATCATGCAGAGTATATGAGAATTGTTTTGCAGACTTTAAGAGACAAGAAGTTGGATGCTAAATTTAGCAAGAGCGAGTTTTGGCTCCGAGAGGTCGGATTCTTAGGACACATCGTGTCGGGTGATGGTATTAGAGTTGACCCGAGTAAGATCTCGACTATTGTGGAGTGGAAAGCACCGAGAAACGTGTCAGAGGTCAGAAGCTTTTTGGGTTTAGCGGGGTACTATAGACGGTTTGTGAAAGGATTTTCCATGATTGCTACTTCGATGACGAGACTATTGCACAAAGATGTTAAGTTTGAATGGATTGAGAAATTTCAACAAAGTTTTAGGAGATTGAAAACATTATTGACGAGTTGTCAGTTTTAGTTCAACCTAAGTTAGGGAAAGTGTTTATGTTTTATAGTGACGCATTGTTTAATGGTCTCAGTTGTGTGTTGATGCAAGAGGGTAAGGTAGTCGCTACGCCTCGAGGCAGCTAAAACCACGTGAAAGGAATTATCCGACTCATGACTTGGAGTTGGCCGCCATTGTGTTCGTGTTAAAAATTTGGCGACATTATTTATATGGTGGGAAGTGTTGAATCTTCACGGATCATAAGAGTTTGAAGTACTTGATGGATAATTTGCAGAAACGGCGGTGGCTTGAATTATTGAAGGACTATGAGCTAGTAATCAAGTACCACCCGGGAAAGGTGAATGTAGTTGCGGATGCCCTGAGTAGGAAATCCCTGTATGCTTTGAGAGCTATGAGCACGAGCTTAGAATGGTCTAATGATGGTGCTATTTTAGCCGAGTTGAGAGATAGGCCACTATTTGTTCAACAGATATGTGAAGCTCAAAAGAATGATAATGAGATGCAAGCTAAGAGAGCTAAGTGTGAATCGAAAGATGATTCTAATTTCTGGATAAGTTCGGATGGTTGTTTGATGTTTCATGATAGGATTTGTGTACCTAAGAATGATGAATTGATCCGGAAGATATTAAATGAAGAAAATTGTGGTTATTTGTCAGTACATGCGGGCAGTACGAAAATGTACAGTGATTTGAAGAAATTTTATTGGTGGCCTGGTATGAAAAGAGACATCTCGGAGTTTGTAACAAGGTGTCTAATATGTCAACAAGTGAAAACTAAGCATTAAGTGCCTTCAGGATTGCTTCAACCAGTGATGGTTCCCGAGTGGAAGTGGGATTAGATCACCATGGATTTTGTGACGAGGTTGCCTACGACTCCTAAAAAGAAAGATGTTGTGTGGGTTATCATTGATAGACTAACGAAGTCGGCTCACTTTATACCAGTGCGTGTTGATTATTCGCTGGATAAGTTGGCTGAGTTGTATATTGCAGAAGTGGTAAGATTATATCGAGTGCATGTATCTATTATCTCGGATAGAGATCCGAGATTTACTTCAAGGTTCTGGAAGAAGTTGCAAGAGGCCTTAGGTACAAGGTTGAATTTTAGTATTGCATTCCATCCTCAAACTGAAGATTAGTCTGAAAGAGTGATTCATGTTCTTGAAGATATGCTCCAATGCTGTGTGTTGGAATTTGAAGGTAGTTGGGAGAGATACCTACCTTTGGTTGAGTTTGCCTATAACAACAGTTATCAATCGAGTATACGGATGGTACCGTATGAAGCCTTGTATGGTCGTAAGTGTCAGAATCCTTTGTATTGGACCGAGCTGAGTGAGAAGCAAATTCATGGGGTTAATCTGGTTAAAGAGACCGAGGAGAAAGTGAAAGTGATTTTGGGACAGTCTGAAAGCTGTTTCAGACCAAAAAAAGTCGTATGCAAACTTGAAAAGGAAGGAAATCGAGTTTAATGTAGGTGACAAAGTATTTCTGAAAGTGTCCCCGTGGAAGAAAATATTGATATTTGGCCAAAAAGAGAAATTGAGTTCGCGGTTCATAGGGCCGTATAAGATTACCGAGAGGATTGGGCCAATGGCATATCGTTAGTCTTACCGGTAGAGTTAGAGAAAATTCACAATGTGATTCATGTATCGATAATAAGGCATTATCGCTCGGATCCTTCGCATGTGATAACTCCAACAGAAATTGAGGTACGACCGGTCATGACATATGAGGAGGAGCCGATTAAGATTATTGCTTGAGAAGTGAAATAGTTGAGGAATAAATATATAGCGTTAGTAAAAGTGTTATGGCAAAAACATAGTGTAGAAGAAGCTACTTGGGAACCGGAAGAAGCCATGAGAAAGAATATCCAAACATCTTTACCGGTAAGATTTTTTTAGGGCGAAAATCCCTAAAGGATGGGAGAGTTGTAACAGCCCGATTTAGGGGCTAGTCGAGACAGTGGTTTTGGGACCACTAAATCGAGATCGGGAAAAATTATTTTTGATGTTATTTTTTGTGTTGTAGCATAATTATAAGGCTATGTGAAAATTTGGTGCATTAATTTTAGTGATAGCATGCTTAATTGTGAAAAAGGATTAGGTCGCATTAAGTGCGAAAGTTCTATTTTATATGGTAGAGGTACCTAATAGTTGTAAAATACAATTTGGAGGTCTTTAAAGTGCAATTAGGCCATTTATCTAGTGACGGCCGGCCATATAGGAGCTAGGGAGACAAGATTTTAATGTTGGTCAAAATTTGATGGATATTATAAAATAAGATGAATAAAGATGTTATCATCTTTTCACTATTCAATCACCTTCATCCACCAAAAAATTGAAGAGAAAACAAGGGTTTTGAAGCTCAAACTTTCAGCCAACATATTCCCTAGCAAGTAAGTGATTTTTGAAGTTTTTCTTGATGATTTTTGTGTTTTTGGAGTCCCCAAAGCTTATGCTAGCTAATGAGGAGACCAATATGCAATATGATTGAAAGTCTAGGGACTTGCCATGAAAGAGTTTATGTTGTTAGCTGAGTTTTTATGCAAGAAAATGAAGGTTAGGAAGATGAGAAACAACTTTTGTGAAAGGTTTAGCATGAAAACACCTAAATAGGACTTAAATGCAAAGAATGAATTCGTGCCATAAATGCATGAGATGGTTGGAATGGTGAGTAGTTGTAAGAGAAATAAATGTTCAGTTAGGCTTATTTATTGATAAAAATATGTTGAAAAATGATTTACGAGCCTATGGGTAGAATTGTAATTTTGTCATAGTACAAGGGCAAAATAGTCATTTTCACTTAAGTGTAGACTTTGATGCAATATGATCATTAAATGATCGAAATGAATGAATCTTATTGTTATAGATCAAGAAGAACATAGAATTAACCTTAACTGAGGAAAAGGCAAGGTACGGAGTAAATCGCAATTCAATACGTTTTGCACCGAGGTAAGTTTAAGTGTAAACAATGCATTTTATATACATTCGTGTTGCTAATTAGTGCATGACACAATTGAGAACATGTATGATTCAAGTGGGTAGAATGAGGTAGTTATTGAATAACTATAGTATGAATGATGGAATGGATATGTAAATATGTTATATCAATATTTAATGGTGGGCTAAGTACGATACCACTTTAATATTTAATTACGATGGGCTATATGGGATACAATCATCTATTTACTAATTGGTTGTCTATGTGCGATACCATCGTAACTAACCTCTTTGGTGGGCTATGTGCGATACCACCATAACTAACCTTTTTGGTGGGCTATGTGCGATACCACCCTAATAAAGGCCTATGGTGGGCTAAATACGAAACCACCAAGTAATTCGATTATGAGTGGTTGATTAAGAGATTTTGATGTGTTGTATTATATGACATTGTGGTGCTAAGTGCAGGGAAGCATGCTAATAAATGTATACATTAAGCTTGTGATATGGTTTGGATGTGAAAATGGAAGAAATGAGTAAGCATGATTATGAATGTGGAATGTTTCTTATTTAGTATGTAATGCTATTTATTGTTTTGCACATACTATAATGCTAATGGTTTACATGTAAACTTAAAGCTTACTCCCCCTTCTCTTTTCCCTTGTTTTTTAGAGTTTAAGAGCCGAACTAGGATACGCTGATAAGCAGAAGATTGCCCACACTATCATCTCACCTTGGTATATCTAGACTTAGTGATTTTGTATATGGCATGTATAGGGGCTAGACTAGTTAGATTATTTTGTTATTTTGGCCAAAGGTGTGTTGGCCCCTTATTAAGATAACTATTTTGTATATTGCCATGGTTGATGGCTCACCTTGTCATTTATGAAAATATGAAGTTAATCATGAAACTTCATGTTGCAAATTACGAGTTGTTTATTGATATGTTGATTGGATTCATGTGGTGTGATCTAGAGGGGTGCAAAGAGCTTGGCAAATAGCCTCGTTCTTGTCCACATGGGTAGGCACGCGGGCGTGTGTCTAGGTCGTGTGTGGCACACGGTCAGTCCATGGGCGTGTGCCTAGGTCGTGTGAAGTCTGCACTTAGGATTTGGAACTTGAATGCCATATAGTGGAAGCACACTAGCGTGCGACCAACCATGTGGATTAATTAGAGACGACCACGAGCATCGAGCACGGACTTGTATATAGGCCGTGTGAATGAGTCAGAATGCCAAGGTTTGGCACGTGGGCTAGGGCCACGGACGTGTCCAGGCCGTACGAATTTAGTCAGTGTGGAAGACGTGAGCATGTCTTAGGGGCACACGGGCGTGTCCGTAGACCAACACGGGCGTGTGACCCCTGTTTAGGTGAAAATTTTCTAAGTGTTCGTAAAATTTTAGTTTGGTCTCGCAACATCCCGAGCGGGTGTAAAGGGTCTCGTTGACCCATGATAGGGATGTTATGATGGTGAATGAAAAATTTTAAATTATAGAACATTTTTATAGCCAAAAGTGGAACGATCAAGCAAGTCAAGTCTGGTAATGCCTCATGCCCAGTTTCGGCGAAGAACTCGGGTAAGGGGTGTTACAATGTCCTTCATGAACTTCACATAATTGGGCATTTGCACTAAAACCTCCACCAACGGGTGTTGATGTGAAGTTGCTTTAGAACGTCCAAAAAAAATTATTGAATTACACCTCATGTTTCTGCTTATTTGGTTGGAACTTTTAAGGATATGGAGGTGATAGAACTTTGGGTTGGGTTGGATTGGACAACTTTTCTGAGGAAATAAATATGCATCTAAAGAAGATGTTCACTAGTTTACGTTTTATCTCATAAGACTTTGTAAGTTTTGCTCAACTAGTGTAGGAATTTCAACTGTTGGTTGAATTTCCCCCTTTTCAATGGGTTCATCTTCAATCACAACCTCCTTAGGTTCCAAAGGCTTACCACTTCATAAGGAAACTACTTTGTAATGTTCCTTACCCAAATTTCTTGGATTTTTCATATCGCTCGACAAGGCTCCTTCCAGTCGGTTATGAAGCTCCGTAGCTAACTGACCCATTCTGTTCTCCAAATTTTTTATTGTTATTGCTTGGCTTTGGATTAAAGCATCATTCTTCTCCATGTACGCCTTCAACAAGTTCTCCAAACTGTTGGATGACTCAGCTTGTTGTGGTTTTGGAGCTTGTTGATTGAACCCTTGGGATTGGTTAGGTCTATGTTGTACGTAAGTGTTGTTAGGTTCATTTCCTTGATTACTCAAAGAAAAGTTTGAATGGTTTCGCCACGAAAGATTGGAGAAGTTGGACTATATTTCGTGTCCACTTTTATTTTGGTGCTAATTCCTTACGTAATAAATTGACTCGGGATTTGATGGAAAATTCTTGAAAGAATGATCATCCCCATAGTATACGCAAGAAAAAACATCAAACTGACTTGGTGAATGAGATTCAAAATTATTAAAACCATTAGCGGTAAACTGTTTCAATATTGAAGAAATAGAAGATAACTGAGCTGAGAGTGATGTAAGTTCATCCACTTCTTACACTCCACTACTCATCTTCTTGAAGTTGCTTGATTTTTTGGCCATTGATAGTTGTTACTAGTAATTGATCGTGTCAAATAGTTGAGTTTTAAAATTTATAAAAAGAATGACTGAACCTGTAGACTAACTATGACAACGATAGAGGCAAGTGCACCTATCAAACAGTAGTATAGTTTAGGCAAGAATATCTTATCGAACCCAAGGGAACCTAAAAGTACTACTACTCACTTTCTTTCTATTATTTAGCCTAAAATATAGAGTGATTGGTTGATTTATCTAATACTAAATGAAATACGTAAACTAAATGCAAAGACAAAAGAATGAATTAGAGAAAGACTTTAGGAAAACTCAGTTGATGAAGACGATAACCTCAGAAAGAATCCATCTATGACTTCACTTATTATTTATTCCCCAAACCATATGATTTCTTTTCTTAGCTTGATCCGTGAGACTCCCTAACCTATATTAAACCCTCTCTCGAGGTGAATAACGTCTAACCAAAGGTTAATTAGTGGAACTCTCGTTCTTTTATAATAACCCCCTAAGGAAGCAGTAAATCGATCAATGGATTCCCATATTAAGTTTCACCCTAATCTGACAAAATCTCATAACCCTATCTCTAGGCGCCCAATCAACTCCGCTCAATTATGCTAGATCTACTCTTGGCGGAGGTCTATTCCTCCTCCACCTAAGCACATCGATTAAATTAAGCAACATAATTAAGAACAAACTAAGTACTTATCATATAATTTAGAAATCAAATAACAAAATCCGTCATAGGTTTCATCCCCTTCAGGTATCTGAAGGGTTTAGTTCATAACAAAATAAGAAAACATCTCAAGAGAAAAGATAAAACAAAACATAAGAAATCCCTAAAGCTCCTTGAAGGAATTGAATGAGAGATCCTCTATCTTGAGTGGAACTCTGGCGTCTTGAGATGGATCAACTGGCTATCTTTAGTAATTCCCTGAATAAAAGCTCTGGCAGAAAACTCTGCCCCATATTTCGGCTTCTGCCTAACTCCCCTTTTTAGTTGCTACCTTGGGTGTTTATATAGGCTTTGAGATGCTTTACTTGGCTCCTAAGTATCCTAATTCAAGTAAAATTCCTCCTAGGATGTTTAAGTAGACTTAAGAATATGTTTCTTTGGCTTCAAGCATCGAAATCCGAGTGAAATTGCTCATTCCCGTGGCAGGGGCACGCCTAAAGTACATGCTCGTGTCAATCGGGGTTGGTCCGTGCCTTGATTCTGTCATTTTAGGCACGGTCGTGTAAGTTGAGATTCACGCCGTGCCTCAGGTCTGTCGATTGGGACACGGCCATGTAGATCGCTTGACACGCCCGTGTGTGGTAATGAGATGATGCGCGGCCGTGCAACTCGTGAGTTAGGCCATGCTCTAGGTAGTCTGTGAGACACGGTCGTGCAGGCTTTGTGCCAGGCCGTGTTGATTTCTTGCTAAGGCCCAATTACTCTATTTTAAGCCCGTTTTGTGTTCTTTTTATCCTCAAGTGCTTTCCTGAATATATGGCATGAAAAGAAATGATTACAAGCACCTTTCATATAAATCAAGGGCTAAATCATCAAAAAGGATACTAAATATGGATTTAAAATATGTTACTTTTATGGTTTATCAAATACCCCCACACTTAAACTTTTGCTTGTCCTCAAGCAAAATTCTCAACTTACAATTAGAACGAACTTTCCATAATTCATAATATTCATCAATCATGCCTCATCATAATTCATAGATAATTTATACATGGATAATTCAACTCAAAGAGCCCTAAAGATTCAAACGAGATAAGTCATGATTTTGTAGCATGAAAACATAGGTGTCTCCTCTTATCTAAATAATTACCCTTGATTCAAAACCGACAAGGACTGACATCCTCACTAAAGATTCACTCAAATCACTCAAAGGTGTTTAAGGTTCACAATAAGGCACTTAAGAGTCGAACCTGAAAAGTTAATCCCATAGGCTTGCCTGAAAATCAAATCTCCACCAATATATATGAGATGATACACAAATCACAAGGTCTTTATTAGGGTTGTAGAGGGGATAGGTTTAAAGGTGTGGATACAGGCTGAATTAGAATGTTAGAATCGAGACTGACTTGAAAAATTACCTAACTAGAAACAATGAACTAAATATGAATATTTACATCGAATGAAAACTAATAATACCTACTATTGATAATTACTCTATAATAAAGAGTATTTTCATCACTTGAAATTTGATAATACTTTAATATGAGCTTTTCTTCAACAATTGGAGTTTAAATGCTCTAAGCTTCTTTTTTAAGAACAAACTAAGATATTACATCATAAATGATAAATGTAACTCTTGAACTAATATAATTTTGTAACTTAATCAAATCAAACCTTGATTAAAGGGTAGTCAAAAGAAAGGGTGATAACAAATACAAAGGAGTTTTGGGTTAATATTAGTGGGTGAGTCAATAAAAGGTTGTTAGGATTCAACGGGGTTCACTAGGGGTTAATTTGTGAAGGTAGGCTTTTATGGAGTAAGTGGGTTAAATCTTAGGTGCCTTTATCATCTCGTATATCAAATCAAAAGTGTGGTCTCGCCATGTATAAACGAGGCAAATTCTAGAATAACAGTTCAAAGTTGACACACTCATAATCAATAAAGTGAGCATGAAAAGAATATATGCTCTATAAGGCTCAAAATCTCACAAAAATTATGGGTGTTTTGACCTCAATCCTGTAAATTTCAAACTTCAAAGTAATACTTAAATTCAGTTCAACGACCTATTAATTTTTAATTTTTAGAAAGTAGACTTATCATGCTCGATTCTCTAGTATCCTTCAAATTTAATCATCAATGCACAATTAACTATGACTTACTCTAAAACATATCAATAAAAATCATACATCATTAGAAATTTCATCCTAATTAGTAATATGAGAAAAATACTTTCGAACAAGACTAAATTCAGGATTTTGAGAATAATACAAAAATTCAGTACTTTTACCCCCCACACTTAAGATGTACACTGCCCTCAATTTACAAAGATAGATAAACAATTATGTAATAATAAAATCAAAAGAGAAGGGGAGAAGTAACACTTCCTGAATTTTTGGATGAAGTCTATGAAAGGAAACCGGATAAGATGGAGGTGAACGTGGGGAAGCATCTTGAACCATTTGAAATTGAATCCTCGAAGTAGCCGGCTTGGTTTTATTGTATCCTAAGCTAAATCTAAATATCATAAAAAATAAGAAGAAGAAAATAAAATAAAATAAAATAAAAATAATGATGAAATAAAATAAAACAAAAATAAATAATGGAAAATGAAAGACAACTAGAAAAATGGGGAATGAGGTTTAGATAGAGATGTAGCCCGTGTTTTGGGATTTTGAATTTTGAACGCATTCAGGGTGTTTGGGCATGGTCGTGGTTGTCGTGGCACGTCCGTGTCTTTCTTCACATTGTCATTTAATACGGGTGTGCTCCTCCCGTGTTCGATAAGTCAGAATGTCGGCACGATTGAAAGGCACGATCGTGTTTAGCCAGTGTTTGACAAGTCAGTAACCTCACATGAGGTGTCGGCACGGGCGTGGACTATTATCACCACTCGTGTTGGGAAAAGAAATTTTTCTATGTCGTGCACTGCTACTGGCACGCCCATGGTTCATCCCCTGGCTTCCACACGGCCATGGGCACGCCCGTGTGTAGGGCCGTGTGGCTTAGAAATCTACTCTTTGGTTAGTTTATGGTTAGGTGCTAAAAAGAAAAAGAAAATAAAAAATAAAAAATGTAAAAATGGGGTTAGTGCTCGGGTTGCCTCCCGAGAAGCGCTCGTTTATAGTCTTAGCTAGACTTTACCTCTCATTCGTATGGTCATGGTGGTTTGAGGAGGTGAAAATCCTTTCTCATGCGATCACTTTGGTTATGGACATATAGTTTAAGTCAAGTAATGTTTACCCCAAAAGTGTCGAATTTAGGATTGCTAACCTTGACTGTGCCATATAAGAAGACATTAAATACCTCAAAGGTGATTTTTTCATTTGTCTTGAGGTCTGAATTGGTGATTCGAGGTTCTTCCTTATTCAACAATACCTGATCTACTAATTTGAAGTGATTCGTTGTTCCTATCAGCACGTCTGGGGCTCCTTCGATTTCACTTCATCCGGTTCCTATTCCTCTTTGATTTGTGTTTCCTGTTCTTTTAGTTTGTCAACCCTAAGGCTTTGTTTCTTATGTATTTCTTCTTTGTTGGCACGAGGTCTAAGATCTAGCTCAGTTAAGTGATTTCGTGATTCTTCCTGTAAAGAAGGTTGAACCAAATGATTATCAATAGAATTAACGTTCGTACCTTTATTACTCGATGTCCTAGCTGAGTTAAGAGCTTGAAGAGTGATTGTTTCGTCGTCTACACGAAGTGTGAGTTCACCAAATTCTTCCTCTATGTGGTCTTTCTTTATTGCATTAGGATATGGCACACGAGGTTGGTATCTGTAATTACCATTTTTGGTAAATCATGGTACACCTCAACCTTACCTTTTCTTACCACAGGTTCTTCCCTTGGGTTTGGATCCACTAACAATTCGTTGTTATGAGCTTGTACGGCTTGAGGCCCATGATTCGGCTCAAGTTTGTAGCCTTATGGTGTTTCCTGTGGTGAACGTTGAACAATTTGATTATCAACTGAATTTACTTTCTCACCTTCATCACTTGATGTCCTGGCCGAGTCAAAATCTTGTAGACTGATTGATTCGTCACCTACACGAAAAATGAGTTCTCCTGTACCAACATTAATTTTAGTCCTAGCAGTTGCTAGAAAGGGTTTTCCTAAAATTAAAGGAATCGAATTGTCCTCATTCATGTCTAAGACAACAAAATCTATTGCGAATATGACTTTATCAATTTTGATTAGAACATTATGTATTATACCCCTAGGAATTCTGATAGTTTTATTAGTTAACTGAATGCTCATCCTAGTTTGTCTGGGTTTTCCTAGACCTAGTTGTTTAAACATTTTATAAGGCATAACATTGATGCTTGGCCCTAAATCAGCTAAAGCATTATCAATAAATAAACTACCAATTAAACATGGAATTGTAAAACTCCCTGTGTCTTTTTGCTTCTATGGTAGTCTATTCTGTAACATTACTGAGCATGCTGCATTTAATTCCACGTGGTGCTCCTCATGTAATTTACGTTTGTTTGTTAAGAGCTGTCTTAAAAATTTCCTCGAGTTTGGCGTCTGAAAAAGAGCTTCAAGAAGAGGTAAGTTAATATGTAATTTCTTTAAGAGTTTAAGAAACTTACTGAATTGTTCCTTTGAATCGTCTATTTTCATTGCTTCGGGATAATGTATGTGAGGATGGTACTCCTTGATTACCAGTTTTGATTTTTCTTGTGTTACCTCTACCTTACCTTCATCTACCTTGGCTTTTTGTATTGGATTGGGTTCATCTAACCCCTTACTGGCATGAGCTATGATAGCTTGATTTTGCTCCTTTGGATTGATCTCAGTGTTACTAGGTAGACGTCCTTGCGGTCGTTCGACATTAGCTTTGTGAGTTGTTCGATTATATTCGTGGCTTCCTTTACTGACTTCACAAGTTCCCCAAATTGGTTCTCGTTGCTTTTAAGTGCTTTCTCAGTTTTTTGGAAATGATTTTCTGTGTTTGCCATGAATTTTGTTAGTATCTCTTCAAGATTCAACTCCTCTTCTTGTTGGTGAGGTGGTTGTTGAAAATCTGGAGAAAGTTCTGATCTTTGGCTATTTTGATCATCCCACGAGAAATTGGGATGGTACTTCCAACCTGCATTATAAGTGTCACTATAAAAATTATTTTGATATCTAGACTAGTTACCTGCATAGTGAGCTTGCTCGTTTTCCATGCCATATCCGTAGGGTGGGTACTCAAGATTCACCACGTCTCTTAGATTCAAATCATATTGTATTTCTGGATGTACCTGTGAGGGACTATACCAATCATCAAATTTTTTATTCATCATCTCTAACTAATTAGATAACCTGGAGACCACATCGAGGTTGAAGACACTGGCTGTTTTAGTAGGAATTGTCCTCATGACTTGCCACTAATAATTATTCAGTGTCATCTTTTCCATAGACTAAAATTTTCTTCCAAAAGCAAAAATAGAGGAAAAAATTAGCAAAGTAAAAATAATAAAAATAATAAATTATAAAAAAAATTGGCTCAAGTAATAAAAATAGAGTTTTCATAAAATTTTAGTGTTCCCCGACAATGGCGCCAAAAACTTGATTGTGTCAAATAGTCGAGTTTTAAAATTTATAAAAAGAAAGTGAACCTGTATACTAACTATGACAATGATAGAGGCAAGTGAACCTATCGAACAGTAGTATAGTTTAGGCAAGAATATCTTATCGAACCCAAGGGAACCTAAAAGTACTACTACTCACATTCTTTCTATTATTTAGCCTAAAATATGGAGTGATTGGTTGATTTATCTAATACTAAATGAAATACTTAAACTAAATGAAAAGACAAATGAATTAATTAGAGAAAGACTTTAGGAAAACTCAGTTGATGAAGACGACACCCTCAGGAAGAATCCACCTATGCCTTCACTTATTATTTATTCCCCAAACCATATGATTTTTTTACTTAGCTTGATCCGTGAGACTCCCTAACCTATATTAAACCCTCTCTCGAGCGAACAACGTCTAACCTTAAGTTCATTAGTGGAACTCTCGTTCTCTTATAATAACCCTAAGGAAGTAGTAAATCGATCAACGGATTCGCATACTAGGTTTCACCCTAATCCAGCAAAATCTCGTAACCCTATCTCTAGGCACCCGATCAACTCCGCTCAATTATGCTAGATCTACTCTTAAGCAGGGTCTATTCCTCCTCCACCTAAGCACATCAGATTAAATTAAGTAATATAATTAAGAACAAACTAAGTACTTATCATATAATTTAGAAATCAAATAACAAAATCCGTCATAGGTTTCATCCCCTTCAGATATCTGAAGGGTTTAGTTCATAACAAAATAAGAAAACATCTCAAGAGAAAAGATAAAACAAAACATAAGAAATCCCTAAAACTCCTTGAAGGAATTGAAGGAGAGATCCTCTGTCTTGTGTAGAATTCCATCTTCTTGACATGGATCAACTGGCTATCTTCGAGTAATTCCCTGAATAAAAGCTCTGGCAAAAACTATGCCCTCTATTTCGGCTTCTACCTTGGGTGTTTATATAGGATTTGAGATGCTTTACTTAGCTCCTAAATATCCTAATTCAAGTAGAATTCCTCCTAGGATGTTTAAGTAGACTTAGGAATATGTTTCTTTGGCTTCAAGCATCCAAATCTGAGTGAAATTACTTATTTCTGCGACAGGGGCACTCCCATGGCACACGCCCGTGTCAGTCAGGGTTGGGCCGTGCCTTGATTCTGTCGTTTTGGGCACGACCGTGGAACGACCGTGTAAGTCAGGATTCAGGCTGTGCTTCAAGCCTGTCGATTGGGACATGGCCATATAGATCGCTTGACACGCCCGTGTGTGGTAATGAGATGATGCGCGGCCGTGCAACTCTGAGTTAGGCTGTGCTCTAGGTAGTTGGCGAGACACAGCCGTGCAGGCTTTGTGCAGGCCGTGTTGATTTCTTGCTAAGGCCCAATTACTCCGTTTTAAACCCGTTTTGTGTTCTTTTTATCCTCGGGTGCTTTCCTGAGTATATGACATGAAAAGAAAGGATTACAAGCACCTTTTATATAAATCAAGGGCTAAATCATCAAAAAGCATACTAAATGTGGGATTAAAATATGTTACTTTTATGATTTATCAGTGATCCTCTCAATGATCTCGAAAGCCTCATTATAAGACTTAGACAAAATCGTACCTTTCGCAGAAGCTTCTACTATCAACCTTGTGTGTGTATTGAGACCATTATAAAATGTCTCCAACTGGATACAGTGTGGAATCCCATGATGAGGACACTTACGAAGTAATTCCTTGAATCTTTCCAATGCCTCGTGCAAAGATTCATCATCCAATTGTTGAAAAGTGGTTATATCATTTTGCAACTTAGCATTTTTGCTAAGTGGAAAATATTTTACCAAAACCCTTTCTGCTAATTCTTGCCATGTAGATATTAAACTTGGTGGCAACGAATTAAGCCATGCTCATGCTCGATCTTGCAACGAGTATGGAAACAACTTCAACCTCAATGCGTCTTCAGTCACACCAACTATTTTGAATGAATTACTCACCTCCATGAATAATCGAAGGTGAAGGTATGGATCTTCCATAGGCATTCCACTAAACTGGCCCACCGTTTGGAGTATTTGAAATATTACTGGTTTCAATTCAAATTGTGGTGCCTCAATCTTCAGTCTCCTAATTCCTGGATTTAATTCATTGGAAAGAAGTACAACGTATTCTTATGGCACAACACCTATCATCAGCAATAAGGATTAGATTATGCACATGATTGGCTCCATCTCATTGTCCATCATTTTGATTTCCAAGGTCCATCTTGGCTTGTCTTTAAGTTGATCTTTCCCGTCTTCTTTGTCTAAACATCCACTCGATTTCAGGATCTACGTAGTAAATCGATAATTCAATCTATGATCATAAACACCTAAAAAATAAATCACAAAATATAAAGAAAAAATTAGTAAGGTTAGAAGTTAGATAAAAATGAAATAAAAACCAAATTTAAAAGAATAATTTCACAAAAATGATTAAGGCAACAGTCCCAGGAAACAACGCTAAAAACTTGTAACGTTTGGTTTGTGCAAGTATACACAGTCGTTATCAAGTAATAAGTAAGTAAAATATTTATCGTCTCCACAAGGACTGTATATGTTAATCAATCTTTTGTAAGATTAAAGTTAACAATTTGGTGATAAAACACAATATTTTGAGTGATGATGATTAAGCTATTTAGATGCAAGATGATCCCTAATGTAAATTAATCTAAATGCCAAGTATGAAATGAGATGTACGAAATGAATCTAGCAGCAAAGACACAAAATTCAACAATCAATAACATGAATAGGCTAGGATAATTACATCTTTCAACTTAGTTCATTTTTCTCATGTTTAATAGTGTTCAGAAAATATTCCATGGCAAATCGATCTTTCATGAGTTTTGAAACCAAATTAAGTCCTCTCGAAATCTTTTACTTAGTAAAACGTGCCTTTTACTGATCATATTAAACTAGGGGTTTCTTAGAATTCATGTGAAGTAACAAGGACGAGTTAGGTTTGAAACAGTTTAATCACATAAACCTAAAATCTATCCAAGATAATAGAGCTTGTTAAATTTATTATGAACCTTCAATCTAGTCGGGTCGAAATCTAAATTAAGCAAGCACATTTCAATTATTGCCTCCACTAGTCGTCATCTGGTTAGGACCGCTTTGCTAATT
Organism: Gossypium rotundifolium; assembly: GCA_025506655.1. Taxonomy (NCBI): domain Eukaryota; kingdom Viridiplantae; phylum Streptophyta; class Magnoliopsida; order Malvales; family Malvaceae; genus Gossypium; species Gossypium rotundifolium. The sequence continues at coordinate 74,223,155 of CP106727.1, forward strand.
CTAATACTGTAGTAGCCCAATTTTGGGGCTAGTCGGAACAGTGGTGTCGGGACCACTGATTTGACATTAGAGAAAATTTATTTTCATGTTATGTTATGTGTTATAACATGTTTATAAAGATGTATGGAAATTTTGGTGTTTTAATTTTAGCGATTTCATGCTAAATTGTAAAAAAGGACTAAATCACATAAAGTGCAAAAGTTCTATTTTATTTGCTAGAAGTGCCAAATAGCTATGGATTAATATTTGGAGCTCCCAATTGTGCAATTTATCCTTGTTAAGTGGCTTGGCCGGTCAAAGAAGCTAAGGGGGAAAAGTGCATTTATTATTATTAAAAGTTAGTGATATTAGTTAGAGAAAATGAATAAAATAAGATGATATAAGCAAAAGTTATCATCTTTTTATTTTGTCTTCTTCTCCAACCAAAAATATCAGCCATGGTAGCGCTTTGAAAGCTTAAAATTTCCAGCAAGCTTTTCTCCATTCAAGTAAGTCAATTTGATGGTTGTTTTTGATGATTTTTGAATATTTGGAATCCCCAAAGCTTAAGCTAGATAATGGGGGGGCTAATTTGTAACATGGTTGAGAGTCTAGGGACATGCCATGAGAGAGTTTATGTTGTTTGAAGAGTTCTTATGGAAGAAAATGAATGATAGGATGATGAGAAACAACTTTTGCGAAAGGTGTTGTCATGAAAACACCTAATTGGGACTAAAATGCAAAAAGTTGTAATTTGTTCATTAAGGCATGAAATAGTTGAAATTGGGGATAGTTATAAGAGGATTAAATGTTCAACTAGGCTTTTTTAACAAGAAAATATGATAAAACTTTATTTACGAGCTTAGGGGCAAAATCATAATTTTTGCCAAAGTGTAGAGGGCAAAATAGTCATTTTTCCTAAAGTGTAGATTATGGTGTTTTATGATTTATAAGTGATTAAATGGGTAAATTTCGTTGTTCTAGATCAAAGAAATCGAGTTTTAGACCTAGGACGGGTGAAAAGAGAAAGGTGGGCAAAAGTCCGTTTTGGCCCTTTTGGCATTGGGGTAAGTTCACGTGCAAACGTTGTAATTACATATGAGTTAATTTAACATTCCAATGTGGTATGGAATGAATATTTTCTATATGAATAAATGAAATATCTTTTGATGAGATGTCAACAAAATTGAATCTAAGAGTAATGGAAAATGTGTATAGCATGATATGAAGATGGTTCAAGTTTCGAGTAAGACCCTATTGAAATATGGCCTTGGTGCAAGAGTTCGTATAAGGCCATGTCAGGGACATGGCATCGACATGTTAATGTATGTAGGACCCTATGGGGATATGATTTCAATGAGAACTATATGTGTGAGACTCAAGAGAGTTATTTAATAATTTGAATGATTCAATGGATATGTTGAATGTATGTGATTGTACCAAGAGAAGCACAAGTATGTGTTAGAACTAAATTGATATGAATTCAATATATGATGAACCTTATTGGGATATGTGTAATTAATGATCCTTTATTGCATGAGATAGGTTTGTTAATGCATTGTGTGAATGCGAATGAGAATCGTAGAAAGTTAAGTAAGAATGATGGTGAGTGAGGATGTTTACAGATGAACATTTCAAATAGAGAAATGTATGTGGATAGATATTTGTGAATGTATAAAATCAGTGGGCTGTGTGTGATACCACCTAATATATTATTAATTGATGGGCTGTGTGCGATACCATCAACTATATTACTATCGGTAGGCTATGTTCATTACCATCTGATTAATTAGTAATCGATAGGTTGTGTGCGATACCATCGTTTATAAATGCTTGGTGAGCTAAGTGCGAAATCACCATAGGTATAAATGATTGGTGGGCTGTGTGCGATACCACCCTATAAGAGATTCAATAGTGAGCTAAGTGCGTAACCACCGAGAGATTAGTAGTACGAGTGGCTTAATGAAAATGGTTGATGTGTTGTTTTATATGATCTTATGGTGATCAGTGCAGGAATGTATGCTAATTAAACGAGCAATTAGCTTGTGGCATGGTAAAAATATGGTAATAGATAGAATGAGTAAGCTTCATGGATGATTGAGTAAGTAACTATGAGTTTATGAGAAAAACTCATTAAAATCCCTTGTGACTGTGTATTCAGTGAATATCAGTGATTGTTAGGCATATGCATATGAACTTGCTAAGCTTTATTGCTTACTTCTTTTATTTTTTCATATCTTATAGGATATTTTAATTAGCTTGGGTTGGAGGCCGCCGGAGATGTTTTCACACTATCGGATAGACGCTTGGTATGATGTTTCAAGTTCTTATGAGTCATAGCATGTATAGGGCTAGTACTTGAGGTTGATTATGTTTTGTGAATGTAGCCAAATTGTATTGGCTTAAGAGAACTTATAGTTGTTTGTGTATAACCATAGATGATGGCTTAAATTGATTGTAATTAAATGGGAAATAGTTCCCTTAGTGTATGGGTTGTAGACTTTACTTCTCTTATGATTAAATGTCTTTAAACCAAGAATTATAATGATATTACTAGAAGTTATGTGATGATGAATGAATGTATGCAATTGAGAGGGTGATTGGCTTGGAAAATAGCCTTCATGTGCCCACACGGGTAGACACACGGGCGTGTGTCTAGGCTGTGCTTACCCTGTACCTTAGTGTTTTAAGTCAAAATAAACCATGGGCTAACCCCACGGCTATTTGTATAAGTCGTGTGTGACACACGGTCTAAGGCCACGGACTTGTGAAGACCGTGTGTAATTTTGTAGTGTCGACCACAGACGGAAGACACAGGCATGTCTTGAGGGTACACAGCCATGCCCCATTCCACATGGGCGTGTGCCCTAGCCGTGGGAACTTTGGTAGAATGTTGGGGTTTTTGGGCACGGTTTGGGCACATGGGCATGTGACACTACACACGAGCGTATGGGTCATATAACACAGGCGTGTACTCCCTGTTTAAATAGGAAAGAAATTTTACAGATAGTAAGAGTTCCCGATATAGTCTCGAAAGCCCTCACATGTATGAGTGAGGTTTTGTAAGTCGAAAAAGAAGTTGTTATATTGACATCAAGAGGAGTAGTCGCGTTGAGCCTAAGTGGCATTCAAGTAGTTTTATACGGTAATGCCTCGTGCTCGGTTCTAATGGGGATTATGGGTAAATGGTGTTACATTTAGTGGTATCAGAGCATGGTTTAGTGGGTTCTGGGACTAACCTAGCATAAGTATGAGTCTAGCTATACATGCCATAGGTGGACCGTGATAGTGTGATATCTCGGCTCTAACGAAATTGTTTTGTTGAGACAGAGATGGTTCCCAATCGAGCTAAATCCAATAATGTTATAAGTGATAATGAGGTAAATGAAATGCTCTTATGTATTGGTGAGATTCAAAGAAGTATGAATAGAAGTATATGACATGTGTGTGATAATACACGAAATGAGAATTATAAAATGATAAGCTTCTCTGTATTGGCTTGATGTGCATAAGGTGTTGTGTATTCAACCTATTGGGTTAGGTGCATATAGTGAGTAAATTTACCCAGAGAATGGGGTATATGTGTATGTACGACTGTTTGAATGATGTATGATTAATATGACCACATAGTTGAATCTCATGTGTGACTGTTAAAGTAGAAGATGTATAATGTTTTATTTCCTGACTCTGTGTGAGACCCCGCGTGTTATGGTGTGAGAGTTAAATTGGAAAGTTTGACTAAGTAGAATGCAGGGATAAGTACGGTCGTTCAATGATAAAATGGTGAATAAGACCATGGTTGGACCATGGCGGTATACGTGATTCCATATAATACCATGTCTGAGACATGGCATTGGCATCAATGCATGATCCCGTATAAGACCATATCTAGGATATGGCATCAGCATCAATATGAATTTCCATGTAAGGCCATATTTTGGATATGGCATTGGTGTTGATATGAGATTTCGTGTAAGACCATAGTGAGGCTATGACATCGTGACGACATGTAAAGTAATAGCTGGGCTATAATGTTGTGATATGAGTGAGACCATAGTTGGACTATGGCAATCAGGTAAACAATATACTTAAACCCGTAAGACATTTTCTAAATTGATAAGCAATGATAAGAGAAATTAGAGTTAAATGTTGAGCACTCGGGTATATATTAATGTGGAACTTGAGTATGTGAAAGTCTCGATCGAAGTTGAATTACTTAGGATGCTCAGTCGCTCACATGAGACAAGAAAGTCCATATAAGACCTTATCTGGGATATGGCATTGGAATTTAGAGGAGACTCTATATAAGACCACCTTGAGGATGTGCCATTGATTTGGTACTTACATGAATGATGATGAATATGCGTCTTTGGCTTTCCCTAGTGATCAATGGGACAAGTAGATGAGTTAGAAGCAAAATGAGTATGGTGTACGGTATGGTATGGTATGCATTTAATAAAAGCAATTGTAAGTAAGCATGCGGAATGCTTTGACAATTGTTTTGATTTTGTAATATTAAGAGGAGAAAGTTAGCCTAGGCTATTTGACTCAAGCGAGTAGAAAGCCTGAGGTGTGTGTTTATCGAGATCTTCTTAAATCGATGTTCATTAATGAAAGGAATTGTTAAGGAGTTGAGGACGAAATGGTTAAAGAAACAATGTTTGAACTTTGAGAGTGTTCAATTATGATAACCATAGTTGTATGGATCATAATAACCTCTTTATGTATTACGTGTTAATATCTTTTTACCTTTCAGGGGTGATGTAACATCCCAAAATTTAAGGTTCTGCACTTAATGTGTGTTGTGTTTGTATGCTATGCTCGATGTGTTATTTTGGTGTGTTCGGGGGTCCAGTGAAGGCTCGGGGTTAAGCTGAAGCCTTGGCCAAAATTTTAATTTTGGGCACTTTAGGGAAAAGCTAGCTGAGGTAGGTTTTAAGTAGTATAGATTAGGTTTGATGACACAAGAAGTGCTATAGTAAAGTGGCAAAAGGCACCACTTATGAGGAAGGTGAGTGACACCATAGGGAGCAGTGAAGGAGCAAGTTCGAGTCGCACAATTTACATTTTGGGAATTCTTTTTGACGTCAGGATGATTGGTGATGGATTCGACTAGGGACCTTGAAGAGTGGGTGTTGAATTGGTCAAATGTTTGAATGGTAGGCCATGAGAGAAAGGTGGGATTTGAATTGTTCAAACTAGTTCAAATGGGTGAATGGGAGTAAAAGTAGGAGCTGAACAAGGGAGGAGTGGCTTGTTGGGTTGTTGGCCGAATTTTGAATGTTGGAAGGGGGGAGAATTTCAGTTTTGAGCTAAGAGGGTGGTGTGTCGAAAAGCATTAGAGGTCTTAGGTTTCTCTTTGGTTTTCTTTGGAACAAATTTGGTCATTAGGAGGGTGTGATTGCTGATTGGTACTAAAACTCTTTTGAGCTCTTTTTCTTTTTTCTTTGACTTGTATGCTGAAAGTATTAGCAAGCTTTTACCTCTTTTCTTCTTAAACCTTTGGCCGAATTTGAGAAAAACCATTTGTGCATTTCTTTGCTTCAATATCTTTTAGCCGAACCTTAGTTCATTCTTCCCATTCTCTTTCTTTTTCCTCTAAGCTAAAACCACCTAAGCCTTACCAAAACTTCTCTTTCTCTTTTCCCTCTTCAATTATCTTCACAACTGAAAACACTATATCACCTCCTAGTATTCCATCTTCTATCTCTATTCTTTTCTTAAGCCGAAACTATAGTTCTTCTTCTTTAAAGTTTTGTTTTCTTTCTCTCATAATCGAATAGCCTTTTTGGCCTATTGGATCGATTCCACCCTGCTACAAGATCATTGAAGGTAAGGTTCTTTACCACAAAAGTCGAATCTCTCTTTCTTCATTTTCTTGCGACATCTACTTTTTTTCTTCTCTAAACCCCTCAATCGCTATTTTCTTTCACTAGTTGGGTAATTGTTTCATTTGCTTTGGCCAAACCAATAGCGCTGAATAGCATAGGGTGTGAGGGATTAAGCTTCTTCATCTATTCCAATACAAGGTAAGTTCGTCCAATACCCCTTTGTTTTGTCTTTAAGTCTCTTCTTGATTAGCCCAATATTCAAGGGCTACCTATGCTTATTAGGCCAAGCCTCTCTCTCTTTCGCAAATCATCTCAATTTGAGGGTGAAGTATTGTGGTGCGAATCATCAAATTAGACAAGGTAAAGAATTCCTCCCTAGTTATTCTATTAGCCTTTTTGTTCGTCGTTCGTTGTCTTAAATCAGTAGTGTTGTTAAAAAATCATTGCTTTCGTATAGCAATTTACTGATCAAGGCTATTCATGGAGACAAGAAATGATCAAGTTGGAGAGAAGAGTGTGTCCGTAATCCCTATTCCAAAGTTTAAGAAGCGAGCTGTATCGACAATCCAAGACTGGCCACCAGGTTGTAGACCAGCTTCAGAGCAAGATAGACAGATAGTTGTCACCCCTGCTAACGAGAGTGTCGTCATAGAAAGCATAGTATTACGTGTTATCAGGTGTGTAAAATATTCACACTCTGTTATTAATTTGTGTTATTAACTGTTTGGTTGAAAAACCGAAGTGACTGAATAGGAAGTCATTATACCCTTGTGGGTAAAGTTGGGGATACCAGGTATGTGACTATAACGTTCTATTAATGGGTATGAAAATGTAAATTGTAATCTGTTACTACGATGAGAGCATGTCCATTCATTTGATTTGTATGTTCTGCATAGGTTGGGTTATTATACGAAAAGGGAAGTATTAGAGACTGTCACGGTGGTTTGGCACAACAAGTGGGTTGGCCCCATATATATCTGATTCAGTGACCATGTCTCGGTGGCTTGGGGCCACGGTGGTTTAATACAACGTATATATATCTATGATTCGGTGACTCGTCCCTGTGGTTTGGTACCACAGTGGACCACAGTGGGTTGGCCCCACATACATTCATCAAGGATTGTCACGGTGGTTTGGTACCACGGTGGGTTGGCCCCACATATGTTAATAGTGACTCTGTCACGGTGATCTAGTATCACGGTGGTTTGGAAACACGAGTGGCTTAGTGCCACATATGAGGTGTGTAGCAGATAGAGGGTTGATTGTAGAAATCCCCACGGTGTGATTGGCTGGTACGGGTGGTGTGTAGAGGATAAAATATTAGGTTGGGTTGGGACACATTACATTCATATTTGTGTATGCTATGTTGAGTGGGCTAAGGCCAATGTGCGAATATGGGCTTGGGACCATTTATGTGACATAAGGGGATTTACACACTGAGTCGTGGTGACTCACCCCTCTACTTAATTTTACAGGTAATCAGTAGATTGTTGATCTGGGAGCCGAGGCAAACTCGTGGAGGCCATAAAATGTTTTTTTTCGTAAACTCATTTCCTTTCTACAAATTATTTTAATTGGGGATTTTGTTATCTAATAAGGCCTTCTTAAGTTAATATTTGGTTTTCCTTATTTATTATTCATTTAGGGTATGATATTATTATATATTAGCATGAACGTTAAGATGAAATTTTCAAAACATAAGTAACATAAAATAATCATTTTCTCTCAAGTGCCAACAAAGATAACAAATGATCATTTTAACTCAATTCGGGAATTTTTCTTAAACTACAAACCACTATTTTCAAAACATCACCCTAGACGAAAAGTTTTCAAACTTACGGTATTTTCTTAAGATTTTAAAATTCATTTTTACAACTTTTCCCTGTGACATTCTAGATCTGGTCGTAACGTCTAGACTGTGTTTGGGGTGTTACAATTTTGGTATCAGAGCATAGGTTGCAAAACTTGGCTATGGAATGGGTTCAACAATGTTGTATAAAGTCGATTTAAAATGTGATTTAAGGAAATATTTTAGTAGGAGTATGGCACCGAGTTCATCGCTTTTTAGATCCTCATGACAAGTGTTCTAATTGTTGGTTATTTTGCATGAAATAATTCTCTTATTTTATGATTACTAGTAGTAAGAGGTCCAAACTTTAGAGACTAAAACCTCTAGGTCTAGATAGGAATCTGCGAGAATTACTTTTTAATGCTATTTCTCATAAGATTGCTCGGTATTAAACAGTGAAAGAAAGTACTAATTCATAAAACTCTTAATCAGATTAAGTCATATTGGTAGCTATGAGTACTAGGAGGCGTGGACGTATCATGCACGGACGTGGTAGAGGCCAGAGTGTTGGGTCTGAACCCTTGGAATCTGGACATGGGTCGGAAAGAGATGTACCAGCACCGCCAGCTGCAAAAGCAGAATTTTAGGATCAAACAGGCAGAGACGATGCTGTGTCTCAAGCGATGTTACGTGTATTGGAGAGAGTTGCTAGAGCAAGCACGGGTTCGAGGGCTCAAAAATCTGTGTCTAAATGACTCCGAGCCAATGGAGCGGAAATGTTTAGGGGCGTTTGGCATACCCCCTAACGTAGCTGAGTATTGGCTAGAAGCAGTTGAGCATAATATGGATGATCTTGACCTTACGGAGGAGGAGAAGTTGAAAGGAGTTGTGTCTCTTCTTCGGGATGAGGCATATCAGTGGTGGCTCATGGTCAGAGACGGTATAGTGGTTGACCGTATTACATGGGATTTCTTCAAGACAGCATTCCAAGGGAAGTACATCGGATCAAGTTATGTGGATGCGCAATGTAGGGCATTTCAAAATTTGGTTCAGGGAAATAAATTGGTGGCCGAGTATGAGGTAAAATTCTTGCGTCTTAGTCGTTATGCCCGGGGTATTGTTGCTACAGACCATGAGCGTTGTGTGTGGTTTAAGGATGGCCTGAGGAATGAATTGCGAGTGCTGATAGCTCCACATCGAGAAAGAGAATTTGTTGTTTTAGTGGAAAAAGCTAAGATAGCCGACGAGGTGAAGCGGTCCGAAAGGCAGAACTAGGATAGGGATAGAGGTAGAAATGGAAGGAATTTTGGATTGTCAGGGTCAGTTGGGGTTTTCAGAAGAGGCCTAGGTTGGATGAGCCGAGTCGTGTTGCGAGACCTGTTGTTAATAGTGGGCCTCAAAGGTGTGCTAAATGTGGAAGATCTCATTTAGGTGAGTGTTGGATGGGTAATAGAGGATGTTTCCGGTGTGGGTCTAACGATCATAGGGTAAGAGACTGTCCACAAGAAGTGGGCAGGATGCGACCAGTAGGACAAGGTTATGTTTAGCCAGGTAGAGGTGGTCAGCAATCATAGAGAGGTCGTGGTCCCGCTATGGGAGGAAGTAGTTTTGCTGGGGCGTGGATCACCGGGCAGAGGTGTTGAGAGCACAGATGCAAGAAGTCGGGGTTGATTTATGCAGCTAGACGCCGAGAGGAGGGCGATGCACCAGACGTCATAATCGGTACATTTCTTATTTATGGGTTGCCTTATACTGCACTGATTGATATTGGATCAACATATTCTTATGTTGCTAGTACTATATTGGGTACTCTGAACATAAACTCTGAGATTGCCTCTAGGGAGATGACTATACTTAGCCCTTTAGGACAATCGATAATAGTGAATAAACTCTTTAGTATGGACTGGCTAGTGAAATATCGAGCAAACTTGGATTGTGCAGCCAAGCGCATGGTGTTAAGGACTCTTGAGGATGATGAGATGGTGGTGATAGGTGAAAGGAGAAACTATTTGTCTAATGTAGTTTTCACTTTAAAGGCTGAAAAAAGGTGAGAAAAGGATGTGAGGCATTCATGACTTTTGTGAGTGCTTTGGAGACCAAGGAGTTAGCTATGGGGGATGTTAGAACAGTGAAGGAGTTTTCTGATGCTTTCCTAGAAGAGCTTCCAAGACTACCTCCGGATCGCGAGGTGGAATTTGGTATTGATCTTCTTCCAGGGACAGCGCATGTATCTATTGCCTTATATAGAATGGCGCCAAAGGAGTTAGTGGAATTTTGGATGCCCAAATTCAGGAACTGTTGGATCGGGGTTTTATCCGACCAAGTGTGTCACCTTGGAGAGTGCTGGTGCTATTTGTTAAGAAGAAGGACGGATTAATGTGTATGTGTATTGACTACCGTCACCTGAATAAGTTGACCATCAAGAATAAATACTCGTTGCCGAGGATTGATGATTTGTCCAATCAACTAAAGGGGGCTTTAGTCTTCTCGAAGATAGATTTGAGGTTAGGATATCATCAGCTTGAGGTCAAGGAAGTGGATATTCATAAGACGACTTTCTAGACTCGCTATGGTCACTACAAATTTCGGTGATGCCGTTTGGGTTGACCAATGCACCAGCAGCATTTATGGACATGATGAACCGCGTATTCTAACCCTATCTGGACCGGTTTGTCGTGGTATTTATAGATGATATCCTGGTTTATTCAAGATCAGAGGAGGAGTAAGATTCACATCTTCGGGTGGTCTTACAAATCCGAAGGGAGAAACAGTTGTACGCCAAATTCAGTAAGTGTGAATTTTGGCTAAGAGAAGTTACCTTTCTGGGCCATGTTGTGTCTGCTGAGGGGATTAGGGTTGATCTCGAAAAATTGAAGCTGTGTTGGATTGGAAGCCGCCTAAGTCTATGGCAGAAATTCGGAGTTTTCTTGGCCTGGATGGGTATTACAGAAGGTTTGTTGAGGGGTTCTCATTGATTACAGCCCCATTAACCAAATTGTTACGGAAGAAGAGTTTTGAGAAGCTGAAGAAGATCTTGATTGAGGCTCCACTATTGATATAGCTTGAGGCCGGGAAGAAGTTTGTCGTTTATTACGATGCGTCGCGCACAGGTTTTGGATGTGTGTTGATGTAGGAGGGGAAGGTGGTAGCACATGCATCTTGGCAGTTGAGACCGCATGAGTTGAATTATCCCACGCATGATCTGGAGTTGGCGTAGTAGTGTTTGCTTTGAAGATCTTGAGCCATTATCTGTATGGGGAGAAGTCTGTTATTTATACAGATCATAAGAGCCTAAAATATCTTCTTACCCAGAAGGAGCTGAATTTAAGGTAGCGGAGATGGATCAAATTGTTAAAAGATTTGATTGCTCGATCGAGTACCATCCGAGTAAGGCTAACGTGGTGGTGGATGCATTAAGTCATAGGGTGATCTCTCACTTGAGAGCAATGTTTGCTCATCTTAGCTTATACGATGATGGAAGTCTATTAGCTGAACTTCAAGTGAAGCCTTCTTGGGTCATACAGATTAAAGAGAAGTAGTTGGCAGACGAGTTGTTGAAGTCAAAGTTTTAGTTGGGGGCAAGTGATGGGATAACGAATTTCAGTGTGAATAGTGATGGGGAATTATGTTTTCAAGGAAAGACTTGCATGCCAAAATATCTTCAGTTGAGACGTAAGATCCTACATGAAGCGCATAGTAGCCCATACGATATGCATCTAGAGGAAGTAAGATGTATCGGGATTTACGAGAATAATTTTGGTGGTCGGGTCTGAAGCAGGAGGTAACCAAATTTGTGAGTAAATGCTTGACGTGTCAACAGGTAAAAATAGAGCATCAGTTGCCTTCAGGGTTATTGCAGCTGGTGAAAATTTCGCAGTGGAAATGGGAAATAATTACGATGGACTTTGTTAGGGGGCTACCTCGTACGCCTACGAAGAAGAATTCGGTATGGGTGATTGTTGATTGATTGATGAAGTCCGCTCACTTCACACCGGTTCGTGTTGACTACTCTCTATAGAAGTTAGCTAAGCTGTATGTAGCAGAGGTTGTAAGGTTGCATGGGGTACCAGTGTCACCATATCAGATAGAGACCCCAGGTTTACGTTGAGGTTTCTAGAAGGAGTTACATCAAGCGTTGGGTACAAGATTGGATTTCAGTACAGCATTTCATCCACAGACTGATGGTCAGTCTGAGAGGGTAATTCAGATCTTGGAAGATATGTTGAGGGGCTGTGTCATTGACTTCAGGGGTAGTTGGGAGGAGTTTCTACCATTGCCAGAATTCACATACAACAACAGCTATCAGTCTAGCATTCAGATGGCACCGTGTGAAACATTGTATGATCAAAAGTGTCGCACTCCTACTTACTGGACAGAGTTGGGTGAGCGACAGTTATTGGGTGCAGAATTGGTTTCTGAAATGGAGGACAAGGTTAAGTTGATTCGAACTTGATTGAAGGAGGCTTCTGACAGGTAGAAGTCCTATGCAGACCTAAAATATAAAGACATAGAATTTGCAATAGGTGACAGGGTTTTCTTAAAGGTTTCACTATGGAAGAAAGTCCTAAGGTTTGGACGAAAGGGGAAGCTGGGCCCTAGGTTCATCGGGCCTTATCGTATGTTGAAGCGTGTGGGACCAGTAGCTTATCAGCTCAAGCTACCTTCGGAATTAAGTCAGATTCATGATATGATGTTGAGGCGCTACCGTTTGGATCCATCTCATGTTGTGCCAGTGGAAGAAATCGAAGTAAGACCTGACCTATACTTTGTTGAGGAACCGGTTTAGATCTTGGATCATGATGTTAAGGTACTACGAAGAAAGACGGTTCTGTTGGTTAAAGTGTTGTGGCAGAATCACGGTTCAGAGGAAGCTACGTGGGATCCAGAGGATGTGATGCGACAACAATACCCTCATCTCTTCTGATCAAGTAAAATTTTGATACCGAAATTTTTTTAAGGGGGTAGAACTGTAACATCCCAGGTTTTAGGGTTCTGCATTTAATGTGTGTTGTGTGTATCCTATGCTTGATGTGCTAATTTGGTGTGTTTGGGGGTCCAGGGAAGGCTCGAGGTTAAGCCGAAGCCTTGGCCAAAATTTCAATTTTGGGCACTTTAAGGGAGAGCTAGCTGAGGCAGGTTTTAGGTAGTATAGATTGGGTTTGATGACACAAGAAGTACTATAGTAAAGTGGCAAAATGAGCCACTTATGAGGTAGGTGAGTGACACCATAGGGAGTAGTGAAGGAGCAAGTTCGAGTCGCATAATTTACATTTTGGAAATTCTTTTTGGTGTCAGGATGAGTGGTGATGGATTCGGCTAGGGAACTTGAAGAGTGGGTGTTGAATTGATCAAATGTTTGAATGGTATGCCATGAGAGAAAGGTGGGATTTGAATTGTTCAAACTAGTTCAAATGGGTGAATAGGAGTAAAAGTAGGAGCTGAACAAGGGAGGAGTGGCTTGTTGGGTTGTTGGCCGAATTTTGAATGTTGGAAAGGTGGGAGATTTTCAGTTTTGAGCTAGGAGGGTGGTGTGTCGAAAAGCATTAGAGGTCTTAGGTTTCTCTTTGGTTTACTTTGGAACAAATTCGGTCATTAGGAGGGTGTGATTACCGATTGGTACTAAAACTCTTTTAAGCTCTTTTTCTTTTCTCTTTGACTTGTATGCCGAAAGTGTTAGCAAGCTTTTACCTCTTTTCTTCTTGAACCTTTGGCCAACTTTGAGAAAAACCATTCTTTGCTTCAATATATTTTAGCCGAACCTTAGTTCATTCTTCCTATTCTTTTTCTTTTTCCTCTAAGGCGAAACCACCTAAGCCTTGCCGAAACTTCTCTTTCTCTTTTCCCTTTTCCATTATCTTCACAACAGAAAACACTATATCACCTCCTAGTATTCCATCTTCTATCTTTATTCTTTTCTTAAGCCGAAACTATAGTTCTACTTCTTCAAAGTTTTGTTTTCTTTCTCTCATAGCCAAATAACCTTTTTGGCCTATTGGATCGATTCCACCCTGCTGCAAGATCATTGAAGGTAAGGTTCTTTACCATAAAAGTCGAATCCCTTCTTCTTCATTTTCTTGCGGCATCTACTTTTTTTCTTCTCTAAACCCCTCAATCGCTATTTTCTTTCACTAATCGGGTATTTGTTTCATTTGCTCTGGCCAAACCAATGGTCGCTGAATAGCATAGGGTGTGAGGGATTATGCTTCTTCATCTATTCCAACACAAGGTAAGTCTGTCCAATACCCTTTTGTTTTGTCTTTTAGACTCTTCCTGATTAGCTGAATATTCAAGGGCTACCTATGCTTATTAGGTCGAGCCTCTCTCTCTTTCGCAAATCATCTCAGTTTGAGGGTGACATATTGTGGTACAAATTATCAAATTATACAAGGTAAGGGATTCCTCCCTGGTTATTCTATTAGTCTTTCTGTTCTTCGTTTGTTGTCTTAAATCAGTAGTGTTGTTAAACAATCATTGCTTTCGTATAGCAATTTACTGATCAAGGCTATTCATGGAGACAAGAAACAATCAAGCCGGGGAAAAGAGTGTGTCCGTAATCCCTATTCCAAAGTTTAAAAAGCGAGTTGTATCGACAACCCGAGACTAGCCACCAGGTTGTGGACCAGCTTCAGAGCAGGATAGACAGATAGCCATCGTCCCTGCTAATGAGACTGTCATCATAAAAAGCATAGTATTGCGTCTTATCAGGTGTGTAAAATATTCACACTCTGTTATTAATATGTGTTATTAACTCTTTGGCTAAAAAGTCGAAGTGACTGAATAGAAAGTCATTATACCCTTGTGGGTAAAGCTGGGGATACCAGGTAAGTGACTATAATGTTCTATTAATGTGTATTAAAATGTATGCTATAATCTATTACTATGATGAGAGCATGTGCATTCATTTGATTTGTATGTTCTGCATGGGTTGGGTTATTATGCGAAAAGGGAAGTATTAGAGACTGTCATGGTGGTTTGGTACCACAAGTGGGTTGGCCCCACATATATCTGATTCAGTGACCATGTCTCAGTGGCTTGGTGCCACGGTGGTTTAATACCACGTATATATATCTATGATTCGGTGACTCGTCCCAGTGGTTTGGTACCACAGTAGGTTGGCCCCATATACATTCACCAGGGATTGTCACGGTGGTTTGGTACCACAGTGGGTTGGCCACACATATGTTAATAGTGACTCTGTCATAGTGATCTAGTATCACGGTGGTCTGGAACCACGAGTGGCTTGGTACCACATATGAGGTGTGTAGCGGATAGAGGGTTGATTGTAGAAATCCTCACGGTGTGATGGGCTGGTACAGGTGGTGTGTAGAGGACGGAAAATTAGGTTGGGCTAGGACATATTACATCCATATTTGTGTATGCTATATTGAGTGGGCTAAGGCCAATGTGCGAATATGGGCTTGAGGCCATTTATGTGACATAAGGGGATTTACACACTGAGTCGTGGTGACTCACCCCTCTATTTAATTTTGCAGGTAATCAGTAGATCGTGGATCTGGGAGCCGAGGCAGACTCGTGGAGGCCATAAAATGTTAATTTTCGTAAACTCGTTTCCTTTCTACAAATTATTTTAAGTGGGGATTTTGTTATCTAATAAGGACTTCTTAAGTTAATATTTGGTTTTCCTTATTTATTATTCATTTAAGATATGACATTATTATATTTTAACATGAAAGTTAAGACAAAATTTTCAAAACATAAGTAACATAAAATAACCGTTTTCTCTCAAGTGCCAACAAAGATAACAAATGATCGTTTTAACTCAATTCGGGAATTTTTCTTAAACTGCAAACCACTATTTTCAAAACAACACCCTAGACGAAAAGTTTTCAAACTTACGGTATTTTCTTAAGATTTTAAAATTCATTTTTACAACTTTTCCCTGTTACATTCCAGATCGGGTCGTAATGTCTAAATCGAGTTTGGGGTGTTACAGGTGATGTAGTTGTTTATCTCATGAATCGAGATCGTGTGAGAATGTTAGCTGATTGCGAAATTAGATTAAACGGTTGTCGATTTAATAATTGGAATTGACATTCCTTTATCTCCTCGTTACCTTATTCGGGTACTTTGAGGAGGAAGTTGGTGATGATTCAAGTATAAGGAGTGAAATCATGAGTTTCACGTTGTGTGATGAGTTTTCGGACAAGCTGAATAGAGTTAATAAATTCGATCAAGATGTCCCTGCTATCGTGAGATATGACGATAGTAAAGGTTTTAGATTAGCATAGCATGAGAAACTCAGATGAGAGTGTGCTTGAAATAAGTTCTCGGTGTGGAGAAGATCGTAGATTAATGTATTAGGATATAATTTGAGTTCTGTGTATATTCACACATGAATCAGTAAAGAGAATAAAATTTTTGTGTGTTCGTGAGTAGGGAGCATGATGTAAAGATGTGCTCATGGAAATGCTCAAACCATGATGGTTGAGTTGAAAGCTATAAAAGGAACTATTAATTGAATGTTCTAGTATTGAGTTCAGTCTGAATCGAGAAAAAAAAAAAAGAGTTAACAGGTTGGTGGTCCAGAGACGATCACTTTTGTGTCTGTGTTGTGAGTTAGATGTTATTTAATGATTCATGGGAAAAATTGATGTGTATTTTCTATATTTTAATGATTAGGGGTATCTTATGCTACAAAAAATTTTGAAGATGAATTAGTGGAAGCTGCTTGAGCTATTACAATAGTGGGTATAGTTATTATATTACTTCTCAGATAGTAGATGTAGTGCAGGTGACTGAATGAAAGATCCATGTTAAGCAGTACGAGATAGTTACTCGGTTGATCTTAGTGGGTAATGTCCTAGTTTCAGCGAGATTAATGACTAGAGCGAGTTTTCTTTTCAGAACAAAAGGGTTTAGAAGTGAGATAGCAAATGGTATTTTAAATAATGCAAATGGTATTTTAAATAAGCTCTGAATGAGTTTATTTAAGATAATAAAATCCAAGTTGGATAAGATTTCCGTTGTTGATGTTTCTTTAAGATAGAAGCTGAATGATGATAAATCCAGAACTAATGCAGAAGTTTTGGTATGAGATTTAGTAGTAGCATATCTACTGATGCAAGAATAAGGAAGTACAGTTATGTGCGTAAATGTTTTGACACTAGAGTACATTTTACGATATGATTGAGTTTATGGTCAGAAGTAATTGACCACTAAAAGCTGAGTTTTTAAAGCGTACAGGTCAAGAGTATTAAAGTCGGTGGATGCTTTAATGAGGAAGTGAGATAAAACCTTATAGATTTCGAATTTGGTTTGACAAAATTTCCAAGGAGGGGGTTGTCATCCAAATTGTAGCAAATCAAATGGTAAAGATTCGAATGATCATTTGGTCATGTATAGAGTTCTCAATTGGTGGATTACTAGGTATATGCCCGGGAGGAAGAATAACATAGGTTTCAAGATGCGTTTCGACCTTGTGTATTATAGCTTAAAGATTGTTAGCAAAAAAAACCTTGAGGATAAGTGAATTGGTGATTTTGAAGAGTTCATGGAAACATTTTTAGAATTTTGGTAACAACTCCTCCTGATAAGATTTTCGGGGACGAAAATCCCTAAGGGGGAAGAGTTGTAACAGGCCGATTTTGGGACTAGTCGAAACAGTGGTCTCGGGACCACTAATTTGATATTAGAGAAAAATTATTTCCATGTTATGTTATGTGTTATAACATGTTTACAAAGATGTATGGAAATTTTGGTGTTTTAATTTTAGCGATTTCATGCTAAATCGAGAAAAAGGACTAAATCGCATAAAGTACGAAAGTTCTATTTTATTTGCTAGAAGTGCCAAATAGCAATGGATTAATATTTGGATGTCCCAATTGTGAAATTTAGCCTTGTTAAGTGGATTGGCCGGTCAAAGAAGCTAAGGGGGACAAATGCATTTATTGTTATTAAAAGTTAGTGATATTAGTTGGAGAAAATGAATAAAATAAGATGATATAAGAAAAAGTTATCATGTTTTCATTTTGTCTTCTTCTCCAATCAAAAATATCAGCCATGGGAGGTCTTTGAAAGCTTAAAATTTCCAGCAAGCTTTTCTCCATTCAAGTAAGTCAATTTGATGGTTATTTTTGATGATTTTTGTATATTTGGAATCCCCAAAGCTTAAGCTAGATAATGAGGGGACTAATTTGTAACATGATTGAGAGTCTAGGGACTTGCCATGATAGAGTTTATGTTGTTTGGAGAGTTCTTATGGAATAAAATGAATGATAGGATGATGAGAAACAACTTTTGTGAAAGGTGTTGTCATGAAAACACCTAATTGGGACTAAAATGCAAAAGTTGTAATTTGTTCATTAAGGCATGAAATAGTTGAAATTGTGGATAGTTATAAGAGGATTAAATGTTCAGCTAGGTTTGTTTAACAAGAAATGTGATAAAAATTTATTTACGAGCCTAGGGGCAAAATCGTAATTTTTGCCAAAGTGTAGGGGCAAAATAGTCATTTTGCCTAAATTGTAGATTATGGTGTTTTATGATTTATAAGTGATTAAATCGATAAATTTCATTGTTCTAGATCAAAGAAATTGAGTTTCGAACCTAGAACAGGTGAAAAGAGAAAGGTGGGCAAAAGTCCCTTTCGGCATTGAGGTAAGTTTACGTGCAAACGTTGTAATTACATATGAGTTAATTTAACATTCCAATGTGGTATGGAATGAATATTTTCTATATGAATGAATGAAATATCTTTTGATGAGATGTCAACAGAATTGAATCTAAGAGTAATGGAAAATGTATATAGCATGATATGATGATGGTTCAAGTTTTGAGTAAGACCCTATTGGAATATGGCCTTGGTGTAAGAGTTGGTATAAGGCAATGTCAGGGACATGGCATTGACATGTTAATGTATGTAAGACCCTATGGGGATATGATGTCAATGAGAACTATATGTATGATACTCAAGAGAGTTATTTAATAATTTGAATTATTCAACGGATATGTTGAATGTATGTGATTGTACCACGAAAAGCACAAGTATGTGTTAGAACTGAATTGATATGAATTCAATATATGACAAACCCTATTGGGATATGTGTAATTAATGCACCTTAGTTGCATGAGATAGATTTGTTAATGCATTGTGTGAATGCGAATGAGAATCGTAGAAAGTTAAGCGAGAATGATGGTGAGTGAGGATGTTTACAGATGAACATTTGAATTAGAGAAATGTATGTGGATAGATAATTGTGAATGTATAATATCGATGGGCTGTGTACGATAACACCTGATATATTATTAATTGATGGGTTGTGTGCAATACCATCAACTATATTACTATCGGTGGGCTATGTGAGTTACCACCTGATTAATTAGTAATCGATGGGCTGTGTGCGATACCATCATTTATAAATGAGTGAGCTACGTGTGAAATCACCATAGGTATAAATGATTGGTTGGTTGTTTGCGATACCACCGTATAAGAGATTCAATAGTGAGCTAAGTGCGTAACCACCGAGAGATTAGTAGTACGAGTGGCTTAATGAAAATGGTTGATGTGTTTTTTTATATGATCTTGTGGTGATCAGTGCAGGAATGTATGCTAATTAAACGAGTAATTGGCTTGTGGCATGGTAAGAATATGGTAATAGATAGAATGAGTAAGCTTCAAGTATGATTGAGTAAGTAACTATGAGTTTATGAGAAAAACTCATTAAAATACCTTGTGACTGTGTATTCAGTGAATATCAGTGGTTGTTAGGCATATGCATATGAACTTACTAAGCTTTATTGCTTACTTATTTTCTTTTCCCATCTCTTATAGGATATTTTAACTAGCTTGGGTTGGAGGCCACCGAAGATGTTTTGTGTATAGCCATAGATGATGGCTTAAGTTGATTGTAATTAAGTGGGAAATTGTTCCCTTAGTGTATGAGTTGTAGACTTTACTTCTCTTATGATTAAATGTCTTTAAACCAAGAATTATAATGATATTACTAGAAGTTATGTGATGATGAATGAATGTATGCAATTGAGGGGGTGATTGGCTTGGAAAATAGCCTTCATGTGCCCACACGTGTAGACACACGGGCGTGTGTCTAGGTCGTGCTTACCCTGCACATTAGTGTTTTAAGTCAAAATAAACCACGGGCTAACCCCACGGCCATTTTTGTAGCTCGTGTGTGACACACGGTCTAAAGTCACGGACGTGTGAAGACCGTGTGTGATTTGGCAGTGTCGAAAACAGGTGGAAGACACGGGCATGTCTTGAGGGTACACGGGCGTGCCCCATTCCACTTGGGCGTGTGCCCTAGCGGTGGGAACTTTGGTAGAATGTTGGGATTTTTAGGCACGGTTTGGGCACATGGGCGTGTGACACTACACACGGGTGTGTGCCTCATATAACACGGGCGTGTACTCCCTGTTTAAATGGGAAAAAAATTTACAGATTGTAAGAGTTCTCGATATAGTCTCGAAAGCCCTCACATGTGTGAGTAAGGTCTCGTAAGTCGAAAAATATGTTATTGTATTGACATTAACGGGAGTAGTCGCATTGAGCCTAGGTTGTAACATCCTGACTTAGGGGCTTTGCATTTAATGTATTTTTGTGTGTATGTTATGTGTAATGTGTTAGTTTAGGGTGTTTCAGGGTCCCAGGAAGGCTTGGGGTTAAGCATAAACCTTGCTGAAAATTTCTGTTTTAGTCACTTTTAGGGAGAGCTGGCTGGGGTAGGCTTTATAGGGTTTTTCTTATGGTTTGTTGACACAGAAGTGAGGTGGTGTAGTGGCAAGGTGACGCCTAGGAGCAAGGTGAAGTTGACGCCTCAAAAAGGGGAGCTTGGAGAAGTTGGGAGCAGGTTCGAGTCACAAAATCTTCATTTTGTGATCTTTTTTTTGGCGTTAAGGGGGGTAGTGTTGGATTCGGTTGGGAACCTTGGAGTGTGGATGTTGAATTGGTCAAGATAGTTGAATGGTTGGCCAAGAGAAGAAGGTAGGATTTGAATGGGTCAACATTTTCAAATGGGTGATTGAGAGTGAGTTTAAGAGGTAATCAAGGGGTGGTGGCTTGTGGAGAGTTAGTGGCCGAATTTTGTGGGATGGAAGGGGGGAGATTTTGGTTTTAGGAGCTAAGCGGAGGTAAGTGTGCCAAAATGCATTAAGGGGTTTTAGTTTTTTTCTTTGTTGTTTGAGTCCATTTTCTTGGTGTGCCGAATTACTTTGATTAACTTTCATTTCCCCTTCTTTTGCTCTTTAGCCGAATGTGGCAGACCAAAGGTGCACTTTCTTCTCTTTAATTTTTCCCTTCTCCATCTAAGACTCTCAAGCCGCACCTTAGCATCATTCCACTCACCATTTCCATTGTTTCCATTCTTCTTCCCTTCCCCTCTTAAGCCGAAACTTTATTAGCCTCCACCGAATCTCTCTTTCTCCCCACTCGTACCCGTAAGCTTCACAACCAAAAGCAACCCACCATCTCGTTTGTGATCACTTTTCTTTTCTCTTCTCTATTTGTTCTATCTCAAAGCCAAACCCTATCTACTCTCATTCCCTTCTCCATTTCTGCTAAAGTTTAACATTTCTTGTTTCATTATTCTCTTCTAAACCAGTATTTGACTTAGTCAAACATATCCCTCATCCTCTCATAAGTTTCTTTTGTAGCCGAATCACTCATTCCTTCTTACCCCTTCTATAATTCTTCTTGGTCGATTGAAGGAGGGGCCTTGTCTTTACATTTTTCGGCATTTGGAAATAGTTCGAAGGGGCTAAAGGGGAGTCAGTTCTTGTCAACTAAAGGTAAGAGGGATTCGGTCATCTTTTTTTCTGTTTTCTTTTGGTTTCTAGTTGCCAAAGTCGAATGGCTAGTTGGCTTAGAGTTTTACTTTTGGGTTTACACTTTCTTATCTTTCTTTTCTCTTCGGAGCGCCTACTCCGGGAATCTTGGTTAGCTAAAGCAATCGAACACCAAGTCGAGGAACCAAGTGAACCCTATCTCTTCATTTGAGATCTCAAGGTAAGGTTTCATTTCTCTCTAAGTTATTCGACCGATTTTCCTTTCGTTACTCGTATCTTAACTTATTGTTTCGTTAAGCGATCATTGTTTCAATATAGTATCTTCTGACCAAGATCATTCATGGACTCGAATGTCAGCCAAGCAAAGGGAGGGGTTGGACCCTTGATCCCAGCCCCTAAATTCAAGAAGAGCGTGGTGTCTATTGCTCGAGATTGGCCACTGGGTTGTAGGCCAGCTTCTAAGCAAAACAGTAGGCAGATAGCAGTGGTTCCTGCTAGTGATAGTGGCGACATAGATAGCATAGTACTGCTTGTAATTAGGTGTGTAAAACTTCACACTTTAATATTAATATGTGATACTAATCGTTTAAGGGCTGAAAAGCCGAAGTGACTACATGGATAGTTGTTATGCCTGTATGGATATGGTTGAAATACCAGGTAAGTACCTTGTTGTACCTTGTTGTTATGTATGAGGTAATAAAAGTATGCCATAATGATACTGATCTTTTAAATAGCATGATACTTTCATTTGGTTGACACATGCTACGCATGGGTTGGATATGATGTAAGGAGGGGAAGTGCTTAAGACTGTCACTAGTGGTTTGGTACCACAAGTGGGTTGGCCCCACATTGTTGATTTCGTGACTAAGTCTCAGTGGTTTGGTAACACATGTATATGATTTCGTGACTCGTCCCAGTGGTTTGGTACCACAGTGGGTTGGCCCCACATACATGATTATTAGGGATTGTCACTAGTGGTTTGGTACCACAAGTAGGTTGGCGAGGACATTTTGTGACTCTGTCACTAGTGGCTAGGTGCAACATAAGGTGTGTATCGGATAAAGGGTTGATTGTAGAAATTCCCACGGTGTGATTGGTTTGTACGGGTGGTGTGTAGAGGATGAAAAATCTAGGTTGGGGCTGCGTATACTGCATTCATATTTGTGTATGTTGTTTTGACCGGGCTAGGGTCCAATATGTGATTGTGGGCCTGAAGGCATTCATGTTATTTTAAGGGGGATTTACACACTGAGTCTTGGTGACTTACCCCCTCTGCTTAACCTTGCAGGTAGTCAGTAGATCGTGGATCAGGGAGCCAGAGCAGACTAGTGGAGGCCATAGCATGTCATTTTCCGCAAACTCAGTTTCTTTCTTAAAACTGCTTTAATTTGGGGATTTTAGTTGTTGTAATAAGGCCTTTTTAAACTGATATTTGGGTTTTAATCATTAGCATTTACTTATGCCACGACATTAACATGTTTTCTTTTAAGCCGAAAGTAAACTAAAGTTTTTTTTAACAGCAGTAATGTTAAATGATCGTTTTTCCTACAAGTGCTAACAAAGATAACGAATTAACGATCAATTAAACTCGAGAATTTTCTTAAGCTACAACCCACTGGTTTCAAAACATCACCTAAACAAACAAGACGAGAAAAACAAAAAGAGCCGCAAACTTATGGGTTTTCATCAAAATTTCAAAGTCATTTTACAAACCTTTCCCTGTGACACACCGGATCTGGTCGTAACATTTAGGATGGGTTTAGGGTGTTATAATTTTTGGTATCAGAGCCTAGGTCTGCAAAACTTGGGCTGTGAAATGGGTTCAACAGTGCTTTATTAAATCAATGTGAATTGGAGGTAATGTTTTGATCGAAATATGGCATCCGAGTCTACCGGCACCCAATCCACGCAGGTAAGTGTTCTAAACTATTGTTGGTGTATGCATGAAATGACTGTAGGTATGACTGAGTAAGTTTGTTAGTTTTAAGAGACACGAGCCTTAGAGATTGAAACATTTTGGGGGTGTCTTGCGAAAACTACTCTCTAAGACTATTTCTCATAAAACTACTTGGTGTTAAACAGTGAAAGAAATACTAACTCATAAAACTTTTACCCAGATTAAGTCGCAAACATTAGTCATGAGCACTTGGGGGGCGTGGACGTAATGTACGTGGTCATGGTAGGGGCAAGATTACTGTTTTGGAACCAATAGGATCTGGTCATAAGTCAGAAAGTGAGATACCAGTGCCACCAGCGGTGGAAGAAGAATTTTAGGACCAAATAGGTGGGGATGATGCGGTGTCTCAGGCGATGTTACGGGTCTTAGAGAAAGTTGCTGGGGCAGGCATGGGCACCGGGGCTCAAAAATCTGTGTCGAAACGACTCTAAGCCAAAGGAGTGAAAATGTTTAGGGGCGTTTCTGGCGTAGCTCCCAATGCAGCTGAATATTGGTTAGAAGCAGTTGAGCGTATAATGGATGATCTTGACTTCACAGCGGAGGAGAAGTTGAAAGGAGTCGTGTCACTTCTTCGGGACGAGGCGTATCAGTGGTGGCTCACGGTCAGGGATGGTACAATGGTTGATCGTATCACCAGGGATTTCTTTAAGGCAGCATTCCAGGGGAAGTACGTCGGAACAAGTTATGTGGATGCTCAGCGTGTAACACCCCTTACCCGTAATCCCCATCGGAATGAGCACGAGGCATTATCGTATAAAACTACTTGAACACCACTTAGGCTCAACACGACTACTCTCCTTGATGTCAATACAACAACTTCTTTTTGACTGACAAGACCTCACTCACACATGTGAGGGCTCTCGAGACTATATCGGGAACTCTTATGGTCCGTAAATTTTCTTTCCTATTTAAACAGGGTGAACACACCCGTGTTAGATGACACACACACCCGTATGTAGTCACACACGGCCATGTGCTCACACAGTGCTCAAAAATCCCTACATTCTGCTAAAACTCCCACGGTTAGGGCACACGCCTGTGTGGAATGGGGGCACGCCCGTGTACCCTCACAACATGCCCATGGCTTTGAACCTTGGGGAGTTACTAACTAATTTCACAGGGCTTAGACACGCCCGTGTCTTCAAACTGTGGGAAGCTACTAACTTGATCCACACGGCCTGGGCACATGCCCATGTCCTTACCATATGCCTTACACGGTTCATGCACACGGCCGTGGGATCTACCCGTGGCCTATTTTAATTAATAATAATAAGGTGCAGGGTTAACACGACCTAGACACACGCCCGTATGTCTACTCGTGTTAGCACATGAAGGCTATTTTCCAAGCCAATCACCACCCTCAGTTGCATACATTCATTCATCATCACTTAAATTATAGTAATATCATTATAATCCTTGGTTTAAAGACATTTAAACACAAGAGAAGTAAAGTCTACAATCTATATACTAAGGGAGCTATTTCCCATATAATTACAACCAACTTAAGCCATTATCTATGGCTATACGCAAACAACTATAAGTTCTCTTAGGCCAATACAATTTGGCCACATTCACAAGACTTAATCAACCTCAAGTACTAGCCCTATACATGCCATGACTCATAAGGACTCGATACCTCATACCAAGTGTCTGAACGATAGTGTGAAAACATCTCCGGTGATCTCCAACCCGAGCTAGCTAAATCAACCAATAAAAGATGAGAAAAGGAAAAAGGAGTAAGCAATAATGCTTAGTATGTTCATCTGCATAACTGATAAATACTAATATTCATTAAATATGGATAACTACCAGGTATTACACTGGGTTTTTCCCATTAACTCATGGTTTCTTACTCAACCACTCTAGAAGCTTACTCATTCTATCTCTTACCATATTCTTACCGTGCCACAAGCCAATTACTCGTTTAACTAGCATACATTCCTGCACTAATTGTCATGTAATTTCATAAAACAATACATCAAGCATTATCAATAAACTACTCATCTCTCGGTGGCTTCGCACTTAGCCCCCATTAACTCTCTAATAAGGTGGTATCGTACATAGCCCACCAATTATTATACTTATGGTGTTTTCACACTTAGCACACCAATCATTTATAAGTGATGGTATCACACACAGCCCATCGATTATTAGTTACTCAGGTGGTAACGCACACAACCCACCAATAATAATATGGTAGATGGTATCGCACACAGCCCATCATTACCATCAATAAGACATCCACTCAGCCACTTCCCTCAATAACGTAATCACATAGTTAATTCACCTAGATATTTCACACACAGTTAGTCCACACAGTCAATATCTCAGTGGCTTTGCACTTAGCCTACCATAATCAATTAACGAGAAGTTATCATACTTATCTTACCATCTAGCATTATCACAACACATGCACAACTCTACCACTTTTACTCTACTTGAGCCACATAGATTCTCAATCAATATCAACCATGCATCCAATATCAAATTCTACTACATTCATCCCACTCAAGAGTGTATCATATATCGAATTCATCTCAATACAGTTCTATCACATACTTCTAATGTGCATTAATTAACCACATCCCACAAGAGTTCATCACATATGGATTTCGTATTAATCCAATTCTATCACATACTAGTGCTTCTTGTGGTACAACCACTTACATTCAACATCCCCGTTGAATCATTCAACTTATTACATAACTCTCTTGAGTTTCATACACATAGTTCTCATTAACATCACACCCTAATAGGGTCTTACATACTTTAACATGTAGATGCTGTGACCCCAACAAGCTCTCATACAAAATATCACATCGTTGCCAAGTCCTTGACATGGTCTTACGCGAAACCTTAACTAACATCATTTCGTACTATTTACATCCTTTACTATTCTTATATTCAATTCTCCCGACATTTCATCAATTGGCATTTCAACATTCATTGAGTATATATATATATATATATACTTTCCATACAATATTAGAATATTAAATTAGCTCGTACGTACTTACAACAATTGCACATGAACTTACCTCGATGTCGAAATAGCCGAAAATGATTATTTGCCCACATCTCTCTTTTTATCCGTTCTAGGTCTGAAACCCGATTTCTTTGATCTAAAACAATGAAATATACTGATTTATTTATTTATAAATCATAAAATACCATAATACACTCTTTAGGCAAAAATGACCATTTTACCCCCATACTTTGGCAAAATCATAATTTTGCCCCTAGGCTTGTAAATAAATTTTCATCACATTTTCTTGTTAAACAATCCTAGCTGAACATTTAATCCTCCCACAACTATCTCAAATTCCAACTATTTCATGCTTAAATGAACAAATTACAACCTTTGCATTTTAGCCCAAATTGGGTGTTTTCACCAAAACACCTTTCACAAAAGTTGTTTATCATCATCCTACCATTCATTTTCTTCCATAAAACTCAACAACCAGCATAAAATCTATCATGGTAAGTCCCTAGACTTTCCACCATGTTGCAATTTAGTCCCCCCATTAGCTAGATTAAGCTTGGGGGACTCCAAAAGTACAATTTTTATCAATAAAAGTCATCAAAATCACTTACATGTGTGGAATAAAGCTTGCTGAAATTTTGAGCTCTCAAACACCCCACCATGGCTGATATTTTCGATGGAGAAGGGAAGAAAAATAGAAAGATGATAGCTTTTCACCTATTCATCTTATTTTATTCATTTATTCCACCAACTTTGACCAAATTAAAAGTTCTTGTCCCCTCTTGTCTACATGGCCGGCCATCACATTCAATATGGTCTAATTGCCCTTTAAAGACCTCCAATTAATAATCCATAGCTATTTGGCACCTCTAGCAATTAAAATAAAACTTTTGCACTTTATGTGATTTAGTCCTTTTTCACAATTTAGCTAGAAATTGCTAAAATTAAGGCACCAAAATTTCCATACATCCTTATAAACATGTTATAGCACATCACATAACATGAATATAATTTAATCAAACCTCGAATTAGTGATTCCGAGATCACTGTTCTGACTAGCCCCTAAATCGGGCTGTTACAATTCTCCCCCTTAGGGATTTCGTCCTCGAAAATCTTATCAGGATGAGTCACTGCCCACATTCTTTAAACATTTCTAGAAATTCTTTAAAATCGCAAATCTACTTATCTTCAAGTTTCTCTTGTCAACAACCTTTAAGCTATCTCACACAAGGTCGAAGCATCACTTGCTACCTAGGTATTTCTTCCTCTAGGACGTATACTCAGTAATCCACAAATTTAGAACTCTGCACATGTCCAAATGATCATTTGGATCCTTACCGGTTGATTTCCTACAACTCAAATGTCATTCCCCTTCTTGGGAATTTTGTCAAACCGAACTTGACATCTATAAGGTTTTATCATCTTAAATAAACTCATTTAGAGCTTATTTAAAATACGATTTACTACCTCATTTCTGAACTCCTTTACTCTGAAAGAAAGACTCGCTCTAGTCATTAACCTCTCTGAAATTGAAATATTACTCACTAAGATCAATCAAGTAACTAATTTGCATTGTTTAACATGGATCCTTCAACCAGACATCTGTACTATGTCTACAATCTGAGAAGTATTACAATAACTATACACACCATTGCAATAGTTCATGCCGTTTCCACTATTTCATTTTCAAAATCTTCTGCAGCATAAGATACTCCAACTTATCAAAATTTAGAAAATACATATCAAAAAAAATTTCATGGATCATTTCATAACATCTAACTCACTACATAGACACAAAAGTGATCATCTCTGGATCACCAATTTGGCAACTTTTTTCCTCGATTCAGATTGAACTCAGTACCAAAACTTTCAATTAATAGTCCTTTTTATAGCTTCCACTCGACCATCGCGGTTTGAAAATTTCAATGAGAATATCTTTGTATCATACTCCCCCACTCACAAACACACAGAATTTTATTCTCATTATTGATTCATACGTGAATATACATAGAACTCGAATCATATCTCAATAGGTTAATCTACTCTTTTCTACATACTGAGAACATATCTTAAGCACACTATCATCTGAGTTTCTCTTTCTTATGTTAATCTAAAACCTTTACTATCGTCATATCTCACAATAGTAGGGACATCTCTATCAGATTCATTAACTCTATTCGGCTTGCCCAAAAACTCATCACACAACGTGAAGCTCATGATTTCACTCCTTATACTAGAATCATCACCAACTTCCTCCTCAAAGTACCTGAATAAGGTTACGAAGAGATAAAGGAATGTAAATTCCAATTACTAAATCGACAACCATTTAATCTAATTTCACAATCAGCAAATATCCTCGCACGATCTCGATTCATGAATAAACAACTACATCGACCCTGAAAGGAAAAAGATATTTACACGTAATACTTAAAGAGATTATTATGATCCATACAACTATGGTTATCATAATTGAACACTCTCACAATTCAAACATTGTTTCCTTAACCATTTCATCCTCAAACTCCTTAATAATTCCTTTCTTTAATGAATATCAATTTAAGAGATCTCGATAAACATACACCTCAGACCTCCTACTCACCTGAGTCAAATAGCTTAGGCTAACTTTCTCTTTGTTTTTAACATTGCATAAGCAATACAATCGTCAAAGCATTCAGACATACTCATTTACAATTGCCTTTAATGAGCACATACCGTGCCGCATTTCGTACTCATTTCCTTGCGACTCATTCACGAGTGCCTGTATTCACTCATTCACATGACTTTAGTACAATTCTCTATGTTACCTCTAGACTCATCTATCTATCCCAATGATCACCAGGGATACAAAAAAATACATAATATCATCATAGTCACACAACTCATCCCAAGTGATTTTTCACATTCATTATGCTACATTTATTTCTATCTCTCATACCTCGGAATAGTGATTTCAATTACTCAAGTTCCACATTACTATCTACTTAAGTGATCAACATTTACCTCTACTTTCTCTTGCCGTCACTTATCAATTAAAGAATGTCTTACGGGTTTGTGTACGTCGTTTACTTGATTGCCATAGTCCAACTATGGTCTGACATGAAGTCTTGTCTAGGTACCGATGCCATGTCCCGGACAGGGTCTTATACTGGCACTCATAATGTGGTCGATGCCATGTTCCAAACATGGTCTTACACTAGCTCACGTATCGTCACCAATGCCATATCCCAGACATGGTCTTATATGGGATCACACGTACCGCCATGGTCCAACCATGGTCTTATTCATCATTTTATCAATGAACGACCGTACTCATCCCTGCATTCTACTTAATCAAACTTCCCAGTTTAACTCTCACACCATAATACTCGTAATTTTATACAAAGTCATGAAATAAAACATTATACAATCATCTACTTCAATAGTCGCACATGAGATTCAACTATGTGGACATATTGATTATACATCATTCGAACAATCATACATACACATATAACCCCTCCTCTGGGTAAATTTGCTCACTAATGGCACCTAACCCAATAGGTTGAGTATATAACACCTATGCACATCCCGCCAATACAGATAAGCTTACCACTTTATAACTCTCAGTTCATGCATTTTAACACACATGTCATTTACTTCTACTTATACCTCTTTGAATTTCATCAATGCATAAGAGCATTGCAATTACCTCATTATCACCAACAATATTATTGAATTTAGCTTGGTCGAGAACCATCCCTGTCTTAACAAAATAATTTTGTTAGTGCCGGGAGATATCACACTATCATAGTCCACCTATGGTGTAACACCCCAAACTCGGTCAACACACCACGACCGAATCTGGTATGTCACAGGGTAAAATGTTTCGAATAAAACAAGTTACCTGGTTTATTTTATTTTATTTTATTCCTTCTTTGTGAAGATACTCTGATTGCCTTGTGTTTGGAAAATTTGGTCTATATATAGTTGAAAACGTTTAGTTGCTTTGAAATCCCGAAAGGCTTTTTAAAACTCGTTTGCCATTCATTACTTAAGAAAAACGTTAAAGTCTATTGAAACCCGAGTAAATTTTTACTTATTTAATTTAAAACCGTTTGATTTCGAGCTTGGGAAAACTTAGATTTGTAAATCATTTAAGTTGGCTTGTTAACATAAGAATTATACTACCCGATGGTAAAGTTTAGAAAACCCATTGCATATTATAGTTTAGAAAACATTGTGTTTTAGGTTATTAAAACAAGTCAAGTATTTTACTTAGCAATATTTGAAATCAAATCTTAAGCAGACGAAAATAAAACCCAAAATAAAAATACTAATGGCCTTATTACACCCAAATAATTAAAAAAAATCAAAATTTAAAGTAAAGTACCCAAGTCAAAAGTCCATGTAAAACTGAAAGCAAACATCTCATGGCCACCTCGAGTCCACCGGCTCCTCATCCGATCTACGAGTCACACGAAAAAATAAGGAGAAGGTGAGTCACCAAGACTCGATGCATAATCCCCTCCGATTATAGCAACATGCTTACAGATTCATAACCAAGTAAATACATCATGCACCCAAACCTAGCCACCCATAACTCATTTTTCTACCCCGTGTGGTACCAAACCACTGGTGGTGCGAAACCACTGGTGACCCAAAGTCACAAATATCAATATAATGTGGTGCCAAACCACTGGTGACCCAAAGTCACGAATAATCCATATGTGGGGCCAACCCACGTTGTGATACCAAATCACTGGCGACAATCCCGTTTTATCAAATGTGGGACCAACCCACTGTGGTGCGAAGCCACTAGGACGAGTCGCTATGAGGTGCCAAACCTCTGGTGACCCAAAGTCATGAATATCAACTGTGGTACCAAACCACTGGTGGTGCCAAACCACTGGTGACCCAAAGTCACAGATATCAATCTTCCCCCTCCTCTCATGTCACCCACATTAATGCTCATGCATATATAAATCATGCCATCATGCTTAATCGTTAAACATATCGAACATAACATAGATAATATCATCAAAAATCAGGTGCCATAATCTCAACCAAAATAGACTTACCCGAAATCCTTGCTCATACCCATAAAGGTACCATATCGAAATCTACACAGTTTTCGGCTTTTAACATGTTTAAGTTATTAGCAAGTTTACGACGATTATGAAGTGTGTAAGTTACACACCTGGTTACTAACGCGACTACTGAATCCCGAAGATCAAGATCTAACACACTAGATCCCCCTTTCCTACATTCGGCCAATGACAACTATTAGCAAAAAGCCATTCGGCTACACTTGTAAATCCCAAAAGTTAACGCATCTAATAACCATCCTTACCTTAATCCTTTTTTATCACCAGTCACAACCCGAGATATATGAGATAGAGCCTTCCCCTACAATCGACCAACACTAAACACTTAATCTTAATAGCCTTCGGCTTTTCAGATAACTAAGAGAAAGATTGAGTCGGCATGAAACCTTACCACTGACTTACTAAGACCGATTGACAGAGAATGGATGACCCCGATCCACCACTTCAAAATCCCGGAGAACCTAAGAGAATTCGATTTCACAGATGAATGAGAACCAAGACAAATGCCAAAATTTGTCTTTTGGTTCCAAGCAAATCGACAGAGAAAAGAAGAAGAAAATAGAAGGGATTCGGCCAAGGACACTTACTCCCTCCAAAACCAATTAGAGAAGAAGACCAAAGAGATCTACCCTTAATTGATATTCGGCCAAAGTGTTGAAATAAGAAGAGGAAAGTAAAGGGAGATTTCAGCAATGGTGGTGGAACAATCAAAGGAGTTTCGGCTATGGCTTTTGAAAGAAGAGCAAAAGAGATTTAGATTTGCAAGGAATCAAGAAAAGATTGATGAACTTTCGGACAAGAGAAGATGAGGAGAAAAAAGAAGTTGTCGATTTGAGAAGAAGAGATGTTGATGGGGTTTTGAAACAAATATGAGAGAAAAAAAAGAAAGAAATAGGGAAGAAGGAGATTCAGCCAAAGTGGTTTCGATTTCAAATGAAGAAAAGCTCAAATGGTTCCTCTGGGGATTCGACTAGATGCTTTAGAGGGAAATCAACAATAGCCTAAAAACCTTCAGCTTTTGATTCAAATGGTGCATTAAGGGAAGAAATCGACAAGGCTAAGGGGGTTTCAGCATTAGCTCACAACCGAATGCACCAAGGCATTGACTAGCCGAAAATATCATTAAGGAATTTTGGCACTCCCCTAGTCTTCCAACCGATTACTCTCCCTTACACTAGAGTTCAAATTCCAGCAAACTCCTCAAACTTCTCCTGGCCAACCATTCAAATGAGTTTGAATTGATCAAACTCCTAAAATCTCTCTTCTCCACTAGTTTAAATCTGTTGACTTGTTCAACAGTTATCCATCAGAGTTTGAGCTGAGCACAACTCCTCCCCTCTCTGGCGTCAAAAAGAGTTAGCAGCAAGGGATTTTTGCCGCTCGAACCCAAGCTCTCCTTCCCTGCATGTGACATCACTTCCAAAGGCCCTAAGTGGCACCTCCTTGCCACTTTACCAAGGCTTTTCTTGTGCTACAGTTTACTACAAAAATATTCTTAACCCCTAGCTCCTTCAGCTCCCCTAAACCAATGCTTGAAAATAAAATTTTCCCTATAGTTCGGGCCTACCCTTGGCTCATACCCAAACCCCAAGACACCTTGATTAACAACAAAATCAAGCCATTCACATGCAATTAATGCAAACATAATAGCCCCTAATTAAGGATGTTACATATGGCATGTATAGCTAGACTCTTACTCAAGCTAGGTTAGTTCGAGAACCGACTAAATTATGCTCTGATACCACTAAATGTAACACCCCTTACTTGTAATCCCCATCAGAATCGAGCACGAGGCGTTACCATATAAAACTACTTGAACACCAATTAGGCTCAACGCGACTACTCTCATTGATGTCAATACAACAACTTCTTTTCGACTTACAAGACCTCACTCACACATGTGAGGGCTCTCAAGACTATATCGGGAACTCTTACGGTCCGTAAAATTTCTTTCCCATTTAAATAGGGTTTATACACCTGTGTTAGATGACACACACGCCCGTGTGTAGTCGCACACAGCCATGTGCTCACACCGTGCTCAAAAATTCCTACATTCTACCAAAACTCCCACGGTTAGGGCACACGCCTGTGTGGAATGAGGGTATGCCCGTGTACCCTCACAACATGCCCGTGGCTTTGAACCGTGGGGAGTTACTGACTAATTTTACACGGCCTAGACACGCCCGTGTCTTCAAATCGTGGGAAGCTACTGACTTGATCCACACGGCCTAGGCACACGCCCATGTCCTTACCGTGTGCCTTACATGGTTCATGCACACGGCCGTGGGATCTACCCGTGGCCTATTCTAATTAATAATAATAAGGTGCAGGGTTAACATGACCTAGACACACACTTGTGTGTCTACTCATGTGAGCACATGAAAGCTATTTTCCAAGCCAATTACCACCCTCAGTTACAAACATTCATTCATCATCACTTAAATTATAGTAATATCATTATAATCCTTGGTTTAAAGACATTTAAACACAAGAGAAGTAAAGTCTGCAATCCATACACTAAGGGAGATACTTCCCATATAATTACAACCAACTTAAGCCATTATCTATGGCTATACGCAAACAACCATAAGTTGTCTTAGGCCAATACAATTTGGCTACATTCACAAGAAATCAACCTCAAGTACTAGCCCTATACATGCCATGACTCATAAGGACTTGATACCTCATACCAAGTGTCTGAACGATAGTGTGAAAACATCTTCGGCGATCTCCAACCCGGGCTAGCTAAATTAACCTATAAAAGATGAGAAAAGGAAAAAGGAGTAAGCAATAATGCTTAGTAAGTTCATCTGCATAACTGATAAATACTAATATTCATTAAATATGGATAACTACTAGGTATTACACTGGGTTTTTCCCATTAACTCATGGTTGCTTACTCTACCACTCTTGAAGCTTACTCATTCTATCTCTTACCACATTCTTACCGTGCCACAAGCCAATTGCTTGTTTAACTAGATACATTCCTGCACTGATTGTCATGTAATTTCATAAAACAATACATCAAGCATTATCAATAAACTACTCATCACTCGGTGGCTTCGCACTTAGCCCCCTCATTAACTCTCTAATAAGGTGGTATCACACACAGCCCACCAATTATTATACTTATGGTGTTTTCGCCCTTAGCACACCAATCATTTATAATGGTATCGCAACAGCCCTTCGATTATTAGTTACTCAGGTGGTAACGCACACAGCCCACCAATAATAATATGGTAGATGGTATCGCACACAGCCCATCATTACCATCAATAAGACATCCACTCAGCCACTTCCCTCAATAATGTAATCACATAATTAATTCACCTAGCTATTTCACACAAAGTTAGTCCACACAGTCAATATCTCGGTGGCTTTGCACTTAGCCTACCATAATCAATTAACGAGAAGTTATCGTACTTATCTTACCATCTAGAATTATCACAACAGATGCACAACTCTACTACTTTTACTCTACTTGAGCCACATAGATTCTCAATCAATATCAACCATGCATCCAATATCAAATTCTACTACATTCATCCCACTCAAGAGTGTATCATATATGGAATTCATCTCAATACAGTTCTATCACATACTTCTAATGTGCATTAATTAACCACATCCCACTAGAGTTCATCACATATGAATTTAGTATTAATCCAATTCTATCACATACTAGTGCTTCTCGTGGTACAACCACATACATTCAACATCCCCGTTGAATCATTCAACTTATTACATAACTCTCTTGAGTTTCATACACATAGTTCTCATTAACATCACACCCCAATAGGGTCTTACATACTTTAACATGTCGATGCCGTGACCCCAACAAGCTCTCATACAAAATATCACATCATTGCCAAGTCCTTGACATGGTCTTACACGAAACCTTAACTGACATCGTTTCCTACTATTTACATCCCTTACTATTCTTATATTCAATTCTCCCGACATCTCATCAATTGGCATTTCAACATTCATTGTGTATATATATATATACTTTCCATACAATATTATAATATTAAATTAGCTCGTACGTACTTACAACAATTGTACATGAACTTACCTCGATGTCGAAATAGTCGAAAATGATTATTTGCCCACATCTCTCTTATTATCCGTTCTAGGTCCGAAACCTGATTTCTTTGATCTAGAATATTGAAATATGTTGATTTATTTATTTATAAATCATAAAATACCATAATACATTCTTTAGGTAAAAATGACCATTTTACCCCCATACTTTGGCAAAATTACGATTTTGCCCCTAGGCTTGTAAATAAATTTTCATCACATTTTCTTGTTAAACAAGCCTAGCTGAACATTTAATCCTCCCAAAACTATCTCAAATTCCAACTGTTTCATGCTTAAATGAACAAATTACAACCTTTGCATTTAACCCAAATTATGTGTTTTCACCACAACACCTTTCACAAAAGTTGTTTATCATCATCCTACCATTCATTTTCTTCCATAAAACTCAACATCTAGCATAAAATCTATCATGGTAAGTCCCTAGACTTTCAACAATATTGCAATTTAGTCCCCCCATTAGCTAGATTAAGCTTTGGGGACTCTAAAAGTATAATTTTTATCAAGAAAAGTCATCAAAATCACTTACTTGTGTGGAATAAAGCTTGCTAAAATTTTGAGCTCTCAAACACCCCACCATGGCTGATATTTTCAATGGATAAGGGAAGAAAAATAGAAAGATGATAGCTTTTCACCTATTCATCTTATTTTATTCATTTATTCCACCAACTTTGACCAAATTAAAAGTTCTTGTCCCCTCTTGTGTACATGGCCGGCCATCACATTCAATATGGTCTAATTTCCCTTTAATTATCTCCAATTAATAATCCATAGCTATTTGGAACCTCTAGCAATTAAAATAAAACTTTTGCACTTTATGCGATTTAGTCTTTTTTCATAATTTAGCTAGAAATTGCTAAAATTAAGGCTCCAAAATTGCCATACATCCTTATAAACATGTTATAGCACATAACATAACATGAATATAATTTTATCAAACCTTGAATTAGTGATTCCAAGATCACTGTTCTG
Source organism: Gossypium rotundifolium (assembly GCA_025506655.1). Taxonomy (NCBI): domain Eukaryota; kingdom Viridiplantae; phylum Streptophyta; class Magnoliopsida; order Malvales; family Malvaceae; genus Gossypium; species Gossypium rotundifolium. The sequence goes on from CP106727.1 coordinate 74,259,609, forward strand.
ACTAGCCCCTAAATCGGGCTATTACACGTAGAAGGCATTTCTAAACTGTTCTGGGAGTAAGTCGTTGTCTAAGTATGAGGCAGAATTCCTACATTTAAGTTGTTATACCTGGGGTATTGTGGCCACAGACCATGAACGTTGTGTTCGGTTTGAAGATGGGTTGAGAGATGAGTTACGAGTGATGATAGCTCCCCAGCGAGAGAGGGAGTTTACTGTACTTGTGGAAAAGGCTAAGATAGCTGAGGAGGTGAAGCAGTCTGAAAAGTAGAATTAGGAGAGAGATAGGAATAGAAATAAAAGGAATGTTGGTTATTCAGATCGGTTGGTGATTCTGAAGAGGCCTAGGTTTGAGGGGTCGAATCGTGTTGTGAGATCTGCTATTGATAGTCGACCTCCAAGGTGTGCTCGATGTGATAAATTTCATTTTGGTGAATGTTGGGCTAGTATTAGGGGCTATTTCAAGTGTGAGTCTACAGAGCATCAAATAAGGGGTATCCACGGGAGTTGGGCAGAGCGCAACCAGTGGGTCGGGGTTATGTGCAGTCAGGTAGAGGTGTGCAACAACAACAGAGGGGTCGTTGTCCAGCTAGAGGGTAATGGTTTTGGTCGTGGGCATGGAGCACCAGGCAGAGGTGTAGGGAACACCGATGCAAGACGGCCTGGGTTGATCTGTACAGCCAGACGTCGAGAAGAGGGAGAGGCGTTGGATGTCATAGCTAGTACGTTCCTTATTTATGGGTTTCCTTATACTGCATTAATTGATATAGGATCGACACATTCTTATGTTGCTAGTGGGGTATCTAAAACTTTAAGAATAGACTCTGAGATTGCTTTTAGGGAGATGATAGTAATTAGTCCGTTAGGACAATCGGTAGTGGTGAACAGACTTTTTAGAGTTGTACCTTTAGAAGTTCAAGGGGTGGTTCTCTGGGCTGATCTGATGGAACTACCATTTGGAGAGTTTGAGCTAATTTTAGGTATGGACTGGTTAGTAACGTATCGAGCAAATTTGGATTGTGCTGCCAAGCGCCTGGTATTGAGAACTCTCGAGGATGAAGAGGTGGTGGTAATAGGTGAGAGAAGGAACTACCTATCTAACGTAATATTTGCTTTAAAGGCTGAGTGAATGGTGAAGAAGGGTTGTGATGCATACATATCTCTGGTTTGTGCCTTAGAGGTCAAGGAATTATCTGTGGGGGATGTTAGGACAGTGAGGGAGTTTTCTAAGGTGTTTCCGGAAGAGCTTCCAAGGCTACCTCTGGATCGAGAGGTGGAATTTGGTATTGATCTTTATCCAGGGACAACATCTGTATTGATTGCCCCATATAAGATGGTGCCTAAAGAATTAGTGGAATTAAAAGCTCAGATTCAAGAACATTTAGATCAAGGTTTCATCCGATTGAGTGTATCACCCTGTGGAGTACCGGTATTATTCGTTAAGAAAAAGGATGGATCAATGCGTATGTGTATTGATTACCGTCAGTTAAATAAGTTGACCATCAAGAATAAGTACCCGCTGCCGAGAATTGATGACTTGTTTGATCAACTGAAGGGGGCTTCAGTCTTCTTGAAGATAGATTTGCGGTCAGGTTATCATCAACTTAAGGTCAAGGAGGCGGACATTCACAAGACGGCATTTCGAACTCGCTATGGCCACTATGAATTCCTGGTGATGCCATTTGGTTTAACCAACGCACCAGTAGCGTTTATGGACATGATGAACCGGGTTTCCAACCCTATCTAGACTGATTCGTTGTATTATTTATAGACGATATTCTTGTGTATTCAAAGTCAGAGGAGGAACATGATTCGCACCTTCGTGTGGTGTTGCAAATTCTGAAGGAAAAGCAATTGTTTGCCAAATTCAACAAGTGCGAGTTCTGGCTAAAAGAAGTTACCTTTTTGGGTCATGTTGTGTTTCTTTGAGGGATTAGGGTTGACCCCGGAAGGTTGAAGTCGTCTTTGGATTGGAAGCCACCTAAATCGTGGTAGAAACTAGGAGTTTTCTTGGTCTAGCTGGGTACTACAGAAGATTCTTTGAGGGATTCTCCTTGATTGCGGCTCCTTTAACCAAGTTGTTGCGGAAAGGGGTACCTTTTGTGTGGACTGACAAACAACAGGAAAGTTTTGAGAAGATAAAGATGATTTTGATGGAGGCTCCGGTGTTGATTTAGCCGAAAGTTGGAAAGGAGTTCGTGGTTTACTGTGATGCTTCACACACGGGTTTAGGGTGTGTGTTGATGCAAGATAGAAAGGTTGTTGCGTATGCGTCTCGGCAATTAAGACCGCATGAGTTAAATTATCCCACACATGACTTGAAGTTGGTGGCGGTAGTCTTTACTTTGAAAATCTGGAGACATTATCTGTATGGGGAGAAGTCCATCATTTATACAGATCACAAGAGCCTCAAGTACCTTCTTATCCAGAAGGAGTTGAATTTAAGATAGAGGAGATGGATTGAGTTATTAAAGGATTATGACTGTTCGATCGAGTACCATCCGAGTAAAGCTAACGTGGTGGCAGATGCATTAAGCCGTAGGGTGATCTCGAATTTGAGGGCGATGTTTGCCCATCTTAGCCTATATGATGACGGGAGTTTGTTAGCTAAGCTTCAGGAGAAACTGAAGTGGACAAGTTAGATTAAAGAGAGGTAGTTGTTGGATGATGTCTTGAGTGCTCGACTATTTCAAGTACAGAATGGTGAGGCAGAGGGTTATAATCTAAACAAGGATGGGATTTTGTGTTTTCGTAAGAAAGTTTGCATGCCAAAGGATGTTGAGTTAAGGCAGATGATTCTCCAGGAAGCGCATAGTAGCCCATACGCTATGCATCCTAGAGGGAGTAAAATGTATCGATATTTGCGAGAGTAGTTTTGGTGGCCAGGTTTAAAGTAGGAGGTAACCGAATTCGTGAGTAAATGCTTGATGTGCCAGCAGGTAAAAGAAGAGCATCAGTTGCCTTCAGGATTATTGTGCTGGTAAAGATTCCACAGTGAAAATGGGAGAGGATCACTATGGATTTTGTTATTGGGCTACCCCTTACACCTACCAAGAAGGACTTGGTTTGGGTAATTATTGATCGATTGATGAAGTCTACCCATTTCATACCAGTCCGAGTTGATTACTCTCTACAGAAGTTGGCTAAGTTGTATATAGCAGAGGTTGTGAGGTTGCATGGGGTACCGGTTCTATCATCTCAGACAGAGATCCTAGGTTTACGTCGAGATTCTGGAAGGCATTACATCAAGCGTTGGGGACAAAGTTACATTTCAGTATAGCGTTCCATCCATAAATGGACGGACAGTCAGAAAGGGTAATCCAGATTTTGGAGGATATGTTGAGAGGTTGTATCATCGATTTCAGGGGTAGTTTGGAGGAATTTCTACCATTGGTGGAATTCGCATACAACAATAGTTACCAATCGAGTATTCAGATGGCGTCATATAAAGCGTTGTACGGTCAGAAGTGCCACACTCCTACTTGTTGGACAGAGTTGAGTGAGCGTCAGTTATTGGGTCTGAAACTGGTTTCAGAAGCAGATAACAAGGTTAAATCAATTAGAACTCGATTGAAAGAAGCATCCGATAGGCAAAAATTCTATGCAGACCTAAAGCGTAAGGACATAGAATTTGCAGTAGGTGATCGGGTCTTCTTAAAGGTTTCACCGTGGAAGAAGGTTTTAAGGTTTGGACGGAAGGGTAAGCTAAGCCCCAAGTTTATTGGGCCTTACTGTGTATTGAAGCGTGTGGGACCAGTAGCCTATCAACTCGAGTTACCTTCAGAGTTAAGTCAGATTCATGATGTGTTTCATGTCTCAATGCTGAGACCCTATCGTTCAGATCCATCTCACATTATACCGTTGGAGGAAATTGAAGTAAGGCCTGATTTAACCTTTGAAGAGGAGCCAGTACAGATCTTGGATCGTGACATTAAGGTCTTGCAAAGAAAATTAGTTCCTTTGGTTAATGTGTTGTGGCAGAACCACGGTTCGAAAGAGGCTACGTGGGAGCCAGAGGATATTATGCAGCAGCAATACCCTCATCTCTTTTGACCAGGTAATTTTGAGGCCGAAATTTCTTTAAGGGGGTAGAACTGTAACATCTTAACTTGGGGGCTTTGCATTTAATGTATTTTTGTGTGTATGCTATGTGTAATGTGTTAGTTTAGGGTGTTTAAGGGTCCCGGGAAGGCTTAGGGTTAAGCCTGAACCTTGCTAAAAATTTCTGTTTTAGACACTTTTAAGGGAGAGCTGGCTGGGGTAGGCTTTATAGGGTTTTTCTTGTAGTTTGTTGACACAGGAAGTGAGGTGGTTGAGTGGCAAGGTGACGCCTAGGAGCAAGGTGAAGTTGACGCCTCAAAAATGGGAGCTTGGAGGAGTTGGGAGCAGGTTCGAGTCACGAAATCTTCATTTTGTAAACTTCTTTTTGGCGTTAAGGGGGTAGTGTTGGATTCAGTTGGGAACCTTGGAGTGTGGACGTTGAATTGGTCAAGATATTTGAATGGTTGGCCAATAGAAGAAGGTGGGATTTGAATGGGTCAACATTTTCAAATAGGTGAATAAGAGTGAGTTTAGGAGGTAATCAAGGGGTGGTGGCTTGTGGAGAGTTGGTAGCCGAATTTTGTGGGATAGAAAGGGGGAGATTTCAATTTTGGGAGCTAAGGGAGGATAAGTGTGCCGAAATGCATTAAGGGGTTTTAGTTTTATTCTTTGTTGTTTGAGTCTATTTTCTTGGTGTGCCGAATTGCTTTGATTAACTTTCATTTCCCTTTCTTTCGCTCTTTAGTCGAATGTGGCAGACCATAGGTGCACTTTCTTCTCTTTAATATTTCCTTCTCCATCTAAGATTCTCAAGCCGCACCTTAGCATTATTCCACTCACCATTTCCATTGTTTCCATTCTTCTTCCCTTCCCCTCTTAAGCCGAAACATTGTTAGCCTCCACGAAATCTTTCTTTCTCCCCACTCGTACCCGTAAGCTTCACAACCGAAAGCAACCCACCATCTCATTTGTGATCACTTTTCTTTTCTCTTCTCTATTTGTTCTATCTCAAAGTCGAAACCCCTATCTACTCCCATTCCCTTCTCCATTTCCTGCTAAAGCTGAACATTTCGTGTTTCATTATTATCTTCTCTAAACTAGTATTTGACTTAGCCAAAACATATCCCTCATCCTCTCATAAGTTTCTTTTATAGCCGAATCACTCATTCCTTCTTACCCCCACTATATTTCTTCTTGGTTGAATGAAGGAGGGGCCTTATCTTTGCCTTTTCTGGCATTTGGCAATCGTTAGAATGGGCTGAAGGGGAGTCGATTCCTGTCAACTAAAGGTAAGAGGGATTCGGTCATCTTTTTTTCTATTTTCTTTCGGTTTCTGGTTGCCAAAGCCGAATGGCTAGTTGGCTTAGAGTTTTACTTTTGGGTTTACACTTTCTTATCTTTCTTTTCTCTTCGGAGCGCCTACTCTGGGAATCCTGATTAGCTGAACCAATCGAACTCCAAGGCGAGGAACCAAGTGAACCCTATCTCTTCATTTGAGATCTCAAGGTAGGGTTTCATTTCTCTTTAAGTTATTCGATCGATTTTCCTTTCGTTACCCGTATCTTAACTCAATGTTTCGTTAAGCAATCATTGTTTCAATATAGTGTCTTCTAACCAAGATCGTTCATGGACTCGAATGTCAGCCAAGCGAAGGGAGGAGTTGGACCCTTGATCCCAGCCCCTAAATTCAAGAAGCGTCACAGTGTCTGCTGTTCGAGATTGGCCACCGGGTTGTGAGCCAGCGTCTGAAAAGAACAGTAGGCAGATAGCAGTGGTTCCTGCTAGTGATAGTTGCAACATAGATAGCATAGTGTTGTTTGTAATCAGGTGTGTAAAACTTCACACTTTAATATCAATATGTGATACTAATCATTTGAGGGCTGAAAAGTGGAAGTGACTACATGGATAGTCATTATGCCTCTATGGGTATGGTTGAAATACCAGGTAAGTACCTTGTTGTACCTTGTTGTTATGTATGAGGTAATAAAAGTATTCCATAATGATACTGATCTTTTAAATAGCATGATACTTTCATTTGGTTTACACATGTTACGCATGGGTTGGATATGATGTAAGGAGGGGAAGTGCTTAAGACTTTCACTAATGGTTTGATACCACAAGTGGGTTGGCCTCACATTCTTGATTTCATGACTAAGTCTCAGTGGTTTGGAGCCACCAGTGGTTTGGTACCACATGTATATGATTTCGTGACTCGTCTCAGTGGTTTGGTACCACAGTGGGTTGGCCCTACATACATGATTATTAGGGATTGTCACTAGTGGTTTGGTATCACAAGTGAGTTGGCCCCACACAAGACATTTTGTGACTCTGTCACCAGTGGCTAGGTGCCACATAAGGTGTGTAGCGGATGGAGGGTTGATTGTAGAAATCCCCACGGTGTGATTGGTTGGTACGGGTGGTGTGTAGAGGATGGAAAATCTAGGTTGAAATGGGTATCTGCATTCATATTTGTGTATGTTACTTTGGTGGCTAAGGTCCAATATGTGATTCGGGCTGAAGCCATTCATGTTATTTTAAGGGGGATTTACACACTGAGTCTTGGTGACTTACCCCCTCTACTTAACCTTGCAGGTAGTCAGTAGATCGTGGATCAGGGAGCCGGAGCGAACTCGTAGAGGCCATAGCATGTCATTTTCCGTAACGCTCAGTTTCTTTCTTAAAATTGCTTTAATTTGGGGATTTTAGTTGTTGTAATAAGGCCTTTTTAAACTGATATATGGGTTTTAATCGTTAGCATTTACTTATGCCACGACATTAACATGTTTTCTTTTAAGCTGGAAGTAAACTAAAGTTTTTTTTTTAACAGCAGTAACGTTAAACGATCATTTTCCCACAAGTGCTAAAAAGATAACAAATTAACGATCAATTAAACTCGGGAATTTTTCTTAAGCTACAACCCACTGGTTTTAAAACATCACCTAAACAAACAAGAAGAGAAAAACAAAAAGAGCCGCAAACTTATGGGTTTTCATCAAAATTTCAAAGTCTTTTTACAAACCTTTCCCTGTGACACACCGGATCGGATCATAATGTTTAGGCCGGGTTTGGGGTGTTACATAAGTGGCGTTCAAGTAGTTTTATACGGTAACGCCTCATGATCGATTTCGATGCGAATTACGAGTAAGGGGTGTTACAAATACATCCAATCATGTATGAATGAAATACATACTTGAGTTAATTGAAAATATGATCAACTAGGCACAAACACTATAAACATGATTTAAACAAAATTCATTGAATTAATGTAATCATCCTAGCTAAACAGATTTAAACTACCATTGTTGATGACAAGATAACAAAGCACATTTCAAACATGATTAAAATCAAAATAACAAAGTAAAGGAAGAATAAACTTTGTCGAGTTAGCAGTCTCGTGAACTCTGATTGAAGATGTTTTCTTCCAATCCTTGTGTTGCTCTTTTGCTAATGCCTCCTTAAGGTGGCCGGCCAATAGATGATCTTCTTATGGTTTTGCTGGCTGAGGGAAATGGGATGCTATGAGTGGGAATGAAGAGAAGAAATGATGTTTAAATGATTAAAGAATGAAGGAATGAGGGATGATTGAAATGGGGAATGAGTAGGGGTATTTATACTTGAAGTATATGGTAGAGTTTACTAAAAATAGGGATTTGAATCCCTCTATTTTCTCTATTGCTTGGCTGGCCACATATAGTGGAAGTAGGTGGATGGTGGTTTTTTTTATTTGAGCATAGAATCATGCTAGATTTAGGCATGGGTTGGATGGTTTCAAGGGAAATTTTTGTGTGCTCCAATGATTCTCCAAATGTAGGGACCTCTAATAATTGTCCCAAAAGAGATTTTAGGCTTGACTTCCCCTTGTTGGACAGTTTCATGGCCCACTAAGCTTGTCAGACTTGTCCACCATGTATCATCTTTTTTACTGGGTCAAAGTAACACCTTGCTGACCCATTTAGCATGTTTTTGTCATCCAACATAGGAAATAAATAGCTCATGTTCATGCAACTTTATGATAAGTTCCATATTATATCATCTCCATGATTTCCTGCATAATAAAAATATAACACATTAATAGTTAAGATGAAATAATTTAAATTATGCACAAAATTAATACAATAAAGCTTATATTTGCAGTTTTTATAAACTCATGCCCATCATCTAAATATAAACAAAATCCACCTAATTAATTAAAAAAATACTCGGGATTAGTATTATTAAGTAAAAAAGTGGTAAAAATGACTAAAAAACCTATATAATTTAGAGTTTACAACCTCATAGTCCAGACCAGATTGGAGTAAGCTGCTCATGGATAGGCAATACCAATTAGGTTCATTCCCACCTAGATAACTTCCTAGGATTTTCGGGCCTAGAGCTTAAGTTCTTCCTATCCCAACCAACTAACTCACTAAAAAACCCTACATAGAAATTAATTACTCCCATGTCCACTCGCTAATCCCCAATAAGAGGATTAGTTTCTAATGGATCTCATAAACAACATAAACTTGATTAAAGAGGTAAACATGAAAAGTAGATCAAGAATAAGGGTTTAAGAGAAATCTTAATTTGTATTGAATATTGAAAACACAGAAATCCACAAAGAGTTTATGATTCCACAAGTCAAATTCTCCGAAGAACAAGAATGAAAATAAAACTGAATTACAAATGGAAATCCTAAGTACAAAAGAAACTAAAAACTAAAAGCTAAATAAAAGTTGCAACCTAAACTATAAGAAAAGATTAAAGGTACAGAAAAGATGTCTATGAAGTGTTCAGTGAAGCCTATTTTAGAATTAGGGTTAGTCATCATCCATTGACCTAAATCGGCTGAAGTTTCCTCATTAAAGTTTGTTGTGTGAACCAAAACACCTCCAATTCATTAATTCTTCACGTCAAGGCAGTGTTGTGACATCCTCAAACCTATGTCATGACACTGGTGACAATTTACAGGCTCAGGCTTGGATTCAGGATTGTGTCGCGACACCCTCTTATTATGTCGCAACACTAAAGGAAGCCTTGCTCATTGGGGTATCTTGCTCATTATGTTGCTTCGTTAACCCTCTATGTTACAACATGGTGACCAATCTCATGTTTTCATGCCTCCAAAAGATGTCCTGCACACTCACCAAATACATTAGCCTTCATTTAGGCCTACTTTGGCCCCTAAGGTCATATAAATAGCTCAAATCATACTTTTTATTATTTGTAAACTAAAATTTAAAAACCAAATAAAACATAATGAAATTGTTTTTATACAAGCTCTTTAAGTACGAAAAATGGTTTAATCTGCTACAACGAATTGTGGTAGATCACACTCAAATGTACAAATAGAGCTCATAGCTCACTCACTGATTTTCTACTTAAGGCATCTACAACCATGTTCACCTTTCTTAGGGGATACTCTATCCGCCTCCTTTGTCGCAAGTTCAGTTCTTTTTATGTCAGTAAGTACTTGAGCCTCTTATGGTTTGTATAGATAGTACACTGTTCATCGTACAAGTAGTGTCACTGAATCTTGAGTGTGAACACCATTGCTGCTAATTCCAAATCATGTGTTGGGTAGTTTTGTTCATGAGGCTTCAACTATCTGAAGGCATAAATCACTACCATTCCTTCCTGCATCAACATGCAACCAAGACCTATGTGAGATGTGTCACTGTAGATTACAAAGTCTTTCCCAAGTTCTAATTAAACCAACATAGGTGCTTTAGTGAGTATCGTCTTAAGTCTCTCGAAGTTGTTTTGTCTTTCTTCCGTCCATGCGAACTCTTCATCTTTCTATATTAGCTTCATTAAGGGCATGGCAATAATGGCAATCCCCTCAAAAAATTTGCAATAGTAGCTTGCGAGCCCAAGAAAGCTTCGCACCTCTGTGAAACTTCTTAGCGATCTCCACTCTAGAATTGCCATGATATTCTTTAGGCCCACACAAACTCCCTCTACTAAGACCACATGACCTAAAAAGACTACCTCCTTTATCCAAAATTCACATTTACTAAACTTTACGAACAATTGCTTCTCTCATAATATTTGTAGCATAGTTTATAGGTGGGTATCATGCTCTTTTTATGTTCATGAGTACACAAATATATCTTCTATGAAGACTAGCATGCACTGGTCCAAGTATTCATGGAACACTTGATTCGTTAATCCAAAGGGCATGACCAGTAATTCATAATGCACATACCTTGTGCGAAATGTTGTTTTCAAAACATCTGCATCTTTCACCTTAAACTGGTAGTACCCTGATCGCAAGTCTATCTTTGAAAATAATATGGCACCTTGCAGCTGATCAAACAAGTTGTCAATTCATGGTAGTATGTACTTATTTTTGGCAGTCAATTTATTCAACTATTTGTAGTCGATGTACATTCTCAAGCTACCATATTTCTTCTTTACAAACAATATTGGTGATCCCCATGGCAACATACTTGGTCGAATGAAATCCCTGTCGAACAGATCTTGTAGTTTAATCTTCAATTCCTTAAGTTCTTTTAGTGTTATTCAATAAAGTGTAATGGACACCGACGAACTACCTGGCTACAACTAAATGGCGAACTCTACTTCGCGGTTTATGGGTAATCTAGGTAGCTCGTCTGGGAAAACATCAGGATAATCTTTCACTATGCAAATGTCGCAAACCCCTATCGACTAATTCTACAAACTCATCACATAAGCAAGGTAGGCTTCGCAGCATTTCCCTATCAACTTTTCTACTCTTATTGCCAAAACCAAGTTGGATAGAAATTGGTTTCACTCACCAACCTCAATGATTTCCATCCCTTTATCAGTTTGCAAGGTTACTCTTTTAAGTGTGAAGTTTATCTTGGTTCTATGCTCAGTCAGCCAATCCATTCGCAAGATTATATTGAACCAATAAAAGGGAAAATCCATCAAATCAATGAAGAAAATGTGTCTTTAAATCATCAAGAGGCACATTTTGCACACTTTATTAACCAAAATAGTCTACCAAATGAACTACTGATTGTCATCCCTTTATTTATAACTTCTACTAGAATTCCCAACTCACAGGCTAGCTCACTTAAAATGTATGTATGTAAAATAAGAATCAATCAAGGAAAATAATGATAGACTTCACAAAGTGAAAGTACCTGTAATTACATCGGTCAAACCTTGATCATGTGGTTCATTTATAGCATACATTTGTGTTAATCCTCCAGTCTCATCTTGCATGGAAACTGTGTATTCTAGGGTTTCGTGTCTAGGTTGCCTTGCCTCGCTACCTCTACCCCTTCCTCAATTGCGTGCATTAGCATGTACTGGTGTGGGGGTTGCGTTTTGTGTTTGTGACCCCTCCTGCCATTCTGGATAGTCTTTTATCAAGTGCTCCTTAGACCCACACTTGAATCATCCTCCTGTTTCCTTTCGATATTCACCAAGGTGTCTACTTTCACAGTGTTCGTAGAGTGGCCAACTTGGCAACTTATGCGAACCTCCTTTCTCAGCTTTAGTGCTACCTTAATGTCATGAATGTTCTAATCGAAATTATTTTTGACATTCTTGCTAGAATAACATGAATCTCAATCCCTCTTTCAACCATGTTGTCTAGGTATCTGTTTATCGGACCTTATCATAGCTTGTGTTGCTTCCGCCCTTATCTCCTCAATAACCTTAGCTTTATCAACAAACTCATCGAATCTTGTCGCATCATGGGCTACCAGATAGAGTTGGATATCACGGTGCAATCCAAAATGGAACCTCTTACAGTGATCCCTTTCTTGTGAAACCATTTCAACTGCATACTGGCTCAATCTTACAAATTTTTGCCTCATATTTAGCCATAATTAGTTCACCTTGTACCAAAATGATGAATTTCCTCTTGCAAGCTTCCATGTATAGCTTGCCCATGAATTTCTTCTTTAATGTCTCTAGCAAGAAATCCCAAGTCAATCTATTCACAACAGTCCCTTACTTTATAGTATTCCACCAATGATGGGCTTCGCCAATTAACAAGGACACTGTGCTGTAAAATATAAATTATATAGATTTTTTATATCTATTTATATCTATTTTTTAGATAGAATTTATATTAATCCTGAGTATTTGGATATTTAATTAGGTTATTTTTTCATATTGAGACAATGGGCATAATTTTAGTAAAGTATGCAATTTTATGAATTTATGTATTAATTTTACATAATTTAACTATCTTATGCTACATGCTAATATCTGTGCTAAAATTGTTGTAAATGAAGTATTATTAACAAGTATGGGAGCTAATCAATATCACATGGACACAAGTTAACTTTTACTCCATGTGGACAGCATGCTTATTAAATTAGACTCACAAATTTAATTCAACCCAATTTAGAAGATGGTTACTAAAAAGAGTGAAGTCTACTCTTAATTGGGTTGTCAAAACTGTCCAATAAAGGGAAGAATGGCCCAAATTAGGCAACTCATCAAAGAGCAGCCCAAATCAGCTTTAGGATAATTAATTTGGAGGTCCTTGCACTTATGAAAGAATCAGAAATCAAATCCCAACTAATACCCAAGAAACTGCCCAACCCCTTGCATAATTCATGCATGAAATCAAGTATGAATCAAGCAACCATCAACCTTCCTTCCACACTTCAAGGCCATTCAAGCAAAGGAGAGAACTAAGGGCTCTTCAAGCTAATTTTAGCAAACTTCTATTCCATCCCTCTACTATAAATACCAACCCTTTCTTCTCATTCCATCATCCTCCATCACTTATTCATCCCTCAATTCACATTCCTTTCATCTTTTCTTCCCTCTCTTCCACACATAAGCCTTTTCATTTTCCCATCTCCTTTAGCTAGCATTTTCCCTTTGGAAAAACCACTCTTGGTTGGCCACCTTAAGTAGCATTTTTCAATCACACAAATTGGAGGAAGCCACTACGATCGGTCTTCAGAGAACTGTTGAAATCATCAAGAGTTTCTTATTTCTTAATCTTTTATTTATTCAAAATGTTTGCAAATTGTTTTGATGTCTTTCAATTGAAAATGATGACTTAATTTTGTTTTAGCTAGAATGATTACATTAGTTTGATAAAGTTCATTTGATTTATGCTTATGATGTTTTGTGCCTCAGTCATCCATGCTTCCAAAGAAACTCATTATTTATTTCATGCATTAAAATATGCTTGAATTCATTAGAATTAGTTAGTCGGTCCTAATCAGATGATAACTAATGGACACGATAATTGGAAGAAGCATGCTTAACTTATATCTTAATCAGAATAAATTAATGTTCGTAATAGACTAAGAGAACTTATTACCTTGCACAACTTTAAGTTTATGTGATTAAATTGTTTCAAACTTAATCCATTCCTATTACTTCACATAAATCCTAAGGAATCCTTAGTTAAATTATGACAGTGGTTTATGCATATTTTTCTAAGTATAAGATTCGGTTGAACTTATATGAGATTCCTAGTTAATAAAAGATTGAGTTGCTAATCGTTGGTCTGAAAGTCTTAAAATTTATATAATGAATGATCGAGCCTAAAAACTAACTGTGACAACAATTGAGGCAAGCGCACCTATCGAACAGTAGTATAGTTTAGTGGCAAGACCGAAATGTCGAACCCAAGGGAACCAAAAGTACTAATACTAACTTTCTTTTTATTATTTAGCCTAAGAATTAAGGGAATTGCTATTTAATCTAAAATTAAATAACTACTAGGCTAAAAATGCTAAGACACAGAGAATGAATTGGGGAAAATACTTTTGGGAAAAACCAATTGATTAAGACAATACCCGAGGAAGAATCCACCTAGACTTCAGTTGTTATTTAACTCTAAACCAGATGATTTATTCACTTGACTTGATCCGTTGGATTCCCTAATTTATATTAATACCTCTCTTGAGGCTACTAACGTCTAACCCTAGGTTGATTAATTGAAATCTCTTTCTAATTAAAACCCGTAGAATTGCATTAATGGACTCCCATATTAGGTTTGACCCTAATCCGGTAGATTTTCGTCATCCTATCTCTAGGGTTGCGATCAACTCCGCTTCACTATGCTAGATCTACTCTTAAACAATGAATATTCCTCTACTGTCTAAGCACATCAATACTTGAATCAATATCCTGAAATATCAAAACAAGAATTAAGAACACATAATTAAGAACAAATCAAGTATTTATCATATAGTTCAGAAAACAATAACAAATTTCATCTTAGGTTTCATCCCCCTCAAGTATTTGAGGGGTTTAGTTCATAATCATAAAAGAATACATCTCAGAAGAAGATATAAAACAAAACATAAGAAAAACCCTAAAACCCTCTAAAGGAAATTGAAGGGAAAATCTTCCTTCTTGAGTATGACTCCAGCTTCTTGAGATGAATCAACTGGCTTTCTTCAAGTAAATCCCACAATTCGGCCTCTCTGGCTTGGCTCCACGGCCTACCTGAACTGTCCTATAAAGGTTGGCCTCTAGGGTGTTTATATAGGCTTTTGGAATGTCTTTCTTTGCCTCTAAGTACCCTATTCCTAATGGAATTAAAACAGGTCACGACAGGGACATGCCCGTGTGGCACGCCCTTGTAAATCGAGTCCAGGTCGTGTTCAGGTATGCTTAAGAGGCACGGCCATGTGGCTTGGGCCCAGGCCGTGTGGCTTGGGCCCAAGCCATGTGCATTTTGTACTTTTTCCTATTTCCTCCTTTTTTGGCCCGTTTCTCATTCTTTTCATCCTTGGTGCTCTACTAAGTATAAAACATGAAATTAAAGGATTAGGATCACCAAATTCCACAATTCAGGGAATAAATCATCCAAAAGTATGCTAAATGTGGGATTAAAATATGTATATATTACGGTTTATCAGCTGCTATGAAATTTTTCCAAAACATTTTTAAGTATGATGAAAAATGAATTGAGTCAAATGTTGTAATTATTTTAGCTTATTCATTTTATTGTTGTTAGCATGTGAAAATCTTTGCTAAACCATCACCTTGCATTTTAATTCATTTGCATTTATATTAACTTGCATTTAGTTAATGAATTTAATCTAAAACCTATCACTCAAAATTATTGTATTTTTCATAGCTAATTTGTGAATAGTAATTTTTACAAGTATCGGTTTAAATACACTCCTTGTGGAGATGATAACTCTTATACTTACTTATTACTTGATAACGACTGTGTATACATGCACAAACATATGCGTTACAAGTTTTTTGGCACAATTCACGAGGACTATTAATATAATCATTATTTGTGAAATTATTTTTTGCAATTTGGCTTATTTATATTTATTTAATCAATTATTTATTCCTTATTTTTTGCGATTTCTTTTCAGGAGTTTATGAGCATAGATAGAATCATCGATTTACTTCCTGTAGACCCTAAAATCATGCAAACATTTAGATAAAGAAGACGAGAAAGATTAGCCCAAAGACAAGACACATAAATGAACCTTGAAAATCAAAATGATATTCAAGGGATTGGAGCCACTAATGTTCATAATTCAACCATTATTGCTAATGATAGGGATCGAGTTATAAGACAGTACGTTGTGCCCCTTTTTAACGAACTTAATCTGGAAATTAAGAGACTAGAAATCAAGGCACTGCAGTTTGAATTGAAGCTTGTGATGGTTTAGATGCTTCAAACAAGGGGCCAATTTAGTGGAATGCCCATAGAAGATCCACACATTCAGCTTCGACTATTTATGGAGGTGAGCAATTCTTTTAAGATAGCCAGTGTATCTGAAGACACCTTGAGGTTGAAGTTGTTTCCATACTTGTTATGAGATTGAGCATGAGCATGGCTTAATTCATTGGCACCACATTCAATATAACTTGGCAAGCATTAGCTGAATGCTTTTCGATAAGGTATTTCCCACCTAGCAAAAATGCTAAGCTACGAAATGAGATCACCTCTTTTTTAGAAATGGATGACGAGTCCCTATATGATGCATGGGAAGTATTCAAAGAGTTACTACACAAATGCCCTCACCATGGTATTCCATATTGCATCCAATTGGAGACATTTTATAATGGTCTTAATGCAAGACAAGGTTGGTGCTAGATGCTTCTGCGAATAGTGCTCTCTTGTCGAAATCTTACAATGAGGCTGACGAAATTATCGAGAGAATAGCCAACAACAATTACCAGTGGCTAAAAAATTGAGTAACTTCAATAAGACAAGTAGACAGAGTGCATAAAGTTGACACCTCACTTCACTCTCAGCCCAGGTATCTTCTATCTCTTTAATGTTGAAATAGTTTACTACTAATGATTTTAATCATGTTGCAGCTCAGCCACCGAGCCAATTTGATGTTGTTTCCTGTGTATATTGCAGGGACAGTCATTCTTTTGAGAATTTTCCATCAAATCCTGAGTCTGTTTATTACGTAGGAAATTAAAACCAAAATAGAAATGAACAAGGACCACAGTCCAATTTCTATAACCTTTCATGGTGAAACCATTCAAACTTCTCTTAGAGTAACCAATGAGCTGGACCAAACAACAACTACATGTAGCATAGATCAAATCAACCTCAATGGTTCAATCAACAAGTTCAGAAAAAACCACAATCTAAAGCATCTAATAGTTTGGAGAATTTTTTGAAGGTGTACATGGCGAAGAATGACGCCTTAATCCAAAGCCAAGCAACAACACTGAAAAAATTGGAGAACTAAATGGTTTAGTTAGCTACAGAACTTCATAATAGACCGCGATGAGCCTAGCCAAGAGACATGAAAAATCCAAGGAATTTGGGTAATGAACATGTAACATCCCAAAGTTGGGCCTAGTAGGATTGGGCCCATTGGGCTTTAGGCGTAAGAGTGTTTAAAATTTTTGGGAATAAGAGAACGGCTTTAATGCAAGTTGGATCTAGTAGGTGAGTGATTTTGGAAGGTTAAGGGGATTCTATGAAGTCACGGGTTCAAGTTAGGCCTTAGGAAAAATTTTGGTTTTAGGTCAAAAAAACCCTGAGAGTTAGTAGGTAGGCTTTAAGAATAAAATGTGGAGAAAATGACACAAGTGGAGTGTGTGGTGTAGTGGCAAAGTGACGCCACATAAGAGGCAAGGGGGTAACGCCACAAGGAAGGAAGGAGGTCCGAGTTCAAGTCTTGGCTTTTGCATTTTGGTTTTCTTTTTATATGGACTTTAGAATTTTGCCATAGGGTTATATTTAGTTGCGCATGGTTTTAACACAAGATGAGCTTGTGGCCAAGTGGCTAGCAGCGTGGATTATGCTACAAGGGAGCCTAAGTTCAAATCTCATGACAAGCAATGGAGTATTTATTTTACGAATTGGACGAGAAGAGTTTGAGTTGGATTTAAACTCTGATAACGGAGGGATCCCACATCAGAAAGATATGAAGAAGGAATGTGAGAAGCTAGCTATATATAGAGCATTCTATGAGGAGAGTTAATATACCTTGGTGGGCATTTGGGTGCAGACCTAGAGAATAATCGCCAATAGTTGCGAAGGAAGGGCTACTATAACGGGAGGTTTCGGTGAGGTTTTAGTTTTCGATAAGTGTATATTAAGTTATGATTAATCGTTAGGTGATGTCGATTTGTAGGTTTGTGACTCAGGGCTTTGCAGTGTGCGTGGTTACCAGGTGTGTACAAACACCACACACGATGTCGGCAATTTCGAAAAGCCCAAAAGCCAAAAGTGGTTAAATGGGCCCGGTGGGCCCTAAGGCTAAGTTTGATGAAATGGTTTGGTTGGTTATACGAATTGAATTAGACATGCATGATACATGATCTGAATTTGTTCTGGGCCTATTTGGCCATATAATAAGACTTGGGCCTGATGGGTCGTAATGATGTAATTTGGGTTTGATGAGCTTTATAGGGACGTAGACAAGTATGCTAGGGTTTATCGACCTTAGGCCTAGTTTGAACAACTCTTAAATTCCATAAGACTTTCTAATAATTAAACATGTCTGTGAACAAGTCGCTGGGTTAGGGTGTGGCAACGGGCATACGCATGTCTAAGATTGGATATAGGGAGAGCTTGGTACTTAAGCGGCCCTAGTGGCCCACCTCTTCTTTTCTGGAAACCTACCTGGTGCGTAATGTCTGTTCACTTTAGCCGCGAGGAGTTGTTGATGGGCCAAAGTTCATAACTAAAACCCAAAAGGGACCGAAATACCCTCGATTTGTAAAATTACCGAAATACCCCCGATTTGTTAAATTATTGAAATACCATTGATTTGTAAATTTATCGAAATACCTTTAATTTGTGAAATTACTAAAATGCCCCCGATTTGTGAAATTACCAAAATACCCCCTGTTTGTGAAATTACCAAAATACCCTTGATTTGTGAAACTACCAAAATACCCCTGGTTTGTAAAATTACCGAAATATCATTGGTTTGTAAAATTATCGAAATACCCCTGGTCTATAAATTTACCAAAATACCCCTAGTTTATAAAATTATCAAAATACCCCGAATTACAAAATTACTGAAATACCCCGGATTACAAAATTACTGAAATACCCCCAGATTACAAAATTACCAAAATACCGTTAGTGTGTAATTACCGTTTTACCCCTAAATAATAAAATGACCATTGTACCCTCATGGTAGTACTAATGTTGTTTGTGTTAATTGTATGATTGATTATGTCGAGATGCACTGCATACATGGATTAGTTATGAGTAGAATTACTGAATTACCCTTGGTAGGTAAATTACTGAAATACCCTTGGTAGGTAAAATTACCGTCATACCCTTTGGGGTTGGTTAGCGTGATTGTGTGTAACTACTCACGCCATCTTTAATGCTATATTAATATGATTATCATATTCTATTAAATACCGAAAGTTTGGTATGACTATTGTGACACCTGTGGAGGGTGTAAGCGAGACATCAGGTTAGTGATTTCTGTTCTGATATAATAAAAGGTTATGATGAAATAATCTGATCCATGTTATGAGTATTTCGTACACGCTTGTGGTAATCTATTACATCCATACATCTGCATTTTATGTTGCATGGGGTAGGGAATATGTGATGAAAGGGGAAGTGTTGTAGTGGCTCTACCACGATCTGTTGTAGTGGCTTTTGCCATGATCTATTGTAGTGGCTTTTGCCATGATCTGTTGTAGTGGCTTTTGCCATGATCTATTGTAGTGGCTTTTTTTGCCGCTTTTGCGGGATCATTGTAGTGGCTTTTTGCCATGATCTGTTGTAGTGGCTCAACCACGATCTATTCTGGTGATTATGTCACGATTCTGACGATGAGCAGTTAATGGCAGCATGACTGTCATCGATGGTGTGTAGCGATGAGGGTTGATTGTAGAAATCCCCATTGGTGTGATTGGCAGGTACGGGTGGTGTGTAGTGGATGGAAAATTAGGTTAGGCTAGGTTTGCATCGCATTGCATACATGATCTGCTATGACATATGATATGGGTTAAGGCTCAACCGAGGCTATTTTAGCCTAAGGCCCAATTGCCACCTTTACTGTAATGGGCTTCGGCCCAGATTGTTGTGATGCATGTTCTTACCGATGACGGTTCTGCACACTGAATTTTCGTAAACTCACCCCCTCTTTTTATTAAATGTTTCAGGTGATTCCTAGTGATTGAGGATTGGGAGCAGTGGAGGACTCGAGGGTGGCTATACATTAGAGATACCACTCGTGAGCTTTAGTAATTCTATTTTCTTTCTTTTATAGTCTCAGTATTACTATAAGTTTCTTTTGATTTGGGACTTTTGTTATGTAATAAGGCCTTCCAAAGTTGTACTTTGGTTTTTATTAGTTACTGTTTATATCAAATTCGACACCACGGCAGTTTAAATATTAAGGTAAAAGTGGAGTTTCATTAATCTACACATCGATGTTTTCAAAAGACAACGTAATACTCGAAAAAGTTTTCTTTCAAATCTACGATTTTTCTTAAGTGTAACTAAGACTTGATTTTACTTCACCTGTGACATACCGATTCGATTCGTAGCATTATAAGTAGGGTTTGGGGTGTTACATTTATGATATCGAGCCTAGGTTGCAACACTCTACCGTGGAATGGGTTCAAAAGTGTTTTTCAAAGTTATTTGAAATTTGGTTTTTAAAAAAATAAGTATCTTTATTGTAAGTATGGCACCTGAGTCTCTGGCACCAAATTCATAAGTCCCCTTACTTATTATTATATGCTGTAATGACTGTATTTATTTTGTGTACGTTTTAGATGTGATGTTTGAATGAAAATTTTTTTATGTATAAGTGTTAAATATCTGTTTGCTTCTGTATTAAATATTTGGTTGTAGGAAGAGGTTCCAAGCTTAAGTTAGAAAGTGTATTATTGTTTTAGAATCAGAGTGTACAGTGTGAGTGTAGTGTTGTAGGTTAGGATGTGGGACTATTTCTATACCTAGAAATTTAAAGGACGAAATTTCTTTAAGGAGGGTAGATTTGTAACATCCCAAAGTTGGGCCTAGTAGGATTGCGCCCATTGGGCTTTAGGCGTAGGAGTGTTTAAAATTTTTGGGAATAAGAGAACGGCTTTAATGCAAGTTGGATCTAGTAGGTGAGTGATTTTGGAAGGTTAGGGGGCTTCTATCAAGTCTCGGGTTCAAGTTAGGCCTTAGGAAAAATTCTGGTTTTAGGTGAAAAAAACCCTGAGAGTTAGTAGGTAGGCTTTAAGAATAAAATGTGGACAAAATGACACAAGTGGAGTGTGTGGTGTAGTGGCAAAGTGACGCCACATAAGGGCAAGGGGGTGACGCCACAAGGAAGGAAGGAGGTCCAAGGTTCAAGTCTTGGCTTTTGCATTTTGGTTTTCTTTTTATATAGACTTTAGAATTTTGCCATAGGGTTATATTTAGTTGCGCATGGTTTTAAACACAAGATGAGCTTGTGGCCAAGTGGCTAGCGGCGTGGATTATGTTACAAGGAAGCCTGCGTTTGAATCTCATGACAAGCAAGGGAGTCTTTATTTTGCGGATTGGACGAGAAGAGTTTGAGTTGGATTTAAACTCTGCTAACGGAGGATCCACATCGGAAAGATACGAAGAAGGAATGTGAGAAGCTAGCTATAAATAGAGCATTCTATAAGGAGAGTTAATATACCTTGGTGGGCGTTTGGGTGCAGACCTAGAGGATAATCGCCAATAGTTGCGAAGGAAGGGCTACTATAACGGGAGATGCACGGTAAGGTTTCGGTGAGGTTTGATTTTCGATAAGTGTATATTAAGTTATGATTAATCGTTAGGTGATGTCGATTGTAGGTTCATGAATAAGGGGTTCGCAGCGCGCGTGGTTACTAGGTGTGTACAAACACTACACACATGATGTCAGCAATGCCGAAAAGTCGAATAGCCGAAAGTGGTTAAATGGGCCCGGTGGGCCCTAAGGCTAAGTTTGATGAAATGGTTTGGTTGGTTATCTGAATTGAATTAGACATGCATGATACATGATCTAAATTTGTTACAGGCCTATTTGGCCATATGATGAGACTTGGGCACGATGGTAGTAATGATGTAATTTGGGTTTGATGAGCTTTATGGGGACGTGAACAAGTATGCTAGGGCTTATGGACCTTAGGCCTAGTTTGAACAACTCTTAAATTCCATAAGACTTTCTAATAATTAAACATGTCTTTGAACAAGTCGCTGGGTTAGGGTGTGGCAACGGGCATACGCATGTCTAGGATTGGATCTAGGGAGAGCTTGGTACTTAAGCGCCCTAGTGGCCCACCTCTCTTTCTCGAAACCTACCTAGTGCGTAATGTCTGTTCACTTTAGCCGCGAGGACTTGTTGATGGGCCAAAGTTCATAACTAAAACCCAAAAGGGACCGAAATACCCCTGATTTGTAAAATTACCGAAATACCCTTGATTTGTGAAATTATTGAAATACCCTTGATTTGTGAAATTATCGAAATACCTCAATTTGTGAAATTACTCAAATACCCCCGATTTGTGAAATTACCAAAATACCCCCTATTTGCAAAATTACCAAAATACCCTTGATTTGTGAAATTACCAAAATACCCCTTGTTTGTAAAATTACCGAAATGCCCCTGGTTTGCAAAATTATCAAAATACCCCTAGTCTGTAAAATTACCAAAATACCCCTAGTTTGTAAAATTACCAAAATACCCCCGAATTATAAAATTATTGAAATACCCCGAATTACAAAACTATCGAAATACCCCAGATTACTAAATTACCAAAATACCCTTAGTGTGTAATTACCGTTTTACCCCTAAACAATAAAATAATCGTTGCACCCTCGTGGTAGTACTAATGTTGTCTGTGTTAATTGTATGATTGATTTTGTTCGTGATGCACTGCATACATGGATTAGTTATGAGTAGAATTACCAAATTACCTTTGGTGGGTAAATTACTCAAATACCCTCGGTAGGTAAAATTACTGTTATACCCTTTGGGGTTGATTAGCGTGATTGTGTGTAACTACTCACACCATCTTTAATGCTATATTAATATGATTATCATATTCTGTTAAATACCGAAAGTTCGGTATGGCTATTGTGACACTTGTGGAGGGTGTAAGCAACACATCAGGATAGTGATTTACATTACGATGTAATAAAAGGTTATGATGAAATAATCGATCCATGTTATGAGTATTCGCAGTACCGCTTGTGTGTCTGTTACATCTATACATACGCATTTTATGTTGCATGGGGTAGGGAATATGTGATGAAAAGGGAAGTGTTGTAGTGGCTCTGCCACGATCTATTGTAGTGGCTTTTGCCATGATATGTTGTAGTGGCTTTTGCCATGATGCATTGTAGTGGCTTTTGCCATGATCTATTATGGCGGCTTTTGCCATGATGCATTGTAGTGGCTTTTTGCCATGATGCATTGCGATGGCTCTAACACGATGCATTACGGTGACTATGTTACGATTACGATGATGAGCGACTAAGCTGCGACAGATGACTGCCATCGATGGTGTGTAGCGGTGAGGGTTAATTGTAGAAATCCCCATTGGTGTGATTGGTAGGTACAGGTGGTGTGTAGCGGATGGAAAATTAGGTTGGGTTGGGTTTGAATCGCATTGCATACATGATCTGCTGTGACATATGATATGGGTTAAGGCTCAACCGAGGCTATTTTAGGCTAAGGCCCAATTGCCACCTTTACTGTAATGGGCTTCGGCCCAGATTGTTGTGATGCATGTTCTTACCGATGAGGGTTGTACACACTGAGTTTTCGTAAACTCACCCCCTCCTTTTATTAAATGTTTCAGGTGATTCCCAGTGATTGAGGATTGGAAGCAATGGAGGACTCGGGGGTGGCTATACATTGGAGATACTACTCGTGAACTTTAGTAATTCTATTTTCTTTCTTTTATAGTCTCAGTATTACTATAAGTTTATTTTGATTTGGGACTTTTGTTATGTAATAAGGCCTTCCAAAGTTGTACTTTGGTTTTTTTTAGTTACTGTTTATATCAAATTCGACACCACGGCAATTTAAATATTAAGGTAAAAGTGGAGTTTCATTAATCTACACATCGATGTTTTCAAAAGACAACGTAATACTCGAAAAAGATTTTCTTTCAAATCTCTGATTTTTCTTAAGTATAACTAAGACTTGATTTTACTTCGCCCTGTGACATACCAGATTAGGTCGTAATGTATAGGTTTGGTTTAGGGTGTTACATTTATGGTATCAGAGCCTAGGTTGCAACACTCGGATGTGGAATGGGTTCAAAAGTGTTTTTCAAAGTTATTTGAAATATGGTTTTTAAAAAGATAAGTATCTTTATTGTAAGTATGGCACCCGGGTCTCCGGCACCAAATCCGTAAGTCCCCTTACTTATTATTATATGTTATAATGACTGTATTTATTTTGTGTATGTTTTAGATGTGATGTTTGAATGAAAATTTTTTTATGTATAAGTGTTAAATATCCGTTTATACATATTAGATATTTGGTTGTAGGAAGAGGTTCCAAGCTTAAGTTAGAAAGTGTATTCTTGTTTTAGAATCAGTCTTGTGACGTGAGTGTAGTGTTGTAGGTTAGGATGTGGGACTATTTCTATATTTGGAAATTTCGAGGATGAAATTTCTTTAAGGATGGCAGATTTGTAACATCCCAAAGTTGGGCCTAGTAGGATTGGGCCCATTGGGCTTTAGGCGCAGGAGCGTTTAAAATTTTTGGGAATAAGAGAACGACTTTAATGCAAGTTGAATCTAGTAGGTGAGTGATTTTGGAAGGTTAGGGGGCTTCTATCAAGTCCCGGGTTCAAGTTAGGCCTTAGGAAAAATTTTGGTTTTAGGTGAAAAAAACCCTAAGAGTTAGTAGGTAGGCTTTAAGAATAAAATGTGGACAAAATGACACAAGTGGAGTGTGTGGTGTAGTGACAAAGTGACGGCACATAAGAGGCAAGGGGGTGACGCTACAAGGAAGGAAGGAGGTCTAAGGTTCAAGTCTTGGCTTTTGCATTTTGGTTTTCTTTTTATATGGACTTTAGAATTTTTCCATAGGGTTATATTTAGTTGCGCATGGTTTTAAACACAAGAGGAGCTTGTGGCCAAGTGGCTAGCAGCGTGGATTATGTTACACGGGAGCCTGAGTTCGAATCTCATGACAAGCAAGGGAGTATTTATTTTTCAGATTGGACGAGAAGAGTTTGAGTTGGATTTAAACTCTGCTAACGGAGGGATCCCACATCGAAAAGATACGAAGAAGGAATGTGAGAAGCTAGCTATATATAGAGCATTCTATGAGGAGAGTTAATATACCTTGGTGGGCGTTTGGGTGCAGACCTAGAGGATAATCGCCAATAGTTGTGAAGGAAGGGCTACTATAATGGGAGGTGTACGGTAAGGTTTCGGTGAGGTTTCAGTTTCCGATAAGTGTATATTAAGTTATGATTAATCGTTAGGTGATGTCAATTTTAGGTTCGTGACTAAGGGGTTTGCAGCGCACGTGGTTACCAGGTGTGTACAAACACTACACACACGATGTCGGCAATGCCGAAAAGCCAAAAAGCCGAAAGTGGTTAAATGGGCCCGGTGGGCCCTAAGGCTAAGTTTGATGAAATGGTTTGGTTGGTTATACGAATTGAATTAGACATGCATGATACATGATCTAAATTTTTTCTCGGCCTACCTGGCCATATGATGAGACTTGGGTCTGATGGGCCGTAGTGATGTAATTTAGGTTTGATGAGCTTTATGGGGACGTAGACAAGTATGCTAGGGTTTATGGACTTTAGGCCTAGTTTGAACAACTCTTAAATTCCATAAGACTTTCTAATAATTAAACATGTCTGTGAACAAGTCAGCTGGGTTAGGGTGTGGTAATGGGCGTACGCATGTCTAGGATTGGATCTAGGGAGAGCTTGGTACTTAAGCGGCCCTAGTGGCCCACCTCCTCTTTTTCGAAACCTACACAGTGCGTAGTGTGTGCATTCACTTTAGGCATGAGGACTTGTTGATGGGCCAAAGTTCATAATTAAAACCCGAAAGGGGCCGAAATACCCTCGATTTGAAAAATTACTGAAATACCCTCGATTTGTGAAATTATTAAAATACCTTTGATTTGTGAAATTATCAAAATACCCCTAATTTGTGAAATTACTAAAATACCCCAATTTGTGAAATTACCAAAATACCCCCGTTTGCGAAATTACCAAAATACCCTTGATTTGTGAAATTACCAAAATACACCTAGTTTGTAAAATTACCGAAATACCCCTAGTTTGCAAAATTACCGAAATACCTCTAGTTTGCAAAATTACTGTAATACCCCTGGTCTGTAAAATTACCAAAATACCCCTAGTTTGTAGAATTACCGAAATACCCTCAATTACAAAATTACTAAAATACCTCCAAATTACAAAATTATTGAAATACCCCCGAATTACAAAATTACCAAAATTCCTTTAGTGTGTAATTACCGTTTTACCCCTAAACAATAAAATGACTGTTGTACCCTCATGGCAGTACTAATGTTGTCTGTGGTAATTGTATGATTGATTATGTTCGAGATGCACTGCATACATGGATTAGTTATGAGTAGAATTACCGAATTACCCTTGGTAGTTAAATTACTCAAATACCCTTGGTAGGTAAAATTACCGCTATACCCTTTGGGGTTGATTAGCGTGATTGTGTGTAACTACTCACACCATCTTTAATGCTATATTAATAGAATTATCATATTTTGTTAAATATCGAAAGTTTAGTATGGCTATTGTGACACCTGTGGAGGGTGTAAGTGAGACATCAAGTTAGTGATTTCTGTTCTGATATAATAAAAGGTTATGATGAAATAATCTGATCCATGTTATGAGTATTCCGTACACGCTTTTGGTTATCTGTTACATCCATACATATGCATTTTATGTTGCATGGGGTAGGGAATATGTGATGAAAGGGAAGTGTTGTAGTGGCTCGCCACGATCATTATGTGACTTTTGCCATGATCATTGTAGTGGCTTTTGCCATGATCATTGTAGTGGCTTTTGCCATGATCATTGTAGTGGCTTTTTGCCATGATGCATTGTAGTGGCTTTTGCCATGATGCATTGTAGTGGCTCGCCACGACTCGCTCTGTGACTATGTCACGATTCTGACGATGAGCAGCTAAGTACAGCATGACTGCCATCGATGGTGTGTAGTGGTGAGGGTTAATTGTAAAAATCCCCATTGGTGTGATTGGCAGGTACGGGTGGTGTGTAGCAGATGGAAAATTAGGTTGGGCTGGGTTTGCATCGCATTGCATTCATGATCTGCTGTGACATATAATATGGTTTAAGCCTCAAGTGAGGCTATTTTGGGCTAAGGCCCAATTGCCACCTTTACTGTAATGGGCTAAGGCCCAATTGCCACCTTTACTGTAATGGGCTTCGGCCCGGATTGTTGTGATGCATGTTCCTACCGATGAGGGTTGTGCACACTGAGTTTTCGTAAACTCACCCCCTCTTTTTATTAAATGTTTCAGGTGATTCCCAACGATTGAGGATTGGGAGCCGTGGAGAACTCGGGGGTGGCTATACATCAGAGATACTACTCGTGAACTTTAGTAATTCTATTTTCTTTCTTTTATAGTCTCAGTATTACTATAAGTTTATTTTGATTTGGGACTTTTGTTATGTAATAAGTCCTTCCAAAGTTGTACTTTGGTTTTTTTAGTTACTGTTTATATCAAATTTGACACCACGGCAGTTTAAATATTAAGGTAAAAGTGGAGTTTCATTAATCTACACATCGATGTTTTCAAAAGACAATATAATTCTCGGAAAAAGTTTTCTTTCAAATCTCTGATTTTTCTTAAGTATAACTAAGACTTGATTTTACTTCACCCTATGACATACCAAATTCGGTCGTAACATATAGGCCGGGTTTGGGGTGTTACATTTATGGTATCAGAGCCTAGGTTGTAACACTCGGCTGTGGAATGGGTTCGAAAGTGTTTTGCAAAGTTATTTGAAATTTGGTTTTTAAAAGAATAAGTATCTTTATTGTAAGTATGGCACCCGAGTCTCCAGCTCCAAATCCGTAAGTCCCCTTACTTATTATTTTATGCTATAATGACTGTATTTATTTTGTGTGTGTTTAGATGTGATGTTTGAGCGAAAATTTTTTATGTATAAGTGTTAAATATCATTTATACATATTAGATATTTGGTTGCGGGAAGAGGTTCCAAGCTTAAGTTAGAAAGTGTATTACTGTTTTAGAATCAGAGTGCGCAGCGTGAGTGTAGTGTTATAGGATAGGATGTGGGACTGTTTCTATAGTTGGAAATTTCGAGGACGAAATTTTAAACACCCCAAACCCGGCCCACGAGCCTTGACCGGATCTGGTATGTTCCCTGGTGTAAACCGTTTCAAATCCTTTTGTTACTTAGGAAAAACTTGTGTGTTTTGGAAAAAAGATTGTTTTGGGTTGGGCTTGAGTTGAAAACAAGTTTATTTCATTATTAAAATCCTTTACTTTAGGTGATAAAACGTTTAGGCTTTGTTTTAAAAATAAATTTACTTAATCTTTTAATAAATAAAAGTTTGTAAGCTTAATAAATAAAAGCAAAGTAAAGTAGTTCTACTATGGCCTTATTACATCAAATAATTTCCAAAAAAATAAATAAATTCAAAGTACTTAATGAAATAAAATTCCAAATTAAATAAATTCCTTCTTTGTGCATGGCCACCTTTAAGCTCCTGCCGGCCGGTCCATTCTTGATCGTTACGAAAAATAATCCCACAAGGGTGAGTCAAAGCAGACTCAATGTGTAACCAACACTAAAATTTAATAATTAGGGCATACATTATCATACATGTTCATATAATGAGATAGAAAATAATGATGCAACCCGAACCCAAACCTATATGCCATCCGCTACACATCACCGTACCATCACACGCACACCGTGGGGACTCTAAGTCAACCTCCATCTGCTACACGCCATCAAGGCGATCATTGCAATGGTCGGCGTGCTCATCGCCCTTATAAAATCCGTGGTCATAGGTCACCACATTCAAATATCTTGGTCTTAGGTCACCACATTCAGATATCATGGTCTTAGGTCACCACATTCAGTTATCGTGGTCTTAGGTCACGACATTCAGATATCGTGGTCTTAGGTCACCACGTTCACTTCCCCTTTCTCATAATATCCCATATGCCCCATATCATACATATCATGCATATCATGCTTTAATTCACATTCTCATCACTTTTCACATGTTAAAAATAACATATATTCATAATCCTAGTAGGAGTAGGAAACGTACCTGAGTACTTTTGTACCATAGCATGGTACTTTAGCCATATTCACATTCTTATAAACATGCTCATATTAAATTTTAGCCATAATTCTTATTAAAAGATAGTGTGGGGTACACACCTGATTCGCTTTAGCAAGTTCACTCCAAATCCCGAAAAGCTTAATCTAATGCCTTATATCTTAAATCTCTACATTTGATCAATCACTTAATACTTAGTAAAGAGCCATTCGGCCATAAATCCAAATCCTAGTAGGATTAGTACACTTAAATCCTTACCTTGCTGCCGATTGATGTCTAATCAAATGCCGGAAACTTTGTATCCTTCTTTCTTGAAATCGGCAATCACTAGATTACTTGAATAGATTAGTTTCGGCTTTTAAACATCAATGAAACACATCTATTTACTCAACATAGCCTTGACCGAATGCTATAGATACTTACCTTGTGGATTTTAAATCCTGAAACTCACCGAATAATTAGGGAACACGCGACCTATGGTGTACCTTCGGGAAAAGAATTTCTCATTCCTTGTAGTCGACACTTAGTAAATCCGGAAAGAGCTCTTCAAAGTTTCGTCAACAAGATATTAATGGGGTTAGTCCTAGATTTTGGAAAATCTTAAAAGAAAAAGGATGAAACTGAATGAGATCTTACCCTTACTTTAGAGATCGGCAATCCTTGCTTGAAGTCTCAAACTATTCGGCTATGGTCTTGATAATAGCAAGTTTTGACTTTTGGAACTTAACAAGAAATTGGCTAAAGGTTATCGTGTTGTCGGTTTATCAAAAGAAAAGAGAGGGAAAAGAGTCACTAGGGATTCGCAATGGTGGACTTATGGAGAAAAAGATTTGACTATGGAAAAATAAGAGAGAAAGGAGAGAGTTTGCTAGGAAATTTTGCAGAGACTTCAATGGAAAGAGAAGATTGATGAATAGCCTTATTTTCCTCCTTTTGCGAAATTACTAGGCCAAGACTCCTTACTTGGCCATCACTCTTATTTTGATAACTTTATCACTTTAATTATCACTCATTCAATTTAATAAAACTTAATCCAATATTTATCTTTTATCGCTTAATAAAAATAATAATAATAATAGTCCATCATTATCTATCTATTTGCCGAATTTTAAAAAGAATTAAACTCATCCCCAAGTGCCTTGGTGCCGTCCAACTCCCTTGCTCCTTGCAGCAAAATAAAACTCTTTTATTTGCTTCCCCTGTGACTCGAACCTAGGCTCCTTCCCCCTTGATTGTGGCGTCACTTACTGGGCTTTAAATGGTGCCTCCTAGCCACTTCTCCAAGCTCGTTCTTGTGTTAAATTTCTTCTATTAATTTTCTTAAGGCCACCTTGTTTTAGTTTCCTCTTTTAAATTTAACATTTCTAAAACATTTCCTTACATTTCTAAGGTTCCAAAAATGTTCACTTTCCTCTTTTAAACTTAACATTTCTAAAACATTTCCTTACATTTCCAAGTTTCCAAAAATGTTCACTTTCCTCTTTTAAACTTAACATTTCTAAAACATTTCCTTACATTTTCAGGTTTCCAAAAATGTTAACTTTCCTCTTTTAAACTTAACATTCCAAAATTTTTTCGATGCATTTTCCCCATCTCCTAAGGTTCTCCAAACCCCTTAAACACACTCACCCACACACTAAGCCTATTAATTCATGAATTATGCGCCAAATGCATAACCACTAATCTAGGATATTATAAAATTTCTTTAAGTAGGGTAGATTTGTAACATCCCAAAGTTGGGCCTAGTAGGATTGGGCCCATTGGGCTTTAGGCGTAGGAGTGTTTAAAATTTTTAGGAATAAGAGAACGGCTTTAATGCAAGTTGGATCTAGTAGGTGAGTGATTTTGGAAGGTTAGGGGGCTTCTATGAAGTCTCGGGTTCAAGTTAGGCCATAGGAAGAATTTTGGTTTTAGGTGAAAAAAAACCCTGGGGTTAGTAGGTAGGCTTTAAGAATAAAATGTGGAGAAAATGAAACAAGTGGAGTGTGTTGTGTAATGGCAAAGTGATGCCAAATAAGATGCAAGGGGGTGACACTACAAGGAAGGAAGGAGGTCTAAGGTTCAAGTCTTGGCTTTTACATTTTGGTTTTCTTTTTATATGGACTTTAGAATTTTTCCATAGGGTTATATTTAGTTGCGCATGGTTTTAAACACAAGAGGAGCTTGTGGCCAAGTGGCTAGCAGCATGTATTATACTACAAGGGAGCCTGAGTTTGAATCTCATGACAAGCAAGGGAGTATTTATTTTGCAGATTAGACGAAAAGAGTTTGAGTTGGATTTAAACTCTGCTAACGGAGGGATCCCACATC
The DNA here is from genome assembly GCA_025506655.1 of Gossypium rotundifolium. Lineage (NCBI taxonomy): Eukaryota > Viridiplantae > Streptophyta > Magnoliopsida > Malvales > Malvaceae > Gossypium > Gossypium rotundifolium. The sequence continues at coordinate 74,290,642 of CP106727.1, forward strand.
GGAAAGATACGAAGAAGGAATGTGAAAAGCTAGCTTTATATAGAGCATTTTATGAGGAGAGTTAATATACCTAGGTAGGCGTTTGGGTGCAGACCTAGAGGATAATCGCCAATAGTTGCGAAGGAAGGGATACTATAACGGGAGGTGTACGGTAAGGTTTCGGTGAGGTTTCGGTTTTCGATAAGTGTATATTAAGTTATGACTAATCGTTAGGTGATGTCGATTGTAGGTTCGTGACTAAGGGGTTTGCAGTGCGCGTGGTTACCAGGTGTGTACAAACTCTACACACACGATGTCGGCAATGCCGAAAAGCTGAAAAGCCGAAAGTGGTTAAATGGGCCCGGTGGGCCCTAAGGCTAAGTTTGATGAAATGGTTTGGTTGGTTAAACGAATTGAATTAGACATGCATGATACATGATTTGAATTTGTTCTAGGCTTATTTGGCCATATGATGAGACTTGGGCCTGATGGGCCGTAATGATGTAATTTGGGTTTGATGAGCTTTATGGGGACGTAGACAAGTATGCTAGGGTTTATGGACCTTAGGCCTGGTTTGAACAACTCTTAAATTCCATAAGACTTTCTAATAATTAAACATGCCTGCGAACAAGTCGGGGTTAGGGTGTGGCAATGGGCATACACTTGTCTAGGATTGGATATAGGGAGAGCTTGGTACTTAAGCGGCCCTAGTGGCCTACCTCTCTTTTTCGAAAACCTACAGTGCGTGAGTGTACATTCACTTTAGCCGCGAGGACTTGTTGATGGGCCAAAGTTCATAACTAAAATTCGAAAGGGACCGAAATACCCCTGATTTGTAAAATTATCGAAATACCCCCGATTTGTGAAATTACTAAAATACCCTTGATCTGTGAAATTCCCGAAATACCCCTAATTTGTGAAATTACTAAAATACCCCCAATTTGTGAAATTACCAAAATACCCCCTATTTGCAAAATTACCAAAATACCCTTGATTTGTGAAATTACCTAAATCCCCCTAGTTTGTAAAATTATGGAAATACCCCTGGTTTGTAAAATTATCGAAATACCCCTAGTTTGTAAATTTACCAAAATACCCCTAGTTTGAAAAATTACTAAAATACCCCGGATTACAAAATTATTAAAATACCCTAAATTACAAAATTACCAAAATACCCCAGATTATAAAATTACCAAAATACCCTTAGTATGTAATTATCGTTTTACCCCTAAATAATAAAATGATCATTGTACCCTCGTGGTAGTACTAATGTTGTCTGTGTTAATTGTATGATTGATTATTTTGAGATGCACTGCATACATGGATTAGTTTTGAGTAGAATTACCGAATTACCCTTGGTAGGTACATTACTGAAATACCCTCGGTAGGTAAAATTACCATTATACCCTTTGGGGTTGATTAGCATGATTGTGTGTAACTACTCACACCATCTTTAATGCTATATTAATATGATTATCATATTCTATTAAATACTAAAAGTTCGGTATGGCTATTGTAACACCTGTGGAGGGTGTAAGTGAGACATCAGGTTAGTGATTTCCGTTCTGATATAATAAAAGGTTATGATGAAATAATTTGATCCATGTTATGAGTATTCCGTACACGCTTGTGGTAATCTGTTACATTCATACATCTACATTTTATGTTGCATGGGGTAGGGAATATGTGGTGAAAAGGGAAGTGTTGTAGTGGCTCTACCACGATCTGTTGTAGTGGCTTTTGCCATGATCTGTTGTAGTGGCTTTTGCCATGATCTGTTGTAGTGGCTTTTGCCATGATTTGTTGTCGTGGCTTTTTACCATGATCTATTGTAGTGGCTCTGCCACGATCAGTTCTGGTGACTATGTCACGATTCTGACGATGAGCAGCTAACTGCAGCATGGCTACCATCGATGGTGCGTAGCGGTGAGGGTTGATTGTAGAAATCCCAATTGGTGTGATTGGCAGGTACGGGTGGTGCGTAGCGGATGGAAAATTAGGTTGGGCTGGGTTTGCATCGCCATTGCATACATGATCTGTTGTGACATATGATATGGTTTAAGGCTCAACCGAGGCTATTTTGGGCTAAGGCCCATTACCACCTTTACTGTAATGGGCTTCGGCCCGGATTATTGTGATGCATGTTCTTATCGATGAGGGTTCTGCACACTGAGTTTTCGTAAACTCACCCCCTCTTTTTATTAAATGTTTTAGGTGATTCCCAGCGATTGAGGATTGGGAGCCGTGGAGGACTCGGGGTGGTTATACATCGGAGATACTACTCGTGAACTTTAGTAATTCTGTTTTCTTTCTTTTATAGTCTCAGTATTACTATAAATTTATTTTGATTTGGGACTTTTGTTATGTAATAAAGCCTTCCAGAGTTGTACTTTGGTTTTTATTAGTTACTGTTTATATCAAATTCGACACCACGGCAGTTTAAATATTAAGGTAAAAGTGGGTTTCATTAATCTACACATCGATGTTTTCAAAAGACAACGTAATACTCGAAAAAAGTTTTCTTTCAAATCTTTGATTTTCTTAAGTATAACTAAGACTTGATTTTACTTCATCCCGTGACATACCAGATTTGGTTGTAATGTATAGGTCGGGTTTGGGGTGTTACATTTATGGTATCAGAGCCTAGGTTGCAACACTCGCTGTGGAATGGGTTCGAAAGTGTTTTTCAAAGTTATTTAAAATTTGGTTTTTAAAAAAATAAGTATCTTTATTGTAAGTATCGCACCCGAGTCTCCGGCACCAAATTCGTAAGTCCCTTACTTATTATTATATGCTATAATGACTGTATTTATTTTGTGTATGTTTTAGATGTGATGTTTGAATGAAAATTTTTTATGTATAAGTGTTAAATATCTGTTTGCTTCTATATTAGATATTTGGTTGTAGGAAGAGGTTCCAAGCTTAAGCTAGAAAGTGTATTACTATTTTAGAATCAGAGTGCGCAGCGTGAGTGTAGTGTTGTAGGTTAGGATGTGGGATAGTTTCTATAGCTAGAAATTTCGAGGACAAGGAGGGTAGATTTGTAACATCCCAAAGTTGGGCCTAGTAGGATTGGGCCCATTGGGCTTTAGGCGTAGGAGCTTTTAAAATTTTTGGGAATAAGAGAACGACTTTAATGCAAGTTGGATCTAGTAGGTGAGTGATTTTGGAAGGTTAGAGGGCTTCTATGAAGTCCCGGGTTCAAGTTAGGCCTTAGGAAAAATTTTGGTTTTAGGTGAAAAAAACCCTGGGAGTTAGTAGGTAGGCTTTAAGAATAAAATATGGAGAAAATAACACAAGTGGAGTGTGTGGTGTAGTGGCAAAGTGACGGCACATAAGAGGCAAGGGGGTGACGCCACAAAGAAGGAAGGAGGTCCAAGGTTCAAGTCTTGGCTTTTGCATTTTGGTTTTCTTTTTATATGGACTTTAGAATTTTGCCATAGGGTTATATTTAGTTACGCATGGTTTTAAACACAAGAGGAGCTTGTGGCCAAGTGGCTAGCGGCATGGATTATGCTACAAGGGAGCCTGAGTTCGAATCTCATGACAAGCAAGGGAGTATTTATTTTGCAGATTGGACGAAAAGAGTTTGAGTTGGATTTAAACTCTGCTAATGGAGGGATCTCACATCGGAAAGATATGAAGAAGGAATGTGAGAAGCTAGCTATATATAGAGCATTCTATGAGGAGAGTTAATATACCTTGGTGGGCGTTTGAGTGCATACCTAGAGGATAATCGTCAATAGTTGTGAAGGAAGGGCTACTATAACGGGAGGTGCACGGTAAGGTTTCGGTGAGGTTTTGGTTTTCGATAAGTGTATATTAAGTTATGATTAATTGTTAGGTGATGTCGATTGTAGGTTTGTGACTTAGGGGTTTGCAGTACGCGTGGTTACCAGGTGTGTAAGACACTACACACACGATGTCGGCAATGCTGAAAAGCCAAAAAGTCAAAAGTGGTTAAATGGGCCAGGTGGGCCCTAAGGCTAAGTTTGATTAAATGGTTTGGTTGGTTATACAAATTGAATTAGACATGCATGATACATGATCTGAATTTGTTCTGGGCCTATATGGCCATATGATGAGACTTGGGCCTGATGGGCCGCAATGATGTAATTTGGGTTTGATGAGCTTTGTGGGGACGTAGACAAGTATGCTAGGGTTTATGGACCTTAGGCCTAGTTTGAACAACTCTTAAATTTCATAAGACTTTCTAATAATTAAACATGTCTATGAACAAGTCGCTAGGTTAGGGTGTGGCAACGGGTATACGCATGTCTAGGATTGGATATAGGGAGAGCTTGGTACTTAAGCGGCCTTAGTGGCCCACCTCCTCTTTTTTGGAAACCTACCTGGTGCGTAGTGTCTGTTCACTTTAGTCGTGAGGACTTGTTGATGGGCCAAAGTTCATAACTAAAACCCGAAAGGGACTGAAATACCCCCGATTTGTAAAATTGCGAAATACCCCCAATTTGTGAAATTAATAAAATACCCTTGATCTGTGAAATTACCAAAATACCCCTAATTTGTGAAATTACTAAAATACCCCCAATTTGTTAAATTACCAAAATACCCCTATTTGCAAAATTACCAAAATACCCTTGATTTGTGAAATTACCAAAATACCCCTAGTTTGTAAAATTACCAAAATACACCTGGTTTGCAAAATTACTGAAATACCACTGGTCTGTAAAATTACCAAAATACTCCTAGTTTGTAAAATTATCAAAATACCCCCAGATTACAAAATTATTGAAATACCCCCGAATTATAAAATTTTCGAAATACCCTCGAATTACAAAATTACCAAAATACCATTAGTGTGTAATTATCATTTTACCCCTAAACAATAAAATGACCGTTGTACCCTTGTGGTAGTACTAATGTTGTCTGTGTTAATTGTATGATTGATTATGTTCGAGATGCACTGCATACATGGATTAGTTATGAGTAGAATTATCGAATTACCCTTGGTAGATAAATTACTGAAATACCCTCGGTAGGTAAAATTATCGTTAGAGCCTTTGGGGTTGATTAGCGTGATTGTGTGTAACTACTCACACTATCTTTAATGCTATATTAATATGATTATCATATTCTGTTAAATACCAAAAGTTTGGTATGGCTATTGTGACACTGTGGAGGTGTAAGCGAGACATAGGTTAGTGATTTACGTTACGATATAATAAAAGGTTATGATGAAATAATCGATCCATGTTATGAGTATTCCGTACACGCTTGGTAATCTGTTACATCCATACATCCGCATTTTATGTTGCATGGGGTAGGGAATATGTGATGAAAGGGAAGTGTTGTAGTGGCTCGCCACGATCTTTTGCCATGTAGTGGCTTTTGCCATGATGCATTGTAGTGGCTTTTGCCATGATCATTGTAGTGGCTTTTTCCATGATCTATTGTAGTGGCTTTTGCCATGATCTATTGTAGTGGCTCTACCACAATCATTACGGTGACTATGTCATGATTCTAATGATGAGCAGCTAACTGTAGCATGACTGCCATAGATGGTGTGTAGAGGTGAGGGTTGATTGTAGAAATCCCCATTGGTGTGATTGGTAGGTACGGGTGGTGTGTAGCGGATGGAAAATTAGTTTGGGCTGGGTTTGCATCGCATTGCATACATGATCTGCTATGACATATGATATGGGTTAAGGCTCAACCGAGGCTATTTTGGGCTAAGGCACAATTGCCACCTTTACTGTAATGGGCTTCGGCCCGGATTGTTATGATGCATGTTCTTACCGCTGAGGGTTGTGCACACTAAGTTTTCGTAAACTCACCCCCTCTTTTTATTAAATGTTTCAGGTGATTCCCAGTGATTGAGGATTGGGAGCCGTGGAGGACTCGGGGGTGGCTATACATCAGAGATACTACTCGTGAACTTTAGTAATTCTATTTTCTTTCTTTTATAGTCTCAGTATTACTATAAGTTTATTTTGATTTGGGACTTTTGTTATGTAATAAGGCCTTCCAAAGTTGTACTTTGGTTTTTATTAGTTACTGTTTATATCAAATTCGACACCATGGCAGTTTAAATATTAAGGTAAAAGTGGAGTTTCATTAATCTACACATCGATGTTTTCAAAAGACAACGTAATACTCAGAAAAAGTTTTCTTTCAAAACTTTGATTTTTCTTAAGTATAACTAAGACTTGATTTTACTTCACCCTGTGACATACCAGATTCGATTGTAACGTATAGGCCGGGTTTGGGGTGTTACAGAATATTATAAGGTATTTGCTTTATGAAGTGGTAAAACTTTGGAAACCACGGTAGTTAAAAAAGAGAAAAATCATCCAACGGATGAAATTCCTACACCACAACAGCCAATTTCTACAAAGTTTGAAGAGGTAAAATTTAAACTAGTGAATTCTGATAAGCTAACATCTTCTTCAGATACATATACAATTCCTTAAAAAATTTGTTCGATTCAAGCCAAGGTTCCCACACCTCCGTCTCCACAAAAAAATTTAGTAGCAAAAAAAGGAGGTGTAATTCAAGAAGTTTTTGGATGTTCTAAAGCAGCTTCATATCAATATACCATTGGTAGAAACTTTAGAACAAATGCCCAATTATTTCAAGTTCATGAAGGACATTTTTTCCAAGAAGAATAGGCTTAGTGAGTTCGAGACTGTAGCATTACCAAAGGAGTGTAGTGTGTTCCTACAGAATAAGCTACCTCTGAAAATGAAGGACCTTGGAAGTTTTACTATACCCTGTAATATAGGAGAATGTTACTATAGTAAAGCTTTATGCGATATTAGAGTGAGTATCAACTTAATGCCAAAATCTATTTTCAAGATGTTGGGAATAAGTAAAGTAAGACCCATGACTGTGACACTCCAATTGGTGGATCAATCTTTGGCATACCCAGAAGGAAAGATCGAGGATGTTCTGGTATGTGTAGATAAGTTTATTTTTCCTGCTAATTTTATTATCTTAGATTTTAAAGCAGATAAGGAAGTGTCAATCATCCTAGGGAGACCTTTCATAGCAATGGGAAGAGCATTAATAGACATGCAAAAAGGTGAACTCACCATGACAGTTCAAGATGACCAAGTGACGTTTAATGTTCTCAAAGCGATGAAACTTCCTGATCCGACAGATGAATATTCAATAGTGGAGGAGTTAGAAACCTTTATTTCTATAGAGTGGGAAAGCAATTTTGTAGAAGCAGAACTGATGAAACACCAAGAGGAGCAGTTGATCGAATTTTTAAATAAATTTCAAAAGTGATCGATTGGACCATAGCTAGTATTCGAGGAATAATTTTTTCCTTTTGTATGCACAAGATTATCTTAGAGAAAGGTGAGCGAGCTATAATAGATGGGAAAATGATACTTAATCCAATAATGAAAGAGGTAGTTCGAAAGGAAGCCATTAAATGGTTATATTCAAGAATTATCTACGCTATCTTAAATAATTCATGGGTAAGTCCAAGTACAATGTGTACCAAAGAAAGGTGGAATCACAATTGTTGAAAATGAATGAAATGAATTAATCTCAATGAGAACCATGTAAACCCTAATTTGTATAGGGTTTTTCTAGTCGTTTTTTCCACCTTTTTACTTAAAAATAACATTAATCGCAAGTAATTATTAATGAATTTAGTGAATTTTGCTTAAATCTCAATCATGGGCATGAATTTATAAAATATACAATTTTTTTCTTTATTATATGAATTTTGTGCATAAATTAAATAATTTTCATGTTATTTATTAATGTGTTATATTTTAATAATGCAGTGGGACCCTAAGGTGATATAATATAGAGCTCATTATAACTCTTGCACGGACATGAAAAAATCCACTCTACTTGGACAGCAAAACCATACAAAATTGGGTCATAAGGATGTTAATTTGACTTAGTTAAAGTGATCTTACAAGGTGGACATGTATAGTTATTTATTGAGTCATGAAACCATCCACCAAGGGGAAGTCAAGCCCAAATTCGACACAAGCCTGTGGCTGCCCAAAAATAAGCTTTGGGACAATTATTTAAAGGTCCCTACACTTTGAAAACCATTAAAAATCAGCGCATGAAGATTGCTCAAGAAACTGTCCACCCTATGGCTAAATTTAGTATGATTCCATGCTTAAATCAAGGAACAAACTTACCCTCATTTCCACTTGTTATGGCCGACCATTAATTAGAGAGAACCAAGGGATCTTTGATGCCATTTTTAGTAAATTCAGCCATCAACCTCAAGTATAAATACCACACTCCTCTCACCTTTTCATTCATCCCTTAATCCCTAAAATCATCCATCATTCCTTCATCAAATACTCATCCATTCATTTTTTTCATTATTTCATTTTCTTCCTTCTTTCCACTCCCAAAACCCAAACTTCTTTTCATTTTTAGCCAACAAAATCGTGATAAGGTTGCCTCTTGGCCGACCACTTTGAGAAGCCATTAACAAAGGAGTAACATGATATCAGAAGAAAACATCTTCTTTCGGAGTTCGTGAGACTACCGATTTGAATAGAGTTTATTCTTTCTTTACTTTGTTATTTTGATTTAAATATGTTTGCAATGTGTTTTATGATCTTGTCATCTACAATGATAGCTTAATCTGTTGAGTTAGGATGATTGCATTTATTCAATAAAGTTTGTTAAATCATGTTTATAGTTTTTGTGGCTCAATCGATCATGTTTTAAATTAAATTCAAGTATGTATTTCATTCATTCGTAATTGGATGCATTTAAATTAGCTAAGCAATCCTGGCCAGATGACGGCTAATGGACACAATAATTGAAAAGTGAATGCTTAATTTAGATCCTGATCCAACTAAATTAAAGGTTCATAATAACTTTGACAAGCTTTATTATCTTGCATAATAATTTTTAGATTTATGTGATTAAATTGTTTCAAACTTGATAAGTCCCTATTCCTTCACATGAATTCTAAGAAACCCTTAGTTTATTATGGTCAGTAAAATGCATATTTCACTAAGTAAAAGATTTGGAAAGGACTTAATTTGGTTTCCAAACTCATGAAAGATCGAGTTGCCATAGAATGTTTTTCGAACAATGTTAAACATGAGGAAATTAACTAAGTTGAAAGATGTAATGATCCTAGCCTATTCATGTTATTGATTGTTGAATTTTGTGTCTTTGCTGCTAAATTCATTTCATACATCTCATTTCATACTTGGCATTCAGATTAAATTGCATTAAGGATCATCTTGCATTTAGAAAATTTAACTTAGCTTAATCATCATCACTCAAAATATTGCGCTTTTTATCACCAGATTGTTAACTCTAATTTTACAATTAATTAATTAACATACATAGTCCCTATGGAGACGTTAACTCTTTTACTTGCTTATTACTTGATAACGACTGTGTACACTTGCACAAACAGAGCATTACAAACAGTCATGGGTTAGAAAATTTGTATAGACTACAAAAAATTGAACAAAGCCACGCAGAAGGATCATTTTCCGCTACCTTTTATGGATCAAATTTTGGAATGACTGACAGGTAAAAAAATATTACAGTTTCTTAAATGGATATTTGAGATATAACCAAATAGTTGTAGCCCCGAAAGACCAAAACCAAAAAACTTGTACTTGTCCGTACAATATTTTTCTTTTAGGCGAATGCCTTTCAGTTTATGTAACGCCCCTGCCACTTTTCAACGATGCATGATGACAATATTTACTAATATGGTAGAAAATTTTGTTGAGATATTCATGGATATTTTTCTATTCTTGGTAACACTTATGATGTTTGGCTGAGTAATCTGGCTGAGGTACTGAAGAGATGCAAGGAGTAGTAAAAGAAGCAATTTGGTTAAGGGGCCTGTTTAGTGAACTAGTAAGTGAAAAAGAGCAAGCTCGTAATAATGATGCGGTTTGAACCTAGTCGTAATAAGTGGTTTCGGTACCATGAATTCGATTCCAAAAAATATTTTAATACTATTTTCTTTGCTTTTGATATGTGAATTAGTATGTGTGAAATTTCTGTGAGTTAATTTATCTGTTTGAGTGTTTAATCTGAGAAAATGATTAAAGTGCATAAAATGCAAAATTTGCATGCTAATTGTTGAAGCACCTATGTGTTGTGGCTTTTAAATGTTGTGGCCTTATGAGGCAATTAAACCATTTTTAAGATAGTGGATTGTTGTTGGACAAATCTAACCTTCTGTATATATGTTTTAATTGTTATTTGCTGAAGGGTAATATAGTAAAAGTGTATTATTATGTTTAATATGATAAAATGATATGAAATTAAACCATAATGTTTATCCTTCCACAGAAAACACAAGAGAAAATAAAGGTTTAAAAGCTTTCACACATTCGGCACTTGCAAGCTTTAATTAAGGTACGTTTTGACTTTAGTTTTTGATGATTTTTATGTTTTTGAGATTGTTGCTTAGTCTACTATCAAGCCCATATTGTAATTTGAAGAATTGATGATGTTTATGAGATGTGCCATTGATGAAATGGTGAGCTTTGTGATGAATATTGGTGTTAAATGAAAGATGTGTGATTAATGAACATATGTTGTTCTTGAATTTTTAATAAATATAGCTAACTGGGCTTAATTGAGAAAACAATATTTTAAAGGATAATTTGTGAAATAAATGAAATGTATGGATTGATATGATCATAGGGAATATTCGGCTAAACATGAGTATATGATAATTTGGTGTATTTTGTGATTTTGTGAAATAGGGACTAAAATGTCCAAATGTGAAAATATGAGGGTTAATTTGTAAATTGCCCTATAAGTGTATTGGATTGAATTGGATGAATTAGTGAATAAAAGGGTTAAATTTGAATATGTATAGATCAAGAATGAAGAAAATGGACTTAGATCGCGAGAAATCGAAAGTAATCGAGTAGTCGTATCCATTTCTGCTAAACCGAACTCGAGGTAAGTCGATATACAAATAAATGTATTTGAATTGAATTATTTGTGTACATATGAATTTGAATTGCTATGAGTATCCATTGGAATGGAATGTATATGAAATCCGAGTTATGATTATATCGACAAGTTTTCAATGTCTGATAAGTCCCATTTGAACCTAGGGATAGATAGGATAGTATATGTCATGACATAGGTGTCCGTTATATGGTATCAGGTAAGACTATGTCTGGGACGTTGGCATCGATATGAGATTTACGTGTAAGACCATGTCTAGGACATTGGCATCATATTAGATTCGTGTAAGACCCTGTCCAGGACAGTGGCATCGATATCTGATTACATGTAAGACCACTTCTGGGACGTTCGCATTGTACGACTATTTTGAGCTTTCAGAATATCCTATTTAGTTTCGAATGGTTCAACGGGCAAGTCCGAGAAATGAATGACTCTGATTTGTATATCTGTTTCAGGTACGTTTGAAAAATACACTATGTGTGTATAAAAGGTAAGTATCTATACGAACTTACAAAGGTGAATATGTGTGTTGGAATGATGAGATAATATGTGAAGGTATGCTTGAATGAGCTATGAATATATATGATATTTGAGTTGAATAATGTGGCAAGATATGGCTAAGTAATCGAGCCAAAGAATATGTGATGAATTTGTAATAAGAACCATTAATGTCATTGTATCAATATGGTTATGTGCATATTATGATAAGTTTATTTGTATATGGCTTACTAAGCTTTTGAAAGCTTACTCCGTGTGTGTTTACTCTGTTTTATAGATCGTTAAAGCTATGAGAGGCTCAAGAACCGTCGAGGATTGTCATCACACTACTCAAACTTGTTTTGGTACTTTGAAAATGTATGTATAGCTAAATATGGCATGTATAGGCTATTCATTTTGGTATATGTTTGAGATGTAAATAGCCATGTGATTTGGCTAGATAAATGTTGGTAATATACATGAGAGAATATAATATATGATGCATGTTTTGATATGGCTTGGTGGTAGTGAAACAGTCTTATGAATGGTAAGCTTATTGATAGGTTGATGCCATAATGATTTAGTGAAGTGTGGATAAAATATGCTTGGATTTACATATGAATTGATTGTGCAAATTGGCATGTTGAGAAATGAGATTGAATGTAAAGATTTGTTGATTATATTATATGTATTTGGTTACCAAACTGTGTGTGAAAATAGGCTTGTATATGCTTGTAGGTATGACCCCAAGTGTGGTGGCACTTTAGCTTTACAAATATCCTGTTTTACATACACGGCTGTGGCACACAGGCGTGCTTGGTAGCCATGTGAATAAGTCAGAAGCTAGCCTAATTTTACACAGCCATGGCACACGGACGTGTCTAGTGGTCGTGTGGATAAGTCAGTAGACATGCTCTGTTTTGGCACAACCATGACACGTGTTAGTCTAGTAGTCGTGGGAGGCACACGGCCTGCTCACACAGGCGTGTGACCTCTGTAACTTAGAAAAGTTATAAATTTTTGAGAATTTTAGTGTGTGTTCGGTTTAGTCCTGACCCTATTGTAAAACATGATAAATGTCTCATGCCTATAAAAGGGACACTTGATTGTGATTGATGAATTGTATTATGAAATATCTGTAAAAGTTTCTGTTCTATTTGGTAACACCTTTAACCCTAATCTAGTGACAGATACGGGTTAGGGGTGTTACATTTGGTTGGTATCAGAGCTATAATTTAGCCAACTCTCGGACTAACATAGCGTGTGAGAGTCTAGCTATACATGTCATATATCTAAACTGTGATAGTGTGATGAATTCTGATGTGTAAAATGTGATTTTTGTATAGTAATGGATCCTAAAAGAGGCGTAGCTGACGATGTAGAAAGCAATGCGCCTGCTCCCGCTCAAGGGATAGTGCCATCTGATTTGGGATCGGCTACGAATAGTCAAGAGGGAGAAGCTAAACAACCTTTCTTCCAGATGATGAGTGAGTGGTTCACTCAGTTTGTGAGAAATAACCCAACTGTTTCACAACCTTCGCCCCTGGTTAATTCCCCCTAGACATCTGCTATGCCTTCGATTATGAATCTGAATTTGTTGAACAAGCCTTCGGTCGACAAAATTCGTAAGTATGGGGCCGAAGAGTTCAGGGCCACTAGTGATGACGATACTAAGAAAGTCGAGTTTTGGTTAGAAAACACTATCTGGGTATTTGATGAGATGTCTTTGACTCCGAAAGAAAGTATTAAATGTGTTGTTTCCTTGTTACGAGACACGGCCTATCAGTGGTGGAAAACTTTGATTTCTATGGTTCCAAAGGAACGGGTCACTTGGGATTTCTTCCAGTCTAAGTTCCGAAAGAAATACATTAGTTAGAGATTCAATGATCAGAAATGAAAAGAATTTCTAGAATTGAAGTAGAGCCGCATGTCTGTCACTAAATACGAACAAGAGTTCGTGAGATTAAGTCAGTATGCCGAGAATGTGTATCATCTGAAGCAATAATGTGTAAGAGATTTGAAGATGGTCTTAATGAAGATATCCGCTTGCTAGTCGGGATTTTAGAGATAAAAGAGTTTGTTGTGCTTGTTGACCGAGCATGCAAAGCTGAGGCACTTGGGAAAGATAAAAGAAAATCTGAGTTTGAAGCTAGAGATGTGACAAAGAGATTTTTGGGTAAATCATTTCAGTCTGCTTCGAAGAAATTCAGAGATGAACAAAATCGTTCCAGAGTTAATGTGGGACATTCTAGTAGATATCGAGCTAGACCACAGTTGAGCTTCAAAGCTCCAGCAACTTCAATAGCAAGTGTTGGAAACGTCCGATTCGAGTGACCTGAATGTAAACATTGTGGTAAAAGGCATTCGAGAAGTTGTAGATTAAATGATCAAGCTTGTTTCAGATGTGGATCATTAGATCATTTTATTCGTGATTTCCCAGAGTCTATTGAGCAAGAGACTGCCCAGAATCCGAGATCCAATAATGCTGCAGTGAGAGGTAGACCTTTCCAAAATGTAAGAAATGACAGTGGTAGTCAGAGAACTACGAGAGATACTGTTACGAGATCCGAAGCTAGAGCACCTGCCAGAGCATATGCTATCTGAGCTCGAGAGGAAGCTTCATCTCCAGATGTTATAACAGGTATATTTACACTTTATGATACTTCTGTGATTGCATTGATAGATCCTGATTCTACTCATTCGTATATATGCATGAACTTAGTATCTAGTAAGACTTTGCCTGTAGAGTCTATTGAGTTTGTTATAAAAGTATCGAACCTCTTAGGTAAGAGTGTCTTGGTTGACAAAGCATGCAAGAACTGTCCGTTAATGTTTCGAGATATCTATCTTTCTGCTGATCTGATGCTATTACCATTTGATGAGTTTGATATCATTTAGGGTATGGATTGGTTGGCATTGCATGGTGCTGTTGTGAACTGTAAAAGAAAGACTATTGATTTGAATTGTCAAAATGGTGAAATAGTTCGTATTAAGTCAAATGATTTGAACGGATTGTCTGCTGTTATATCTATGTTGAAAGCTTAGAGTTATGTGAAAAAGGGATATGAGGTATATTTTAATTATGTGCTTGATTCGAAAGTGTCTGAAAAGAAAGTTGAATCAGTGCCAGTTGTTTGTGAGTTTTCTAATGTATTCCCTGAAGAATTGCCAGGATTGCCTCCGATACATGAAGTTGAATTTGGCATTGATCTGTTGCCTGGTATGCACCTATTTCAAGAGCTTCGTATAGAATGGCACCAACAGAGTTGAAAGAGTTAAAGTCACAGTTGCAAGAGTTAACTGACAGAGGGTTCGCTAGACCGAGTTTCTCACCCTGGGGTGCTCCCATTCTATTTGTGAAAAAGAAATACGGCATGATGAGAATATATATTGACTATCTTCAGTTGAACAAAGTGACCATAAAGAATAAATATCCGTTGCCCAGGATTAATGATTTGTTTGATCAGCTAAAAGGGACCACCGTATTTTCAAAGATAGATCTGAGATCGGGTTACTACCAGTTGAGAGTAAAAGACTTGGACATTTCGAAAATTACTTTCCGAATGAGATACGGGCATTATGAGTTTTTAAATATGCCTTTTGAATTAACGAATGCTCCTACTGTCTTTTTGGATCTAACAAACAGAATTTTCAGACCGTACCTAGATCGATTTGTTGTTGTATTCATTGACAACATTTTGATTTATTCACGGGATGAAACTGAACATTCTGAACATTTGAAAATTGTGTTGCAAACTCTGAGAGAAAAGCAATTGTATGCCAAATTCAGCAAATGTGAATTCTAGTTACGTGAAGTTAGTTTTTTGGGGCATATTGTGTCAGCATCAGGAATAAGTGTTGATCCGAGCAAGATTTCTGCTATTTTGGAATGGAAATCTTGAAGAATGTGTCAAAAGTCTGTAGCTTTCTGGGACTTCTGGTTATTATCGAAGATTTGTGAATGGCTTTTCGATAATAGCTACCTCGTTGACTAGATTATTTAGAAAGATATAAAATTTGAATGGTCTGATAAGTGTTAGAAAAGTTTTGATCGATTGAAAACTCTATTAACTGAAGCTCCAGTTTTAGTACAACCAGAATCGGGCAAAGAGTTTGTAATTTACAGTGATGCTTAGTTGAATGGTCTGGGATGCGTACTGATGCAAGAAGGCAAAGTCATAGCTTATGCCTCGGGACAATTGAAGTCGCATGAAAAGAACTATCTAACACATGACCTTGAGCTAGCTGCGATTGTGTTCGCATTGAAGATTTGGCGACATTATCTGTTCGGTGAGAAATGTTATGTATTTTTAAATCATAAAAGTCTGAAATATCTGATGACTCAGAAAGATTTGAACCTACGACAGAGAATATGGTTAGAGCTATTAAAAGATTATGAACTTGTAAAAGATTTTCATCCGGGTAAAGCAAATGTCGTTGCCGATGCATTGAGTCAAAAGTCACTGTTTGCATTACATGCTATGAATGCTCAATTAGATCTGTCTGATGATAATTCAGTGATAGCTGAATTAAAAGCAAAACCGTTGTTTTTACAAAAAATATGTGATGCTCAGAAAGTTGATAATGAAATGTTAGCAAAACGAACTCAGTGTGGGTTAAACTGTGATTCTGAATTTCGTGTGGATGATAATGATTGTTTGAGATTTCGAGATCGAATTTGTGTTCTGAGAAACCCAGAGTTGACTCAGTTGATTTTGAATGAAGCACATAACAGTCGTCTATCTGTTCATCCAAGTAGTACGAAGATGTATCATGATCTGAAGCAACACTACTAGTGGTCTGATATGAAACGAGATATTTCTGACTTTGTGTCGAAATGTTTAATCTGTCAGCAAGTTAAGGCTGCATCTGGTTTGTTACAACTGATTCTAATTCCTGAGTGGAAATGGGATAGAGTGACAATGGATTTTATTTCGGGATTGCCTCTGAATCCGAGAAAGAAAGATGCGATTTGGGTTGTAGATGATCGATTGACGAAATACACCCATTTTATTCCGGTATGATCTGATTACTCACTTGATAGATTAGCTAAGCTTTATATTTTTAGATTGTGAGATTACACGGGGTGCCACTATCCATTGTTTCATATAGAGATCCGAGGTTTACATCAAGATTCTAGAAGAAATTGCAAGAAGCTTTAGGTACGAAATTGCATTTCAGTACTGCTTTTCACCCGCAAACGGATGGTCAATCCGAGCAAATTATTTAGATTCTTGAGGACATATTGAGATGCTATATTCTTAAGTTTAATGGTTCGTGGGAATAGTATTTACCACTAATTGAATTTGCATATAACAATAGTTTTTAGTCGAGCATTAAAATGGCATCTTATGAAGCTTTGTACAGACGTAAATGTCAAACACCTCTGTATTGGACCGAGCTCAGTGAAAATAAGATACATGGGGTTGATCTGATAAAAGACACTGAACAAAAAGTGAAAGTAATCCGTGACAATATGAAAGCAGCATCTGATCGTCAGAAGTCTTATGTAGACTTGAAACGAAAAGAGATTGAATTTGAAATCGATGACAAAGTGTTCTTAAAAGTGTCTCCGTAGAAGAAAGTACTCGATTTGAACATAAAGGCAAGTTGAGTCCGAGGTTCATCGGACCGTATGAGATCATCGAGCGTGTTGGACTAGTTGCGTATAGATTATTGTTGCCCTCTGAGTTAGCAAAAATACATAATGTATTCCATGTTTCGATGCTCCATAAATACCGATCCAATCTGTCACATGTGATCTCTCCGTCTGAAATTGAAATCCAATCTGATATGACTTATGAGGAAGAACCAATCCGTATCCTAGCTAGTGAAGTGAAAGAGTTAAGAAACAAGAAAATTTTGTTAGTGAAAGTATTGTGGTATTGACACGGAATAGAAGAGGCTACGTGGGAGCCTGAAGATTCAATGAGACAGCAATATCCAAATCTATTTAACGGTAAGATTTTCGGGGACGAAAATCCCTAAGGGGGAGAATTGTAACAGTCCGGTTTAGACCCTAGTCGAAACAGTGGTTTCGAGACAATGAATCTGAGTCCGAAAAATATTTTCATATTATTTTCTTTGCTTTTGATATGTAAATTAGTATGTTTGAAATTTCTGTGAGTTAATTTATCTGTTTGAGTGTTTAATCTGAGAAAAGGATTAAAGTGCATAAAATACAAAATTTGCATGCTAATTGTTGAAGTAACTATGTGTTGTGGCTTTTAAATGCTATGGCCTTATGAGGCAATTAAATCATTTTAAGATATTGGATTGTTGTTAGACAAATATAACCTTGTGTATATATGTTTTAATTGTTATTTGATGAAAGGTAATATAGTAAAAGTGTATTATTATGTTTAATATGATAAAATGATATGAAATTAAACCATAATGTTCATCCTTCCACCGAAAACACAAGAGAAAATAAAGGTTTAAAAGCTTTCACACGTTCTGTAATATCCCGAGTTATGGGCTATTTTATTTTGGCTTTGTTGCATGTGCATGATGTGCTATGTTGTTATTTTGATGTTGTTGGGGCTTAGTTATAAGCTAGATGTGAGCTCGAGTGGTAGGAAAAATATTTATTTTTAGGCTTAGGTGAGAGGAGCTGAAGGAGCTGGGGTTTATAAATATTTTAGGTGAAATTTTAGCACAAGAGGAGCCTTGGTGGAGTGGCAAGTAAGGCGCCACTAGGAGCTTGGTTTGGCGCCAATTGCAAGGGGAGAGGTCCGTGTTCAAGCTGAATGCTCCATTTTGGCTTCCATTTTGACTGGCATGGAGGGGAGGAGTTGTAGGCAGTTCAAACTCTGCCTTGGACCAAGTCAAAACATCAAACAATGGGTGGAGAGTGAAAGTAGGAGGGAGACTAGTTCAAACTAGTTTGAATGGGAGGCTTGGAGTGTTTGGGGGAGTTGTGGCCGGATTTTGGAGAGATTTTGGGGGGGAAGTGAGTGGCCGGTTTTGGTGTAGTAGGAGAGTGCCGAATTTTTCCTTTCCATTCTTATGCATTTTCGGTCACTTTGTGTCAAAGCAAATTCTCCTTTTTGTCAAAAACAAGCCGATTTTCTTTTAATCAAAAAGCTAGCCAAAAACTTCAAGTTTAATTTTTCTTTTGTTCTCCGTAAACCGAAAGTTCAAGTAGCTTTTTGCCAAAATTGCTTGTCATCTCTTGATTTGGTGGGTGTGTAGCCGAATGGTTGCTCTCTTTTCTTCTTATTCTCTTCTTGTGTAAACCGAAACTAGCTTCTTTTCCTCTCATACTCTCTTCCTCTCTCAACATCTTCTTGACCGAAACACATTCTTCCAAAAACTTTATCCTCCATCTTCTTTTTCTTTAAACCGAAAGCACCCATTCCTCTTTTCATCTTTATTTCCTTTCTTTTCCAAAACCTTTTAGCCGAACCTTTCTTCAACCTTTGCCGATTTCTTCTCTTTTTTTTAAGACCCCATTTCTTTTTGCTTGGTACTTTAAAGACTCTAGCCGAACCTTTCTTGGTGTGAAGCCAAAACTTTTCCATTTTGATTAAGGGTGCTAGCCGAATCTTCTTTTTCTTCTTCCTATAGTTCTTCATTGTCGAATATTGAGGAGGGTTGACCTTGTTGCGTTTTCGTTGTCGATCGGTGGGATAGGTAAGAGTTTGGCCAAATGGTTAGCTTCTCTCTCATGTTCTTATTCGGTTTGTATGTGGTCGATTTTTGGGCTTTTGTTGAAGGGGGTTAATCTTTTGTGTCTAAACCGATTTCAGTGTAGGACATCCGGATTTTGGGAACGATCGTGAGGAGCCTTCTTTCTCGGTTAAGCAATCGGTAAGTGGTGGTAAGAGCGAGTTCTTTTAGTCGGTTTCGTTTAGTTTTCTTTAAGTAAGTTATTAAGAGATTAACCGTTTTTCATTTCTAGGGTGTGACCAATTGGTAAGGGAACCGGTGTTGGTTCGGGTTTGGTTGGAAACCAAACCATTTGCAAAGGTAAAGGCTTAATGCAAACCCTTTGGTTTATCTATTCGCCGAATGGTTTTAAGTGATTAACCCGTGTTTGGCCGACTTTAGGAGCAAGATAATCGAGGGTATAAACGGTTCTTGGGATTAAGCGTCGATCTATCGTGTGTAAACTAACACACCTTCTTAATCGAGTAATGTGATAACTGATTGTGTAAGTGAAAAAGTGTGGTTGGTGATTTAATACCCAATGAGGTATGGATACGGATTCGTGTAAGTCTGTTTCATTACGAGTTATGTGATGATATGTGATATCATGATTATTGGTGTATGTACTTTGAGATGTCATATTAAGCATGTGAGCATGATAGCATGATTGCAACGATTTTGCATTAGTATGATATGTTATTGGGTGACATGAGAGGAGGGGAATATGATATCCGTGTCTTTGGGACACGGAGGTTTGGCACCTCCGGTGGTTTGGTACCACGATTGATTATTGTAACTTTGGGTCACCGGAGGTTTGGCACCTCGCGTCTCGCCCCGGTGGCTTAGTACCACGATGGGTTGGACCCACGGTTGATTGTACGGATTGACGCTAGTGATTTGGTATCACACGATGGGTTGGCCCCATCATTTTAATTGTGACTACGGTCACGGTGATTTGGTATCACACTTGTGTCTTTGGGACACCGGAGGTTTGGCACCTCATGGCGACTCGTCCACGTGGTTAACGCCACGTGGGTTGGCCCCACTTTTGAGATATGGGATCGCCGCCGGTGATTTGGTATCACGTGGGTTGGCCCCATAAATGGATCTTCGTGACTTTGGGTTACCAAAGTGGTTTGGCACCACATCTATGGATATCGTGACTTTGGGTCACCGGTGGTTTGGCACCACCGGTGGTTTGGTACCGCACGGGTAGAAAAGGTGATATGGATGGTTAGGATCGAGTGCATTACTTGCATTGCTTTGTTATGATGTGTGTTAGCATGTTATACCGGGAGAGGATTTATGCACCGAGTCTTGCGACTCACCTTCTCCTTATCATTTCAGTGACACGTAGATCGCGGACGGGAGTAAGGGTGGACTCGAGGTGCCCATGCAAAAAAATAAATTCGGACTTGCATCGATTTTCAAATTTGGTACTTTACCTTATTTAATTCCATTTGGTTATGTTGGGATTGTAAAGGCCTCTTTAAAATTTTAAACTTATATTTTGTTATTTACTTGCTTAGATTGGATCTCAAATATGCCTTAACAAATTCTCGGGTAATATTCAATAAAACTTGGAAAGATAAGGTTTTCAAAGCGCAAGCGATATGTTTTAAACTTTACCATCGAGTATCATTTGTAATTCAAATTAAATGAAACTCAATTGTCTTCCAAACTTGAATATGATTTCTTATTAACTTAAAAGAAAAAAATGTGTTTTAGCAACAACAAGGATTACTTAAATGTTTAAATGAGGTAAACTTGTTTTACTTACGTAACTGATTAAGTTTTCAAAATTTTCGGGTTTTCAAATACACTATCGCTTTTAAACAATCATGCTCAAGTTTTCTACCAAAAAAAAAACATACGAAAGAGTTTTCATCAACTTTTAAACGGAAACCTAATCCTCTCAAATACCTTTTTCCCTGTAACATACCAGATTTGGTCGTGGTGTATTGACCGGGTTTGGGGTGTTACAATTATGGTATCAGAGCCAAGTTCAAAGGCTTGGCCGTGGGCCCGGGGTCCAAAATATTTTAAATTCTGGGTTTAAGTGTTATGTTTGTATGGTTTGAAAGGCATGGCACCGAGTCTCCGGCACCAATCCGCCCAGGTAAGTACCCCTTACTATTGTTTGTGATAATGATATTGATGAGATGTGATTGGATGGCTAGTGATAGTAAGACTACCTTAGAGACTGAAACTGATAGGACTCAGTGGACTCGCGAAAACAAAGCTTCTTTAATATTCATAAGACTTTGCTTTTAAACAGTGGAATAATTATTGATGCATAAAATTCTTTAAATCAGACAAGATTTTAGTCATGAGTACACGAGGTGGACGTGGTCGTGGACGTGGTCGAGGTAGGATGACAGTTTCTGAGCCCGTAGGCTCTGGTCAGGGGTCAAAGAATGAGATACCGGTACTACCACCAGCTGGAAGTGGTGAGTTTGAGAACAGTGGGGGACGACGCAGGTCACGTGCAATCTTCATGAGTTCGGAGAGGGTAGTTGGAGTAGGTGGAGGCGCAGGAGCTAGAAAATCTGTGCCTGAACGACTTCGGGCAAACGGGGCTGAAGTTTTTCGAGGTGTCTCGGGTGTTGCTCCCAGCACTGCTGAATATTGGCTGGAAGCGACAGAGCGGATCATGGACGATCTGGACCTGACTGCTGAAGAAAAGTTAAAGGGGATAGTATCACTTCTCGAGATGAGTCATACCGGTGGTGGCTCACTTGTTCGGGACAATACCGCAATGGAAGATCGACTTGGGACTATTTTAGGGCTGCTTATCAGAAAAAGTACGTTGGAGCTAACTACATTAATGAGCAACTAAAGCATTTCTAAGGTTAGTTCGGGAGTAATCCGTCGAGCACGAGGCGAGTTTCGAGGTGAATCGGTATGCCGGGGTATGGTGGCTCTGAACACGAGAGGTGTGTTCGCTTCGAGGATGGTTTGCGAGATGAATTAAGGTTATTGATTGCGCCCCAGCAGGAGCGTGAATTTGCTGTTCTGGTTGAAAAGGCGAAGGTAGCCGAGGGTATTAAGGAGTCTGTAAGGCAAGATATGGATAGGAACCGACACAAGAGGAGTTTTGGATCTTCTAGGTTGTCAGGTAATCCACAGAAAAGGGCTAGACCGAGTGGGCCGAATCAGTCTGGTAGGTTTGTTCTTCGCTAGTCGGGACCGCCGCATGATGTAACCGTTGTGGGAAAGCTCACTGGGGAGGATGTTGGACTGGTGGTAGAGGCTGTTTTGAGTGTGGCTCGCTGGACCACCGTGTGAGGGACTGTCCGCGCAAGTTGGCTAGGATTCAGTCCGAGAGTCAGGGCCGTACTCAGTACAGGAATAATGGACCACCACCGCAGAGGGGCCGAGGTAATGGCAGAGGAGGTAATGGTTTTGGTCGGGGCCGTAGAGCACCGGGTAGAGGTGCAGGTAATGCTGAGGCCAGACAGCCGGGGCTAGTGTATGCGGTGAGGCACCGAGAGGAGGGCGATGCACCGGACGTCATAACCGGTACATTTTTAATCTTTGGTTCTCCATTTACTGCTTTGATTGATGTGGGTTCGACGCATTCATATGTTGCAAGTAGCATAGTGAAGACCATGGTTTTAGACTCTGAGATATCTTCTAGGCAGATGACCGTAATAATCCCTCTAGGTCACTCTGTAGTTGTAGATAAGCTGTATAGAGACATACCTTTAGAACTCTAAGGGGTAGTGTTTGTGGCCGATCTGATGGAACTGCTGTTTGGGGAGTTCGACCGATTCTCGAGATGGGTGGTGGTTAAGTACCAGGCAAAGTTGGATTGCACGGCTAAGCGCATGGTTCTAAAAAGCTAAGGGTGATGAAGTAGTCTTGATCGGTAATAGAAGGAATTATCCGTCCAATGTGGTATCTGCCTCAAAGCCGAGAAGATGGTCGAAAGGCGTGAAGCATATGTGGTTCATGTGTATGCCTTGGAGGCTAAAGAGTCTCTTGTGGAGACGGTTGACAGATTAGAGAGTTTGTTGATGTGTTTCTGAGGAGCTTGGGTTTGCCACCGGATCGGAGGTAGAGTTCGGATAGATCATTCTTAATTGCGCCAAGATCTATTGCTCCGCATGTGATGGCGCCTAAAGAGTTAGTGGAGCTTAAGGCTCAGATCCAGGAGTTGTTGGACCGAGGCTTCATCAGGCCAAGTGTTTCGCCTTGGGGAGCACCGGTACTCTTTGTCAAGAAGAAAGACGGTACTATGCGGATGTGTATAGACTACCGCCAATTGAATAAGCTGACAATCAAAAACAAGTATCCGCTGCCTCGGATAGATGACTTGTTTGATCAGCTGAAGGGTGCATCGATTTTCTCAAAGATTGATTTAAGGTCTGGGTATCACCAGTTAAAGGTGAAGGAGGCGGATATCTGCAAGACGGCATTTCGTACTCGGTATGGGCACTTTGAGTTCTTAGTTATGCCGTTTGGGTTGACTAACGCGTCGGCGGCCTTCATGGATATAATGAATAGGGTGTTCTAACAGTATTTGGATCAATTCGTAGTGGTTTTTATCGACGACATCTTGGTATATTCAAGGACCGAGGAGGAACATGATGCGATTTTGGGTAGTATTATAGATTCGAGGAGAAAGCGACTTTATGCTAAGTTTAGAAAATGCGAGTTCGGCTTAGGAGGTGACGTTCTTGGGTCATGTAGTATCGGTGAGGGATTAGAGTGGATCCTCGAAAGATTAAGGCGGTTTTGGATTGGAAGCCGCCTAGGTCGATAATGAGATTGAGTTTTACGGGTTTGGCGGGATACTACTGAAGGTTTGTAGAGGGTTTTCATTGATCGCCGCACCGATGACCAAATTGTTAAGAAAAAGGGTTCTATTCATTTGGACTGAGAAGCAGCAGGAGAGCTTCGATAAGTTGAAGAAGATTTTGACTGAAGCTCCAGTTCTAATTCAACCTGAGGCTGGGAAGGAATTCACAGTTTATTGCAATGCATCACATACAGGTTTGGGTTGTGTGCTGATGCAGGAAGGGAAGGTTGTGGCTTACACATCTCGGCAGCTGAGGCCACATGAGGTCAATTATCCAACGCACGATCTGGAGTTAGCGGTGTAGAGTTATGGAGGCATTACTTATACGGAGAGAACGTAGTATTTGCCTTGAAGATATGGAGGCATTACTTGTACGGAGAGAAATCGATAGTCTACACGGATCATAAGAGTCTGAAGTACCTTTTGACTCAGAAAGACTTGAATCTGAGATAGCGCAGATGGATTGAGTTGCTGAAAGACTACGACTACTCAATTGAGTATCATCCGGGCAAGGCTAACGTTGTGGCAGACGCGTTGAGCCGTAAGGTTATTTCGGATCTGAGAGCGATGTTTGCCCACTTGAGTTTGTATGACGACGGGAGTATTCTGGCAGAGCTGCAGGTTAAGCCTACTTGGGTTGAGCAGATCAGAGAAAAACAGTTGATGGATGAGGTTTTGAGTGCGCAGAGGACACAAGTGCAGAATGATGGTTTGGAGGGTTACAGTTTGTCTAGTGATGGGGTGCTGTGTTTTCAGGGGAAAGCTTGTATGCCGAGAGATATTGAGTTAAGGCAGAAGATTCTTCAGGATGCACATAGCAGCCCCTACGCTATGCATCCTGGAGGTAGCAAAATGTATAGGGATCTCAGAGAACAGTTCTGGTGGCCGGGTCTGAAAAAGAAAGTGACAGAGTTTGTAGGGAAGTGTCTGATATGTCAGCAGGTCAAGACTGAGCATCAGTTGTCGTCAGGGTTGCTTCAGCCAGTGAAGATTCCACAGTGGAAGTGGGAAAGGATAACTATGGATTTCGTCAGTGGATTACCTCTTACGCCTAGCAAGAAGGATTCAGTTTGGGTAATTGTGGATCGACTGACTAAATCAGCTCACTTTATCCCGGTGAGGGTGGATTACTTACTGCAGAGGTTGGCGAAGCTGTATGTGTTAGAGATAGTGAGGCTACACGGGGTGCCAGTATCGATCATCTCAGATAGGGATCCCATTTACGTCAAGGTTCGAAAGCGTTGCATCGAGTTCGGGTACACTGTTAGATTTCAAAGACGGCATTTAATCCGCAGACCGACGGCGATCGGAAAGGGTTATCAGATCTTGGAGGACATGTTGCGAGGTTGTGTATTGGACTTCAGGGGTAGTTGGGAGGAGTATCTACCATTAGCTGAGTTCGCCTACAACAATAGTTACCAAGCAAGCATCAAGATGGCACCATATGAGGCGTTGTAAGGTAGGAAGTGTCGCTCACCTGCTTGTTGGACGGAGTTAAGTGAACGTCAGTTGTTGGGACCAGAGTTGGTTGCTGAGACCGAAGAAAAGGTTAAGTTGATTCGGGCTCGGTTGAAAGAAGCTTCGGACCGGCAGAAGTCCTATGCCGATCTTAAGCGGAGAGATATTGAATTTGCTGTGGGAGATCAAGTTTTTCTGAAGGTCTCACCGTGGAAGAAAGTGTTAAGGTTCGGAAGGAAAGGCAAGCTAAGTCCGAGGTTTATTGGGCCGTATAAGGTATTGAGACGAGTGGGACCGAGAGCTTACCATTTCGAGTTGCCGCAGAGCTAAGTCAGATTCACGACGTGTTCCACGTTTCGATGCTTAGGCGATATCGCTCAGATCCATCGCACGTGGTGGCAGTGGAAGAGATCGAGGTAAACCCAGATTTGACCATGGAGGAAGAGCCTGTACAGATTTTGGATCGGGATGTGAAGGTTCTGCGTAGGAAGTTTGTGCCTTTGGTTAAGGTACTATGGCGGAATCATGGCGTGGAAGAAGCTACGTGGAGCCCGAGGATATGATGAGACAAAGAATACCGTAACTCTTTTGACGAGGTAATTTGAGGCCAAAATTATTTTTAAGGGGTAGAAGCGTAATATCCGGGTTATAGGCTATTTTATTTTGGCTTTCTTGCATGTGCATGATGTGCTATGTTGTTATTTTGATGTTGTTGGGGCTTAGTTATAAGCTAGGTGTGAGCTCAGTGGTAGGAAAAATATTTAGTTTTAGGCTTAGGTGAGAGGAGCTGAAGGAGCTGGGGTTTATAAATATTTTAGGTGAAATTTTAGCACAAGAGGAGCCTTGGTGGAGTGGCAAGTAAGGCGCCACTAGGAGCTTGGTTTGGCGTCAATTGCAAGGGGGAGAGGTCCTGTGTTCAAGCTGCGGAATGCTCCATTTTGGCTTCCATTTTGACGGCATGGAGGGGAGGAGTTGTAGGCAGTTCAAACTCTGCCTTGGACCAAGTCAAAACTTCAAACAATGGGTGGAGAGTGAAAGTAGGAGGGAGACTAGTTCAAACTAGTTTGAATGGGAGGCTTGGAGTGTTTGGGGGAGTTGTGGCCGGATTTTGGAGAGATTTTGGGGGGGAAGTGAGTGGCCGGTTTTGGTGTAGTAGGAGAGTGTCGAATTTTTCCTTTCCATTCTTGTGCATTTTCGGTCACTTTGTGTCAAAGCAAATTCTCCTTTTTGTCAAAAATAAGCCGATTTTCTTTTAGTCAAAAAGCTAGCCAAAAACTTCAAGTTTAATTTTTCTTTTGTTCTCTGTAAACCGAAAGTTCAAGTAGCTTTTCACCAAAATTGCTTGTCATCTCTTGATTTGGTGGGTGTGTAGCTGAATGGTTGCTCTATTTTCTTCTTATTCTCTTCTTGTGTAAACCAAAACTAGCTTCTCTTCCTCTCATACTCTCTTCCTCTCTCAACATCTTCTTGACCGAAACACATTCTTCCAAAAACTTCATCCTCCATCTTCTTTTTCTTTAAACCGAAAGCACCCCTTCCTCTTTTCATCTTTATTTCGTTTCTTTTCCAAAACCTTTTAGCCGAACCTTTCTTCAACCTTTGTCGATTTCTTCTCTTTTTTTTAAGACCCCATTTCTTTTTGCTTGGTACTTTAAAGACTCTAGCCGAACCTTCCTTGGTGTGAAGCTGAAACTTTTCCATTTTGATTAAGGGTGCTAGCCGAATCTTCTTTTTCTTCTTCCTATAGTTCTTCATTGCCGAATATTGAGGAGGGTTGACCTTGTTGCGTTTTCATTGTCGATCGGTGGGATAGGTAAGAGTTTGGCCGAATGGTTAGCTTCTCTCTCATGTTCTTATTCGGTTTGTATGTGGCCGATTCTTGGGCTTTTGTTGAAGGGGGTTAATCTTTTGTGTCTAAACCGATTTAAGTGTAGGACATCCGGATTTTGGGAACGATCGTGAGGAGCCTTCTTTCTCGGTTAAGCAATCGGTAAGTGGTGGTAAGAGCGAGTTCTTTTAGTCAGTTTCGTTTAGTTTTCTTTAAGTCAAGTTATTAAGAGATTAACCATTTTTCATTTCTAGGGTGTGACCGATTGGTAAGGGAACCAGTGTTGGTTCGGGTTTGGTTGGAAACCGAACCATTTGCAAAGGTAAAGGCTTAACGCAAACCCTTTGGTTTATCTATTCTGGCCGAATGGTTTTAAGTGATTAACCTTGTGTTTGGCCGACTTTAGAGCAAGATAATCGAGGGTATAAACGGTTCTTGAGGATTAAGCGTGTGATCTATCGTGTGTAAACTAACACACCTTCTTAATCGAGTAATGTGATAACTTTGATTGTGTAAGTGAAGCAGTGTGGTTGGTGATTTAATACCCAATGAGGTATGGATACTGGATTCGGTAAGTCCGTTTCATTACGAGTTATGTAATGATATGTGATATCATGATTATTGGTGTATGTACTTTGAGATGTCATATTAAGCATGTGAGCATGATAGCATGATTGCATGATTTTGCATTAGTATGATATGTTATTGGGTGATATGAGAGGAGGGGAATATGATATCCGTGTCTTTGGGACACCGAGGTTTGGCACCTCCGGTGGTTTGGTACCACGATTGATTATTGTGACTTTGGGTCACGGAGGTTTGGCACCTCCGCGTCTCGTCGGTGGCTTAGTACCACGATGGGTTGGCCCCACGATTGATTGTACGGATTGACGCTAGTGATTTGGTATCACACGATGGGTTGGCCCCATCATTTTAATTGTGACTACGGTCACCGGTGATTTGGTATCACACTTGTGTCTTTGGGACACCGAGGTTTGGCACCTCATAGTGACTCGCCCCGTGGTTAACGCCACCGTGGGTTGGCCCCACTTTTGAGATATGGGATCGTCGCCAGTGATTTGGTATCACACGTGGGTTGGCCCCACAAATGGATCTTCCGTGACTTTGGGTCACCAATGGTTTGGCACCATATCTATGGATATCGTGACTTTGGGTCACCAGTGGTTTGGCACCACCAGTGGTTTGGTACCACACGGGGTAGAAAAGGTGATATGGATGGTTAGGATCGGGTGCATTACTTGCATTGCTTTGTTATGATGTGTGTTAGCATGTTATACCGGGAGAGGGATTTATGCACTGAGTCTTGCGACTCACCTTCTCCCTTATCATTTCAGGTGACACGTAGATCGCGGACACGGAGCCGGGGTGGACTCGAGGTGCCCATGCAAAAAAAATAAATTCGGACTTGCACTGATTTTCAAATTTGGTACTTTACCTTATTTAATTCCATTTGGTTATGTTGGGATTGTAAAAGGCCTCTTTAAAAATTTTAAACTTATATTTTGTTATTTACTTGCTTAGATTGGATCTCAAATATGCCTTAACAAATTACTGGGTAATATTCAATAAAACTTGGAAAGATAAGGTTTTCAAAACTGCAAAGCGATATGTTTTAAACTTTACCATCGGGTATCACGCTGTAATTCAAATTAAATGAAACTCAATTGTCTTCCAAACTTGAATATGATTTCTTATTAACTTAAAAAGAAAAAAAAATGTGTTTTAGCAACAACAAGGATTACTTAAATGTTTAAATGAGGTAAACTTGTTTTACTTACGTAACTAATTAAGTTTTCAAAATTTTCGGTTTTGAAATACACTATCGCTTTTAAACAATCATGCTCAAGTTTTCTACCAAAAAAAAAACATACGAAAGAGTTTTCATCAACTTTTAAACGGAAACCTAAACCTCTCAAATACCTTTTTCCCTGTAACATACCAGATTCGGTCGTGGTGTATTGACCGGGTTTGGGGTGTTACACGTTTGGCACTTGCAAGCTTTAATTAAGGTATGTTTTGACTTTAGTTTTTGATAATTTTTATGTTTTTGAGATTGTTGCTTAGTTAACTATCAAGCCCATGTTGTAATTTGAAGAATTGATGATGTTTATTAGATGTGCCATTGATGAAATGGTGAGCTTTGTGATGAATATTGGTGTTAAATGAAAGATATGTGATTAATAAACATATGTTGTTCTTGAATTTTTAGTGAATATAGCTAATTAGGGCTTAATTGAGAAAACAACATTTTGAAGGACTAATTTCTGAAATAAATGAAATGTATGGATTGATATGATCATAGGGAATATTCGGCTAAGCATGAGTATATGATAATTTGGTGTATTTTGTAATTTTGTGAAATAGGGACTAAAATGTCCAAATATGAAAATATGAGGGTTAATTTGTAAATTTCCCTAAAAAAGTGTATTTGGATTGAATTGGATGAATTAGTGAATAAAAGGGTTAAATTTGAATATGTATAGATCAAGAACCGAAGAAAATAAACTTAGATCGAGGGAAATCGAAAGTAATCGAGTAGTCGTATCCGTTTCTACTAAATCGAACTCGAGGTAAGTCGATATACAAATAAATGTATTTGAATTGAATTATTTGTGTACATATGAATTTGAATTGCTATGAGTATCTATTGGAATGGAATGCATATGAAATCCGAGTTATGATTATATCGACAAGTTATCAATGTCCGATAAGTCCCGTTTGAACCTAGGGATAGATAGGATGGTATATGTCATGACATAGGTGTCCGTTATGTGATATCATGTAAGACCACGTTTGGGACGTTTGCATTGATTCGAGATTTCGTGTAAGACCACGTCTGGGACGTTGGCATCGATATGAAATTTACGTGTAAGACAATGTCTAGGACATTGGCATCATATTTGATTCGTGTAAGACCCTGTCTGGGGCAGTGGCATCGATATCTAATTACATGTAAGACCACGTCTGGGACGTTGCCATTGTACGACTATTCGGAGCTTTCTGAATTTCCTATTTAATTCTGAATGGTTCAACGGGAAAGTCCGAGAAATGAATGATTATGTGATTTGTATATTTGTTTCAGGCACGTTTGAAAAATACACTATGTGTGTATTAAAGGTAAGTATCTATATGAACTTACTAAAGTGAATATGTGTGTTGGAATGATGAGATAATATGTGAAGATATGCTTGAATGAGCTATGAATATATATGATATTTGAGTTGAAGAATGTGGCAAGATATGGCTAAGCAATTGAGCCAAAGAATATGTGATGAATTTGCAATGAGAACCATTAATGTCATTGTATCAATATGGTTATGTGCATGTTATGATAAGTTTATTTGTATATGGCTTACTAAGCTTTTGAAAGCTTACTCTGTGTGTGTTTGCTCTGTTTTATAGATCGTTAAAGCTACGAGAGGCTCGGGGACCGTTGAGGATTGTCATCACACTACTCAAACTTGTTTTGGTACTTTGAAAATGTGTATATAGCTAAATATGGCATGTATAGGCTTGTCATTTTGATATATGTTTGAGATGTAAATAACCATGTGATTTGGCTAGATAAATGTTGGTAATATGCATGAGAGAATATAATATATGATGCATGTTTTGATATGGCTTGGTGGTAATGAAACGGTCTTATGAATGGTAAGCTTATTGATAGGTTGATGCCATAATGATTTAGTGAAGTGTGGATGAAATATGCTTGGATTTACATGTGAATTAATTGTGCAAATTGGCATGTTGAGAAATGAGATTGAATGTGAAGATTTTTTGATTATATGATATGTATTTGGTTACCAAACTGTGTGTGAAAATAGGCTTGTATATGCTTGTAGGTATGACCCCAAGTGTGGTGGCACTTTAGCTTTGCAAATATCCTGTTTTGCATACACGGGCGTGCCTGGTAGTCATGTGAATAAATCAGTAGCTAGCCTAATTTTACACGGCTATGGCACACAGGCGTGTTTGGTGGCCATGTGGATAAGTCAGTTTACATGCTCTGGTTTGGCACGGCCATGACACATAGGAGTGTCTAGTAACCGTGGGAGGCACACGGCCTGCTCACACAGTCGTGTGACCTCTGTAACTTAGAAAAGTTTTAAATTTTTGAGAATTTCAGTATGTGTTCGGTTTAGTCCCGACCCTATTCTAAAATATGATAAAGGTCTCATTGACTTATAAAAGGGACACTTTGATTGCGATTGATGAATTGTATTATGAAATATCTGTAAAAGTTTCTAATCTGTCCGGTAACACCTTTAACATTAATCTGGCGACGGATACAGGTTGGGTGTTACAAACTATCGCATATTGTGATAGTTAAAGTGCCATACATCTCACCAAAGATCAAATGCATCATGAAAGAACAAAGCGCATAGGCATTCGTTGTCACTTTGATTGAAAGGTGTTCATTTAAGGGGATGTTGAGATTCTTAAAATTAGAACAGAACACAATTCGACCGACATGTTGACAAAGAGCCTTCCAATTTTAAAGTTCGAGCATCACTTGGACTTGGTAAGTATCCAACAAAGATTCAATTAGGCCCGTAATAGGCCTTGACAAGGGAGTTAAGTCAAATGCGAGTCAATGTGGAGATTCGTGGGAGAATGCCTCTTATTTTAACCAAACATTACACAATGTCCCGACGAGCAGCACTCTTTCGTCCAACGACACGATGGTCATCTCGTCCCAATGAGCAACAAAGCTTCATCCTAACAACGCGACGATCCTTCATGTCCTGACAACACATCCAACCATGTCACGACGTGGCGACGTGCAGTCTAAGTTTTCTCGATTTTCTTCTCCTAATTAAACTCTATTTTTAGTTTTCCAGTTAAACTCTAATTAACCTATGGTTGTTGTAGTCATATATGCTATGAATTTCAGTATATAAATAGGCCTTAGTTACTCTAGGTTTGATAAAACAAAAATATTTAGATTGAGAGAATTTTGTTCTTTGTTTTGAACGGTTTTTTTTTTGGGCTTCGAGTTTTCCTTTGATTCTCTTCATCTTTTGTATTCTCCTTTATTATAGTGAAATCTATTTTTACTCGTGATCTTTTATCCTCTTTTGAGGAATTTTTTCATGTAAAATTTGCATGTTCGATCCTTCCGATCTTTCTTTATTTACTTGCTCGTTGCATACATGGGTTAATTCCCTATAGATATGAAAAATTAGCTACAAAATTCTTGATTTTTCCTTGTTGCAACTAATTTTTTATAATAATTTTTATTTATTTTTAAGAATTTTATATTTTTTTACAATTATTGTTAAGAAATTTTTAAAACATTAAAATGTTTTTAACAATAGCTCGAGGACCAAATTAACTATTAACCCTTTGAATTAAAGTGTAACGCTATTTTTTCAAGGAAGTTAATAGTTAAGTGATAAAATATAATAATTTAATAAAATTAGTGACTATTATGTAATATTTAAAAATTAAAAAATTAAAATATAATTTTAAATCAAATTTAAGAATAATTGATGTAATTTATCCTTTAAATTTTAATGGATAGACCGTAAAGTCTCCTTTCCCGGTTCATCGAATAACCGCCGCCTTTGCATTAGACTCGCACCTTTTCTTTAGTTTCAAGCCTTTAATACTCCGCTTTATAAGTTAATTTTATTTTGTATTGTTTATTTTTCATTTTTTTTAAATGTTGAAGCGTGTGGCCTTATCATATATATCCCTTACAACAAGTTTGGTATTATTCGTTAATCAAGAATAATATGTCAATGCTTGGATGCTAAGAACTAAAGATGTGCACGTAGGCTTCCACAAAACCGATTGATTTGAAACATCAGCCTACGGATTGCAGTAAAGTACGACGGGCGGATATTTCTAAATTTATTACTGCTTTTTAATTGGCATATACCTAGTTGTATTATAAATATATAATCTCAAAATTTATTATCACTCTCCTATATTATAATACTCTACTTTAATATAATTTTGGCTTTTTATATTTAATATTTTTAATTTTTTAATTTAAGTAAATATTTAAATATAATTTTTAAATAAATAATTCAACATAATTCTTTTTATATTTATGTTATTATATTTTATTCTTTTAATAGTTTATACATATAAAAATAAAATGATAATTTTATAGTAAAGTAAGGTGGGACAAATTATTATCATAACTGCTCTAAACTCACTATTTAAAAGAAAATTTTATCTTATCTCACCATACATCCACTTTTCAAAAAAAAAAAAATTCTGTAATTAAATTTTCAATCCCTGCATTAGCTAGTGAAAAAAACAACTATCGTTTGTCAAAAAAGAAACATAATTGGATTCCAGATAAGTTATTATTTCATTTGAACTCTTGATACCAAAATTTTGTGGTTGACATTAAAGGTAGACCTAAACACCATCATATGATATGAAAAATAATACGAATACAACGTGAATGCACGGATAATATTAATTTTTTCTAATGCAAATTATTAATTTTGCAAATGATATACACGAATGTGATGTAAAGAACTATAGGAATACGACACTAAATAAACCCCAAAATGTATTAAAATTTGAAGTATTTTTTTTTTTAATTATGCTATTTAAGTTTTTACATATAGTGAGAAAACAGCTGGGAGTGGAAGGAATGTCTGGGAAGCTTTAGACTTTTAAACCAGCAGAAAGCTAGGATTATAAGTGTATATTGAAAGAAAACTAAGAATTATTTATTTATCGCTCTCTTTTTCAAACCTATATAATCATTTTAATTATTTCAGTAACTCGGATTACAAGTTATTAAATGGCTCTTATTATCTGGGAAACTAAAACGTAATTCCAAGTAGGAAACGGAGGCAATTTATGTCTTTGAGTAAATTGATATTTGCAACATGCATTATTTTAACAATATAATGAAGAATCCATTCTTTTGCCAGCTTTTAATTCGCCTGGTTCCGCTGTTTCTTGACCATGAATTCCAGGAAGGTTTTGGGGAAATATATATTAAGTTCAGGCATCAGCATAAATCAAGCATCCAAATTATTAGACCAGCCACATTAGTCAACATTATAGCCTTAAAATACACAAATCCCCTTCATTTTTTATTGTTTGAATTCTAATTCCTTTCCATGAATTAAGCAGGTTGGTTGATTAAATGACAAGCTTTCTTACTGGAATTTGACATGGATTATAGGATAAAGGTTCAAAATACGCGTATTTATAGCTTTATATTTCTAAATCATCAAAACTCTTTTGGAGATTAATTGACAGTTTGCAAATACTAAGATGGCTATAGAAAGCAGTGGGCATGCAACATCTGATCCGTCAATATTAGAGAATGTATGGGCCAACTTCATTGGTGGAGAGGAAGCTAGTAAAACAAGTATTAGAAATGAAGTGGAATCAACGTCGAAATCATGGGTAGACCTGCCAAGCCTGAATGGGAGAGAGGGTTTGCGAAGGCTACCAAGTCTTGGGAGGTGGATATCAATGGGAGCTGATGCATGGGATGATCTTCTCCATGGGATTATCCCTTTTGGGGAATTAAATCAATCATTTAATGGTGAAACAAGCAAAGACATAAGCCCTCCTCGAGGGTTTAAAGTGACAAATAACTGTATGAGAGCAAAGAAGGTGACAACGAGACACTACCGAGGAGTGAGGAGGCGGCCTTGGGGAAAGTATGCAGCGGAGATAAGGGACTCGTCGAGGAAAGGAGCTCGTGTTTGGCTTGGGACTTTTGAAACTGCCGAGGAAGCAGCAATGGCATACGACAAAGCTGCCTTGAGAATTAGAGGCCCCAAAGCATATCTCAACTTCCCATTAGAGATGGTGTCTAAGGCTATGGGTATTGATGACACAAAAACCGACATCAACTCTGGAACTTGTCAATATAAAGACCATGCTTGTATAGGTTTCAAAAGAGAGTGTAGAGATTGGGATCAAAACAATGAGTATGTGATGATTGAAGAACCTAAACTAAAAAGAATGGCAACTGTGGAACAAGTGATGGAGGATGGATATGGTGATGTTTTTGAGTTTCAAGATTTGGGGAGAGATTATTTGGAGAGTTTGATGTCTTCTTTTTGACAGAATTTGGAGTGATTCATGGTCATTCGTTGAATTGCATGCCTTATTTGTTGTCAGGGGTGCATGTATTATATTAGTATCAGTCTAGGTTTTTATTGCTATATACATTCAGTACATATGACAAAACAACTGAATTTTTAGTTTCATAGGTTGTTTCTTTGACGAATACTGTTGAACATTGGCCTGCAATGCAACAAGAGACCAGTAGAAGCTTAGCCAGCAGACCAGCATTGAAGCAGAACCAAAAGCAGCATTAGCATTTTGTTTCCTTTGGTCAAATTGTAACTTGTTCAAGTTGGCATGTAACTTATAACTTGTTATCAAAGTTAGTAGGATTAGGTTTGATTTGAATTTGATGTAATAGGTGATACGTCAGCTTCTTCTTTTGTGTATAAGTTTGGATTTGTTTTAGACTAGTATTAGTGGGAGCAATTAAACATTAGGTGACTACCTTATGTAGTTGGATCACATGTATAAGTTTGTTATGTTAATGAAAAGAATTTTTCAAGTTCCCTTTATGTTTCCTTGTATCGGTTTTTCTTTCATCTTTTAGCAAAATTTAAGCTTGTTTCATGTTATGTTGCTGCCAATGTTCCAACAAATGGTAATCAGAGCCTTTCATCTTTGAGGGCCTTTGTTGTTGGTTGTTCTTGGTTGCTTTATTTTGAGATTAAAAGCTTAAGAAGAAAGGAACAAGAAGCTGTCGACCTTGTTGTTGTAAAATGAGCTTCACATCACCTCCACCACCTGTGTTCACTGGTGAAAATTACCACATTTGGGTGGTAAAGATGAAAACATATCTTCAAGTACATGATTTGTGGAATGTAGTTGAGAATAAGGTTGAACCACCTCCATTAAGGGCAAATCCAACCATTGCACAGATCAAGTAGCACAGTGAAGAACGTGCCAAGATGCACAAAGCAATGGCTTGCTTGCAGAATGGAGTATCTGATGTGATCTTCACTCAGATAATAGCTTGTGACTCATCTAAGCAAGCATGGGAGATGCTGAAGGAGGATTTCATGGGTTCAAATAAGACAAGGCAGCAACAATTCATTAACCTCAGGAGAGATTTTGAGAACCTAAAAATGAGAGAGTCAGAGACCATCAAACAGTACTCAGACAGGATATTGGCCACTGTCAACAGCATAAGCCTCCTTGGAGAAGACTTTAGTGAGAGCAGATTTGTTGAAAAGGTCATCACCACTCTCTTTGAGAAGTTTGAGTCAAAAACTTTATCACTTGAGGACTCGAGAGACTTGTCAGCTATCTCACTGTCTGAGCTAATAAATTCCTTGTATGTACTTGAGCAAATAAGGGCCAATAGGTAGGAAGAGCAGCCTGAAGGAGCTTTCCAAGCAAAGGTCAAAGAAGGCTCAGGTTCAAGCCAGAAAGAGAAGAAACCTTAGCTTGATAAAAGGGAGAAATCAAGAAGAGATACAAGGAAGAAGAGGTTTCCACCATGCATTCACTGCAAAAAGACTACACATTTGGATAAATACTGTTGGTATAGGCCAAACATCCAGTGCAAAAGCTGCAAACAATTTGGCCATATTGAAAAAGTGTGTAAAAGTAAAGGGAAGGCACAAGCTCAGCAGCAAATAAAAGCTCAGGCTACTGAGGACTTTCAAGCTCAAGAGGAGCATGACTTTACTGCCTCATTCTTTGTAGCCTCAAGTAAAGTAAAAAAGGACTGGCTAGTGGATAGCGGCTACACACATCATATGGCAGCTGATGAAAGGCTATTCAAGGACCTCGATAGAAGCTTTACCTCAAAGATTAGGATTGGGAATGGGAACCTGATTGAAGCCAAAGGCAAAAGCAATGTAGTGATCAACACTTGTTCAGGTAACAAAGTGATTTCTAATGTGCTTTTCATGCTTGACATAGATCAGAACCTGCTTAATGTTGGACAATTGGTAGAAAAAGGTTTTAAGAATAGCTCATGCACTGTTGAAGACTCACATGGTCAAGAACTAGTTACAGTAGCCATGATTGAAAGGTGCTTTGTGCTAGACTTGAATTAACTTGAAATGAAAGCCTATACTAGCCTTACTGATAATGCAAGCTTATGGCACAAAAAGGTTAGGCCATGTTAATTATAAGTCACTTGATCAATTGCACAAGTTGAACTTGGTTGATGACATGTTAAAATTTGAGGCCAGAGACACTATTTGTGAAGTTTGCCAGCTTGGTAAGTAGGCTAGATTGCCTCTTCCAGTCAATAAGTCATGCAGGGCTCGAAATAGACTTGAGTTGGTCCATTTTGATGTCTGTAGTCCAATGAAGACTCCTTTCTTGAATGACAGCAGGTATTTTGTGCTGTTTATTGATGATCTGACCAAGTTTTGTTGGGTTTATTTCTTGAAGCAGAAGTCTGAAGTGTTTGAAGCCTTTAGCAAATTCAAGGCACTAGCTGAGAATCAGTCAAGTTGCAAGATCAAGGCTTTGAGAACTGATAATGACACTGAGTACCTATCTGAAAGGTTTCAAAAATTATTTGAGTAGCTGGAATTCACCATAAGCTAACAACAGTCTATACTCCTAAGCAAAATAGAGTATGTGAGAGAAAGAATAGAATAGTACTGAATATGGCTAGATGTTTGCTATTTAAGAGCAAGCTGCCAAGCAAATTGTGGGCTGAGGATGTTAATACCTCAGTGTACCTGCTCAACAAGCTGCCAACTCATGCTGTTAAGGACAAGACTCCTTTTGAAGCCTGGAATGGACTCAAGCCAACTGTTTTACACCTAAAAGTGTTTGGTTGTGTCTACTATACCCTTATCCCAGCTGAAAAGAGAGCCAAGCTTGAAAGAAGGGCTGTTCTAGAGATATTTGTTGGCTACAGTAGCACTAAAAAGGGCTGCAGGGTGTTTGATCCTTCAACTGAGAATATTTTAGTGAGTAGGGATGTAAGGTTTGATGAATAGAAGGTTTGGAGTTGGAATAGTTTAGATACAAGTTAGATTGAATAAGATCAACTTGACAGTAGCTTGGAAACAGTTGAAAATGAGTCTAGGAATGAAGATTTTGATAATGCTCCTATGAGAGGCACTAGAACTATTGTTGACATCTACCAAAGATGTGATTTTGCAATAGTGAAACCTTCAGATTTTAAAGAAGTAGTCAGGGACAAATGTTGGAAGAAGGTCATGGAAGCTGAATAAGAAATGATCCACAAGAATGACACTTGGGAATTGGTTGACAGACCAGATCAGAAGAAAATCATAGATCTCAAGTGGGTGTTTAGAGCCAAATACAATGTTGATGGCTCATTGAACAAGCACAAAGCAAGACTTATGGTGAAAGGCTACAGTCAGCAATATGGCATTGATTTCATGGAGGCATTTGCTCCTGTGGCAAGGCTAAACACAATTAAGCTTTTATTTGCCTTAGCTGCTCAGAAGCATTGGAAAGTTCACCAGCTAGATGTCAAGTCAGCATTCCTTAATGGTTTTATCAAAGAGGAGATTTTCATTAAGCAACCAGATGGGTTCAAGGTCCTAAGAGAAGAGGACAAGGTCTATAGACTAAAAATGGTCCTGTATGGCCTGAAACAGGCACCAAAGGCCTGGTATGACAGGGTTGACACATACCTGTCTAGGCTCGGGTTTGAGAAAAGTGTTAGTGAAGCAACACTTTATGTGAAAAGGTCAAAAAGTGAGACCTTATTAATTGTATCACTCTATGTGGATGACTTGCTTGTTACTAGAAGCAAAGATGAGTTAATTGGTGAATTCAAAGTGCAAATGCAAGAATTTTTTGAAGTGACAGGTTTGGGAGCTATGACATATTTCCTTGGTATGGAAGTGAACCAATCTGATCAAGGCATCTTCATTAGCCAACATGCCTTTACATTAAAGATTCTGAACAGATATTGCATGACAAAGTGTAAAACAGTCAGCACATCAGTGGCTCAAGGGGAGAAGCTGACTAGTAGTGGGAATCAAGAGAGGATTGATGAGAAGGAATATCGAAGTCTAGTAGGTCGCTTGCTACATTTAACAGCAACAAGGCCAGGCATTATGTTTAGTGTTAGTCTTCTATCTAGATTCATGCACTGCTGTGATGTCATTCATTTTAAAGCAGCTAAGAGGATACTCAGATATGTCAAAGGAACTTTGAGCTATGGAGTTAAGTTTGAGAAGGAGAAGGAACTTAAACTGACTGGATATTCTGATAGTGATTGGGCTGGCTCTGTCGATTATATGAAGAGCACCTCTAGTTACTTCTTCACCCTTGGCTCAGGAGTTTTCTATTGGAGTTCAAAGAAGCAACAAACTGTTGCTTAATCCACAGCTGAAGCAAAGTACATTGCAGTAGCTGCAACTATTAATCAAGCCATTTGGCTCAAGAAGCTTCTATGTGACTTGAATGAAGAACAGACTGAACCAACTAAAATTAGGGTTGATAACCAATCAACAGTTGCAATAGCCAAAAATCCAGTTTTTCATGGCAAAACCAAACACTTTAAGATCAAATTTCACCTTGTTCGAGAGGCTGAGCAATCAAAAGAAGTGAATCTTGTTCATTGTAGCTCAGAAAATCAATTGGCTGATATTTTGACTAAGTCACTCGGTGCTACTAGATTTGAAGCTTTAAGGAAAAAGATTGGTGTTTGTTGCATACAGTCCAAGGAGGAGTGTTGAGCATTGGCCTGCAATGCAACAAGAAACCAGCAACAGCGTAGCCAGTAGACTAACATTGAAGTAAAAGCAAAAGCAGCATCAGCATTTTGCTTCCTTTGGTCTAATTGTAACTTGTTCAAGTTGGCATGTAACTTGTAACTTGTTATCAAAGTTAGTAGGATTAGTTTTGATATGAATTTGATGTAATAGGTGATATGCCAGCTTATTCTTTTGTGTATAAGTTTGGATTTGTTTTAGACTAGTATTAGTGGTAGTAGTTAAACATTAGGTGACTGCCTTATGTAATTGGATCACATGTATAAGTTTGTTATGTTAATGAAAAGAGTTTTTCAAGTTCTCTTTATGTTTCCTTGCATCGGTTTTCCTTTCATCTCTTAGCAAAATTTAAGCTTGTTTCATGTTATGTTGCTGCCAATGTTCCAACAAATACTGTGATTCTTATCAAAGAGGTAGGATTAACTTTAATTGTTTGTTATAGAAATGAAATGCAACATAATTTCTTTCTTTTAACATTGAATTACCATATTGTTTTTGTTTTGATACTATTAATACTTTTTTAAGAGCATTTTTATACTTAGTTTTAGACCAATCCATGGGTTTGATAGCTCACTCAGATTAGCCTGGGTTAGGTTTACCAGATTCTGTATTCCAACAAGAATTTCATTTTGATTAATTAAAAATTATTTAAGTTTATTTATATGAAAATTAATATAACATTTTTAATTTTTTATAATAGATAAAGGGTGAACCAATATTTTGAGTTAGCGGTGAACGTTCGATCAAATCGAGTGAAATTTTTTGAGTTAATCGAGTTCACAACTCTTATTTTATCATTCTAACTTAGCTTGAAATTTTTCGAATCGAGTCGAATGAAATGAAATTTGAGTCGAGTCGAATCGAGTGAAATTGTTTGAATAAAATTTGTAAAAAAAACTAAACATGTCAAATTAAAATATTATTCTAGTAAAACTAATTTCATGTCGAGTACATAAATTTGAAACCATATATATTTGAAAATATTTTCAAAGAAAATAATAATAATAAAATAAGATATTTTAATATAATAAACTTAAATCATTAATTAACTTAATTAGGTCTCTAAAATTATTATTTTAGAAAAATTTTAAAATTTTAACTTTATTTATATATTTTTAGAATTTTTATAATCTTGTAAAAATATAAATTTTGAAAATTTTATAAATATTTTGAATTTTAAAATTATTTTGAATAGTTGAAAATTATTTTAATTATTTTGTAATTTTTGTTGAGAGAGAGATCAATTTACTCATTTCAAAGTTGATAGAAACCAAAAAATATTTACACAAACCTTTAATTCAAATTATTCAAATTATTGAATTGTAAAATTTAACTCAATTGAACTTGAATAATTCAAATAACTCAAAATTTAAATTTTTTTGATTTTTTAATTTAATTGCTTTTATTCACCCCTACTTGAGTATAGCTAAATTCGAGCTTATATGAAAAAATATTAAATGTTTAATACCTCTTTTGGCATCTATACTATTGCTAAATTATCATTTTGATATATATTATTTTTATGAGTTTAGTCTTTATATTTTTATTTTGTAATCCCTGTTATTTCACCAATATTTTCATTAAAAAATTAAGTCAACAACTGACACATTGCCATATGTCAAGGAAAAGTAAAAATTACTTTAAAATTTTAAATAATATATCAGAAAAACTAAAGGGATTATAAAAAATCTAACCCAAAAATACTTGAAACTTAAAAATTCAAAAAAAAAACTAAAAATTTCATAACCTATTTTTAAAAATGATAAGTTAATGTAAAACTCAAAATTCCTTCATAATATAAAAATTGAAAAATATCATAAAATTTCCAAAAAAAAAATACTATTTTTAAATAAAAAGTTCATAAAATTTTAAAATTTTCTTTAAAAAAAAACTAAAATTCCAAACTAACATATTTTTAAAATTTTATGAAAATTTTAAATTTTGTTTTGATGTTCCGCATACTTGATCATCTTTTAATGGTTAAACCCTCGTATAATTTCAAGGTTAAAGCCTCCCGAACCATTTCATCTACTAGAATACCACATTTCTGGAATACGCAAATTTCATTTTCTTTTTAAAATGGACTAGTATTTGATGTATTCTTAGTTAAAAAAATAAAATTTACTAATATGTTTTAAGTAAAATTGTATAGAATGTATTCTACTTAATTTTAAGTTTTTTAGAAAATTTTAGAATTTCATAAAAAAATAGAATTTTTTGGTTTGTTTGGAAATTTTAGGAATTCTTTTGCAATTTTAATGAATTTTTTTATATTTTAAAGAAATTTTGAGTTTTCTACATTATTTTTGTTAATTTATATAATTTTAAAAATGGATTATGATTTTTTAGTTTTTTTTTTTTACAATTTTCAAAGTTTCAAGATTTTTTTGGTTTGATTTTTTATGATTTTTTAGATGTTTGATAATCTTTTCAATTTTTTAATTTTCTTTACTTTTTCATGAGATGTGTCAGCATGCCATTGG
This sequence comes from Gossypium rotundifolium, assembly GCA_025506655.1. Lineage (NCBI taxonomy): Eukaryota > Viridiplantae > Streptophyta > Magnoliopsida > Malvales > Malvaceae > Gossypium > Gossypium rotundifolium. Next base: position 74,332,996 of record CP106727.1, read on the forward strand.
TCACAAAATGATATTAACAGAACAGTTTTTGTAGGGCAAATATTTAGAATATACCAAAAAAATAAAAAAAAATATCGAATTGGGCTGGTTTTTAAAAAAATTACGGAAAAGGGTCGTTTACCCTTAAAATGCGTCCACATCAACGCGTTTTGAGGGTAAATGCCAAGAAAGCGCTCTTAGAGCGTCTTGTGTCCACGTCAAAGAAAGCGCACGTAGGCGCACTTTGTCGACGTGGACACAAACGCTCCCTGAGAGCGCTTTTTTAACAAAATTTATTTATTTAAAATAACTTTTATTTATTTAAAATGTTAAAACTAAATTATAATAAAATAAAAACAAAAAGCAACTTCTTATTTGATTACATATATTAAAATTAAATTACAAAAAATAAAAATAAAGAAAACTTCTTATTTATTTAATATATTAAAACTAAATTATAATAAAATAAAAAGTAAAGAAAACTTCTTATTTATTTAATATATTAAAACTAAATTATAATAAAATAAAAATAACTTCTTATTTTATTACATATATTAAAATTAAATTACCAAAAAAAATAAAGAAAACTTCTTATAGTTTTAATATATTAAAACTAATTTACAAAAATAAAAAATAAAGAAAACTTCTTATTTATTTAATATATTAAAACTAAATTATAACAAAATAAAAACAACTTATTATTTTATTACATATATTAAAATTAAATTACAATAAAACTTAAACAATTTCTAATTTATTAAAGATATTGAAATTAAATTACAATAAAAAGTTAAACAACTATTAGTTTATTAAATACATTAAAACTAAATTACAAAAAATAAAAATAACTTTTTATTTTATTAACAAAAATCAAATTAAATTATATAAAAATAAATAAACAACTTCTATTTTAGTGAAGATATTAAAATTAAATTACAAACACAAATAAAAACAACTTTTTATTAAAAAATAAAAAATTTATTACAATTTAAAATAAAAACCCGATCCGAATCAATGTTGATGCTTGGTCGAATCATCACACACTGCAGGCGGTCGGTGATTCTGTGATGGATTCCTCCTTCTTCTAGCTTCCGGCGGGGTCGTGGAACCTCGGGTGGGCGGTTGCTCCGGCACTGGGTCTGGTTGTGGGTGTTGCGAGGATGACCCACATTGATAAAATAACGACCTCGGAGGTGTTTGCATAAACCATGGCGGGGGTGTTTGAATCTAGTATAGCGTAAGAGGCTGGTAGAAAGAAGTGCTCCCCGACGGCACCTCTTGTGATCCCTCACGCGACGATGGCCTCAAGACCGGCTGGCCAGTCGGAGTAGTCGGGAACGGACTCGAACCTGGCCATGCATTCCTACCTAGGGTGGGACTGGGAAAAGGAAACATATATGGGTTAGGATACATATAAGGGGTAGGGTATGCACCTGGCATAAAGGGTGAACTCTGTGATGTCGGTGTCGTCGACTGAACTGATGGGCTCGGTGACTGTGTGGGCACTGTTGCTGGGCTCGGTGACTGTGTCGGTGATGTTGATGGCCCCGTGTCATCACCCATTCTCCTTAGATTTAAGAGGCCCCGACGTTCCCTTTGTTGACGAAGTTGTCGTCGCCTCTCTTCTTCCGACAACAGATACGGCTTACCATGGATCCTAAACCATGGCATGTATTTCCGGATACGTAAGTAGTCATACCGGTTCTCCCACGTCTCGATATGTTCTGACCAAAATCTTGGCCAATCCATGTGCAGCTGCCGTAAGTCCACTTTGTGCTCATCATCGAACACCTCAGGTGGCACGGGAATCGGTTGCTGGAATCCAAATTGTCGCAGAACCCGATCTGACTGGTGCATCTCCATGGTCGCATAGGTGATCAATGGGACCTTCACGTGCCAATAGTTTGGATTTTGGAAGAACTCCTCCGGAGTTACTGCCCAAATTGTCGGATCCTCGTACGGTGTCCGTTGAAACTATATTAACATTACAAAAATATTAGTTATATACATAATACTAAACACTAAATATGAAATACTAAATTATAAATACGAAATTCGAAACTTACTTGTGATTCCGACCGTTGGTCCAATAAAAGCCGTATATCTTCAAGCGAGGTAGGTATTCAAGCATGACTCGTCGAATGGTTCCACCTAATTAAATAAATTTTTAGCATACAATTATACTATAAATCTACGTAATAATTGTAAAATATAACATTAAATTTACCTCGTTATCAGTGGGAATGAATATGGTTGGTCGAGTCGAGGACGTAAAAATGGAAATCGAAACCATGCCCATGACTGCAATAGTGATAGCAACCTCAGATTTTCGCTTTACTCGGACGCGTCGCCCCACACATCTCCCGATACAACCTCGATAGCATGGCAGACCCCCAACTCAATTCACCAGCTGCTCTAAAATCAACAGGTTTCAATAGCCATCTCAAGTGTACGAGGTTTCTAAAAGGTTCAAGATCGATAGCCTCCAATTATCTCAAGAATGTATGCCCGAGCATGTCGATTCGCCTATTTCGGTCGAACCTCATTCAGCTCCGTGAATGTGTCTCGCAACCGAGCCATCTCGATCGACCTCAATGAATTTTATCCGAATGGCACCCGAAGCTCGTAGCATACGGCCATCCAATCACCGAAGTTGCGGATCCGTGACTACAATCGGCCCACCAAGCAATCCCAATCGCAATCGCACATCTTCCAAAGTGATGGTACACTCTCGCATGGAAGATGGAAAGTGTGCGTCTCGGCCTCCACCTCTATCAACGACCGATCAAAGGCGGCTCCAACTTGAACCCCAAACCTATCGTAGCTAAGTGCCAAAACCACTTTCGCAGTAATTCTCAATCAACAGCGATGGGGACTATGCATGTTGCGAATATAACATTCCAACACCCGATCTATAGACTGTTTAAAAAATTATAAAATAAAAATTAATTAAAATTGCATAATTGTAAAAAATATTAAATAATATTAAAAAATTAAAATTAAAACTTACCATTTTCATTTGCTCGACGGAGATGTGCTTGTTGTCTAGACGAAGTAACTCCTCGGCCATTGTAATACGATCAAAAATTTTAAAATTTTCCAAAAAAATATATTAAAATAATTAAAAAGGGCTTTTTTGTAAATAGTAAAGGACTATTTTAAAATTTGAGAGTAAATTTCAAGGACTTTGAGAGAAAATTGAGAGAAAATTGAGAGAAGGATTAAAGTGTGAAAAAAATAAAAGGGTTGGGGGTTTTTATAGGAGGAAATTTTGACAGTTGGCCCAACGGTCAACAAAATTTTGACCGTTGGCCATGCTTTGCTGGCATTTCCCCCGAAAATGCGCTGACATGGACGGGTTTTGAGGGGAAACGACCCTTTTCCGTAAATTTTCTAGAAAACGGCCCAATTTCATAAATTTTTTATTTTTTTGGTATATTCTGGATATTTACCCGCTTTTGTAACTAGAATTTGGACTGGGATGACAAGGTATACATAATGATAGTATAGGGGTAAAACTGATAAAAAAAATTATACATGTATCAAAATGATAATTTAATTATAATAGAAGGATAAAAGAGGTATTAAGCTAATATTGAAATTAAGATGCAACTTGGTATTGTAAAGTTAATATATGTTGAAAGGTTCTACAAGTTGATATATTTTTCGCTCCTTTAGAATTTAGTCTTTAGTTTTATTTTTAATAATTTAGTTTTTGTGCTTTTCATATTTTAAAATGCATATTTAATTATTGACCTTAGTTAAAATTTTTCTATTAAATTCACTAATATGTTATTTTAAAATGAAAAACAATACTCACTTAATAATCATGTAACAAAATCTATAAATAATTTCAAAAGGAAGATTTGTGTAAACCAAAATTCTTATAAAATTGGTTTTTTTTTTTTTTTGGTTGAGAAATCCCGACTAGATTTCATTTAATTTGGAACTTGAAGAAAATTAAGACAAACAATAACTCATAGGCCAGTTGAATTGGTCCATAGAAAATAAAAAAGAAAGGAAGGCCCCATCTGATAAGAGGGCTAAAAGAAAAACTGAACGGAAATGAAAAATTAAAAATAAAACCCATCAAATCTTATGTCTAATCCAGTCGATGTCAAGTAGCTGGCATCCATTAAGTTCTAACGCTCTGAGTTCCCATGCCAGTCTTTCAAAACGATAGAGGTTTCCAAGAATAATTCATTTCTGCTATCTATTTCTCTACATCTTCCTCATGCTTCCTTCAGTCCGGATTTCTCATCCCTCTTTCCTCTCTTCTGCTCCAAAGGCGACTAACGGTTGCTTCCTCCAGGTATTTCTCCTCTCCCTTCCTTAAAGCATCTGTTTCTATTTTGTTTGCTTGGCCATTTTCTAATCTGGGTACGAACTGGAAGTAGCTTTCCTGAAAAAATTATCTCTTTTGCTGAATATCTCGAATGATTGCCCCTAATACTGACTTATCTACTAGTGTTGAGTTCCATTTTTTAATGACTGTTTTGGAGTCCCCCTATTATAACAATGGTATGAAAACCCAATAAGATCCCTAACTCTACTGCCTGTAAACTTGCATATGCCTCCGCCATGAATGGTGATGAAATTGCAGAGTGGAGTACTGCTTTAGAGGCGAGTAACTCACCTATTTCCCCCTTTACAACCAGACCCGAGGCCGATCTTGAAAATCAACTATCAAATGCTTCATCAAAATAGATGGTTGCTTCGCCTTCCTTAAAATCTGTCCTTGACGTCTGTTATCCCCTAAGGTAAATGATTTTTCTTTCGATCCATCAATATCTGCTATGTAGAGTTGAATTTTTTTTGCTAAATCCCTCCCTGTTGTTGTTTTCCCCTTATACACCAACTGATTTCTGGAGCTTCATATCATCCAAATAGCACAACAAAAACGTCGACATTAATTGCTGTTCCCTGTGGTAAAAACCCAGGTAAGCCAGTTCCACGGGTCTGATATTGTAGTATTTGTGACCTATGAGAGATTAAGGTTCTTCCATGTTTCAATTGTTGCAAGACACTATCTAAAAATGTGGTGATAATCTTCTTCTACAATTCAACACTGAAGGTAGGAACTTTAGAAACCACTCTTCTGAGCCTTAAAGTCTCTCAGTAGGGATAAAATTCCATGATAGACTCCAAATAGTGATGATAATTTTTTATGGAAGATGTAGATTCCATAGTTTTCTGTAGAAATTTTTAGTTTTAGTCTGTAATAAATAAGCACTAGGATCCATAGTAGCCTCTTGTAATAGTTTTATAAGAACTTTTTACTGTAAATTCGCCCGAGTTTTCTCCGCGCCAGACTTGGAAATCTTCATGTGTTTCTTCCACTAGAGGGAGTTGTAGAATCTTCTGTGCAATGTTTTCTGGAAGGTATGTTCAATAAGATTAGCTTTCCACTTCCTTGTTGATAGTTCAATTAAGCTTGAAACTAAGTCTATTTCTGTGTTGTTGGTGTTGTCATTGCTTCGGATACTGTCTACACATGGAATCCAATTATCATTCCAAATAGAGACTTGGTATCCTTTTCTAATACGCCAACCCAATCCATCTTGTAGTAACCCTTTGGCTACCCACACGCTTTTCCAGGTAAGAGAAGGTAAATTCCCCAACTGTGCATGTATGAAATCTAAGTTTGGGAAATATTTAGCTTTTAAAACTTGTGCTAATAATGAATTTGGGTAATTAATTAGACGCCAACCTTTCTTGGCTAATAATGCAACATTAAATTGATCAAAACTTCGGAAACCCAAACCACCCTGTTCTTTTGCGATGCATAAATCTTTCCAAGCACACCAATGAATGCCCCTTTTACCATGACCCTTCTGCCACCAAAATTTTGCAATGAGACTCTCTAACTCGGCACATAGGGTTTTAGGAAGAAGAAAATAGGCCATTGTATATGTCGGGATAGCTTGTAGAGCAGCCTTAATAAAAACCTCTTTTCCACCTTGCGAAAGATGACGAATACTCCAATTGTCAATTCTATATTTAAACCAGCCTTTTAAGTTTTGAAAAGATTCTTTCTTCCTCCTACACACCATATTCGGTAATCCAAGGTAACGCTCTGGATCATTTGAACTCCGTACTCCTAGTATTCGAGTAACTAAACTATTTTCTTACTCTCGTGTGTTTGAGCTAAAGAAGACCGTCGATTTATCAAAATTCACTTGTTGTCCCGAACATTTCCATATTCACGCATAATTTTTTAATGAGACCTATTCCTCTTTCATTAGCCTCTCCAAATAAAATGCAGTCGTCGCAAAAAGCAAACGTGAAATTTGTAGACCTCTTCTACTTGCTTTAACCCCTTTTAAGTGCCCTTCTTGGATTGCCTTTCTCATTAGGCTGGATAAGCCTTCTCCACATATCAAAAATAAGAATGGACCAAGTGGATCGCCTTGTTGTAATCCTCTCGATGGGTGGAGAATGTGCCCTGCCGAGCCATTAAGTACTACTGAATAGGAAACAGTAGATATATAGTTCATAATGGAATTAATCCAGTTTGGATCAAAACCCATTTTTCTCATGATTTCCTGTACAAAAGACCATTCAACTCTATCGTATGCCTTACTTATATCCAACTTAACTGCCATCCATCCCCTTTTTCCTAATTTTTTCCTCTTCAGAGTGTGCAAAATTTCATATGCTAGCAGTACGTTATCTGAAATTAATCTTCTTGGCACAAAAGCACTCTGAGCGCCATCAATACATTTCTCCAAAACTCCTCCAAAACGATTAGTAATAGTCTTTGCCATTATTTTATAAATGACATTACATAAGCTAATTGGTTGAAAGTGAGAAAGACTGGTTGGATTAGCTTTTTTAGGAATAAGCACAATATGCGTATTATTAATAAAACTAACCTCCATACCACCGTTCAAATGTTGAAGACAGAAACTTGAGGCCTTCTCCCTAATGATATGCCAATATTTTTGAAAAAAATAAGGCTGGAAAACCATCTTTACCTGGAGCTTTTGGAGCACCCATACTTTGTAGTGCCTCCCAAATCTCCTCCTTTGTATATTGCCCCATAAGACATCGATTATCTTCTTCAGTGATACATTGTTCAATGCCTATTAAGAGATTTTCATAATTACCCCGTTCTTTCGCCTCAAATAATTCTTAGGAATAGTATTTAGCAATTTCTGCCATTTCGTGCGAGTCCCTCGTCTCTTCTCCATTCGTGTTCTGTAACTTCCTTATGCAATTTTTCTAACGTCTTTGTGCTGCGTGTTTATAAAAAAAGGCTATATTTTGTCCCCAAGTTTTAGCCAATTTACTCTAGCTCTTTGTTCCTAGTATCTTTCATTCTTATCAATCTCAAAGTTAAATTGCAGTTTTGTGTCAATCAGCTCTACTAAGTTGTTATCGCTCCTTTCTGCTTCCATCAACTCATTTAGCTTTGAATTCAAAATTTCTTTTTTTTCGTTTTCTAGCCAGACAGATTCATTTAGCCCATTTTCCCAAGCCTATTTTGAGATAGTTCAACTTTTGTAAAAAATCATCTGTTGTTGTTTCCCAAATGAATTTAACTTCGGATTCAAAAGATTCTTCCACGACCCACCATGCTTCAAATTTAAAAGTTTTCCTGCTCCTCCATTCATCTTTTTTTTTTTTTTGAGATTAGAAGAGGGCAATGATCAGAGATTGAGTGAATTAGATGTTGAATGGTAGCTTCCGAAAACATAGACATCCAATTTTCATTGGCCACACCTCTGTCTAATAGCTCTCGGATATTTGTTTCTGGTAAATTCCCCCTTTCCCAAGTAAATCAATTCCCAGAATATCTCACATCCATCAATCGACAATCTTCTAAAGCGTTTCGAAAAGCTTCCATTCTTCTTTCCTCCCTAGGCATCCCACCCTTTTTTTCAAATTCGTACATAACTTCATTAAAGTCTCCGCACACGAACCAAGGAAGTTCATCGTTGTGTCACAAACTCTTAAGTAAATTCCATGATTCATCCTTATCATGTTTATAAAGAGAACCGTAGAAGCCTGTAAATCTCCAATGATGTCCAGTACTGTGGTCATCAATGAGTACATCAATGTGCCGTTTTGAGAAGCTCTGAAGACTGATAGAGACATCACCTTTCCATGCCAAACATAATCATCCCCTCGAACCTTCGGGATCCACATCAATGCCATTAATAAGACCATAGCTTCTTCACACTTGTTCCATCCGTGTTTTATTAATCTTCGTCTCCATGAAGAAGACCATTTGGGGAATATGTAGCTTCAGCATATGCCAAAGCCTTCGAATAGTCTAAGGATTCTCCAATCCACGGACATTCCAACTTAAGATTTTCATTGTTGTCGGCCGGCTTGCCTTTTGGCAGCCGCCGATGATAAAAGGTTATTTTCCAGTAATCTCCTATTCATTACTGTTGTATTGTCGCATTCTTCACTTATTGTATGATCTTCACTTGTAGCTCGATGTATTTTTTCCCTTCTTCCCCCATTAACACCCTTTCTTCCACATCATAATTCATTACCGAGTGAGACTCTTTCCGTTGTGATAAAGAGAGACGGCCTCCTTCGAGATTAATCCCCAAAACTGGATCTATTGAAACTCCAACTTTCGATTGAGTCCTCACTCCCCATGGTTTGTTTTCTAGGTTGTGTTTAGTGATAAAGCTTGCATCCGTTTCATCTTCTTCAAATTCACGTAACCAGATGCTTTTCATTGCTAAAGCTCTTTTTTATTGTGCTCTTAGAGATAGATCGCAACCCATAACAACTACTTCCACCCCTAATAGCATTTTTGCTTCACAATAAGAATCATTATGACTTAGATGCCAACAATAGAAGCAGAAAAGAGTTAGCCTTTCGTATTTAAATCTAATGTACGGGCAATTTCCTACAAAAGACACCTTCTTTTTCCTCTTTAGTGGTTGACGGATGTCCAATTGTACCCTGATTCTCATGAAATTCCTCCAGCCTTTCCCCAGATCTGAGCTATCATACTTTAAGAATTTGCCCAAAAAGTCACCCAATTGCCTTGCCAAATTTTTCGAAAAAAACCCCAATGGAATATCATGAATCTGTACCCAAAAAGGTGTAAATATTAAAGGAATTTTCAATCGATCCTCCTCCCTTTGAAGTGGGTGAGGAATCAGAAGGTGATTATTAAAGGTCCATAGAGATCCTTTTAAAACTCTTTCCAAATCCATGACATGAAAAAATTGAAACAAAAACCGTTTATCCCCCAGATCTCTGATTTGAACACCTCTAACTGATGCCATAGATTTTCCATGGTGCCCTTCATTGCTAGAAAGTGAATGACGCTTGCTGTTAAAAAATAGCCTACCAGTCGAAAATTTTGCTCTTCCCTTATCAAACTAAGCTCAATCAGAACCTATATAATTGCTTCTTCTTCATCATCAAGTGTGAATTTAGCGAACTCTTTTTCCATGATTGCAGATCTGAACTGAATATTCCCTCTACATTTATTTGTGGAACGAATGAAAGAAAAAATCAAGCCAGTCGCCATCGTCAAGAATTGCTTGAGAGCAGACGAAACAAAAGAAAACCTAATTACGTGCCAGAGGGCAATCAAGTTCCGTGCCAGAGGGCAAACTTTTTTTCATTACTTCTTTTTGTTCTTTGGCCACCAAAATTTAGTTAGTAACGTTTTAGATTAAAATTGTTTTTTTTTTTAATTCCTCAATAATCGTATTTCACGTAGTAGCATTCTAAAATAAAATTGTTCAACTACAAAATATCATTTTTATATAATTTTGGGTAAACTATTAAAATAGTCACTTTTGTTACCTTAGGTTACATTTTAGTCATTTATGTTTGAAATGTTACATTTTAGCCATTTACATTATTGCGTTATAACATTTTAGTCACTAAGTCGTTAACAGTGTAATGGTAAGCTGACATGACACGTTAAATCATCATTTCAAATAAAAAATTTAGGTTTATTTATACAATCAGTCCTTATATTTTTTCGCTTTAAGCAATTTAATTTTGTTTCTTTTATCTTCTTTTACTTTTTTTTTTCTTTATTTTTCATTCTCTTCTGTTTGTTCTTTTATTTTCCTCATTCTCCATTTTTTTAACGTAATTTTTCTATATTTTCTATTTGTTAAAAGTAGTCTTTGTACTTTTTATTTTTTTTAAACAATTTAATTTTTTTCAGTGAGGCGAGCTTGCGGACTACTTTTAACAAATGGAAAACATTGAAAAACTACGTTAAAGGAAATAAAGAAGAGAGGAAAACAAATGGGGAAGCAGAAGAAAATGAAAAATAAAGAAAAAAAAAGGAAAGTTAAAAGAACGTAAAAGAAAAAAAATTAAATTGCTCAAAATGAAAAAATATAGAGACCAATTGTATAATTTAACCTAAAATTTTTTTTAAAATGATGATTTAACATGCCACGTCAATTTTCTGTTACACTATTAACAATAATTAACAACTTAGTGACTAAAATGTTACAATGGGATAATGTAAGTGACTAAAATGTAACTTTTCAAAATAAACGACTAAAATGTAACCTTAAACAACAAAAATAACTATTTTGGTAGTTTACCCTATAGTTTTATATATATTTAAAAATATTAGTATATTTCCACAAATGTAATTATATCATATAATTTATATTATTTTTAATATTATTATTAATTTATAATTCCTTAAATTCCAATAATCTAATTTTTTTTCTAAAAAATTATTCATCTAAACAAAATAATCGACCCTTTTACCAATAAAGGCCCATTTCCAACTTTATTTACGGAAATGGGCCACTTTTTTTATTATTTACCAGAATGGGCCTAAAACTCCAAAACGCGTCCCTGAGGGAGCGATTTTGCCATGTCAGCACAAAACGCACTGATGTGTACGCGCTTTGTTAACGTGGCAAAATCTCTCCCTCAGGGGCACGTTTTAGCCCGTGTTTTTTACCAACAGTCATTTAAAATTTTAACCATTAGGGGGTCCAACGGTAAAAAAAACTATAAAAATCCCCCTCCTATTTTTTTCACACAACATTTCTTCCAAATTTCTCAAAAAAGCTCTCAAATTTCTCCCTAAATTTCTCAAAGCTCTCTTTAATTAATTATTTCCTTTAATTTTTTTCTAAATTAGTATTATTTTTTATAAGTTCAAACATATTTGATCATTTTAGCAATGGCCGGGGAATTAACTCGTCTCGATCATAAACATATCTCCATCGAACAATTGAAAATGATAAGGGTTAATTTCAATTTTTGAATATTATTTAATATTTTTTTCATGTATGTAATTTTAATTAATTTTAATTTTATAATTTTTATAACAGCCTGTAGATTGGGTGTTACAATGTTATATTCGTAATAAGTTTGGTCCTCCATCACCGTTGATAGAAAATTACTTGAGGGACGCGAGTTTTTGGCACATGGCCAATATAGGCTGGAGGTGCAAGTTGGACCCAAAACTTATCAGCGCGTTCATATAGAGGTGGAGACCCGAGACGCATACATTTTATTTTCTATGCGGAGAGTGTACAATCACTTTGGAGGATGTGCGGTTACAATTGGGATTGCCGGTGGATGGGTCCGTACTCACCAGGTCCGTTCAATCTGCTGATTGGGAAGCCGTATGCTACGATCTTTTGGGTGCAATTTCAGATAATATTTATGGAGGTTCGATCGAGATGGGCTGGTTACGAGACACATTCCTGGAGTTGGGGAATGATTCATTTGAAGTAGAAAGAATACGATATGCTCAGGCATACATCCTTGAGATCATTGGAGGATATCTGTTGTCAGACTTATCACAAAACCTCGTACATCTGAGGTGGCTGCTGAAACTCATTGATTTTAGAGCAGCTGGCGAACTTAGTTGGGGGTCTGCCATGTTGGCAACATTGTATCGGGAGATGTCCGGGGCGACACCACCAAATAAAACCAAAATCCGAGGTTGCTTACCACTACCACAATCATAGGCTCGGTTTCACTTTCCATTTTTACGTCCTCGAGTGAACCACCCATATACATTCCCACCCATAACGAGGTAAAATTTATATTAGATTTTACTGTTATTACATAGATTTAAAATATAATTTTATGCTAAAAATTTATTTAATTAGGTGGAACCATTCGGTGAGTTATGTTGGAATACCTACCGTTCTTGAAGATATATGACTTCTATTAGACCAATAGTCGGAAGCGCATGTAAGTATTAAATAAAATATATATACATAATATAGTCGTTTCATATTTAGTATTTAATATTATGTATATAACTAATATTTTTATCACGTTCATATAGTTGCAATAGACACCATACAAAGATCCGGCAATTCGGGTAGTAATTCCAAATGAATTCTTTCAAAGTCCAAACATTCGGCATGTTAAGGTCCCATTGGTCAACTATGCTACTATTGAGATGCACTAGACAGAGCGACTATTTGGATTCCAACAACCGGTTCCCGTAATACTTAAAGTGCTCGATGATGAGCATAAAATTGACTTACGGCAATCAAATACGATTGGCCGGTATTCTTCTTGGAATATATCAAAATTTAAGAAAATCGGTATGATCATATACCTATTCGTGAATCGATCATCGTTCCAAAGTTAACGTGAGCATCGGATTACATGCTATAGTTTAGGATACATGGCAAGCCATATTTTCTCTCGAAAGAGCAGAGGCGTCGACAAATCCGTGACGAAAGGGAACGACAGGGCCCTTTAAATCTAAGGAAAAGGGATGACAGCACGGGCCCATCAATAGCGCCCACACAATCACCAGGCCTAACGCCTCAAGTGACGACACCCACTCCACAGCCCCTTCAGATTATGCTAGGTGCATATCCTAACCCTTATATGCTTCCTTTTCCCAGTCTTATGCTAGGTTAGAATGCATGGCCTAGTGCATATCATTTCCTGATAACTCCGAATCAACCGAATATATATAGGCCATCGTCATAGGAGGGACTGCACGAGGCATCATTGGGGAGCTCATCTCATTTCCAATCCCCATGGCTTTATGGGATTCAAACACCTCCATTGCGGGTGATGCAAACATCTCCGCATTATTTATTCTATCAAGGTGGGTCATCCTCCTAACACCCACAACCCCGTTGAACAACCACAGTCGACCACCCCCCTCGATTCGCACAAAGTTGAACCAAGAAGGAATCTAGCGCAATAGAAATAACCATAGTTTCATTTAAGCAATTACCACCCCCATGTGGCATGTTTGAATTGTATGATTCAACCGATGGTTCGTTCTTTCTCGAATAGCACATTAGGTCATAGGTTGTTGCGATCGTGACACACTGTGTGCATAGTGTTGGCCCGCACTTTCACTTTGTTAATTTCTTGCAATACCTTTCGGCACTAGACATGGCCTCCCTGATTTGGCCTTTATAACTCACTATTCGCTTTAGAAATAGTGCCGCCAAATGAAAATATGCCTCTCACACAACCGAGGTTATCAGTAAATGACGCATTCCTTTTAGAACAGAATTTATGCATTTAGTCAAGTTTAAGGTCATATGACCATATCGTAGGCCATTGTCGTATACTTGTGTCCATTGATCAAAAGGTATGTTACAAAGGTAGTCTGCGCCTTGATTGTTAACTGACCGCAAGATCGCCAACATCTTATGAAAACAGCCATTATTGATCTCGTACCTTGTCAATATAAGTTGATAGTGAAAATTACATACCACTCTTTCATTCAAAATAAATTGAATATTACAAATGAAATTATATTAATAGAGATTAAATACCTATGTTGGTCACTTGCCATCATTCAGTGGTAGACCGATATTGCCCGTAGTAGTTGGATGCAACGTGCTTTAGACAATACCGATGGTATATGCGATCCGATAGGCTTCCCTGTCGCTCAATTGTGGCTAATGTTCCAGTGCCCCGATCAGATATAACGCAGATATTAGGTTGGGGGCAAACATGCCTCATTAACCTAGAAAGAAAGAGATCTCAGTCATCACCGACTCCCCCAGTGTTATTTCAAATACAATTAGAAGGATTCTACCACTGCCATCCTGTGCCACAGCTAGCAATAGCCGATGGGTATATCTACCATACATAAAGGTACTGTTAATTTGTACCAATGGCTTACAGTACACAATTGCGTCCCGGCATTGCTTAAATCTCGAACAGACGCTTGAGCACTTGGCATCCACAGAGCAAGCGGTCGTTATAGTATGCAAGACCCGTTTCAAGGTTTTTTATTCAACCTAAAATGTACGTCTCTAGCACCTGACACCATTGCCACACCTTATTATATGAAGCATCCCATCCACTATACATCTTTTCCAACGCCTTCTACTTAGCTATCCAAGCCTTGCGGTAAGAGGGCATGTACCTCAATTGGCTACAAATATTGACAATTAAGATCGACACAAAAGTCTTGGGATCTGCCTTCACAAGTGGTAGTATTAAGCTAGCTATCATATCTGAATCCATCTTGGGATGATCTTGTGAAACACCTTAAATAATACAACATTAAGTAATAACAGTATTATTCAAAAACCCTAAACATCCAGTGATACTATATCGAAAACACATGTATGTGGACCTTTGTACTTTTTTATCTTCCACAAGCTTGTCTTTTTCCTAACCGAAGCTATGATTTTCCATGAACATGTATCATCTTGCACTACACACTTGGCCTCAAACTTATCAGATTTGGATTTAACCATGTGGTAGTTAACTCCGTTCATGACGTTATGTTGTTTCAATGCACCAAGAAAACTATCCTTACTGGAAAACTTCTTACCAACCTCTAATTCACCCGAATCTAATGACGAACTTGTTTGGTCATGCCTTCTGTGTGGTAGATCTGAAAACTCCAACGCATTATTTGCCGATAGATCGATATTATGCATGTGGGCTGGAGGCGAGTACGCCTTGAATCGCGGATCTTCTTCTTCTTTATTTGAACCCCCTTCACTGTCTTCAGGTACGGTTGGAACAAGCTTCGGTTCAAAAAATAATGCAATTTCTGCATTATCAGGGTCGAGCTCTCGAGATGGATCCACATCGGACTCATCATCCAACCCACTATCATCTACAACGTACGAGGTCCCCTTACTGGTGGACGTCGTAGGGAGTACATCATCCCTTCTTATGGACATTTGTAGTGTCCCCAATCAGATGTGGATTGCCAACCACTAGAAGTTGATGTCATTTCCCAGTATGTATTTCCAGCATCGAACATCGACCCACCAAGGTGCATATTTCATCCACTAATCGAGTGTCGTGTAGGAGTTGTGTATTCCATACTGCCACCAAACATGAGCGCTTTCATGTTCTGCTTCCCACTAACGGAGTGTCGGATAAGGGTCTTGTATTCCTCTCGAACAGCAATAGATGTTGAAGTCGCAAATGCTTCATTTGGCAATGAAAATTGTACATATAACTCAAGATAGGTGACCACTAGCGAGATGAGTCTGCACCATCGCCTCCAAGCTACGACCACCTTTGGTATCAAATGAGTCATATGTCACGAGATCAACCGAAGCACAAAATCGGTACTTAATAGACAAAACTCTCATTGGCATTATTCCAAAGATTTTGTGCCAAGTCTTTTACGAAGTTCTATTAAATCTATATTCTGGTTAAAAACTAGTCGTGTTGTGTTCTCCGATAAAAAAAATGTCGTTCTCGGTGTAACGAACCTCACCATCATAGTAAATAACAACACTAATACATTCACTCATCTTCAATTTCTATTTCTGCTTAGTCTCTCTAATTTTTCTTGCTGTAACTTATGCAACATGAGAATGAAATTTGGCTCATTTATAGCCTAAGGCCAATTAGGAACTACTGTAGAAAAAGAGCATCCATGTGGGAGCTTTTTTCTAGTAATTTTGCTGACATTACATCTTGCTTGAAGCGTTTTTGACACTATTTTTCAGAACCGTCTTCTCAAAATTATTTTTTCAAGAACTACTGTAGAAAAAGAACGTCCACGTGGGAGCTTTTTTTTTCAGTAATTTTGCTGACATTGCATCCTGCTTGAAGCATTTTTGACACTATTTTTTCAGAACTGTCTTCTCAAAATTATTTTTCAAGAACTATTGTAGAAAAAGAACGTCCACGTGAGAGCTTTTTTCAGTAATTTGCTGACATTGCATCCTGCTTGAAGCGTTTTTAACACTATTTTTTCAGAACCATCTTCTCAAAATTATTTTTTCAGGAACTACTGTAGAAAAAGAGCATCCACGTGGAAGCTTTTTTAGTAATTTTGCTGACAGTGCATCCTGCTTGAAGCATTTTTGACATTATCTTTTCTAAACCATCTTCTCAAAATTAATTTTTTTGAAACTACTCTAGAAAAAAAAAACAAAATCCTTCTTGTCAATATAAACCCCTCTGAACCCCTAACCTAAACCCTTTTACAAAAACCTTAAAAACAAAAAATATTTAAAAAAAACTAAACCCTAATTTTATTTATTTAAAACACCTAAACCCTAATTTAATTAATTTTTTTTAAAAAACTCTAAACCTTAATTTATTTTTGAAAATTCTTAAACCCTAAATAAATAAAACCCTAAATTATTTTAACAAAATACTAACTGTAAAACCCAAATTTTGCCCAAGCCCAAAATAATTAAAGGCCCATGTTACAAACCAAGACAACAGCCCAACAAACAAACTACCTTAAGCCCATTACCAAAAACCAAAACAGAAATTAAACAGAAAAAACAAAAAGCAAAAACCCTAGCCACTTGCTCCGCCTAGCCGCCGCCCCTCTTCTGACCCACTTGCCCTCTGCACCGGTCTTGTCCACCGCCCTTCCACCGCCTCTGACCTGCAAACATTAAACGAGAAGAGACAGAAAGTAGCAAAATGTAAAAAAGGCAAAGGCTATAAAAGACGATTATTTTTTTGTAAAAGGGATCCTTTTTTTTTTTACAAAAAAATCAATAAAAAAAAAAGAACTTCTAGACACAATTTAGAAGAAAAAAATAGCGAGCATCCAATACAATCATGAAAACACTCAAATATACAAGCAAAGAATACCCCAAAGCCGATTAAATCGCTTAAAGGTGGCTTTAATTTCCTTTTTCTTTTATTGGCATTAGTTTAGTATTTCCTTTTCATCTTTTTTTTCTCTAAAATTTTTACACATATATAATATATTATTAAAAAATTTAAAATATAAAAAAACAAATGTTTTACCTTTTCCACCATCAGTCTTGTGATGGTGGACAAACAATGCTACTGCAACAGAGAAGAGCAGTGGTCCGGCAACCGAGCGACATCGAATCCCCTCTCCTTCGATCTGCAGAGAAAAAAACAAGAGAAGGGTTAAATTTTTTTTTTTAAAATAGGTGACATGATTTTTTTCAAAAATTTGGGTCTTAAATAGCCTCTCAAAACCACGTCGTTTTGGGGCTGGTCTTTAACGCCCAAAACGGCGTCGTTTTCGCCACCCGCGCACGGACCCGACCCGCCTCAGGATCCGCGTGTTTTCACTTTTGGGTCTAATTTCCCATTTGGTCCTTCCATTTTTTAAATGGTTTAAAATCCAGTTTTTCTTTCTTTTAAATTTTGCCCCGTCTGTTTATTCCATTTTCAATTTAATCCTTCAGTTTGGCCCAAAACGCTGCGTACAAAAGACCAGAGATATTTCTCCTGTTAATCCCTTGCCATTTCGCGCGCGTTTCAGTTCAGCCCTTTTATTATTTATTTTATGTAATTTGTCCCTTTTACTTTCTTTAAAACTCGATTTAGCCCATTTTTTTATTTTGCAATTTTTTTACTATTATTTAATGCTTTTACTTTTTTATTGCTATTAACTATTAATTATTATTATTTTATTATACTATACTATTATCATTAGTATTATTATTCTTATTTTATTTTTATTACCATTATTTTTATTTTATTATTTAATTATTGTCACTACTATTATTTTATTTTCACTATTATTGTTATTACTATTATTATATCATTGTTTTATATATACCTATACACTTTTATTATTATCATCATTTCTATTATTGCTTTGTGACCATACTATTATTATTACTATTATTTGATATTATTATTATTAGTAGTAGTAGTAGTAGTAGGAGTAGTATTTTATATTTACCATATTTACATCTATATTTGTTTTATTAGTTTTGTACTATATTATTAAACAAAATACATTTTGTAAAATTATCATATTTCATTTAAAGGTTTTAAAATAAAGGCAATGTTTTTTAAGAAATTCGGAGAATAATGCCTTAACGTGTTGGGTTTCGATTTTCCGTTTGACTAAATAATTAAACATCCTTTTGATAAACTTCATAAATCATGAGATGACTTTGATTACGAGAGATTAAAATATCGTGTCCTAACGTGCTGGATGTGATATTTTTATCCTTTCGGAACAAAGAAATCTCAATTTTAACTCAAACATCTATATTGATTTTCTTAGTTTAACACTATTAAACAAGAATACATTTTGCAAAATTACTATATTTCATCCAAAGGTTTTAAAATAAGGCAATGTTTTGTATTTAAAAATTTGGGGAATAGTGCCCTAACGTGCTGGGTTTCGATTTTTCGTTGGACTAAATAACTAAACATCCTTTTAATAAATTTCGTAAATCATGAGATAACTTTGATCGTGAAGGTTTAAAATATCGTGTCCTAACGTGCTGGATGTGATGTTTGTATCCTCTCGGGACAAAGAAATCTCAAATTTCAGCCCAAATTATCCAAACATTTTCTAAAGGATCCGTATTTTAAAATCTTTTCAAATTTCTGACATTAAGACACTAATTAATCAATTTGGTACCAATTTTGGGAGTATCGAGGGTGCTAACCCTTCCTCGTGCGTAATCGACTCCCGAACTCGTTTTCTGGATTTCGTAGATCAAAATCATTGTTTTGATAAATCAAACTATTTATTAAAAATAACCGTTTTACGAGGTGACCCGATCACACCTCAACAAAAAAGATTGGTGGTGACTCCCTATTTTTATTTTTGTTTTCAAAACCAAAGTCGATTCCCGTTTTTCCAAAAATTAGTTTCGACAGCTTGGCGACTCCACTGGGGACAGATTTAGAGAGTCAAGCCGTAAATTGACTATTTTCTGTCTTTTTTCAGAAATTTGAAAGTTCGATAGAACTTCCATTTATTTGCTGAATAGACAGATCGAGCGAAAAAATCATAACTATACTTAACAATAAAATATTGGGAAAAGCCCACA
This sequence comes from Gossypium rotundifolium, assembly GCA_025506655.1. Classification (NCBI taxonomy): domain Eukaryota; kingdom Viridiplantae; phylum Streptophyta; class Magnoliopsida; order Malvales; family Malvaceae; genus Gossypium; species Gossypium rotundifolium. The sequence goes on from CP106727.1 coordinate 74,352,156, forward strand.
TACGACGAAGATTTTTTGTTGCCGTCGGAAAAAGTAGGAGTCCCATTCCTATTAAAATAGGAATGGGAAGTGTAACAAAAGGTATGATCCATGAATATTGATATGCATGAATATTGCATTGCATGACCGTTTTGGTAGCACCTTTAAGTGGGAGTGAGAAGCTGCTCCTTCGTGAGGTTTTCACTTCCGTGCAGGATAGTGGATCGCTTTTGAGATACATTCGTACCTATGTCTTCGTGAGATTTTCATCTTTGTGCAGCCATAGGGAAATGTATTCCCCTGAACTGAACTCAGTCCGTAAGAGCTTATAATGGGTGAGGATCGAGGAATCTCTTGATTCAGTACCCTCTTTAGGCAAGAACCTCATATAGTAAGCCCTAAGAACCCACCCTAGGTAGAGCCATGCCAAACCCTAGTGGTTGCAGTTAGGTATTTTTATTCTTTGCTTACTGTGTATAAAATACTGACTTGCTTTATTTTTATTTTTTCATGGCATATTCATCAAAAAGGTGTTGATTCACATTCGATTGCTAAATAGATAGCTTGTCATGGAAAGGGGGTTTCTTGATAAAGTGGAGGACAATGCGGCCGTCTGAATATGGGCCGAGACAGTGCAGCAAGAGAAAGGTGATAGTCTTACAGAAGGGCACATGTCAAAATTGTGGGACTTCACACGTATCAGCATAACCCAAAATAATTTTCAAGAGATGAAAAAAATATGGAGTCAATGGGATGACGAGATCAAGCAACTATTCTACTATCATTACGGTGATCTACCTTATCTACTTAACATCAAGGTAGACCAGCACTTATTCCAAGCTATAGCCCAATTTTGGAATCCTGCTTATAGTTGTTTTACTTTTGGGAAAGCGGACCTGGTACCTACTATAGAAGAATACACAGCTTTGCTCTGTTGCCCAAAAATTTAAACTGACAAAGTTTATGCAAGACCTATTAATGTCCCCACATTCTTAAAAAAGCTGATGAATATCACAGGGATGAAAGAGCAATGGGTTATAGCCTGGATAAAATAAAAGGGAGATTGTAAGTGCATCCCTTAGAGAAATTTAAGGGATTTGATCATAGCGCATCCTAACATGAAGAAAAGGGTTGACATTTTTGCCTTGAGCATTTATGGACTGATTATTTTCCCTAAAACTCTAAGGCATGTAGACGAGGTGGTCTCTGACTTATTTGATAGATTAGATAGAAGAGTCACACCCGTTCCTATAATTCTAGCCGAAACTTTTAGGTCTCTAAGCACGTGCGGAAGAGTGGGGGAAGGAAGATTCACCGGTTGTGCATAACTCTTACTAGCATGGTTCCACAGTCATTTTTAGAAAGCGAAAAAGGTATCGTGTCGAATCTTCTCGAGGACTATTCCCCGCTAAAAGAATTAGCAGCCACGCCAAGATAAGATGATCGTATAGAAGAAAAATGATGACGATTCTGCAAAACCTGCAAGAAGAATATATAGAATAGAAAGCTCCTTTAATGATTCCTGACGAGATCTTATATCGGTGTGGAGATTTTGATTGGTTCCTCTGCCGGGAATATGGGGAGCTGTCAGGTACGCTCCTCTCTTCGTGTTGAGACATTATAGATCGAGACAGTTTACGCCTGCAACACAATGTTTAATTCAGTACGAGTTTGAATATAAAGGTGATAATTGTAAAAAGAGAGTTCGTGAAATATCGAGTGCTTGGAACCAGACTCACAGAATGAAAAGGTTTGCCACTAACCCGATGACAACCCTCGAATATGACCGATGGGGAATCAGAGAATCAATGACAACATCCCACATCAGGCCAAGAAAATGCCCAATCATTGGAAGAGCACCTGCAAGCAATCCTATCTGAGCTCGAAATCATCAAACAGGATTTTGAGAAAAAGAATGTGGAATTAGGAAAAAGGATAGAACAATTAGAGGAAAAGAAAATGCAACTGGGATTGGATGTTGACGTTCAGAAGCTGGAAGCTGAGAAGCTGAGAAAAGGGAAAAATAAGGCTGAGGAAGATTTGGACAGTTTGAAAACAGACTATAAGAAGCTGGGAAGGTCAATGAAAATTGTTGAATTAGGAAAAACGTCAGAGCAATGGCGTCAAGAAATTAGAGAGGAAAAAAATAGCGCCAGTCAATGGGAAAGGAAACTCCGAATACTCAAGTTCGATAAGATACTCTAAAAAGAAGTTTGGTAGAAAGTTAGAACGAGAAAGAGGAACTAAAGACTCGGGTGTCAGAATTGGAAAGATTATTGTATCAGTATCGTAGCCGTAACTCTGTAGTCGAATTGAAGGCTAGTTTGAGTAAAATTGAAGAAATGAAAGCAAGAATTGAAGAGCTAGAGTCTGCTTTACATGGTTGTGAGCTACGGGTGGAGCTTCTTGAAGTCAATGAGGATCGTTGGAAGCAACAACTTCATCACTCTCAGAGCCAAGTCAGAGACCGGGATTACATTATGGAGGAAGCCGTAGCTCAAGTGCGAGAGGTGGCGGATCACTTACAAACCTTAGCAACCCGAGCTGATGTACTAAGTTTATTTTACGAATCAAAGTCAGAGTAAGGTCAAGAGTTAGCTTGGCTTCTTGAGGAAGTCAAGGCCTTAAGTATTAGGGCGAGGCCTTATGTGTAATCCATTTTATGTGAAGAAACTTGTTTTCTAGAAAAGTTATTCTAATGAAAATTGAATCAGAATCAATGCCTTTTTGTTGCATGCATTTCATGAATCAGCATTACATTGCATCATGCGCATTAAATCTCACAAAGGAACCCTAAATTATGGCAGTTACCCTAAAATATCGTTATGATACACGAGGCAAAACAAAAGTAATGGATCAAAGAATAGAAAAGTTAGAGCAGATGCAAAAAGACATGCATGATCAAATGCAAGAACGATTAGCCAAAATGCAACAAGACATAATAGAGTGAATGCAAGAATCCCAGAATAATTTGATAGGCCAGCTGGCACAGTTTATGGCTAAAGAACGCGAGAAGGGAAAAGGAGTTGCTATTAGTTCAGGAAATGATAATGACGACCCTATTTATCCTCTAGGTTTTACCCCGTTAAACACCCAAGGACCGCCAGATATGTACCCCCAAAGGACGCCTTTACTATCAAGTCGCAGTATCGGGCCGATACCGCGATACCAACTCACCTCCCAACTGGCTCGAGTTCTAACCCAGGAGATAGCCCAACAAACCCTGTGGCCCCTGATCTCGACAAGATGACAGGGATAAACAAGGTAAAGGTGGACTTGCTAAGGCAACTTGAGGACCGTTTCAAGTGGTTAGAAGAGAAGTTTAAAGAAATTGAGACTGCTGACTACCGTTACGAGGTAGACGCTAAGGACTTGAGTTTGGTCCCAGACTTGGTACTTTCGCCAAAGTTCAAAACACCGAAATTTGAGAAATAAATAGGGCTAGTTGTTTTGGGTGCACATCAAGATGTTATGTCGAAGAATGGTGGGACACGTTAATTATGACCAATTACTGATCCATTGCTTTCAAGACAGTCTGGTCGGGTCTGCGGCCAGGTGGTACAATCAGCTTAGTCGTGCCTAGATTAAGACATGGAAAGACCTGGCACAGGCCTTTATGAGATAATACGGTCACGTGGCAGACATAGCGCCCGACAAAACTACGCTCCAAAATATGGAACAAAAGCCAAGCGAAAGTTTTAGACAATATGCTCAGCGATGAAGAGAGGTAGCAATACAAGTTTAGCCACCTCTCTTAGAGAAAGAAACAACCATACTTTTCATCAATACTTTGAAGGCTCCTTTCATTAATCACATGCTGGGGAGTGCTACTAAAAGTTTTTCAGATATCGTGATGTCAGGCGAAATGATAGAAAATGCAATCCGGAGCAGAAAAATAGACATGGGGGAAGGCGCCAAGAGACTGGCCCCTAGGAAAAAGGACAGTGAAGTGAATAATGTGAACATGTACAATAAGGGTTATTCAAATCTAGTTACTATAAGCCAGCCAAGGACAGTAACTACCAGCCATCAAGACACTCCAAGGCAAGATTCCAATCCAAGGCCTAACAGGGAAAGAATTCAATTCATGCCGATTCCTATGACATATAGGGAACTGTACCAGAACCTGTTCGGCGCACATGTGGTGTCCCCATTCTACATAACACCCATGCAACCATCATTCCCAAAATGGTATGACGTAAATGCTCAATGTGAGCACCATGCGGGAGTAGCTGGGCATCCGATCGAGAACTGCACTGCGTTTAAAAAGGTGGTCGAGAAACTTATCAAAATGGGATTCGTAGAGATCAATGACCCATCAGGGCCTAATGTAGTAGGCAACCTGTTACCCAATCATTCTGACAAAGGGGTAAATGAGGTAACCGAGAGTGGAGGTAAGAGGATTAAGGTTGACCTAGCTGAAGTAAAAACCCCACTGAGATGGGTTTGGAAACAAATGGTAAATGGGGGATTAATCACGCAAGAATCAGGAGAAAAGCCTGAAAGAGTGGGAAAATACTGCGAGTACCATGCCAAAGAGGATCATGACATTCAAGAATGCATTGAGTTCAGGGCCACAGTGCAAAATCTCATGGATAATAAAGGGATGGAATTTTATGAAGAAATCAAAGGATCTGAAGAAGGAGAGGTCTACGCATCAGAAGAAGGATCGACTAAGAAGGTCTATGGGGTCAATCGCCCTGTAGTAATTATCTCGCGACCAAGAATGGGTGAAACTGGAGTACCAAGTGTGCCAAAGGTCATAATTCAGAAGCCTGTAACTTTCCCTTATAAGGATAGTAAAAGGGTTCCATGGAATTATAACTGTAATGAAATGATCCCGGGGAAGGAGATCCAGCTAATACTCTAGAAGAAAGCCAAGATGTGGGTTTCTTCACACGTAGTGGAAAGCCCTATACCCCGAACACAAAGGCATAACCGACTGAAGGAAAAATTGTGATAGTTGAGCAAAGAAAAAAAAAGATGATCAAACCTGAAGCACCTGTCAATGAGCCAGTGACAGAAAAAGAGGCTAAGGAGTTCTTAAAATTCCTAAAGCACAGCGAGTACAGTGTTATGGAGCAATTGCACAAACACCTGGCTCGCATATCGATATTAGCCTTGCTCATAAGCTCAGAAACCCACTGAAGTGCATTAATAAAGGTGTTGAATGAAACATATGTCGCGGACAATATATCTATCAATAAGCTGGACCGTCTAGTCAGCAACATAAGTGCTGACAACTTCATTTTCTTCAATGATGATGAGATATCCCCGGGGGGTATGAGATCTACAAAGGCTCTACATATAACCACACGCTGCAAGGAATATATGTTGCCGGGGTTGTTAGTTGATAATGGATCAGCCTTGAATGTATTACCCTTATCCACGCTAAATCGGTTGCCCATGGATAGCTCCCTTATGAAAATATGCCAAAATATTGTGAGAGCATTCGATGGTACTGAGAGAAGGGTCATGGGAAAGATAGATGTACCTCTTCAGATTGGCCCAAACACATACAAGGTGGACTTCTTAGTGATGGACATCAAGCCATCCTACAATTGCCTGTTAGGAAGGCCTTGGATCCATTCGACCGGGGTAGTGCTGTCATCACTACATCAAAAGTTAAAATTGGTAACTAAAGGTAGATTAGTCACGATAAACCTCGAGAAAGATATCATAGCATCTGTTACCAGTAACGCTCCGTATATAGAGATAGACGATGAAGCAATAGAATGCTCTTTTCGATCGCTGGAATTTGTCAATGCGACCTTCGTCGTCAAAGGCGGCAAAATCCCCATGCCAAAAATATCCAAATCCACGAGGATGGGCCTGCAAATGATAGTTGGGAAAGGAGCCTTGCTAGGAAAATGACTCGGGAAATGCCTTCAAGGAAAGACTGAGGTACCAATGCTAAAAGGAAAACAAAATTGCTTCGGCCTGGGATTCAAGCCAGATATGAAGCAAAAGAGGAAAAAAATAGAGAAAAAGTAGGAAAGAAGAAAGGCGAGTTTAAATGCAGAGGAGGTCAAATGGGAGCCGATGACCTTCCCTTATCTATCTAAAACATTTATTTCGGGAGGAACTATATACCCTGAATGAAGGATGACAAGAAGAGAAATAGCGAAGGAAATGTTGGGAAGTTTGAGCATTAACGCATATCCGAAGAAGGAACTGAAGGAAGAGATTTATCCTGAATTTGCCCTTACGCTCCCGGAAGTGTTCTGAACAATTGGACCATGGAAGAGATTCTTGTAACCTTTAGAATTAATTCATAGTAATGTTCGGAACACACTTGTCGCTCTAAGCCTAGAAGCAATAAGAAACCTTTTGTTAAAATGGCATATGTCCAAATGTCTTTATTTCAATAAAATGAACCTTTTTGTAATCATTCGAGCATATATTCTTTTCATTTATAACTAGAATATTCTTTACATCTCATTCATAACCAATCATACAAATAATCATTCTTAGATTCTTTTATTTTTGTACATCTCTTTGTCCTCCTAACAGGTCCCTAGATATCAATGATATGAGTGACGCTGTTATTAACTCAGAATCTCTTTTTGAACAAGATATGGGTGTGGAGGATTCTTAGGATTTTGAAGATGACCAAGACCGTAACATATCTACTGATTTGTTAAGAATGGTAGAGCAAGACGAGAAGCAAATCTTACCTCACAAAGAATCAGTGGAAACTGTGAGCTTAGAGAAAGGAAAAGAGTTGAAGATTGGAGTTAGCATTACCGTAGAAACAAAGTGAGACCTCATTGAGTTACTCCAAGAATTCAAGGACGTCTTCGCATGGTCATACCAGGACATGCCTGGGTTAAATACAGATATCGTGGTACACCGAATCCCTATAAAGGAGGAGTGTAGGCCAGTTTAACAGAAGCTCCGAAGGATGAGGCCCGATGTTTTGTTAAAAATAAAAGAAGAGGTTAGGAAACAATTTAATGCCGATTTCCTACAAGTAGTTAAATACTCAGAATGAGTAGCAAACATAGTACCCGTTCCTAAGAAAGATGGGAAGGTATGGATGTGCGTGGACTATAGGGATTTGAACAAGGCCAGCCCAAAAGATAACTTCCCATTGCCTCACATCGATACCTTAGTGGATAACATGACTGGTTATTCACTTTTCTCTTTTATGGATGGCTTCTCCAGGTATAACCAGATCAAGATGCATCTTGAAGATATGGAGAAAACCACATTCGTAACCATGTGGGGAACATTCTGTTATAAGGTAATGCCATTTGGACTAAAAAATACGGGGGCAACGTAACAAAGAGCCATGGTAATTCTTTTCCATGATATGGTGCACAAGGAGATCGAAGTTTATGTGGACGATATGATTGCAAAGTCTAGAACTGAGAAAGAGCATGTACAAGTCTTGAGGAAACTATTCCTTAGGTTGAGGAAATTCCAACTGAAGCTCAATCCAGCAAAATGTACCTTCAGGGCTAGGTTGGGAAAATTGCTAGGATTTGTAGTCAGTAAAAAAGGAATTGAGATTGATCCGGATAAAGTAAGGGCTATACAGGAGCTGTCTCTACCACATACTCAAAAAGAAGTTTGAGGTTTCTTAGGAAGATTGAATTACATCGCCCGTTTCGTTGTACAACTAACAGAAAAATGTGACCATATATTTCGTCTCTTTAGGAAACACAACCCAGGTGTATGGAATGAGGAGTGCCAGGATGCTTTTGATAAACTCAAGCATTACTTGTCCAAGGCCCCAGTGTTAATGCCACCTTGCCCAGATAGACCACTGATATTGTATTTAACGGTATTTGAAAACACTATAGGATGCATGCTAGGCCAATATGATGAGTCGGGAAGAAAAGAAAGGGCAATATACTATCTCAATAAGAAGTTCACTGAATGTGAAACAAGATATTCGCCAATTGAGAAGCTGTGTTGCACTGTGATTTGGACGACTCGGAGACTAAGACAGTACATGCTATACCATACAGCTTGGCTCATCTCGAAACTGGACCCTCTCAAGTACTTGATGGAGTCGACTACTCTGAACGGAAGAATGGCCCGATGGCAGATTCTACTTTTTGAGTTCGATATAGTCTACGTAAACTAGAAAGCTGTAAAGGGGAGTGCAATAGCAGACTTCCTAGCCATTAGAGCCTTAAAAGATTACGAGCCACTAAACTTTGATTTCCCGAATGGGGACCTAATGTATGTGGCAACCACCGAAGAAGATACTCAAACGGGGTCATCCTTGGAAACTAAACTTTGATGGAGCTTCAAACGCAATGGGAAATAGAATTGGAGCAATCCTAGTATCCCCGAATGGAGATCATTATCCTTTTACCAGCAAATTAGATTTTGATTGCACAAATAACATGGCCGAATATGAAGCATGCATCATGGGTATCCGTACAAGTATTGAGGGTAAAGTAAAAGTGTTAGAGGTATATGGTAATTCTGCGCTAGTAATCTACCAGCTCAAAGGTGAATGGGAAACTAGAGATGCCAAGTTGATCAGTTATCGAAAGCTAGTTTTGGAGTTAATTAGGGAGTTTGATAATGTCATTTTCTGTTACCTCCCACGAGAAGAGAACCAGATGGCCGATGCCTTTGCTACCTTAGCTTCTATGATCAAAGTAAACAAACAGGAGGAAGTGAGACCAATCCAGATGAGTATTTATGAGGCACCGGTACATTGTTACAACATTGGCGAAAAAGAGGAAAAAGATGATCATCCTTGGTATCGCTACATATTGCGATATGTGAAGAATCGTGAATACCCCAACCAAACAACCGAGAACGATAAGAGGACGCTAAGAAGACTGGCCATTGATTATGTCTTAGATGGGGAGGTCCTATACAAAAGAAGGAAGGATCAAGTGCTTTTAAGATGTGTGGATGTTGTTGAGGCCAAGAAAATCTTGGAAGAGGTTCATGAGGTTGTTTGTGGAATACACGCTAATGGTTTTACAATAGCCAGACAGATCATGAGGTTTGGGTATTATTGGTCCACTATGGAAGAGGATTGCGTCAGTTATCCCAAGAAGTGCCATAAATGCCAAATTTATGGAGATAAAATTCATGTACCTCCTTACCTCTTCACGTCATGACTTCTCCATGGCCTTTCTCTATATGGGGGATAAACGTCATTGGGCCAATATCACTAAAGGCGTCTAATGGACATCGATTCATCTTCGTGGTCATTGATTATTTCACCAAGTGGGTAGAAGCAACTTCCTATACAAATGTCACAAAATCGGCGGTCAGCAAATTTTTAAAGAAGGAGATTATATGCCGATACGGAATGCCCAAAAGGATCATATCTGATAATGCATTGAATTTGAACAATAGTACCATAGTAGAGGTTTACAGTCAATTCAAGATCAAACACCATAACTCGTCACCGTACCGCCCAAAAATGAATGGTGCAGTCGAGGCAACTAATAAGAATATCAAGAAAATTGTGGGAAAAATGACTGAGACTTACAGAGACTGGCATGAGAAGTTACCATTTGCTCTTTTTGCTTATCGAACATCGGTCAGAACCTTTACCAGGGCAACACCATTCTCCTTGGTTTATGGAATGGAGGCGGTACTTCCTATCGAAGTTGAGATCCTTTCTCTTCGAGTCTTGTCTAAACTAAAGTTGGATGAAGCAAAATGGATTCAAGCCCGGTATGATTAGCTGAACCTAATTGAAGAAAAAAGGCTGAAGGCTATTTGTTATGGTCAAATGTACCAAAAACGAATGATGCGGGCTTATAATAAGAAGGTTCGCCCAAGAGAATTCCATAAGGGAGACCTTGTTTTGAAAAAGATCCTTCCCATACAGAAAGACTTCAGAGGAAATTTGATGCCTAATTGGGAAGAACCTTATGTAGTAAAGAAAGCCTTCTCTGGAGGAGTGCTGATTCTGACTGAGATAGATGGCAAAAACTTGCCTAATCCTGTGAATTCAGATTCGGTCAAGAAATACTTCGCCTAAAAAAAAGGAGGGGCCAAGGTGAAAACCCACAAAGGGCGTCTTGAGCTCGGGTAAAAAAAAAGAAGAAGAAGAAAATGGAGAGGCCAAGGTGAAAACTCACAAAGGGCGCCTTGAGACCAAAGGGGTTTTGAATTGAAAACCCAAGAATAGGCAAATCAAATTTTTGATTGAAAGGGAGGCTTACAGTAGTCTTGCTATACCCAAATTAATAAGAAGGAGAGACGTTGCGTCTTGGGACATCGACGAAGTCTTCTAAATCTGCCAAACACCTATCAGGTTCACAAGGTCCTCGAGAAGTTTCGTGCAGAGATGTTCATGCTATGATATCTGGGGCAACTATTTTCATCTTACTCATTTCATGTTTTAGCACTGTTTGCTATTCTTGATTAAATCATTTTTGTTTCTTGGCGAACTTGCTATCTTAACTTATTCTCATTCTACACTCCATCAAAATTTGATCTTCTCGATCTTGACTCTCAATAAAAATCCATCTTGTCCATCGTGATAATCTTTTCAAGCATTTTTCATTAAAATAATGATTATGGACCAATAATATTCTAATAAAAGGAGTTTTGCATATTACTCTGAAAACTTTTAAATATTACAGGAACCTGAAGTGGAACCACTATTTAGAACTAACCGAGTTTGGGGGGTTGGGAACAATTGAGAAAGAATGATCCAAAATTGTGACCCTCAAAGATACCGATTAAATAAGAGAGCAGGGTAATGCGTTAATAACGAGTGATGACAACCTAAGCATCAAAAGGAGGATCATTCCAAAAATGACATCCATGTAAACATCATTCATATACATCCAATAAGAGCATTTGATTCATTTTGATCATTGCATCCTAATCATTGTACAAAGGATCATTCCCATGATATCATGCATTCATGCAAATGTCATCTATAATACATTAGTTAAGAGCATTTGATTTATTCCGATCATAGCATCCTAATTATTTGACATAAGCATAGGCCCAAGAAATCGATTTTACAGCCCATGGCCCTTAGAAGACGATGTAGCAAGATCGATGGAGGCTACAAAACAAACCTTATCTCCCTGAAGTTATAGTGGTGTAGGTTGAAGATGCAAGTCTTATCTCCCTGAAGTTGCAGTGGAGCAGACTGAAGATGACAGATCTTATTTCCCTGAAGTTGCAATGGAACAGATCGAGGCTATAAATTACAGATCTTATCTCTCTGAAGTTGCAGTAGAGCAGATCAAAACAAACCTTATCTCCCTAAAGTTGTAGTGGAGCAAGTTGAAGATACAAGTCTTATCTCCATGAAGTTGCAGTGGAGCAGACTGAATATAGTAGGTCTTATTTCTCTGAAGTTGCAGTGGAACAGAAAAAAGTGATAAATTACAGATCTTATCTCTCTGAGTTGCAGTAGAGCAGATCAAAACAAACCTTATGTCCTTGAAGTTACAGTGGAGTAGGTTGAAGATACATATCTTATCTCTCTTAAGTTGCAGTAGAGCAGATCAAAACAAACCTTATCTTCCTGAAGTTACAGTAGAGCAGGTTGAAGATACAAACATTATCTCCCTGAAGTTGCAGTGGCGTAGGTTGAAGATACAAGTCTTATCCCCCTGAAGTTGCAGTGGAGCAGACTGAATATAGCAGGTCTTATTTCCCTTAAGTTGCAGTGGAACAGATCGAAGCTATAAATTACAGATCTTATCTCTCTAAGTTGCAGTAGGGTAGATCAAAACAAACTTTATCTCCTTGAAGTTGCAGTGGAGTAGGTTGAATATACAGATCTTATATCTCTTAAGTTGCAGTAGAGCAGATCAAAACAACCCTTATCTCTCTGAAGTTACAGTGGAGCAAGTTGAAGATACAAACATTATCTCCCTGAAGTTGCAGTGGAGCAGGTTGAAGATACAAGTCTTATCCCCCTGAAGTTACAGTGGAGTAGACTGAATATAGCAGGTCTTATTTCCCTGAAGTTGCAGTGGAACAGATCGAAGCTAAAAATTACAGATCTTATCTCTCCGAAGTTGCAGTAGAGTAGATCAAAACAAATCTCATCTCCCCAAAGTTGCAGCAGGAGCAAATTGAAGATACATGTCCTATCTCTCTGAAATGGCGATGGAGTGGATTAAAGAAGCACGATGCGGTGGACTGGAATGAGGCTACTTGAAGAATAAAAGCGCCAAAGAATCAAAACTCAACGGGACCGGGCAAATTTAGCCTTCTTTATGTCTTTGCTCTATTCCCGTTACACGACAATGAGCAAAGAGGAGCAACTGTAAAACCCAAATTTTGCCCGGGCCCAAAACAATTAATGGCCCATGTTACAAACCAAAACAGCAGCCCAACAAACAAACTACCCTAAGCCCATTATCAAAACCCAAAACAGAAATTAAACAGAAAAAAGAAAAAGAAAAAAACCCTAGCCACTTGCTCTGCCTAGCCGCAGCCCCTCTTCCCACTTGCCCTCTGCACCGGTCTTGTCCACCGCCCTTCCACCGCCTCTGACCTGCAAACATTAAACGAGAACAGACAGAAAGTAGCAAAATCTAAAAAAGGCAAAGGCTATAAAAGCCGATTATTTCTTTGTAAAAGAGATCCCTTTTTTTACAAAAAATCAATACAAAAAAAAAAAGAACTTCCAGACACAATTTAGAAGAAAAAAACAACGAGCATCCAATACAATCATCAAAACACTCGAATATACAAGCAAAGAATACCCCAAAGCCGATTAAATCGCGTAAAGGTGGCTTTAATTTCCTTTTTCTTTTACTAGCGTTAGTTTAATATTTCCTTTTCATCTTTTTTTTCTCTAAAATTTTTACACATATATAATATATTATTAAAAAATTAAAATATAAAAATATAAAAAATGTTTTACCTTTTTCGGCCACCGTGCGTGGTGGCCGACAAGGCGGCACTGGCAACGGAGAACGGTGGTCCGGCGACCGGAGCGACGTTAGAATCCCCTTCTCCCTTCGACCTGCAGAGAAAAAAAAAGAGAAGGGTTAAAATTTTTTTTAAAGCAGGTGACAAATGATTTTTTTCAGAAATTTGAGTCTTAAATAGCCTCTCAAAACCACGTCATTTTGGGGCTGGTCTTTAACGCCCAAAACGGCGTCGTTTTGGCCAAACCCACGCACGGACCCGACCAGCCTCAGGATCCGCATGTTTTCGCTTTTAGGTCTAATTTCCCATTTGGTCCTTCCACTTTTTAAATGGTTTAAAATCTAGTTTTTCTTTCTTTTAAATTTTGCCCCATCTGTTTTATTCCATTTTCAATTTAATCCTTCAGTTTGGCCCAAAACGCTGCGTACAAAAGACCAGGGATATTTCTCCTATTAGTCCCTTGCCATTTTGCGCGCATTTCAGTTCAGCCATTTTATTATTTATTTTATGTAATTTGTCCCTTTTACTTTCTTTAAAACTCGATTTAGCCCATTTTTTTATTTTGCAATTTTTTACTATTATTTAATGCTTTTACTTTTTATTGCTATTAACTATTAATTATTATTATTATTATTTTATTATACTATACTATTATTATTAGTATTATTATTATTTATTTTTCATTACCATTATTTTATTTTATTATTTAATTATTGTCACTACTATTATTTTATTTTCATTATTATTATTATTACTATTATTATATCATTGTTTTTATATATACCTATACACTTTTATTATTATCATCATTTCTATTATTGCTTTGTGACCATACTATTATTATTATTATTATTATTATTATTATTATTATTATTATTATTATTATTATTATTATTATTATTATTATTAGTAGTAGTAGTAGTAGTAGTAGTAGTAGTAGTAGTAGTAGTAGTAGTAGTAGTAGTAGTAGTAGTAGTAGTAGTAGTAGTAGTAGTAGTAGTATTTTATATTTACCATATTTACATTTATATTTGTTTTCTTAGTTTTGTACTATATTATTAAACAAAATACATTTTGTAAAATTATCATATTTCATTTAAAGGTTTTAAAATAAAGGCAATGTTTTTTTAGAAATTTGGAGAATAGTGCCCTAACGTACTGGGTTTCGATTTTCCATTTGACTAAATAATTAAACATCCTTTTGACAAACTTCATAAATCATGAGATGACTTTGATTACGAGAGATTAAAATATCGTGTCCTAACGTGCTGGATGTGATATTTATATCCTTTCGGAACAAGCAAATCTCAATTTTAACTCAAACATCTATATTGATTTTCTTAGTTTAACACTATTAAACAAGAATACATTTTGCAAAATTACTATATTTCATCCAAAGGTTTTAAAATAAGATAATATTTTGTATTTAGAAATTCGAGGAATAGTGCCCTAACGTGCTGGGTTTCGATTTTCGTTGGACTAAATAACTAAACATCCTTTTAATAAATTTCGTAAATCATGAGATAACTTTGATCGCGAAGGTTTAAAATATCGTGTCCTAACGTGCTGGATGTGATGTTTGTATCCTCTCGGGACAAAGAAATCTCAAAATTTAGCCCAAATTATCCAAACATTTTCTAAAGGATCCGTATTTTAAAATCTTTTCAAATTTCTGACATTAAGACACTAATTAATCAATTTGGTACCAATTTTGGGTGTATCGAGGGTACTAACCCTTCCTCGTGCTTAACCGACTCCCGAACTCGTTTTTTGGATTTCGTAGACCAAAATCGTTGTTTTGATAAATCAAACTGTTTATTAAAAACAATCGTTTTACAAGGTGACCCGATCACAGATCAACAAAAAAGATTGGTGGCGACTCCCTATTTTTATTTTCATTTTCAAAACCAAAGTCGATTCCCCTTTTTTCAAAAATTGGTTTCGACACTAACACTACAACCCTAAAACCCTAAACCCACAAACCCTAGACACAAAACATGCAAATAGCCCTAACCCTAGAAAAACATGGGCTAAAACGCGTTCCTGAGAGAGTGATTTTGCCACGTCAGCAAAGCACATCCACGTCAGCACATTTTGTGCTGACATGGCAAAATCGCTCACTCAGAGACGCGTTTTGCTGGAATTTCCCCTTAAAACGCTCCTACGTGGACGCATTTTGGAATTTTTGACCCATTTCAATAAATAATAAAAAATGTGGCCCATTTCCGTAAACAAAGTTGAAAATGGGCCTTTATTGATAAAATGGTCTAAAATAATCACAAATACTAAGATTTTCACATAATTCATTTAAAATTCTCTATCCAAGTATACTCTTAGGTTGCGTTTTTGGCTCAAGGAATGTAACATTCCCATATGCAAAGTGGAATTCTCGCATAAGATTCTCACTTTTTAAAGCATTAACTTAACTCGATAATTTCATATTCTCAAAAGTGTCAAGAACTCTTCCTTAAATAATTTTATATTTCTCTTGATAATATGACATTTTAAATATCTTATTCTTATTTTTAATGACATTACCAAACAAAATAATAAGTAGTGAACAGGTTGTCCAATTTTTTATACGTTCTTTAAAGTTGTATTTTAACATATGTATTTTATAAATTGAAAAAAATGTAACATTAGTATTATATTACATTCTACCAAAATATTATTTTATAATAATTTACTGTTTTTTCTATCATTTTGGTCTATAATAAATAGCAAGTTTTAATAATAAAATGTATTTTCTTTTTTCTTTTCCTTGTCACTTTGATGTATGAGAAACTCGCTCCTAGCTTGGACCTCAACTTGTATAAAAAGAAATGTTAACCAACTATATCTTAAATCAATCTCCGTCTTACTTTCTTTAGTGATTACTATTTAAAATTTAAAATGTTGTTTACATAAAGCCCCACTTGGGAAGGCTGGGGTTAATTTTGTGTCATATTTCACTATTTAAAAAATAGTGGTATTTATTAAGTAACAACTTAGTATGAGCTTGACTAAATAGAGAAGCGTCATGTTCCATATGTAAAAATTTAATAAAAGTAATGACTTAATTTCGAAAAACTAAAACTTAATTAAATTATGCATAAACACATATAATATTAACTTATTAGTTAACATAAAATATACTTGATTGATTGATTAAAAGGTAAAATAGAAATAATTAAATTAATATTAAGGAAAATGTTACCAAATTTTATAATTTCAAAGTAAATATTTTACAATGAATCAATTTAAGAGATTAAACATAAATTATATTAAGTAATACAAGGTACTATAAGGAATCTTAAAAATTGGAGGCGAGGACGGGCCAAATATAAATTTACCCCCTTTTGAATGATAATATGTATGAAATAGAAATACTTGATAAATCTTGGGGGTGGGGGACAGAATGGCCCGTACAAACACCCCCTCCCCTCTGTCTATGCCATAGGTCAATGTGATGCCACAAAAATACTATTTGATGAGAAACCCAAAATCTAGAACAAGAAATCACAGAGTCATGTTTGAAAGTCTTGAAAGAAAAATTAAAGAAGAAAGAAGGTTATTTTATTAATCTAACCTAAAAAAAATTAATATTTACAAAAATGACACTGGTTTAAAGATATTCACCAAAATTACTTAAAATAAACAGTAGATTGAGATTTTAGGAACCCAATGGCCGACACTACCTAGTGTTTTGGCTTCATGATTGCCTGATGACTGTGTCAGGCTTTAAAAAATTATTTTTTGAGTTTGGGAACCCAATGGCCGGCACCAATATATTTTTTTAAATCGTACCATACTGGCATACAAAAATACCAATATTTAAAAAAATTTTGATTTTGGCCATGTAATGACCTACACTAGGGATATAATTTTTTTTTGGTACTGACCAGTAGATGGCCAACACCAAGTACTTTTTTGTATCCCAAAGTTTTTTTTTTTTTTTTTTACTTTGGGACACTGATGGCCGGCACCAGCTTTTTTTTAAAAAAAATTTGGTGCTGGCCATGTAATGGCCGCCACCAAGTACAATTTCGACGCTCAATCCTTTTTTTTGGAACACTGATGGCCGGTACCAATGTATTTTTTTTCTAAAAAATTTTTTGGGGCACTAGCCATGTAACGGCCGGCACCAAGTACGTTTAAAAAAAAAATTAGCCAGTAGATGGCCTACACCAGGTAAAATTTTCAGTCCCTAAGGCTATTTTTTTTTATTTTGGGACACTGATGGCCGACACCAGTGTATTTAAAAGAAAATTTTTTGGGTGCTGGCCAGTGATGGTAGGCGCCAAGTTCAAATTTCGGCTCCCCATGCATTTTTTTTTTTTACTTTAGGACACTGATGGCTGGCACCAGTGTCATTTTTAAAAAAACTTTTGGGTGCTGGCAAGTAGATGGCCAGCACCAAATTTATCAGATATATATATAGGTGTTTTTTCTTCCATTTGAGTTTTTGTTTGCTTTTTGTTTGCTTTATTAGTTGAAAATCGAGATTAAAAATATTAGTTTTTTCTTTGTTGAGAAGGAAGCAACAATTTTTTAAGATGAGTTCCAAAATTTTGTTTGTTTATGTTCACTTCGATGGAGAAATGATAAATACGACTAAAGAAGGATGTATATTTCAAAGTTGGAAAAAATAGGAATGAGATTCAACAAACGTGTTTCGCTGGCAAATTTAAAACAAAAAATTAGTACAAAGATAGCAACCCATTGCGGAAAGCAAATGTTGAGACTATTTTACAAATTTCTGGTTTCAACTGATCCGCTCAAGTTTTCAGAAATGGAGCTTGAAGATGATGATGATCTAGTGACAATGATAACAATTTATTGCCCCCCTGAGATAGAAAATCCCAGCCCAGTTGACTTGTTTGCAGAGATAGTAGAACCGAATCCCATTCAAGTTGTAATTCCAGTGATTTTGATCTTAACGTCTCCTAGGAAGATCAGTTGGGTTTTGGACGGTCAATGCCAATACCCGAAAATCCAAACACCGGTGGATGTTCATATAACATCCCAAACTCGTGTACTCGTCTAGAGATCAATCTAGAGGTGTTGGCCACCTTAGAAGATGGTTTTAAAGGGTTCGATAATGATGATTAGTCCCACCGTGATCCCAACAATGATTTCAATGACCCCGATATGGATGACATCCCTAAAGACATAGATGAGGAAGGGCCGGTGGAGGGTGAAAATGCAAACCCCCATTCAGTCGGGAACACGGGCCCTGGTATAGTATAAGAAATAAGGTGCTTCATGACCGATGTAGATCCTGATGCGGCTCTTGCACACGAGTTCCCGGAATATGCAAACATTGTGCCGGCTCACCTACTTGATGATGAATTCGACGATGAAAAGTTGTTCGTAGGACAACAATTCGATAACAAAAAAGACTGTTTACATGCTATAAAACAACTTAGCTTGAAGTTAGGTGTGAATTATAAAGTAACAAAGTCGACGCAGTCTTTGTATGTAGGAGAATGTTGGAAAGCCTCAAGTGGTTGTAAATGATGTGTTCGAGCTGCGCTAATGCAGCGGACATAGATGTGGATGATAAGGAAACTTAAGGTCCACACACATGCACGTCTACTCGTATGCCGCAAGACCATCGAAAGATAGATGCAAAAACTATATGCAACTACATCATCCCTTTGGTGAAAGAGTCACCCACCATTCAAGTGTCGGTCCTTATTGTGGACGTGCAAACTCAATTCAAGTATAAAGTGTCGTACCGAAAGGCATGGTGGGCAAAGAAAATGGCGATGTGAGAGTTGTATGGTGACTGGGATACGTCATACAACGAGCTTCAAGGGTGGATAGCCGGGATGCAGGAGTATGTACCTGAGACAGTGACGATTTACAAACACTGCCATATAAAGGACCGAACGGGGAGATACAATCAAGGAAACGAGTTTTTACCAATTATTTTGGATGTTCGAGCATGTGTTAATGCCTTCCCTCACTGCAAGCCGATGGTGCAGGTGGACGAGACCTGGTTGTACAAAAAATACAGGCAAATACTCTTAATTGTTGTTGCACAAGATGACAACCGAAATGTACTTCCGATCGCTTTCGCCATCGTAGAGCATGAGTGCTTCAAGTCTTGGGAATTTTTCTTCAAAATTTGCAGAACACGTTGTTAGAGAAGACAACATTTGAATTATATCAGATAGATCGAAAGGATTACTTACTATGATAAGGCGATCAGGGGTTCCGTCGAGGTCTGTTTATTGCATCGGCACATCGCAGCAAACTTCCAAAGAGATTATAAGGATAAATATTGGGAAAAAGAACTCGTGAACATGGGTAAAAAAATTGTTTGTATTTATTTCAAAAATTACTTTTCAAAATTTTTTAGCCTGCAAGTTTTTAAAGTACTAATTCCAAATTGCATATGCAGCTCATGAGTTAGAATTGCGAAGATTCAGGTAGAGGTTCGCGATGCTTGAATCTCAGGTGTCACCTTTACCAACAGATTTTAGGACATGGTTGGGTAGCATGGAGAACTGGAAATAGACTCAAAGTTACGATAAGGGGTTTCGGTATGGGCAGATGACGACCAACCTGGTAGAGGCGATCAACTCTGTATTGTGGCACACATGTCATCTACTGATTTCTGCTATTTTCTCGGCAACATTCTATAGGTTGGCCACATTAACGCCTAGGATGGGGTTGAGACAAGCTAAGCAGATTGAGGCCGGACACGTGTACGTTGAGGCCGTCCGAAAGGCCATGGTGGTAAATAGTCAAAGGGCACAAACAATAAAAGCAGAATTGTATTAGTGTGACTTGGAGACTTTCTGCGTTCAATAGTACATTGGCCGTCATTCGGGTCTTCCACCTAGGTCATATACAGTTGATCTATGAAACAAGCGATGCGAGTGCAGGATATTTCAAACTCTTCGATATCCGTGTGCGAGAGTATGGGGGAACAAATTTCCTGTAATGCCCGATGTCTCAAATTGGGAAGCTACACCACCTGCTTTCAAGATGATACCTGACCGTAGTCTCCGTAGACATCCTAAAGGTCGACCACAATCGACGAGAATTCGAAATGATATGAATGTGAGGGAGACGGGCGAATCCAAACTGTGCACTGTGTGTTGAACATCCAGACACAACCGATCAACTTGCCTACATCGTGTTTATGTTTTCAGTCAATTGTCTCGTAATGCCGGACTCAAAGATGACGAATGATATATTATTGAAAGCATGTTCTTGTAAAAACAATGTAAAAATATGAAAATTTATACAAATTTATACTTTATTCAAATTATATAGTTGATTAAATATAATACAATATACATACATATTTAATTTAAAACATGTTAAAATGAAATAAATAGCAATGAGAGAAAAATAATATGAAAAAAACATAAATTAAAATGGAAATAAATATAATTTAAATGAAAATGAGAAAAAATTAAATTAAAATGGGAAGATAGATAATTTAAATGAAATGAGAAAAAAACTAAATTTAAATGGAAAAAGATTATTTAAATGAAATGGAAATGGAAATGAAAATGAAATGAAAATACAAATGAAATGAAATGAAATAGAAAAAGAAATCAAATGAAAAAGAAGAAGAAGTTGAAATGGCATGTTAAGCCAAGCCTGCGACCGGCCTAGGAAATGAAGTGTCAGTGGCTGGCACTAGTAGGCCTAGCCCTTAGGATTTGAAACAACATTTCAGGTCTAAAAAACTCAAAAAAAAAAAAACCCAATTAAAATGAAATGAGAAATTTTTTGAATTTAAATGAAATTTAAAATTTTGTAATGGAATGATATTTAAATTGACAAAAATTTAAATCAAATATGAAAAATTTTAAATGACCCTAATATTAAGACTACTTCTAATTAATATGAAAAATATGAATTGAATTGAAAAAGAAAAATTGAAATGAGACTACTTGTGATTAATATGAAAATAAAAATTTGTATATTAGGAAAAAATAATTTTAAATGAAAAAATAATGAAATGAAATGCTAAATAAAATATGAATATGAAATGAAATGTAATTTGTAATGAATATGAAATGTTAAATGAATATAAAATGAAATGATAATTATGAAATGGAATAAAATTTAAATGAAAATAAATTATAAATTTAAATGAAAACAAAAGCTGAAATGAAAATAAAAATTTTGAAACGAGAAATAATTAAATTTAAATGAAATGAAAAGGAAATATAAATGAAATGAAAAAAAAAAAGGTGAAAGGACTTGTTAGGCCAGGCCTGGGAAATGGTATATTAGTGGTCGGTGCCAGCAGGCCTAGTGCCTAGGATTTCAAACAACATTTCAGGCCTAAAAAACCCCTCAAAGAAAAAATGAAATGAGAAATTTTTTAATTTAAATGAAATTTAAAATTGTGTAATGGAATGATATTTAAATTGACAAAAATTTAAATAAAATATGAAAAATTTTAAATGACCTTGATATTGAGACTACTTCTAATTAATATGAAAATATGAAATGAATTGAAAAAAAATTGAATTGAAAAATGATAACTATTTTGTATATTAGGAAAAAAATTAATTTAAATGAAAAAATTAATGAAATGAAATGTTAAATGAAATTTGGATATGAAATAAAATGTAATTTGTAATAAATATGAAATGATGATTATGTAATGGAATGAAAGTTTAAATGAAAATAAATTATAAATGAAAATGAAAAAAAAAATTGAAATGATAAATTAATAAATTTAAATGGAAAATAAAAAATGAAATGAAATGAAATGGAATGGAAATGAAATGAAATGAAAAAAAAAAGTTGAAAGGATAGGTCCTGTGCCTGTGACAGGCCTGCATTAGCATTGACCAGGGCCAATTTGGCCTTCCATTGGCCGGCAATAGCATGGCCAATTTAACACAAGTTTTTTTTCTTCCAATTTTGCCCTTGCTCAGCCATTATGGTCCCCTACTATAAATGGGCTACTTCAACCTAAAATCGTCGACCACCACCGATAATTGTCACTCACCGTTGACCATTACCATCCTCTTCTGACTGACAACCACTGATCACTTCCAAACACCTTTGAAAATCATCGTTCACCGTCAACCACCGCCGATCACTCTATGGATCCTAATCCTAATATTATTTTAAATGACAACCACATTGCAGCCTACGTGAATAAGGAAAACAAGAAGAAAAATGTCTCATTTAATTTTAAATATTCATTTAAATTCATTTTTAAACTCGAAATAAAACATTCTATATTTACTATAAACGCAAGATCTGTACCGAATTGTGAGATCCCGGTTGCATGATCCGGTTATTTTCCCGATCGAAGAGTTTTACCGTATTTGAATGTCACGAGTTTTGGGGTAGCCGCGTACATTTAGATATCTAATCAGTGAGCCCATCTAATATCGGCCTTAGTTGAAAGATGGCGCCCGGAGACACATACGTTCCACCTCTCATGTGGAGAGGTAACTATTACACTGCAAGACATAACAGTCAATTAGATCTGTCTATAAACAGCAAAACAGTGACCAGGCTTGGAAAAGTGCCCGATCCGTAGGGCACTTGCGAGCAGTTACTTGGAAGAGTGCCCCCCAACGACGAGAAAAGACGATTAACCTATATTAAATTTACTTGGTTAAGAGAAAACTTCCAGCATCTTCTGAGCAGTCCAATGCAGATGGACATTATCTACGCTGCAAGAGCGTTCATTCTGCAACTTATAGGTGGGATACTATTGCCGGACATCAATCAAAATAAAGTTCTAATAATGTATCTCCCCTTATTAAAGGATCTCGAGCTTGCTGAAAGATTTAGTTAGGGATTTTGCAGTGTTGGCATGCTTATACCGCGAGATTTGTCAAGCGACAAAGTCGTCAACGAAAACAATGGGCAGTTGCTACCTTCTATTGCAGTCTTGGGCGTTATATCAAATGCCATTTCTAGCATCAGTGAGCCACCAACTGTATGTGTGGCCTGAAACACCCCAAACCCGGCCCACGAGCCCTGACCGAGATCTGGCATGCTTCAATTTTGCCATCTATTTTTAATTGTATAGTATAGTATAATCATTTTTTGCATGGAAAAAATAATCTGATAACTTATTCATTTTTTTAGATGGGCAACTATACCGAAAATCGGATGATCGTTCACCGTACCTGTGTACCATATAATGATAGAGACTCATTCCGGGGATGGCATAAAATACACTTCTAAATCTTTCTTTTTTTAAATACAATAATTGCACAAGAAAAAAAATTAATTAATAACGTGTTGTCTATCTATGGATGCCATATGTTGATGAAGAGATCACGGCGCTTATACCATCATGGGTTATCGAGCAGCGACAGTTGTTTGTGTCAAATGTACCATTGATTCATTTCCATATGGTAGCGTGGCACGATGGAGGTCTGGTATTGAGGCAGTTTGGTTGTGCACAACCTATCTCAAACCCAATTGTCGACATCACAGAAGTCCACAGAATGGACAAAAAAGGTTCGGGTCAGGACGCTTTAAATTGGGCGGAAAAACATGAACCGTATATCTTCTAGTGGAATAATCGACATTCGAGGCGCCCTCTCTTGTATGTCTTAGAGGGAGGGTTCGCTTCTACGCGCGAGTACGCACAATGGTATATGGCACACGGGAAGCCATTTATATTCCAAGGTCGTTATATACTGATCCTGGAAGACACGCAACCGAAATCTTCCCGATGGAAACAAAGGAACGCACGACCGCACCGTAATCGAGTTTCGCCATTTGGGAACACCGAAACTGATTTTGCCTCGAACCCCGATCTTGAGCCCCAATATGAAGCATCCGGCTCGTCATCACACCATCTGGAGCCCGAGCTCGAGCCCCAATTTCCTCTATCATTCGAGAATATTTTTGGTGACGACCCCGAGCCTCAACATTCGACACGGTCTGGATCATCCTCGTACTACCCGAAGCTCGATCAGGAAGCACGTACACCTACTATTGAGGATATTTTTCCATCGGCACCTCCGGTCATGCAATACCTCTTAACTCCCGATTATGGTGTATATGATTATACTACTTTTCTAAGTACATTGGACGGGACACCGAAGGCCGGACCGAGCAATTATCAAATGCCTCAGCAAGGTGCATGGCATCGCCGGTGGAGGCATCCGGACCGTTACACGCCAAGGCCGAAGACATCGCCGAGATCACGACAATTTTAATTTTTATTTGTAAATATTTACTTTATTTTGTAATTATTTTGTTTTAATATTAATTTAATTTCTCTAAAATAATTATTTGTTTAAATAAATGACTTCGAAATATTTAATAAAAAATATAATTCGAATAAGTAATAGTACATGACAAATTAAATTTGAGACACAATAAAATACAAACATTCTAAAATATTAATACAAAAATATAAAATTCAAAAAAAAATAATACGCACTAAATTAATTTTAAACACCCAACAAACTACAAGCAGATGGGTAAATTAATACACGCATAAATTTTAAATTTAAACTACATATAATACGGATTAAATTAAATTTATAGATACAAAAAGTACAAACATTCTAATAAATTAATACGAAAATATAAAAATGAAACCTTAAATCATAAACAACTACCTTAAATTTACAGATATAAAAATATACAAACATTCTAAGAAATTAATACACAAAAATATAAAAATGAAATCTTAAATCCTAAATAACTACATTAAATTTACAGATATATAAAAAACAAACATTCTAAAGAAATAATACAATTATTTTGAATAGTAGTTTCTTCACAATTAGTCGTCTTCTGCTTGAATCAGGTCTACGTTGCATCAGTACCCCACTTATAAGTTTCGGAATAAACGCTATTGCACTATAGATAATGTCCATTTGCGTTGGACATCTCGGTTAGCCATCTATGGCGCAGAAAGTCATCTAACCCTTAATGGTATAACCTTTGGGGTGGATATGACAGTATATAATTCAACTCCGTTAAAATATGACAGTATATAATTTAACGCTAAAATTTGGTTGTACACTACGAAAAACTCCCATCTACAATCCACTACAAAAAACTCATTTGATGATATACTACAAAACACTCTCATTTTGATGGCTCTCAAAAAAAAAAAATCATCCATTTACACTATCAAAACCCAAAACACCCACTATATATAGGGTTTGGTGTCGGCCATCTGTGTTCCAAAATAAGAAAAAATAATTTTTTAATGTGGTAAAGTTGGTGTTAGTCATCGCTGTCCAAAAAAAAAAAAATTTCAGGGCCCGAAAAAGGTGGTGCCAGCCATCAGTGTCCCAAAGTAAAAAAAAAATTGTATTGGGAGGCAAAAAATGTACTTGGTGTTGACCATGTATTTGGCTCCCAATGCATTTTTTTTTGGAATACACTGGTACCAACCATCAGTGTTCCAAAAAAAAAAAGCATTGGGAGTCGAAATTGTACTTGGTGTCGGCCATTACATGGCCAGCACCCAAATTTTTTTAAAAAAATAACTGGTGCCGGCCATCAGTGTTTCAAAGTAAAAAAAATTGTCTTGGGACACAAAAAAGTACCCAGTGCCATTCATTACATCGCTAGAACCAATTTTTTAAATATTGGTATTTTTGTATACCAGTATGATACGATTTTTAAAAAATACCCTGGTTCCGGCCATTAGGTTCCCAAACTCAAAAAAATAATTTTTTAAAGTCTGACACAATCATCAGGCAATCATGAGGCCAAAACACTAGGTAGTGTGACCGTTGGGTTCCCAAAACCCCAATCTACTGTTCATATCAGGTCATTTTAGTAAATATTTTTGAACTAGAGTTATTTTTATAAATATTAAATTTTTTAGGTTAAATTAGTAAAATAGAGAAGAAAGAATTGACTTGTATTCAACTTAGAGGAAGGGTGACTGAGTCAAATGGAAATTTTAGCCCAAAAGAGTGTTTGAATATGAAAATAAGATATAAAATTAAGTCAGATTCAAAGTAAAGGAGTGAAGAAAAAAAGAATGATATATTAATTTTTGAAGAATTTGTATAAAAATATCAATGATCAAATTTAAACCCCTAAAAAATCTCTTAAAACAAAATTACTAAAACATCAATAATTCAACTTGCAGAACTTTCAAGAAAATACTTTCTTTCACAATATGCTTCCCACATACAATAAGCAGAAAAACTCTCAAATTTATTCAATCAAAGGTGACTAGACTGGGCAGCCTAGGCAAATTACTAGACTTTAAAAATAAATAATTTCTCCCAAGTAAAAATCTAATAAATATGTATATAATTCTTGGTAACCAGCAGAATTAGTATACATACCTAGTTGATGTGTATCAACCAACCAAAAGAGATAATTGATGTAAATATTACATAAAAAAATAAGTGTTTAAATTCAACAAAATCTCTGCTATGTTCGCCTAATGAAGTGTCCCTCATTTACATTCCTTCTTTGTTATATCTCATCCAAAACCCTTGCTTTCTTCATGCTTAAGTAAGCTCTCCTGAGGTAGGCTACTCTTCGGCTCATTGAGTCCAATTTTGACTTCCAATGTGGCTCCCACTGATGAATATGATCTAAATCCTCAAGTCAAAAAAACATATATTTAAACTCAGGTAGAAATTTATGTTTCATTAAAATAGCCGCAACTTAAATTACAAAATTCAATTGATGTTTTCTGCAAAATTCAGAGATAAATATTTGATCTATAAGTAGACAAATCAACTCAAAAAAAAAAAAATCTTATACAAAATGCATTACAAGTTAATTAATATTTTAAAATTGAAAATCAATAGCTTTAATGAATTTAATTTAATTTTCATCAAATTTGTGCATCTATCACTCGTTCTTAATAATATTCCTTGGTGAAGCACCATTTAAGGTAAAGTGCTCTTTTTGGATTCCTGGGTTTACGAATAATACGGTTGCATCTAAATATGCAAATAGCAGGAGTCTGCTTTTTAGATTGTCATGATTTTACATATCAACATTGTTTAAAAAAATTAATGTTTTAGTTAGAATTTTTTGTTAAAAAGCGTTTAATTTTTTTAAAAGGTTAATGATCAAGTTTAACTAAAAAACAAGAGTTGAATTGACAAAAATGTAAACATCAAAGGTTAAATTTGTTACTATGCATTTTTAAATAAAACTAAAGTCTCTAATTATCCCTTTTTATTTTTTATTTTATTGATTTTATTGTACTTTTTTTGATAAAGTTGGTGTGACTCAACTCGTGATATCAAACTTGATCAAATATTACTAAATAAGAATATCATTGGATCAAATAGTACTAACCTGGAGTTAAGGACGACGGCTAACATAAATCTATAAATAGGTTCATTTGTCACACATTAGACACCAATTACTTAGCTTAGAATTTATCTTTTAATTCCAGTTTAGCTTTTCTCTTTTCTTAGGTTTTAGATTTATTTTTAGTTTGTTCTTTGTTTTATTTCGAGAGATCTGATTTATGGATACAATCAACTCTTGTGGATTCGCTTTTATTGATAATACAAATCAGACTTTTCTTAGACCTTATACTTTCGATTCAATTATCATGATTATATTTTATATTGATTGTATAGTGTTTACGAGAACCATGAAGAACTAATCGCTCTATGGGGGATTAGCAAGTGGAGTTATGATTTATTAACTGTTTTGTAGGGTTACTAAACGGATCAATTGTTTGGGAAAGGAAAAACCTAAACTCCAGGCTTGACGACCTTAGAAAGTCATCAAGGTAGGAATTAACCCAAAATTGGTATGGTCTTTCCATGAACACCTTCACGCCAAGCCAGTCTGGACTGTAAGGTCGGAAGATAAGTAGTCCTTGTTGACTTGTTATTTTAGTGGGCGTATCAAAAGATCCTACTAGAGTATTGACTAGTTGATTGACAATGAACCCGGAGCGACAGTTGATAGAGATTACCAAAGTGAGCTAATAACCCATAATCAGATTTGATTACTTTCCCTTTTCAAATTCTTGCTATTTATTTATTTGTTACATTTTATTATTATAAAAATCCTAAAAACTCCTTTTATTTATAATTGCGTAATATAAGCTATTTCGAGTATTAATTAGATTTATTGGTGTTTAGATTAAAATTGATTTAGCATTAGCCTCCTTTGGGTACCATCCTCAGAGTACTCACCTACTCTGTTGTAACTATATTACAACTGGACCAGTATACTTGCGGATACCACCTCATTTATATATCTTTTACTACAGTATTCACGCTCTAGACGTTAGTATTTTTGGAGCCTGTCAATTATCCAAATCTTGGAGGATATGTTGAGAAGCTATGTTATTAATTTTCAAGGTTGTTGGGAGAAGCATCTGTTGTTGGCTGAGTTCGCCTACAATAACAACTTCTAATCTAGTTTCAGATGGCACCTTACGACGCTCTATATGGTCATAAGTGTCGTACACCCTTATGTTGGGCCTAGTTTTGGTTCAAGAAACCGAATGTAAGGTTCATTTGATTTAGGTCAAGTTAAAAGCAGTTTCAGATAGGCAAAAGTCTTATGCTGATCTGAAACAAAAGGGCACTGAGTTCATGTAACGCCCCAAAATTTCTAATTTCATTATTGTGAAAATATGACACAAATATCTATCAACTTTAATGGTTATGTGTTCTGGGAGTGCTTGGGAGGTCCCAAGTTCAAGCCTTCGCTTGGGCAAATTTTGGTATTTTGAATGAATTAGGCCTTACTCTTGTTCAGTAGGCTTTTATTTGATTGTTGGTAAAAATATATCAGAATGGGCTTGCTGGTCTAGTGGTTAAGCGGAGTGTTAGTGTGTAGGAGGTCCTGTGTTTGAGTCCCTGCACAAGTAGGGGAACTAATTTTTGTTTGAGGCCTGTGACATGGTGGAGTTCAAATTAAATTGGACTGCTGAATAGTTGTGTTTTAGGCGGTTAATAGGGAGTGTTTTTAGGAGATAATTGGGGAGAAGTTATCAAAATAAGATTTTCTTCTTATCAGTTTTCTATTTTCTTTTTTTCCCAACAAATTTTTCGATGTTAGACTTTTGTTTGTCTGCCATTTCTTCTCCATTCTTGTTCACTTTTGGTTTTTGTTCCCCTTTGGTCGAATCTTGTTTCTTTTTTTCCCCTCTTTTTTCGTTTTTGTATATTTTGTGAGTCATCTCTTTGGGTGCAACTTTTGACTTCATCTGTTTCGGTAAGTGAAAATTTTCCCTTTAGTTATTGTATTTTGACTAGGCAATTAGCAAAGGGTTCGTTTTACTCTCGTTTAGGTGCTGTTCAAAGGTTTTAAGCAGATATTCCAATGTGTGGAGATGACTGGTTATCGGATTCGTCACGATAAGTTTTTGAATCGTTGTTGGTTTAGTTTGTCGAGTTTTATGTTGGGGATATTTGGTTTAATTGACGAATCAAGTGATTAATTAAGGGATATATTGGTCAAATATATGTTTTTGAAGGCTCGGGTTACTTTGCACAGCGAATTGATACCGGGTGTGTACCAGAAACACAGAAAGCGAGATTCGGCGAAAAGCCAAAATTGCTTGCTGTCGAGAAATAAGAGAAATAAGAGATAATGATGTGAAAAATTGTAGAAAAAGGAAATAAGGGTGTTATAAACTTGGAAATTAACATTTTGCACTAAAATAGGTTTGGACAGCAGCAATAGTCTAACTTTGAAAAATCATCAAAAATAATGGGAATTGAGTTAGAGGTTGAATCAAATATGGAATTAAATTTTATTGAGTCTAGTTTTTCATGGAAGAAACAGTGTAAGCAATGGAATTATAAATCATGAGATATAATAAATTTTGTGAAACAATTTCAGAATGATATCGGGTTCCCCTGTTCTGAATTAGGAAAATCATCAAAATTGTACAAAAATAATTAAGGGCTTAAATTTATTTTTTTAAATTCTTAATGAGTCTATTTTAAAAAGAAACAAATGGAAGAATAATCTAAATTCCGTGCTAAGAGATAAATAATTTTTAGTAAGGAAAGGATGAAGCTGTCAAACAATAGAATAGGGGTAACTTTAAAGATTTTACTGTACTTATTTGATAAACTATTGTAACAGCCCGATTTAGACCGTAGTCAGAACAGTGGTTTTGGGACCACAAATTTGAGGTCAAAAAAAATTTCAATATTATTTTCCGTGTTTATAGAATGTCATAAAGTATGTGTGAAAGTTCTGTGTGAAAATTTTATCATTTGTGTGCCGATTTGTGAAAAGGATCTAATCGCGTAAAATGAAAAAGCTGCATGCTAGTTGTTAAAAGTGCCTAATTGCCATGACTTATTAAATGAAAGGTGCTTATTATGTAATTAGACCATTGATATTGATAGTGGACATGGTCATAAATGGGCATATATTTGATGAATAAATGGTTTAATAACCACGGGTAAAATGGTAAAATATATATTAATGTACAATAAATAAAACCAAAACAATTTTTAAGCTTATATTCTCATCTCTTTCACCGAAATTAGAGAAACGAAATAACCATTGAAGCATTTTAGGGTTCAGCTAGCGTATAGCTTGATTGAGGTATGTTTTGAACTCGATTTTTGATGATTTTTATGTTTTTGTGATCGTTGCTTTGTGTTCAATAAAGCCCATGCTTGAATTTATGAAATTAATGATGATTTTGAGTTATGCCATTGTTGAATATGTGAGATTTGTGTTGATAGTTGGTGAAATATGAAAGCTTGATGGATGATAAACATATTTTGTATTTGGAATTTTTGATGAAATTAGTTATTAAGGGCTAATTCGTGAAAATGAAACTTTGAAGGGTTAAAATGTGAAATAAATGAAAACTATGGGCTGCTATGGACTAGTGTGAAATTCGGCCAAGCTTGGATGTGAGTAAATTATGTGAATTTTGTGTAATTGTGAAATAGGGATTAAAATGTCAAAATATGGAATATGGGGGCTAAAGTGTAAGTGTTGTGGATTATTTTGGATGAAAATGTAATTGAATGAGTTGAATTTGATATTATATAGATCAAGAAAGGAGAAATTCAGACTTAGATCAAGACAAGAACAAAGTGCTCGATTGATCGACTAGTGTCATTGTTTCTACTTTCGAGGTAAGTTTGTGTATAATACGTATTGTTTAAACAATGTTCATATATATGAAATGAATGGGAATGTGATTATGGAGTTAGTAATGTGAAATGTGAGATCGAAGATATGTGGCACTAAGTGTGGATAAATAGAACAATTACTGTGATGAATTGCACTAAGTGTACGAGATAAAGAAATGCATCGGCTATATTAGTTGGCATTATGTGTGCGATACCGAAAAAATTTTGTTTAATGTGATGGCATTAAGTGTGCGATACTATTGTAGCTTTGGTTAAATAAATGGAACTGAGTGTGCGAATTCATCAAACGTTTTAAGAGGATTGAACGAATTATGGCATCATTCATTGAGTGGTAAATGTGATAGATAAATAAGTGATGGTACAGGTATGTACAGAACCTATGTAGTTGATGAATTGTGTATGAGATAGATGGATGATTATGTGAATGAATGATGAAAAGGATTGGATTGAATAGCATTATAAATGCTTGTACACAAATCTATAGATGTGGTATGAATGTGAGTATTAGCTAGGGGTGAGATTGAGTATTGGTATGAACTGAACCATGTGATAGTTAACTTTGTATTTTGAATTTGAATTGTTGGGTTAATTGTGTTATATTACGAACTTACTAAGCTTTGAAGCTTACTGTGTGAAGTCTTTCTCTATTTTACAATATCATTAAAGCTAGCTCGGATCCGGGGATCATCAGCGACTCAATCACACTATCGACCATCTATTTTGGTACCTTTTTAGAAGTTTTATATATGGTATATGGAATGTATAGGCTAGTAAGGTTGTGGGATGATTTTGGTACATGTTTTGCTATGTGAAATGGTGTAAGTAATGTGTAAATATGGTCTTGTGTGAATGGCCATTAGGGTATGTTTGGTGATATTGAAATAGTATATTTCATACTTGATTTGGTAGTTAAGAATGGTGATTGAAATGTATGTTAAATGATGTTGGAATTAAGCATGTAGGGATGACCCAAATTGGGTGACAATTTGGACTTGTAAATGGCATATAATTGTCCACAAGGGCGTGTGTCTCGCCTGTGTTCATCACTGTCCTTATTTGATGTAGGTCAGACTTACACACGGGCCGACACATGGGCGTGTAACAGGCCGTGTAACTTAAGTCTGAGTTGCACACGGGCCATACACATGAGCGTGTGACAGGCTATGTAATCCTATTTAGAATTATGTACGGGGTAAGACATGGTCTGTGGCATGGCCGTGTAAAGCACACGGTCTATCCACATGGGCGTGTGCCCTATTTTAGAAGAAAAAATTTCTAAGTTTGTAAAGTTTTTTGTATGATATCGGTTTAGTCCCAAACCCTTCTTAAAGCATGTTTAAGGTCTCGTAGACCTACTAAAGGGACTTTGTGCTATTGATTACTATGATGTGTTGATGATGGTATAAATATTTTGATTTGACCGGTAATACCTCGTAACCTAGTCCGGCGATGGATACAGTTTATGGGTATTACATTTTATTGGTACCAAAGCTACGGTTTAGTCGATTCTAGGACTAATGTAGCATGTGAGAGTCTAGCTATACATGCCATATATATATAATTGCGATAGTGTGATGACTCTTGACAGTTAAAAATGTGTTTTCGTATAGCAAATGGATCCCGATAGAGCTGTTGCTGATATTGTTGAGAGTAATGCGCATGCTCCCGCTCAAGAGAAAGCGCTGGTTGAATCTAGGCCAATTGCTAGTAGTCACAAGGGAGAGGTTAAGCAAGCCTTCTTCCAAATGATGAGTGAGTGGTTTATGGAGTTCATTCGAACGAATCTGACTACTCAACAACCTCTACCCCTGTAAGTTCCTGTAGGTCCACAAGTTATAGACCCGAATCGATTGAGTAAACCTCCAGTTGATAAAATTTGAAAGCACGGGGCCGAAGAGTTCAGGGCCATAGTTGATGATAATGCAGAGCGAGCTAAATTCTAGCTTGAAAATACAATAGAGTGTTTGATGAATTATCATGTAGTCCTGATGAATGCCTTAAGTGTGGTGTTTTATTATCGAGAGATACAGCGTATCATTGGTGGAAAACATTAATATTTGTAGTTTCGAGAGAACGAATCACCTGAGATTTCTTCCAAATTAAATTTCTAAAGAAATATATCAATTAACGGTTTATAGATCAGAAACGCAAAAAGTTCTTTGAGCTGAAAAGGGCCGTATGTCTATTATGGAATACGAGCGAGAGTTTGTGAGATTGAGCCAGTATGCACGAGAATGTGTTTGACAGAAACTACTATGTGTAAATGATTCTTTGAAGGGTTGAATGAAGATATTAAACTTCTGGTCGAAATTCTTGACTTGAATGAATTTGTGGTATTGATTGAAAGAGCTTGTAAAGCCGAAGAACTTAGTAAAGAAAGGAAGAAAGTAGACTCAGAAGCTAGAGACAAGAGAAAAAGGTCGATGAATAAGTCATATCACTCATTGTCAAAGAGATTTAGAGATGCAACTAATCGCTCAAATGCTTCGTTTGGACATTCGAGTAGAGATCGTGTGAAATAATATACGAGTTTTAAAGCTCAAAATCTAATGGAATCAAGTGTTGGTAGTGTCAGAAGCAATAAGCCTGAGTGTAGACAGTGTGGGAGATGTCATATTGGTGAATGCTAGGGCAAGTATAATAATAGTGTTTGTTATAAGTGTGGATCACGAGATCACTTCATTCGGGATTGTCCGGAGTTGGCTAAGAAAGATAATGCTCAGAGTGTAAGGCCGAGTAACACGACAGCTAGGGGTAGACCACCCAGAAACACAAGAAATGTGAGTGGTAGTCAGAGAGAAACAACGTATACAGCTGCGAGATCTGAGGCAAGAGCACCT
The DNA here is from genome assembly GCA_025506655.1 of Gossypium rotundifolium. NCBI lineage: Eukaryota > Viridiplantae > Streptophyta > Magnoliopsida > Malvales > Malvaceae > Gossypium > Gossypium rotundifolium. Next base: position 74,385,850 of record CP106727.1, read on the forward strand.
GCTAGCGCCTACACTATTCACACTCAAGTAGAAGCATCATCTCCAGATGTCATTACTGGTATTTTTACTCTTTTTGATACTGATGTGATTGCATTGATAGATCCAGGATCTATTCATTCATATGTGTATGTGAACTTAGTAGCTAGTAAGACTCTGCCTGTTGAGTCTATTGAGTTTGTAATTAGATTATTGAACCCCTTAAGCAAGTGTGTTCTGGTTGACAAAGTGTGCAAGAATTATCCATTGATGTTTCGAGATATTTGTTTCCCGGCTAATCTGATGCTACTACCCTTTGATAAATTTGTTATAATTCTGGGTATGGATTGGCTAACTTTGCATAATGCTATTCTGAATTGCAAACGAAAGAGTATTAATTTGAGGAGTCAGAATAGGGAGATAGTTCGAATTGAATCCAGTGTTTTGAATGGACTACCGACTGTAATATCTTCTATGAAAGCTTTGAATTATGTTAAAAAGGGATGTGAAGCTTATCTTGCATATGTGATAGATACAAAAGTGACAGAAAAGAAAGTTGAATCTGTGCCTGTGGTTTGTGAGTTCCCTGATGTGTTTCCTGAAGAATTACTGGGATTACCTTCGATACGAGAAGTTGAGTTTGGCATTGAGTTAGTGTCGAGGATGACCCTATCTCAATATCTCCGTATAGAATGGCTCCGAAAGAATTGAAAGAGTTGAAGTCTCAGTTATAAGAGCTGATAGATAGAGGATTTGCTCGACCAGGTTTCTCACCCTAAGGTGCTCCTGTGTTGTTTGTGAAAAAGAAAGATGGCACTATGAGGATGTGTATTAACTACCAACAGCTGAATAAAGTGACGATAAAGAATAAGTACCCTCTACCACGAATTGATGATTTGTTTGATCAATTAAAAGGGGCTACAGTGTTTTCAAAAATATATTTGAGATCGGGATATTATTAGTTGAGAGTCAAAGAATTAGATGTGCCGAAAATTGCTTTTAGGATAAGGTACGGGCATTTTGAATTTTAATTTTACCTTTCGGATTGCAGTATTTATGGATTTGATGAATTGGATATTTAGATCGTATTTGGATCGATTTTTCGTTGTGTTTATTGACAATATTTTGTTTTATTCTTGGGATGAGGCGCAGAATGCCGAGCATTTGAGAATCATGTTACAAACTCTGTGAGGTAAGCAATTGTATGCAAAGTTTAGTAAATGTGAGTTTTAGTTACACGAGGTTAGTTTTCTAGGACATATAGTATTAGCTGAGGCGATACGAGTTGATCCGAACAAGATTTCAGCAATTTTAGATTGGAAACCCCCGTGAAATGTGTCTGAGGTTTGCAGTTTTCTAGGACTAGCCAGGATATTATAGACGGTCTATAAAAGGGTTTGAGATGATTGCAACTTTGTTGACGAAATTACTACAGAAAAATGTTAAATTTGAGTGGTCAGAAAAGTGTCAGCAGAGTTTTGAACAGCTGAAAGTATTGTTGATAGAGGCACCAGTGTTAGTTCAACCTAAATTGGGTAAGGAATTCATAGTTTACAGTGATGCATTGCTGAATGGTTTAGATTGTGTGTTGATGCAAGAAGGCAAAGTTATAGCCTATGCTTCGAGACAATTAAAACCACATGAAAAAAATTACCCGACGCATGATCTTGAATTAGCAGCTATTGTATTTGCATTAAAGATTTGGTGTCACTATTTATTTGGTGAGAAATGTCACATTTATGCTAATCACAAGAGCTTGAAATATCTGATGACTTAGAGAGATTTGAATCTGCGATAGAGAAGATGGTTAGAACTGTTAAAAGACTACAAACTTGAGATTGACTATCATCCAGGAAAAGCTAATGTTGTTGCTGACACTTTAAGTCGAAAGTCTTTATTTGATTTACAAGAAATGAATACTCAGATAGATTTGTGTGATAATGGTTCGATTTTAGCCGAATTGAAAGCAAGACCGTTATTTTTACAGTAGATTTGCGATGCTAAAAAAGTTGACAATGAGATGCTAGCAAAACAAGCTCAGTGTGATTTGAATCTTGATTCAGATTTTCGAGTTAATGATGATGATTGTTTAAGATTTCGAGATCAAATTTGTGTTCTGAGAAATTGAGTTGATTCAGTTGATTTTGAATGAAGCTCATAGTAGTTGTTTGTCTGTTCATCCGGGAAGTACAAAAATGTATGATGATCTGAAATAGTTTTATTGGTGGCCTAGAATGAAAAGAGATATCTCTGATATTGTTTTGAGATGTTTAGTCTACCAGCAAGTCAAAGTAGAACATCAAGTACATTCGAGCTTATTACAACCGATTTCGATCCCTGAGTGGAGATGGAAGAGAATCACGATGGACTTTGTGTCAGGATTACCACTGTCTCTAGGAAAGAAAGATGCAATCTGGGTGATAGTTGACAGATTAACAAAATTAGCTCATTTTATTCCGGTGAGAATGGATTACTCACTTGATAAGTTAGCTGAATTGTATGTTTCTGAGATTATGCGATTGCACGGGGTACCATTATCTATTATGTCTGATAGAGATCCAAGATTTACTTCATGATTTTGGAAGAAATTGCAAGAGGATTTAGGTACGAAGTTGCACTTCAGTACTTCTTTTCACCAGCAGACAGATGGTCAATCCAAGCGGATTGTTTAGATTCTTGAAGACATGCTGAGATGTTGTATTCTCGAGTTTGAAGGTACGTGGGAAAAGTACCTGCCATTGATTGAATTTGCGTATGATAATAGCTTTCAGTCAAACATTAAAATGGCACCATATGAGGCTCTTTATGATCATAAATGTAGAACACCATTGTACTGGACTGAACTCAGTGAGAATAAGATTCATTGGGTTGACTTAATAAAAGAGATTGAGCAAAAAGTGAAAGTGATTCGTGATAGTTTGAAAGCAGCATCTGATCGACAGAAATCATATGCAGACTTGAAATGAAAAGATATTGAGTTTGAGATCGGGGATAAAGTGTTTCTGAAAGTGTCTCCATGGAAAAAAGTACTCCATTTCGGCAGAAAAGGCAAGTTGAGTTCGAGATTCATTGGGCCATATGAGATTACCGAACGTATCGGGCCAGTTGCTTATAGATTGTTGTTGCCATCTGAATTAGAGAAGATTCATAATATGTTTCACGTATCGATGCTTCGACGATATAGATCTAAACCATTGCACATGATTGCCCCTACTAAAGTTGAGATTCAGTCTGATTTATCAAATAACGAAGAACCGATTCAAATTCTGGCTTGTAAGATTAAAGAGTTGAGAAATAAGAAAATTACTTTAGTGAAAGTGTTGTGGCATAGACATGGGGTTGAAGAGGCTACGTGGGAGCCAGAGGATGATATGAGAGAGCAATACTCAAATCTATTCACTGGTAAGATTTTCGGGGATGAAAATCCTTAAGGGGGGAGAGTTGTAATAGCCCAGTTTAGACCCTAGTCAGAACAATAGCTTTAAGACCACAAATTTGAGGTCAAAATAATATTTTAATATTATTTTTCGTGTTTACAGTATGTGATAAAGTATGTGTGAAAGTTCTGTGTGAAAATTTTATCATTTATGTGCCGATTTGTGAAAAGGATCTAATCGCGTAAAATGCAAACGTTGTGCGCTAGTTGTTAAAAGTGCCTAATTGCCATTACTTATTAAATGAAAAGACCTTATTATGTAATTAGACCATTGATAGTGGAAATGGTCATAAATGGGCATATATTTGATGCATAAATGGTTTAATAACCAAGGGTAAAATGATAAAATATGTATTAATGTGTAATAAATAAAAAAACAATTTTTAAGCTTATATTCTCATTTCTTTCACCGAAATTAGAGAAAACAAATAGCCATTAAAGCATTTTAGGGTTCGGCTAGCATATAGCTTGATTGAGGCATGTTTTGAACTCGGTTTTGATGATTTTTATGTTTTTGTGATCGTTGCTTTATGATCTATAAAGCCTATGCTTGAATTAATGAAATTAATGATGATTTTGAGTTATGCCATTGTTGAATATGTGAGCTTTGTGTTGATAATTGGTGAATTATGAAAGCTTGATGGATGATAAACATATTTTATATTTGGAATTTTTGATGAAATTGGTTATTACGGGCTAATTCGTGAAAATGAAACTTTGAAGGGTTAAAATGTGAAATAAATGAAAGATATGGGCTGCTATGGACTAGTGTGAAATTCGGCCAAGTTTGGGTGTGAGTAAATTATGTGAATTTTATGTAATTGTGCAATAGGGATTAAAATGTCAAAATGTGGAATTATGGGGGCTAAAGTGTAAAATGCTTTAACTATGTGTTGTGGATTGGTTTGGATGAAAATGTAATTGAATGAGTTGAATTTGATATTATATAGATCAAAAAGGAGAAATTCGGACTTAGATTGAGGCAAGAACAAAGTGCTCGATTGATCGACTAGTGTCATTGTTTCTACTTCCGAGGTAAGTTCATGTATAATACGTATTGTTTAAACAATGTTCATATGATATGAAATGAATGGGAATCTGATTGTGGAGTTAGTAATGTGAAATGTGAGATCGAAGATATATGGCACTAAGTGTTCGTAAATAGAACAATTACTGTGATGAATTGCATTAAGTGTGAGATAAAGAAATGCATCGGCTATATTAGTTGGCACTATTTGTGCGATACTGAGAAAATTTTGGTTTAATGTGATGGCACTAAGTGTGCAATACTATTGTAGATTCGGCTAATTAAATGGCACTGAGTGTGCGAATTCATCGAATATTATAAGAGGATTGAACGAATTATGGCATCGTTCATTGAGTGGTAAATGTGATAGATAAATACGTGATCATACAGGTATGTACAGAACCATGTGGTTGATGATATTGTGTATGAGATAGATGGATGATTATGTGAATGAATGATGAAAAGGATTGGATTGAATAACATTATAAATTCATATACACAAATCTATAGATGTGGTATGAATGTGAGTATTAGCTAGGGGTGAGATTGAGTATTGATATGAATTGAACAGTGTGATAGTTAACTTTGTATATTGAATTTGAATTGTTGAGTTAATTGTGTTACTTTACGAATTTACTAAGCTTTAAAGCTTACTGTGTGAAGTCTTTCTCTATTTTACAATGTCATTAAAGCTAGCTCGAATCCGAGGATCGTCAGCGACTCAATCACACTATCGACCATCTATTTTGGTACCTTTTTGGAAGTTGTACATATGGTATATGGCATGTATAGGCTAGTAAGGTTGTGGGATGATTTTGGTACATGTTTTGCTATGTGAAAATGGTGTAAGTAATGTGTAAATATGGTCTTGTGTGAATGGCCATTAGGGTATGTTTGGTGATATTGAAATAGTATATTTCATACTTGATTTGGTAGTTAAGAATGGTGATTGAAATGTATGTTAAATGATGTTGGAATTAAGCATGTAGGGATGACCCAAATTGGGTGGTAATTTGGCCTTGTAAATGGCCTATAATTGTCCACACGGGTGAACACACGGGCGTGTGTCTTGCCTATTCCATCATGTCCTTAGTCGATGTTTGTCAGACTTGCACACGAGCCAGACACATGGGCATGTAACAGGCCGTGTGACTTAAGTCTGAGTTGCTCACGGGCCAGACACACGGGCGTGTGATAGGCCGTGTGATCTTATTTAAAATTGTGTACGGGGTAAGACATGGTCTGTGGCATGGCCGTGTGAAGCACACGGTTTATCCACACAGGCGTGTGCCCTATTTTAGAAGAAAAATTTTCTAAGTTTGTAAATTTTTTCGTATGAGATCGATTTAGTCCCGGACCCTTCTTAAAGCATGTTTAAGGTCTCGTAGACTTACTAAAGGGACTTTGTGTTACTGATTACTATGATGTGTTGATGTGTGAGCCTTGATGGTATAAATGTTTTGATTTGACCGGTAATACCTCGTAACCCTAGTCCGGCGATGGATATGGGTTATAGGTGTTACAACTATAAATTCTAAAAATTTTATGGTAGAAAGGTATGTGAGTCTAGTTTCAAAAACATCAAGCAGATCATAATTTGGAATTATATAGCTCAAGATATAAATAATTTAGTGATAAGGACTCAAGTAGACAACTTTGAATGAACATATAAGTAAATAGTGAAAACATATATGAGTATTGAGCTAGCATGGGTTACTTTAAAGATGGATCACACGGCCAAGGCCAATTTGGGCCGAGTGGGCCACACGGGCAGATCACATAGGACGTGGGCCCATTTTTACCGAAATGTTTTTAAGGTTGCAGGTCGCTCAAGTCGACTGTGAACCTATTGTAGGGTCGGTAAGTGCCACTTAGACCCCTAAATGTGTGAAATTGACTGAATGATATCTGTACTGAGTATGTTAATATCTGAACTGAATATATGTACTGAAATTGTGTAATAGCATATCATCCATTGTATGTTGTATTGCATTGGGTTGGAGGTTGTTATTCGGAGGAAGTGTACTGAAAGGCTTTAAGCCTAATTTACTAGCAGCTTAGTTGAAAACTACTGTTTTGTGCTGCATTCGGTACTACTTGGAGTATAGGGATGGGTGGGTTGATATCCCCACATGGGGTGTAGGGTTAGACGGAGATGGTGTGTAGAAGCTGGTTGGGTAGGATTTTGCTACTGCATAACTGTTACTGCTACTGATACTATGATGGGCTAAGGCCCTACTGCATTTTTGACACTGTACTGATATGGGCTAAGGCCTAAACTATCACTGTAACATCCTAAAAAGGGCCTATGCATTTTGGCCTAATTGTATAAAAAGACATGTTTTATGTGTTTTGGAATAAATTTGGAATGATTTTGGAAACCTGAGAATGTATGGAAATGTTACGTTGGAATTAGGAAAGTGAACATTTTGGAAACCTAAGTAAATTAGGAAAGTGAACATTTTGGAAACCAAGCCAAAAGAGGAAACTAAATATTTTTGGAAACTAAGCTAAAAGAGGAAACTAAACATTTTGGAAACCTAGGAAATGTCAAGTTACAGAGCCGTGCGAAAATTTTTGGAAACTTAAAAATGACCCCAAAATGTCGAATTTTAAAGTTCAAAGGGGAACTTAGGGCCAAGTGACCCTAAAATATAAAGTACATGAAATTTGACCCATTAACGGACTTGGAAAAGTGGCCTGAAGATGCCACTTAAGGCCTCAGGAAATGGCCCACATGCAAGGGGTGTTAGGCTTGAGTTCGAGTCACCTAGGAAGCAAATAAAAGAAGTTTTTATTTTGCCTCCTTGAGTAGAGAGTTGGACGGCACAAGGGATTTAGAAAGAAGAGTTTTTATTCCTTTGGAATTTTCGGCTAATTAGGAGATTTGATGGAATTTAATAGTTGATAAAATTAAAATTTATCACATAGGAAGAGTTGGCTGATTGAGGGACTCTAAGGCTAATAGTTTCGGCTAAAGAGGGAAAGTTAAGAGCCATTCTTCATTCTTTTCTCTTCAAGAGAACCTCTTGCCGAAATTCCCTAGCCAAATAAGCACCAATCTTTTCTTCACCCTCTAGCCGAATTCTCTCTGTCAAAACTCTCTCCATCTCTTTTCTTTTCTTTTCTTTTCTTTTCTTCTACTATCCCTTCACAAAAGCCGAAACTTTGTGATCCATAAAAGTGCCATAGCCGAATAGTATAAGGGATCATCCGGGATTTGAAACCAAGGTAAGTACATCTATGTACATTCGGCCAAAAAGGTCTCTTCCATAATTGAATGGTAGATCAAATCTAACATGTGATTTCGGCAGGAATCTAAAATAAAGATCAATTTCGGGATTTGAGAACTCCAAGGTAAGTGAGTTTATACATTCGACCAAGGCCAATCTTAAGTATTTAGATCAAAAGTGATCATAAACTAACCGATTCAGTGATCTAGGATTTGGCCGATTCCAAGAAAGAGGAAGGTGAAGTTTTCGAGATTTAAAATCCATAAGGTAAGCACCTAAAAGTATTCGGCCAAGGCTTGTATGATTACATAGATCAGTTCTTTAATTATTAAAAAACCAAAAACTAACCCATATTGAGATTCAGAGTTGGTCGAATATCAGGTGAAGGAAAACCAAGTTTTCGGGATTTGAATAAACATCAAATCAGTATCAAAGGTAAGTCTTTTTACAAATCCTACTAGGATTTGGATATCATAGTTAAATAGAATTTATGCTAAGTAATAAATGATGAATCAAATGTAGGGATAAAGGATCTAAACTTTAGATCTAGCTTTTAGAATCTCAAGAAATCGCTAAACAAATCACGTGTGTACCCTACACTAAATCTTGATAGATTTACGGCTTTAATTCATTATATGTGTTAATATGAAAGTGTAAGAATATGGCTAAGGTACCGTGTGTACCCCACACTAATCCTAATAGATTTATGGCTTAAATATGATATATATGTTAATATGAAAGTGTAAGAATGTGGCTAAAGTACCATATTACGGTACAAAGTACTCAGGTACATTTTCCTACTCTTACTAGGATTTCGAAATATGTTATATTTAACATGTGAAAAGTGATGTGAAAGTGAAATTAAATATGATATGCATGATATGTATAATTTGGGGCATTGAGTTATTTGAGAAAGGGAAGTGAATGTGATGACTTGGTCTCACTAAGTGAAAGCGTGATGACTTGGTCTCACTAAGAATATGTGATGACTTGGTCTCACTAAGTGAATGTGGTAACTTGGTCACATTAAGTGAATGTGGTAACCGGTTACATTATCTAAATGTGGTGTCTCATCACACAAATATCAGGTGGCTATGCCACAATATTTTAAGTGGGCGATGAGCACGTCATTGCGATGACGCCTTCGATGGTGTGTAGCGGATGGAGGGTTGACTTAGTAGTCCCCACGATTATGAGTTGGTACGGATGGAGTGTAGCGGATGGCATATAGGTTTGGGTTTGGGTTTGCATCATTACCTTGAATTTTATATGAATATGATATGTATGGTGTGCCTATTTCTATTATCTTTTGGTGTTGGTTACACATTGAGTCTATCGACTCACCCGTTGTGGGAATATGTTTGGTGATGAGCAAGTAATGGATGGGACGGCGAGAACTTGTGGTGGCCATGTTCAACTTGAAGTTTAATTTAATTTGAATCTTTATTTTATTTTAAATCTTGTACAATTTTATTTTAGATTTCGTTTTATGTAATAAGGCCATCGTGGCGATTTTATTTACGCATTAATTATTATGTTATGAATTTAGGGCTTTATAAAGAATAAGCCCATTTAATTTAAAATAAGTTTAAACATTTTGTCACTTGAAACAAATGGGTTTTTGTTATAAAATAAATTTGTTTTCAACTCGAGCCCAACCCACAACAAACTATCTTCCAAAACACACAGTTTTCAAGGTATGCGAATGAATTTGAACCGGGTTATTTCGAGGAACATACTAGATCCGGTCCATTCTCGTGGGCCGGGTGTGGGGTGTTTCAGTTTGGTATCAGAGCCCAGTTTTAAACTCTCGGCCTGTGGCCTAAGGCCCAAAACGTTTTCAAATCAAGCCCAAATGAGTTTTATGGAAATATTTTTGAAAGTAGACAGGTTTGATGGCATGGCACCTAAGTCTCGACCCATGATCCACCGGTAAGTACCTCTATCTATCGTGTGATTATGTGAATTATAGAAGGGTAGAAAAGGAATGGAACGTAGAATAGCATGATAGGAACTTGAACCCTAGGATTAGTATACTCAAATACAAATACATAAGACTTAATACACTAAACAAACCTATGGCTAAGTCAGACAAGTTAGGATGTGGCAACCATGGTACGCATGTCTAGGAGTGGATCCTGAAGAGCTTGGAATTTAAGCAGTCCTAGTGACTCACCTCCTCTTCACAGAATCCTACAGTGCGTAGCTTCGGTTCACCCTAACCTGGAGGACTTAGTGGGTGTGGCAACCCCATGACGCATGCCTAGGAATGGTTTGGTGGGAGCTTGGTACTTAGCGATCGCGTGACTCACCTCCTCTCCACTCGAATCCTGCACAGTGCGTAGCTTTGGTTCACCCTGACCAAGAAGGCTCGGTTATAGGCTAAACCCAATAACTAAAACCCGAAAGGGAACTAGCCATTTTTTGGAACCTTAATATTAAAATTTTTAAATCATTTTTCCCTTAATTCACAAAAATTATTTCTTATACACAATTTTCTCCGAAAATTTTTGACCTATAAAATTACAAAAATACCCCTAATGGAAAAAATTACAAAAATGCCCTTGGTTTATAAAATACCCAACTACTCAACAGTTTTGCCAAAATTTCATTATTTCATAAATGTTTAAAAACCCTAAATTGCAAACTATCAGAAAAATACCTTGATTTTTTCAAAAATTACAAAATTGCCCCTAACTCACTAAAATTACCAAAATACCCCCAAGGTCCAAAAATTTTTGAAATACCCTCGGATTTCAAAAAATTTTCCCAAAATACCCTGGGAACTTAAAAATACCAAAAATACTTTGTGACAAAATCACCAAGGAACCTTATTTTGATAAATTACGAAAATACCCCTGTAAGACAAATTGCGAAAATACTCCCGGGTAGTGGAAAAACAACAACAAATGAAAAACTACAGCGTTTCTCTGAATGAACTAAGGTTCATTATTGTTTGATGGATGTATGAATGAATGAAAAGACTGTGTGCATGTATGAATACGAAAGAACCACTCCTAAACTCTTTTCATAAAATTTCTTCGCGAGTAATAAAGTGAAACAAAAGTACTAATTTATAAAAAACTTCTTAATCAGATCTCGACATTAGAAAAGAGTTCTAGAGGATGCGGTCATCAAGGACGCAGTAGAGGAAGAATGACTGTGTCAGAACCCGTTAGATCGGGTCAAGGGTCTGATAATGAGTTACCACCGCCACCACCACCCCATTTGTTAATGTCGAGCGACAAGCTCAAGCGGGGGGATGATCTTGTGTCATGAGCTATGTTACGAGTTTTGGAAATGGTGGTGGTGTGAGTGGAAATACGGAGCTCAAAATCATGCCGGCGACTCAGAAGCCAACGGGCCGGCGTGTTTAGTGGAGTGTCGGTGTGGCACCAATCTGGTGAGTATTGGTTGGAAGCAATCGGCGTATTATGGATGAGCTCGACTGACCCCGAAGATAAGTTGAAAGGGATGGTGGCACTGTTACGTGATGAAGCGTACCAATGGTGGTTAACTATCCGGGATGGTGCCACGGTTGAGGATCTGACGTGGGAGTATGCTAAGGAGGCATTTTAGAAAAAGTATGTAGGCACACGATATATTGATGAGCAGAGGAAAGCTTTTCTAGGACTAGTTCAAGGAACAAGTCGGTAGTAGCATATGATTTGAATTTCTAAGGTTAAGCCGATATGCTCGAGGAGTAGTCATAACCGAACATGAGCAGCGTGTCCGTTTGAGGACGGATTAAGGATGACCTAAGATTATTGATAGCTCCACATCGTGGGCAGGAGTTCTCGCGTTGGTTAAAAAGGCTAAGGTAGCCGAGGGAATCAAGGACTCTACTAGGCGAATCTAATAGGAATAGACCCAAGAGGGGTTATGGATCGTCGGGAAATGTGCAAAAAGGCCCAGAAGTGAGGGGTTGAAGGGTCAGCAAGTTGGTACAACAGGGTAGGTTTGTCCCTGTGAGCATTGTGGAAAGAAGCATTTAGGTGAGTGTTGGAAAAAGACAGGAGCATGTCTTAAGTGTGGGTCCAAGGACCATATGCTCAAGGACTGTCCAAAGATATCAGATGACAAGCGACTGACAACTCGGAATGTTAATCAGCTAGTAGGGAGGACAATGACCTCAGCGAGGTCGAGGTGTGAATAATGAGAGGTAATGGTGCTAGCAGAGGGCGTGGCGAGAGGTGCCGCTATCTTGAGGCAAAGCGGTGAGTTTGGTTTATGCGGTTCGCCGTAGGGAGGATGGAGGCAGCGGACGTCATAGCGATCGTTCCTCATTCATGGTAAACCCTATTATGCTTTAATTGATGTGGGCTCGACCCATTCTGATGTTGCCTATAGTGTAGTTGAAACACTAGGCCTAGACTCTGAACTTTCTAATAGGGAGATGATGGTAGTAAGCCCATTAGGCCAAACTATAGTGGTGAATAAAATCTTTCGGAATATACCCCTAGAAATTTAGGGAGTGAGCTTTCGGGCTGACCTAATGGAGTTACCCTTCAGGGAATTTGACCTCATACTTGGAATGGATTGGTTAGTAGAACATCGAGCAGTGTTGGATTGTGCGGCTAAACGAATGGAACTAAGAACCCCTGAGGATGAGGTGGTCATTATGATAGGAGAAAGAAGAAACTACTTGACTAATGTAGTTTCGATGCTTAAGACTGAAAGGATGGTTCGTAAAGGGTGCGAGGCATTCTTAGCTTTTGTAAGTGCATTGGATGGAAAGGATGAAGGTGTCAAAAGAGTCAGAATAGTAAGGGACTTCGAAGATATGTTTCCAGAGGAATTACCAGGAATACCCCCAGATAGAGAAGTTGAATTTGGAATAGACTTGCTACCGGGAACAGCACCTGTGTCAATCGCTCCATACCGAATGGCACCAAAGGAGTTAGTGGAGCTCAAGGCTCAAATCCAAGAATTGTTGGATCGTGGGTTTATTCAACCCAGTGTGTCTCCGTGGGGAGCACCGGTCCTATTTGTAAAGAAGAAGGACGGAACTATGCGTATGTGCATAGACTATCGTCAATTGAATAAGCTGACCATCAAGAACAAATATCCCTTGCCTAGGATTGATGACTTGTTCGACCAGCTGAAGGGAGCAGTAGTGTTCTCAAAGATCGACTTAAGGTCAGGATATCACCAGTTAAAAGTAAAGGAGGTGGATATCCATAAGACAACTTTCAGAATAAGATACAGCTATTTTGAGTTTGTGGTAATGCCGTTTGGGTTGACAAACGCTGACCGTATTCATGGATATGATGAACCAAGTGTTTCAACCTTACTTAGACGGGTTAAATCGTAGTGTTCATCGACGATATTTTGGTATATTCTAAGTCGAAGAGGAGCATGATGAGCATCTCGGATTGTGTTACAAGTATTAAGGAGAAGAAGCTTTCGCCAAATTCACAAGTGTGAATTTTGGCTTAGGAAGTTGCTTTCTTAGGACACGTGGTGTCTGCCGAGGGAATAAGGGTGGATCCTAAGAAAATCGAAGCTGTGTTGGATTGGAAACCACCTAAGTCGGTGGCGGAGATTCATAGTTTCTTAGGATTGGCAGGCTATTACAGAATGTTCGTGGAAGGATTCTCGTCGATAGCCGCGCCATTAACAAAATTGTTGAGGAAGGAAGGATCCTTTGTGTGGACGGATAAGCAAGGAGAGTTTTGAAAAACTTAAGAAGGTATTAACTAAGCTCGGTGTTGATTCACTGAGGCGGAAAAGATTTTGTGGTGTACTATGTGGCGCTTCACATACGGGGTTAGGATGTGTTCTTATGCAAGATGGAAAAGTAGTAACCACGCATCTCGGCGATTAAGGCCGCATGAGGTGAACTACCCAACCCATGACTTGGAATTGGCGCAGTGGTCTTGGCGCTCAAGGTGTGGAGGCACTATCTTTATGGAGAAAGGTCAGTGATCTACACGGACCACAAGAGTCTCAAGTACCTGTTGACTCAGAAGGAGTTAAACTTGAGGCAACGAAGGTGGGTGGAATTATTGAAGGACTATGAGTGTTCGATAGAATATCATCCGGGCAAGGTGAATGTAGTAGCAGATGCCCTAAGTAGGAAGGTTGTGTCGGACCTAAGAGCAATGTTAGCCCATTTAAGCTTGTATGAGGATGGAAGCACATTGGTGAGTTACAAGTCAAGCCAACATGGTTGAAGGAAGTAAAGAGGGCGGATGGTTGATGAGGATTTAAGTATTAAGTTACATAAAGCCTGAGCGGAGAGTTGGAGGACTATGAGGTTAATGATGAAGGAGTATTGTGCTACAAAGGGAAAGTCGTATGCCAAGGGACAAGGAGTTAAGGCAGAGGATTCTTGGAAGCGCATAGTAGCCCTTATGCTATGCATCCCCGAGGCATTAAGTTGTCTGATTTAAGAGAACAATTTTGGTGGCACGATCTTAAGCGAGAATTCTGAATTGTGGGAAGATGTCGGCGTGTCGACAAGTTAAGGTGAACACCAAGTTCCATCGGGATTGCTTGACCAATCCAGTTCATGATGGAAGTGGGAAAGAATTACCATGGACTTCGTTAGTGGGCTTCCCCTTACGCCTACTAAGAAGGACTCGGTATGGGTAATAGTGGACCGTTTGACTAAGTCCTCACATTTCATCCCAGTAAGAGTGGATTATACCCTTCAAAAGTTAGCCAAGCTATATGTGGCAGAAATTGTGAGGCTACACGGAGTGCCGGTGTCCATTATTTCGGATAGAGACCCAAGATTTACGTCTCGATTTTGGAAGGCACTTCACCAAGATTTAGGCACCAAGTTGGATTTCACTACGGCCTTCCATCCACAATCAGACGGGCAGTCTGAATGGGTAATACAAGTATTGGAGGATATGTTGAGAGGATGTGTGATGGATTTCAGAGGAAGTTGGGAGGAGTATTTTCCTTTAGCAGAGTTCGCCTACAACAACAGATTATCGAGCTAGCATTGAATGGCACCATATGAAGCATTATGCAGACGGAAGTGTCGTACTCTACTTGTTGGGTGAGTTAGGAGAACGTCGAGTTTTGGGACCGAGATGGTGGTAGAAAGCGGAAAAGAAGGTTGAGATAATTGAGCACGATTAAAGGAAGCCTCGATAGGCGAAGTCTTATCTTGACCTCAAGCGGAAGGAAATAGAGTTTGAAGTGGGAGACCAAGTGTTTCTAAAAGTCTCACCATGGAAGAAGGTGATGAGGTTTGGTCGAAAGGAAGTTAAGCCCAAGGTTTATCGGGCCCTATCAGGTACTAAAGCGAGTGGGACCAGTGGCATACCAGCTAGAGTTGCCACCTGAGTTGCAACAGATGCACGACGTATTCCATGTGTCCATGCTATGTCGCTACCGATCGGATCCCTCTCACATAGTACCAAGAAAAGAAGTGGAGCTAAGGCCGGACTTAACCTACGAGGAAGAGCCGATTGATTCGGGCGTGGCGTGAAAGTACTCTGAAGGAAGTCGGTTCCTCTAGTCAAAGTATTGTGGTGCAATCATGGATCGGAGGAAGCTTCGTGGAGCCAGAGGAGGCAATGCGACAGCAATACCCTCAATTATTTAGTTAGGAAATTTCATGGACGAAATTATTTTAAGGGGTGTAGAACTGTAACATCCTAAAAAGGGCCTATGCATTTTGGCCTAATTGTATAAAAAGACATGTTTTATGTGTTTTAGAATAAATTTGGAATGATTTTGGAAACCTGAGAATGTATGGAAATGTTACGTTGGAATTAGGAAAGTGAACATTTTGGAAACCAAGCCAAAAGAGGAAACTAAACATTTTTGGAAACTAAGCTAAAAGAGGAAACTAAACATTTTGGAAACCTAGGAAATGTCAAGTTCTGAGTCAGCATGAAAATTTTAGAAACTTAAAATGACCCGAAATGTCAAATTTTAAAGTTCAAAGGGAACTTAGGGCCAAGTGACCCTAAAATATAAAGTACATGAAATTTGACCCATTAACGGACTTGGAAAAGTGGTCGAAGATGCCACTTAAGGCCTCGTGAAATGGCCCACATGCAAGGGTGTTGGGCTGAGTTTGAGTCACCTAGGAAGCAAATAAAAGAAGTTTTATGTTGCCTCCTTGAGTAAAGAGTTGACGGCACAAGGGATTTAGAAAGAAGAGTTTTATTCCTTTGGAATTTTCACTAATTAGGAGATTTGATGGAATTTAATAGTTGATAAAATTAAAATTTATCACATAGGAAGAGTTGGCCGATTGAGGGACTCTAAGGCTAATAGTTTGACTAAAGAGGAAAGTTAAGAGCCATTCTTCATTCTTTTCTCTTCAAGAGAACCTCTTGCAGAAATTCCCTAGCCAAATAAGCACCAATCTTTTCTTCACCCTCTAGCAATTCTCTCTGTCAAAACTCTCTCCATCTCTTTTCTTTTCTTTTCTTTTCTTTTCTTTTCTTCTACTATCCCTTCACAAAAGTCAAAACTTTGTGATCCATAAAAGTGCCATAGCCGAATAGTATAAGGGATTATCCGGGATTTGAAACCAAGGTAAGTACATCTATGTACATTCGGCCAAAAAGGTCTCTTCCATAATTGAATGGTAGATCAAATCTAACATGTGATTTCGGCAGGAATCTAAAATAAAGATCAATTTTGGGATTTGAGAACTCCAAGGCAAGTGAGTTTATACATTCGGCCAAGGCCAATCTTAAGTATTTAGATCAAAAGTGATAAAAAACTAACCGATTTAGAGATCTAAGATTTGGCCGATTCCAAGAAAGAGGAAGGTGAAGTTTTCGGGATTTAAAATCCATAAGGTAAGCACCTAAAAGTATTTGGCCAAGGCTTGTATGATTACATAGATCAGTTCTTTAATTATTAAAAAACCAAAAACTAACCCATATTGAGATTCAGAGTTGGCCGAATATCAGGTGAAGGAAAACCAAGTTTTCGGGATTTGAATAAACATCAAATCAGCATCAAAGGTAAGTCTTTTTACAAATCCTACTAGGATTTGGATATCATAGTCAAATAGAATTTATGCTAAGTAATAAATGATGAATCAAATGTAGGGATAAAGGATCTAAACTTTAGATCTAGCTTTTCGAAATCTCAAGGAATCGCTAAACAAAACACGTGTGTACCCTACACTAAATCTTGATAGATTTATAGCTTTAATTCATTATATGTGTTAATATGAAAGTGTAAGAATATGGCTAAGGTACCGTGTGTACCCCACACTAATCCTAATAGATTTATGGCTTAAATATGATATATATGTTAATATGAAAGTGTAAGAATGTGACTAAAGTATCATATTACGGTACAAAGTACTCAGATACGTTTTCCTACTCTTACTAGGATTTCGAAATATGTTATATTTAACATGTGAAAAGTGATGTGAAAGTGAAATTAAATATGATATGCATGATATGTATAATTTGGGGCATTCAGGTTATTTGAGAAAGGGAAGTGAATGTGATGACTTGGTCTCACTAAGTGAAACGTGATGACTTGGTCTCACTAAGAATATGTGATGACTTGGTCTCACTAAGTGAATGTGGTGACTTCATTCACATTAAGTGAATGTGGTAACCCGGTTACATTATCTAAATGTGGTGTCTCATGACACAAATATCAGTGGCTATGCCACAATATTTTAAGTAGGCGATGAGCACGTCATTGCAATGACGCCTTCGATGGTGTGTAGCGGATGGAGGGTTGACTTAGTAGTCCCACGATTGTACGGTTGGTGCGGGTGGAGTGTAGCGGATGGCATATAGGTTTGGGTTTGGGTTTGCATCATTACCTTGAATTTTATATGAATATGATATGTATGGTGTGCCTATTTCTATTATGTTTTGGTGTTGGTTACACATTGAGTCTATCAACTCACCCGTTGTGGGAATATGTTTGGTGATGAGCAAGTAATGGGCCGGGACGGCGAGAACTTGTGGTGGCCATGTTCACTTGAAGTTTAATTTAATTTGAATCTTTATTTTATTTTAAATCTTGTACAATTTTATTTTGGATTTCGTTTTATGTAATAAGGCCATCGTGGCGATTTTTATTTACGCTTTAATTACTATATTATGAATTTAGGGCTTTATAAAGAATAAGCCCATTTAATTTAAAATAAGTTTAAACATTTTGTCACTTGAAACAAATGGGTTTTGTTATAAAATAAATTTGTTTTCAACTCGAGCCCAACCCACAACAAACTATCTTCCAAAACACACGTTTTCAAGGTATGCGAATGAATTTGAACAAGGTTACTTGAGGAACATACGGATCCGGTCCATTCTCGTGGTAGGGTGTGGGGTGTTTCGATTCTTGATCTTGAAAAGGGCTTAGGCCCAAGATTGTTCAAGCGTGCCTTGTGAATCTGATTATTTGTTTGTTTTGTGGGATTACACGAGTTTACGCAAACTCACCCTTTTTGTTTAATGTGCATAGGTAATCCCCAGACTTAGATGGATCGGTGCGACATAGGACTCAGCGATGACCACAGTAATTTTTGGACTTCATGGTTTTCAATTTACGAGTTATGATTTTTTTATTATTGATTATTTGGGTTGTAATTTAATGATCCTCTGGGACTTTGGTTTTAAATTTGGGTTTTATTTATTTATTTTACTTTATTGATTTATACTTGCTAGTCGTAGGAAATTCAATTTTCAAAAAAAAAAAAGGTTAAAGTATTTTCTAAACCTATGATCACTTAGATTGATTTATTAAAGCTTCCGAAACGAGGGATGTTTCAAAACAAATGTTTTAAATGAATAAAGACGAATTCCTAAGTTCTAACAAAGGTTTACTAAAGATAATAACATGGAATGTTTTCATCGTAACAACGAGGTTCCAAAAACACTATCGTGTGACATTGCCAGATACGGTCATAACGTCTAGGCCGGGTTTGGGGTGTTACAATTCAATGTGGTTGATCAAGTTTTCCTTAAGGTTTATCATTGGAAAAAAGGTTCTGAGGTTTTATCAGAAGGGCAAGTTGAGCCTTAGGTTCATTGAACCCTATTGGATACTTAAGAGGATTGGTCTAGTGGCATATCAGCTTTAGTTGCCTCCAGAGTTGGATAGCATCCATGATGTATTCAATGTCCTGATGTTGAGACAGTATCGATCCGACCATTCTCACATTGTTCTAATTGAGGAAATTGAGGTTAGACTGAATTTATCTTTTGAGAAGGAGCCTTTTCAGATTTTAGATCATGAAATTAAGGTTTTTAGGAGGAAGCATATTCTTTTGGTTGAGGTTCTTTGGTGGAATCATGTTACCAAGGAAGCTATTTGGGAGTCAGAGTACTCGATTCATCAATAGTATCCTCATCTATTTGAATCAGGTAAATTTCGATGTCGAAATTTCTTTTAAAGGGGGAGAGTTAAAATTTTCAGTTTAAAGTTTATAAAATCATTTCAAAACAATGATTTATTGATTTGATGATTAAGTGTGAGTAAAGAGATAGTTTAATTGGCTTTGAGACCTGAGTTTGAATCCCTTCCCTTGTAGATTGATTAATTTTGTTATTTTTACTCTCACTTATTTAGTGTGTTGTCCCACCTTAGTGAAACCCTAGGTTTAAATACAAAAATTTAACATAATGATCAACCTATTAATTTAATTTCTCCTCCTTTTTGTCCAACCCTCCTCTCCCAAAATATTTTATTTTTATTCTTCACTTTTCTTACTTGTGCCGTCCAAACAAGAGTGCCTTTCCACCATACTTGAGCCATCCCTTTGGTTTAATATTTTTTGTGTTTTGCTGCCATTTTTCCAGCCTTTAATTATGTTATTTCAATCACGAAAGCCGCCCTTAATTGCTTCCAATTTTATCTCCAAAATTGTCCTTTGCTATAAAAAAACCCTCTTTGAGCCACCCCGAATTAGCCTTTCTTGCTGCCATTTGTGGTGGTGTGCTGCCCCGTTGTGCAACACTTTTGGGATGTTGTATTTTCTATTTTTTTCACACCTTTACAATGAATATTTCCTTCTTTTTTCCTCTATTTAAATAGCCCCTTTACTTATCTGAGTAGTGCCCATTCAATTTTGTTTAAGATCACATCTCAAATCTAGGAAACAAGAAGCGTAAATGTAGTTTTTTAATGAGATCTAGTGTGGAACTTGTTTTGTTAATTAATGTTGTGTTGGCCGAATTTTTTAAAGCCCTAGAAGGGTTTTCAATTATTGATTTTGTACATTATTTTAATCGTAGGTATTGATAGTAACGTCAGTAATAACGATAGATCTCATTCGCACTCTCGTTGTGTGTCAAAATAGTGTAAGTAAACTTATCGTTCTGAATTTGGAATTTTTTTTGATGTGGCACTGTTTTGGTCGAACCCTTATGGGTATTTTAGGGCTGGTTTTTAATTGTATTTTTACGTATTTAGTGTTGTTTTCAAATCTAGGCTCATCTAAGGCTTAAGCGCGGGAGTGTGGATTTTATGGCTTAGTGTTGTGGATTTCAAAATTAAGGTGTGGGTTTTCCCTTTTCTAAATTAGTCTAAAATTCATAATTGGTGTGGCCGAATGGCTTAAATGCAAATAATGGAGTGCCAAGCAAGGCACATACTTAAGTGGTAAGTCCGATTGTTAAAAGTCTTGCTTGGGATCGTTTGACTTGTGTATGAATTATATGTATTGTATGCTTTTGTGCCATGATTTGGTTGACTATATGTGTGATATGACATACTTCCTATTGTTAAATCTGTGATGAAATGGATTAATGAATACATGTATATCATGTTGTATTTTGTTATATAGTTTGATGTGCACGTAAATATGCCATGATTGACATTGAGTTTTTATATATTCAAATTACATATCATATATGATATTGATTGTATGGGAAGCATGTCCGCATCCATTATTAATGTTAATTGTTAATGCTAATATTGAAAAACAAGATATGCATTCCATTGCACTAAAGTTGTTATTGAAAGCAAGATGTGCATATTGATTGTATGACATATTGCATCTGTATGAGGTGGGTATTTGTGGATAATGGGGGATTTTCGTGGAGTATTAGCAATCGTTAAAATTTGCAATATTATTTTTAGTGTATTGAATTAGAGTCGAAGAGAACCAAATGATTTAATCGCATTATTGGCAGCTTGTTTACACCATAGATGGCTTGACCACATCATTGGTAGCTTGTCTATACTTTATACTAGTAGGTTATCTACACTTATTATTATTTGTGGTTTATCCACATCGAGATTCAGTTTGCATTGTTTAGAGTTTAGTAGACGGGTTCTGGGGAACTCGTGGCGTGTAACGAATGGTTGGGTAGGAACATTTTTGCATTGTATCATACAATCATGACATGCTCATACATTGAATGGTAACTGCTTTGAATTGAAATGAAATGGTAATGTTGACTATTATATCTGAATTGAATGTCAATATGTTGTACTATATTTAGACTCACACTTAGCTTTTTTAGTCTCACCTCCACTAGTCTTATACTATTTAAGTAATGCTCGAGGCTAGGACCGGACTCGACATGCAGATGACTTTTCGGACCTCAGACTATTCTTATATCAAATTATTTTTTTTTATAATTTTTCACTGGTATTGGACTATATAAATTTGTTATCTGGACTGTGGCCTGGTAGTTTTTGTTTTAGGGATTATTTTTAAGCAGGCCTAACTCATTTTACTAGTTTAGACTTAATAATCGGTAATATCATGTTAATCAGCCTAAGTAAAATCTGATATTTTTATCAATTTCCACTGCATCAAATATACAAGTTTTTATAATTTTTTAAGTGTTAACACCAAAGGTTTTCTAAAATATCACTATCAGTAATTAAATGGTTTCTAAGTACAGACGACTTAATAAATAGATGTTTTAAATCTAACTCAAAGCAACATCAACCATAGTTTTTTTAATAAGATAGATTAGGTTTTAAAAGATTTGTTAGGTTGTTTAGCCATTTCGATGGCTAGTCTAGCCTTCTCAATCTGACCATAACGTTTAGGTTGAGTTAAGGAGGTTATAAGGTCTCTTGATACAATTAACAAATCGTCTCGATACATCAAAACATTAAAGCTAAAATAGTTTTTCAAAGGAAGCATGTCTAAAGACATGGCTCCATTGTCTCGACACATAGTTGTGCAACTTGATAGGTTGGCCCAAAGTTTGTATTTTGGCCCCATTTTCAAGTACTTCTAACCTCAGACCTTCATATGTGGGCCCTTATTTATTTTGTTTACATTCAATTACATTTAACTACTCATTTATATTTAAAACTTTGCTACATGATTTGTTGTTGTTTGCTTGATTTAGTTGCTACAGCAACGAATGTGACATCTTGCATTCGGATCCATTGATCGGGTTGGGTGTAGGGTGTTACAATTCTTTCTCACTCACAACTTCAAGGAGAATGATAATATAAATGTTTATCAAATTCGTTCAAGTGATCATTTATAAAGCTAATATTCAAAATTAAATAAGTAGAATATGAAATATCAAGTGATGTTGTCATGATAGGGAGTAAATACATGTTATACTCTTTTTCCCTTAACTAAGATTTTGCCCATTGGATTTTCATGGTAAGATTTTTAAGAAGGTAGCATGTTATACGTATTATAAATATGTGTACTCCTTTTCTTTCACTAAGATTTTTTTCTCATAGGGTTTTTATCTCAATAAGGTTTTAATGAGACACATTATCTATTGGCAGACATCCAAGAGGGAGTGTTATAAATATGAGTAAACTACACCAGATGACACTGAAATTTGGTTAATTTATAATTTTTTCCATCAGCCTTTTAAAACTTGAAACGATGGCACTAGCGTTATTGTGTTATTACAAAAATGCCACTAATTGTTTATTATCGTTACTGAGGTAATGTGTGTTTGACATGGCACATAAATGTGTCACTTGTTTAATTTTTCCTTTTTAATATTAAATATTTATTTTATTTTTTTTTTTTTCCCCATTTTCCCCTCTCTTTTCCCTTCTTTTTTCTTTTTCTTGTTCTTTCCCTTCCCAGCAAACCCTATTGCCACCAATTTCACCCTCGTAGGTGGCCTCCCTAAATAGAAAACATGTTGGTGGATCTCCCAAGGCTATCCCTTGATTCTGATAAGCCTAATGGCTAAACTAGCAGAGCAAGTTTAGGGTGTGAATGTTGAATCTAGTGCATTGGGTGTAATATGTTCGTTTGTAAACTTGTAATTTTTTCAAATAGATTGATTAATAAAATAAATTCATTTATTACAATTAATATACTTTGCATTATTGTCTTCAAAAGGTTTTTGCACACAAAGCATAATGGAAGCAAATGTTTCTCATTGGTTGTTTAATGTTTAACTTATACTAAGCAGTATTACGTGGTTAGATCATAATACGAAAAGACAACTTGTATTAGTAGATGAACCTAAACATGTCTTTAGTCTAATTGGAAATGAGCAAACATATTGAAATACTAATATGTCTTCTTTTAAGTCCAATTGAGGAGATGACTTGTCTTAGGCATAGGAGCGAATAACTTCCAAAAGATAGAGATATAAATATGGCTGACCGGACTAACAATACATCAGACAGGACCAAAGCGAAATAGATCCTGAATCGTTATGGATTTATTCACTTGTGACGTTCATATTGTGACATACCTAAATCTTGACTGGATGACGGACTATGTATGTGTGACTCGTACACTTTGATGTAAGTAAAATTTGAGTTGAATAGATAAGGATTCGAAAGCTGGTGCATTGGTTGTATGAATTCTGCAATATGTAGCGTCATTCACAACAATGGAATTCATAACCTTAAACATGGGTAAATGATATCTTCTCATTGGCATTGCATGGTTGATGAAAAGTAAACATGGCCATGAGTCTTTCGTATTTGTGATGAATGACTTAATTATCATTCGATAGTAATTGACTTTTCATGAAGACCATAAGATAAAATAAGATCATATTCGTAAAACAGATTTTATCCTAAAGATATCAAGGATATCCTATAAGGGTACACACTTATGACAATGTAATTGGATGAACACTGAGTAACTGCTTTCGTAATGGTATGTCACTGGGAGAGCTCAGTCACTATACTATAGTAGAATGACTTTGTAACTAAATGAGTTTATAATTAATAGGAAAAAAGTCGGAACTTATTTATAAATCATTTGAGCCTTAATTACATATGCCCAACTAGTCCATCCTCTAGCTCGTTGAATCTAGAAATGAATAACGAGTTTAAATGGAAATGAACAGAATGATAGTGTAACATCCTAAAATTTAAGTATGGAATTCATGCATATTTTAGTGCTTAACTTGTGTATAGTAAAATTTTTCATGTTTAGTATAGTTTTGAGAAGACTTGAAAACTATTCGGAAGTAGAATAAATTTTAGTAAGGAGTATTTAATTGAAGTGGATCAAGTGACCTTAAGGTTTAAGTAAAATTAGGTGTTAAAAATTAGCATAAGATGAGCTAGTAGCAAGGAGGTGTTGGCGCATGCATGTTTGTTTGAGGGGAGAGGTTCGAATCTCCTAGCATGCAACTTGAAGTTTTTATTTTTGCTTTTCCTTAAGCAAGTGTCGGTCATGGATAAGGATTGATGAGTTGGATTATTTTTTTTTTATGGCAAGAAGATCATGGGAAAAAGGCAAGTGATAACTTAGGAAAGGAATCCTTTGGAAAAGGCATGTAAGGGGACATAAGGCTTAAAACAAGGGCTCTGTTTTGGAAAGCTTTGAATGGCTAATTGTCCATGAGCATGGACGGTTTGTGGACTAAAGAGGAGCCAAATTTTGTGGTAAGTCTTGGAAAAGTTAGTAGCTTGGGAGAATTTTTCATTTTGATCTTTTGCTCTCCCAAAATCAAAACTTTTTCTCTCATCTTTCCTCTTGGCCGAATGTGCTTGTGATAGGAGAAAAACCATCTTTGCCTTGTTTTCTTTTAGTTATTCTTTTGACCATTTGGTCATTTATTTGTTAATCACTCTAGTAGCTCATTTGGTGTTTCCATTTAGTGCCTAAAACACCAAAAACAAAACATTTTCTTCTTCTCTCTCTCTTGGCCGAATGCACCATTGCTCAAACTCTTATTTATTATTTTCCTTATTTTTGAAAATTTAATCATAACTCTCTCATCCTCATTTCTTCCTTTCAACATTTTGATTTTTCTTTTCAACATACTTTCAACACTTTCTTTTCTTCTTGGTCGAATGATAGACTACCTCCATAGCCAAATCAATTCTTTCTCTCCTTTGTTTTTGCATAGCCGAATCTCCTATTCTCTATAAGCATCTATTCTTCAATCATTCTTTTTCTTTTATTCAAATCTTGGATCATCGTGAAATAGTGGGAGGGTCAAATCTTCATTTTCTTGGAGAAATCTTAAAGATCATTTAAGATTTGATAATAACGTACAAAGGATTCTCTTGAGATTTTTCAAAATATTAAGGTAAGCCGAATTCACTCTTTAAGTTTTTAGTCTTAAGATTGTCGAAATATTGTTAGGACTAATGTTTCTTTGTCTTCGAAGACAATCAAAATAGGGACAAAAAGGGTAGTGAATAGTACTCGGAAGAGGGGTGGTTCTATTAATCCCCCTAAGTTTAAGAGAAGGTCTGTTTTGGGAATCTGAGATTTTCCACCGGGTTGTGGACCTTCATCCGGTGAAAATCAATTATTCGAAGTCGTACGTACTCCCGAACCATTGTTTACTCGTGGTACTGAACCTTTGATTGGAGAGAAATCGCAAATAGTGGTTTTTCGAGATTCCGAGGGTAAGATTTAGATCGCTCCATATTAGAATATATTAATATTAAATTTTAGTGCTCTAATCCTTCGTAATGTGTGTTTAGATATCGATGAGCAGGAGAGTATAGTTCTCACCATAATCAGGTGTGTAATCTCACATTATATCTCATGGGTTAGATGACTATACAATGATTAAAGTTGGATTAAAAATCACAAAGTTGGACAAATTAGAGAATATGGTATTATTGACACTTTAGTGTTAAGATCGTAAAATCAGTTTTAGGATCGTGAAAATTTTGAAATCGCCCTTAATGGCTAAAACGATAATATTTGATAAATTTGGGCCATATATATGATATTTGATAAATTTGGGCCATATATGTGATATTTGGAAAATTTGGGCCATATATGTGATATTTGGTAAATTTGGGCCATATATGTGATATTTGGCAAATTTGGGCCATATATGTGATATTTGGCAAATTTGGGCCATATATGTGAAATTTGGTAAATTTGGGCCATAATGTGATATTTGGCAAATTTGGGCCATATATGTGCAATTTGGTAAATTTGGGCCATATGTGAGATGTGGTAAATTTGGGCTTTATATGTGATATTTATTATGGGCCATTTGTGAGATTTGGTAAATTTTATATGTGATATTGGGCCATTATGTGAGATTTGGTAAATTTGGGCCTTATATGTGATATTTGGCAATTATGGGCCATATGTCATATTTGGTAAATTTGGGCCACATATTTGATATTTGATAAATTTGGGCCATAAATGAAATTTGATAATTGGATAAGTTGTGATAATTGATAAATGGGCTATATGCGATATGTGTTTTAATGGGCCAAAAATTCATAAATTATAATATGGTTTTCCTTATAAATATTTTGAAATGCATAAACATGATTGTATGTGTTGGGATCAATGATGAAGAGAAGAAAGGCTTATTGCTAGAAATCTAGATAGGTGACTCTGTCACATTGGCGCTGTCGAAATCTAGATCGATGGTTTTACCACAATTATTTAAATGGCGTTGCCACAAATATGATATTGGGCTTAAAGCCTACTTTGGTGTGTTAGGTGGTGGGTGACTAAAGCTCCCTACCAGGTGTGTTGGTTGGGTACGAGGGTGTGTAGCGGATGGAAATCTAGGTTTGGTTTTGGGAATTGTATATCATTTGCATTATTATTTTTAAATACTAAATTATTATGTTTTGAAATGGGCTTAGGCCCAAATAAATGTATAAATGGTCTTGGCCTAGTGGGCTATGGTAAGTGAGTTGCACACTGAGTTCTAAGTAACTCACCCCATTTTTTTACCCCTCTCAGGTAATAACAATGGATGGAGACTTGGTTCGGAGATGACTTCGTGGGGTGGCTATACTACAAATGGTGGTTCATAAAACTTTGAGACTTCTTTTATAATTTTTAAGTACTATTTTTTTGTTGGCGATGTAATAAGGCCTTTTTAAATATGGATTTTAATATTTGGATGGATTATTTATGTTTTAGTTTTATTAAGTTGGATTGATTTAGTTTTTCATAAATGATTTTCTATAACTTTCTTATAAGAACAAAAGTTTTTCTTAACTAGAAACTTAGGAAATTCTTTTAAAACTTTTTGATGAAATATTCTAATTAAATAAATCTAAAGTTTTTATCAATTACTACTTTATATATATCAAACGACAAACTCTTGTGTTTTTTAAACAAGCATTTCAAATAAATCTTGATTTTTCGATAAAGTAATGTTCTTAATCATTTTGAAATTTGATTTCTACATTGTTAAATGTTTTGAATGTTTGTTAAACTTGTGTGGCATGCCGAAATTTGGGCTTAATGCATAGGCCGGGTTTAGGGTGTTACATTTTATGGTATCCGAGCTCAGTTCCAAAACTCGACTGTGGTTTGGGTTCAACGATGATTTTTGGTTAAAAACCACTTAAATTTCTAGACTTTATGTTTTAAAGGTAGTATGGCACCACGAACATCCGACACCAAGTCAAGTAAGTATGTTCAGTAAGTATTTGTTTATTAAATGTTTATGATTGTGATGAGACCTAAGGAACACTCTAGAACTTCTAGTTTTAGGTGTTGAAATTGATAAAGATCGAGACTATAGGATGTGATTGCGAAAACAACCTATCTCTTATATCTCATAAAATATCGTTAATAAACATGAAATAATATTCGATTCATAAAACTTGTAATCGATTAAAGCGAATTAGTCAATATGAGCAATAGAGGACATGGTCGTGGGACGATGAGAGCGTGGCCGTGGTAGAGGACAAGGTCTTTGCGTCAAGCGCGGAGCCATATACGAAATGGATGCACCTGCGTCATTCGAGAGTGAAACTGGATCTCATGACCATGCGAATGAGGATAATGCTTTGACTCAAGCAATGTTGCGAGTCTTAGAAAGAGTAGCTGGAGCAGGCGGGCGAGAACTTCATGGATCAATATCGGAATAACTCAAGTCTAGTGGTGTAGAAGTTTTTAGAGGTGTCTCTGGTGTAGCTCCGAACGTGGCAGAATATTAGCTTGAGGCTGTATAACGAATTATGGAGGATTTGGAATGCACCGTCAAACAGAAACTGAGAGGAGCCGTGTCTTTGCTAAGAGACGAGGCGTATCAATGGTGGCTTACTGTTCGAGAAGGTACCGAGGCTGCATTGGTTAATTGGGATTTCTTTAAAGCTGCTTTCCAAGGAAAGTACGTCGGAACTAGTTATGTAGATGCCCGAAGGAAAGAATTCCTGAATTTGGTTCAAGAAAGTAAGACTGTGGCAGCCTACGAGGCAGAATTTCTTTGTTTGAGTCGTTATGCTCGTACTATAGTACAGACTAATCATGAGCGTTGTGTACGCTTTGAGGATGGACTGAATGATGAGTTACGGGTACTGATAGCCCCACAGCAAGTGCGGACTTTTACCTCGCTTGTAGAGAAAGCTAAGATAGCCGAAGAGGCTAAGAATTCAGAACGCCAGCCGGGAAAATGTAAGAGGCAAGAGGGATTTTAAGTATTCTGGTTCTTCTAAAAGGTTTCAAAAGAGGCCACGGAATGGTGAGGCAATTCAAGTTAGGGCACCTGTGACTACCAATCAGATTCGAGAATGTGCCGACTATGGTAGACGACATCCCGGAGAATGTTGGAGGAAAAGCTGGAGCTGTTTTAAATGTGGATCTAAGGATCATCGACTTAAGAATTGTCCTCGACGGACTAAAATACTCGAAGCTCAGAAACCACGAGGCTCACCACTAGAGGTACTCGGCTGACCACCAAGAGGTCATGGACCGGTCGTGGTGGTAATGGTAATGGACGTGGACAAGGTGCACCGGGTCGAGGTAATGGTGTTAGAGGTAACAGGAGGCGAGACAGCCAGGATTGGTCTATGCTGTCAGGCGTCGTGAGGACGGCGATGCACTTGATATGATAACTGGTACGTTTTTCATCTCTGATGTACCTGTTACTACTTTGATAGATATCGGATCTACCCTCTCATATGTTGCTAGTGCTATATCTGGAAACCTGAATATTAGATCTGAGATTATAGAGAGATGACGGTAATTAGTCCTTTAGGACAGTCGGTAATAGTGAATAAATTATTCAGAGATGTGCCCTTAGAGATTCAAAGAGAGGTATTTCTAGCAGACTTGATAGAATTGGCTTTCAGCGAGTTTGATCTCATTTTGGGCATGGATTGGTTGGTGAAGCATCGGGCGCAATTGAATTGTGCTGAAAAGTGGATGTCAATTAGGATTGTGGATGATGAGGAGAAAATAATGATAGGCGAGCGAAGAAACTTTTTGGAAAATGTGGTATCTATTTTAAAGGCAGAAAAGTTGGTGCGAAAAGGGAATAGAGTATTACTAGCATTCATCAGTGCTTTGGATGCCAAGGATTTATCAGTAGAAAGTGTGAGAGCGGTGAAAGAATTTTCAAATGTCTTTCCGAAGAACTTCCGGTCTACCTCGGATCGGAAGTAGAATTTGGCATTGAGCTTTTACCGAAATTGCTCCGGTGTCTATTGCTCCTTATAGAATGGCACCGAAGGAGTTAGCGGAGCTTAAAGCTCAAATTCAAGAACTGCTAGATCAGGGATTTATTCGACCAAGTGTGTCTCCGTGGGGAGCACCGGTTTTGTTCATCAAGAAGAAGGATGGGTCGATGCGTATGTGCATTGATTATAGGCAGTTGAATAAATTGACAATCAAGAATAGGTATCCATTGTCGAGAATCGATGACCTGTTTGATCAATTAAGAGGAGCTTCAGTCTTTTCCAAGATTGATTTGAGATCGGGTTATCATCAACTCAAGGTGAAGGAGGCAGATATTCATAAGACGGCATTTCGAACTCGCTATGGACATTATGAGTTTTTAGTGATGCCATTTGGTTTGACAAATGCACCAGCTGCATTTATAGACATGATGAACTAAGTCTTTCAGCCTTATTTAGGCCGGTTCGTAGTAGTGTTCTTAGATGACATCTTGGTTTATTCGAGGAATGAAGAAGAGCATGATTCTCATTTGCGCACTGTGCTGCAAATTTTG
Organism: Gossypium rotundifolium; assembly: GCA_025506655.1. Taxonomy (NCBI): domain Eukaryota; kingdom Viridiplantae; phylum Streptophyta; class Magnoliopsida; order Malvales; family Malvaceae; genus Gossypium; species Gossypium rotundifolium. Next base: position 74,415,784 of record CP106727.1, read on the forward strand.
CGAGATAAGCAACTTTATGCCAAATTCAGTAAGTGTGAATTTTGGTTGAAGGAAGTGACTTTCTTGGGTCATGTAGTGTCAGCTGAAGGAATAAAAGTTGATCCTCGAAAGGTAGAGGCTGTGTTGGATTGGAAACCGCCAAAGTCAGTAGCTGAGATCCAAGTTTCTTGGGTTTGGCTAGTTATTATAGACGTTTTGTTGAGAAGTTTTCGTTGATTGCTGCACCCCGAACTAAGTTGTTGCGGAAGGAAGTACCATATGTATGTACCGATAAATAATAAGAAAGTTTCGAGAAATTGAAGAAGATTCTAGTGGAAGCGCCAGTACTGATTCAACCAGAGGCCAAAAAAGAGTTTACCGTTTACTGTAATGCGTCACACATGGGTTTAGGATGTGTACTGATGCAAAGTGGAAAAGTGGTAGCTTATGCTTCTCGACAGTTGAGGCCGCATGAAGTCAATTATCCTACTCATGATTTGGAATTGGCTGCTGTAGTGTTTGCATTAAAGATTTGGAGACATTATCTTTACGGTGAGAAGTCAATCATTTATACGGACCATAAAAGTCTTAAGTATCTCCTTACCCAAAAGGATTGAATTTAAGACAATGGAGATGGGTGGAATTGTTAAAGGATTATGATTTCTCAATCGAGTATCATCCTGGAAAGGCTAACGTTGTGGCAGACGCTTTGAGTCGAAAGGTTGTATCGGAGTTGAGAGCAATGTTTGCTCATCTCAGTTTGTATGAGGATGGCAGTTTGTTAGCAGAACTTCAGGTGAAGCCTCTGTGGTTGGAACAAATCAAGGAAAAGCAATTATCCGATGAAAAGTTGGGTCCTTTAATACAACAAGCTGAAAGTGGTGTAATAGGAGATTTTGGTTTGAACAAAGATGGTGTACTGTGTTTTCATGGAAGGGTTTGTATGCCCGAGGATTTGGATTTGAGGCAAATGATTCTTCTAGAGGCACATAGTAGCCCTTATGCTATGCACCCCGGAGGAAATAAGATGTATCGGGATCTCCGTGAACAGTATTGGTCGCCAAAGTTAAAACGGGAAGTTACTGATTTTGTGGGAAAGTGTTTGACTTGTCAACAACTAAAGGGGAAAATCAATTACCGTGGGGATTGTTGCAACCAGTAAAGATTCCATTATGGAAATAGGAGCAGATAACGATGGATTTTGTTAGTGGGTTACCCTTAACACCTACTAAGAAAGATTCTATCTGGGTGGTAGTAGATCGATTAACGAAGAATGCTCATTTTCTACCAGTTCATACGGATTACTCGTTGCAGAAGTTGGCTAAATTGTATATATCTGAAATCGTGAGGTTGCATGGGGTACCAGTGTCTATCATATCGGACAGGGATCTTCGGTTTAAATCACGATTTTAGAAAGTTTTACATGAGGCCCTGGGTACAAAGTTAAACTTCAGTACGGCTTTTCACCCTCAGTCAGATGGTCAGTCGGAAAGAGTAATCCAGATTTTGGAAGACATGTTAAGAGGTTGTGTGATCGACTTCAGAGGTAGTTGGGAGGATTTTCTACCGTTGGCAGAGTTTGTGTATAACAACAACTATCAGTTTAGCATTCAGATGGCACCCTATGAGGCATTGTATGGTCATAGGTGTCGTACTCCTACTTGTTGGACTGAATTAGGGGAACGACAATTTTGGGTCCTGAATTGATATCAGAGACGGAAGAAAAGGTAAAAGTTATTCGAGCACGGTTAAAGGAAGCTTCAGATAGACAAAAGTCGCACGCGGATCTGAAGCATAAAGATATCGAGTTTGCGGTGAGAGATCAGGTCTTTTTGAAAGTTTCACCGTGGAAAAAGATTTTCAGATTCGGAAGGAAAGGCAAGTTGAGCCCTAGATTCATTGGACCGTACCGGGTATTGAAGCGTGTAGGACCAGTGGCCTATCAACTTGATTTACCTCTGGAATTGAGTCAGATTCATAGTGTTTTCCATGTTTCTATGCTGAGACGTTATAGATCGGATCCATCGCACGTAGTACTGGTAGAAGAAGTGGAATTAAGGCGGATTGTCTTTCGAAGAAGAACTAGTAAGAATCTTGGACAGAGATGTTAAAGTGTTAAGAAAGAAGATTGTACCGTTGGTCAAGGTTTTATGGCATAATCACGGAGTAGAGGAAGCTACTTGGGAGCCTGAGGATGCAATTCAACAACAATATCCTCATCTCTTTTAGCCAGGTAAATTTCGAGGACAAAATTTTCTTTAAGGAGGGTAGAGTTGTAACATCCTAAAATTTGAGTATAGAATTGATGCATATTTTAGTGCTTAACTTGTGTATAGTAAAATTTTTCATGTTTAGTATAGTTTTGAGAAGACTTGAGAACTATTCGAAAGTAGAATAAATTTTAGTAAGGAGTATTTAATTGAAGTGGATCAAGTGAACTTGAGGTTTAAGTAAAATTAGGTGTTAAAAATTAGCATAAGATGAGCTAGTAGCAAGGAGGTGTTGGCGCATGCATGTTTGTTTGAGGGGAGAGGTTCGAATCTCCTAGCATGCAACTTGAAGTTTTTATTTTTGCTTTTCCTTAAGCAAGTGTCGGTCATGGATAAGGATTGATGAGTTGGATTATTTTTTTTTTATGGCAAGAAGAACATGGGAAAAAGGCAAGTGATAACTTAGGGAAAGGAATCCTTTGGAAAAGGCATGTAAGGGGGACATAAGGCTTAAAACAAGGGCTCTGTTTTGGAAAGCTTTGAATGGCTAATTGTCCATGAACATGGACGGTTTTGTGGACTAAAGAGGGAGCCGAAATTTTGTGGTAAGTCTTGGAAAAGTTAGTAGCTTGGAAGAATTTTTCATTTTGATCTTTTGCTCTCCCAAAATCAAAACTTTTTCTCTTATCTTTCCTCTTGGCCGAATGTGCTTGTGATAGGAGAAAAACCATCTTTGCCTTGTTTTCTTTTAGTTATTCTTTTGACCATTTGGTCATTTATTTGTTAATCACTCTAGTAGCTCATTTGGTGTTTCCATTTAGTGCCTAAAACATCAAAAACAAAACATTTTCTTCTCCTCTCTCTCTTGACCGAATGCACCATTGCTTAAACTCTCATTTCTTGTTTTCCTTATTTTCGAAAATCTAATCATAACTCTCTCATCCTCATTTCTTCCTTTCAACATTTTGATTTTTCTTTTCAACATACTTTCAACACTTTCTTTTCTTTTTGGCCGAATGATAGACTACCTCCATAGCCGAATCAATTCTTTCTCTCCTTTGTTTTTGCATAACCGAATCTTGTATTCTCTATAAGCATCTATTCTTCAATCATTCTTTTTCTTTTATTCAAATCTTGGATCATCGTGAAATAGTGGAAGGGTCAAATCTTCATTTTCTTGGAGAAATCTTAAAGATCATTTAAGATTTGATAATAACGTACAAAGGATTCTCTTGAGATTTTTCGGAATATTAAGGTAAGCCGATTTCACTCTTTAAGTTTTTAGTCTTAAGATTTTCGAAATATTGTTAGGACTAATGTTTCTTTGTCTTCGAAGACAATCAAAATAGGGACGAAAAGGGTAGTGAATAGTACTCGGAAGAGGGGTGGTTCTATTAATCCCCCTAAGTTTAAGAGAAGGACTGTTTCGGGAATCCGAGATTTTCCACTGGGTTGTGGACCTTCATCCGGCGAAAATCAATTATTCAAAGTCGTACGTACTCCCGAACCATTGTTTACTCGTGGTACTGAACCTTTGGTCGGAGGGAAATCGTAAATAGTGGTTATTCGAGATTTCGAGGGTAAGATTTAGATCGCTCCATATTAGAATAGATTAATATTAAATTTTAGTGTTCTAATCCTTCGTAATGTGTGTTTAGATATCGACGATCGGGAGAGTGTAGTTCTCACCATAATCAGGTGTGTAATCTCACATTATATCTCATGGGTTGATGACTATACAACGATTAAAGTTGGATTAAAAATCACAAAGTTGGACAAATCGGAGAATATGGTATTATTGACACTTTAGTGTTAAGATCGTAAAATCAGTTTTAGGATCGTGAAAATTTTGAAATCGCCCTTAATGGCTAAAATGATAATATTTGATAAATTTGGGCCATATATGTGATATTTGATAAATTTGGGCCATAAATGAAATTTGATCATTGGATTAGTTGTGATAATTGATAAATGGGCTATATGCGATATGTGTTTTAATGGGCCAAAAATTCATAAATTATAATATGGTTTTCCTTATAAATATTTTGAAATGCATAAACATGATTGCATGGGTTGGGATCAATGATGAAGAGAAGAAAGGCTTATTTCCAGAAATATAGATAGGTGACTCTGTCACAATGGTCTTTGCTTGAAATCTAGATCAGTGGTTTTACCATAATTATTTAAATGACCGTTGCCACAAATATGATATTGGGCTTAAAGCCTACTTCGGTTTGTTGGCGGCGTGGGTGACTAAAGCTCCCTACAGGTGTGTTGGTTGGGTACGGGGTGTGTAGCGGATGGAAATCTAGGTTTGGTTTTGGGAATTGCATATCATTTGCATTATTATTTTTAAATACTAAATTATTATATTTTGAAATGGGCTTAGGCCCAAATAAATGTATAAATGGTCTTGGCCTAGTGGACTATGGTAAGTGAGTTGCACACTGTGTTCTAAGTAACTCACCCCATTTTTTTTACCCCTCTCAGGTAATAACAATTGATGGAGACTTGGTTCGGAGATGACTTCGTGGGGTGGCTATACTACAAATGGTGGTTCATAAAACTTTGAGACTTCTTTTATAATTTTTAAGTACTATTTTTTTATTGGCGATGTAATAAGGCCTTTTAAATATGGATTTTAATATTTGGATGGATTATTTATGTTTTAGTTTTATTAAGTTGGATTGATTTAGTTTTTAATAAATGATTTTCTATAACTTTCTTATAAAAACAAAAGTTTTTCTTAACTAGAAACATAGGAAATTCTTTTAAAACTTTTTGATGAAATATTCCAATTAAATAAATATAAAGTTTTTATCAATTACTACTTTATATATATCAAACGACAAACTCTTGTGTTTTTTAAACAAGCATTTCAAATAAATCTCGATTTTTCGATAAAGTAATGTTCTTAATCGTTTTGAAATTTGATTTCTACATTGTTAAATGTTTTGAATGTTTGTTAAACTTGTGTGGCATGCCGAAATCCGGGCTTAATGCATAGGCCAGGTTTGGGGTGTTACAGATAGGAAAAGAGAAATCGAAAAAATTTAGGAATGATAATTTTTTTTTAAATGGAAAAATAGAATCATTTGGAAATGAATGTAGGTTTCCAAAAATGGAAAATATAACACCCCTATCTAATTTTTGTTGCTGGATTAGGGTTACGAAGTATTACTAATCAAAACAGAATAATTAAACAATTTAAATGCTAATTTATCACATTTTAATCTAATCCTAGAAAAAATACATGTATTGACCTTAAATCGAGCCTACGAGGCCCTAAAAATAGTTTGAGAAAAATCTCGGGTCAAATTGAATTAAATTAGAAAATTCTAAAAAAACATGAAAATTTAGAAAATTGGGGTCACATGGTCGTGTGGCCAGGCTGTTTGACATAGCCTAGACCATGTGAAAATTTGAAATTTGGACACACAGTCATGTCCCATCCCATGTGTCTACCCATGTGTATATTCGAAATAGGGCCACACGGCCGTGTGCCAAACCTTGTGCGCATTCGATGTTTGGTCACACAGCCGTGTGTTAGACCGTGCTACATACTAACTTGAAACACACGGCTATGTTGCAGGTCGTGTCTCAGACCGTGTGAAACCTACACCTATAACAATAAAGACACACGACCGTGTGAAGATGCCCTGTGCACCTAAATTTTCTTTCAACACAAAACATTTCAACACCAATATCTTACGTGTCAAGCCAAACCGTAACCAGCTATAAATCATGCTTTCAAACACCTATAATTGAGTCCAAAACATACCTATTTCATACAATTTATGTGTCTAACCAATGTGTCGTCATTAACACATCAATTTAAACATTTACATTAAAACATTTCATCTAAGAGATCACAATCAAGCACTTGCTATCCAACTAATAACCATGTTCACAAATCTTCAAATACCAAACACAAACTCAAAAGTAAAACTATCATGCCTAACATCATAAAATGCCTACCCGTTTGACCTTACCACATTTTCATCATCATGAAAGTTACCAAATCAAAACAATGCTTAAACAAGGCACAAACATTCCATATCAAAGTAGTTTTATCATGAAACATAACTTGCCAAATCAAAACCATATAAGCTTAATTACAATTCAACTAATAAATTAACCATAACTAAATCAAGTCCTATATACATGCCACAACCAAAATGACTCAAGGACAAAAGCTATAGAAGAGAGTCTAGATAGTGTGAGCATTGATTAAAGTTGATCCATCCAAATCGTTCCGTAAAACGTTAACTACAGAAAAGAAAAACAAAAATAGATAAGCTTAAGAAGCTTAGTAAGTCCATAACTATAGTTTCAAATCAATTTACCTCATTCCATTAACGAATACTAAAAGAGCATTAAATTTCTAAACCTTATAATCATTTCCAAAATCACATAATGTTAGTATCCAAAACTTTCATTTAATCGATTCATAAACCACTATAGTTCAAATCAAAACAAATCATTTTTTTCTATTTAAATTCATAACTCTATCACCAATATCGCATTTACAAAGTGTGAGTTTCATACATATAACTATAAACTTTCCTTCGTTTCAATATTGTTAGAAACAACTTCTAAACACATAATCATTAATTATTCAATTTCATCACTTACCATCTCCATATTCATCTAAACATATCATCTCCAAATTATTTATGAATTCAATATCAACTTACCTTAAAAAAAAAAAGATAATCAAGAGGATGAATTTCTTATTCCTAGTAATTGAATGTAAAATCACATTGCATTAATATATAATCATATATTACATAAATAATACTTTTCAAAAGAACTAACCAAAATTTATCAATCACCATATCTAAATGTACTTATCAACATTTATACATAAGCATTTCATAGTGCTATTTATCACATAGTAGAAATTTAAATGTTCTATAGAATTGAACATGTAAATAAGTTTTAAATCAATCAGTACATAGTCCAATGAACTAAAGTAACTTGACTTGGATACTCAGGTAACTACACTACACCAGAGGCATCAAAGATGCGTAATAGAGGCACCGAAGTGCAAACAGAGGCACAAATGTGCAATCACAGGCACTGAAGTGCAATCCCGTACAAGCGCGCGTTCTAACCCTATTAGCATGCCAATTGTATTCTAATTGTTTACTACATTCAAACGGGCATTTTAGCTTAATTCATCCCTTTAATAAATCAAAAGAACTTCCATAATATCCAAACACATACTATAAATCCGTTACATCCATTCAAGATCATATAATTCATATTCACAACCATTACTCAAGTTCCAAGTAAATTCACACTCACCTTATACTTACTTGTAACAAATTTATAATTAAATTCCCATATCAAATATTCAACCATAATTCAATTTAATCCAACTCAAAATAACACAAATTATAAATAAATAAATATATTTATTCATTTATACTATGAACTTACCTACTATCCGCTTATGATTTCCTCGTAAGGACTATTCTACAATTTTTCCTTTTCCTCAGTTATTGTCTTTTTGACCCGATTCATCTATATAGTAATTAAATTCAACTTATTAAATTCACAAACATTAACAAACCATTTCTATGCTTGTGGCCCTTAAGTTTTCGTTATTTACATATTTTCCTTAAACTTTTATATTTCTCATAATTTAATCCATAAACCCAAAATTCCAAATTTTAACAAAATTTTAAAAATACCCAAGCTAGCCGAATTCATTTGCATACAAGGACAATCCATATTTATTAAGAATTCAAAAAAATTCCTTGTCAATTATAACATTTCATCAAATTAATCCTTTATCTAAAATTATAAAAAAAATTACTTTACAACTAATCGAAACCCATAATCAATACTTTAAACCCATCATTCAACATCAAAAATAATAAAGATTCATCAATGAAAAAATCCAAAATTTTTAATGGTTTCAAAAACATAGGTACGGGTTAGCTGGACCTAATTGTAACGATCTCAAAAATATAAAATTTACCAGAAATGGGCAAATAATTCATACCATGCAAGGGTAGAAGAGATGACTGAAGCTCTCAAGGTACAAAAATGGTGGTTCAGCTATGGGGTGAAGAAATGAAAAAGATGAAACATGCTTTTCTTTATTTGTTTTTATGTTTTATCATTGTAAACTTTTAATTAATTTAATAATAACATATAACTTGGATAAAAAAAAGCATTAACCGTCCATCTTATTTCATTATGATATGTTTACCATATAGATCCTCCTCTCTCTCTAATTATACCATTTAATCATTCTAATTCAATAATGACTAGGTTTTTTCTTTTATGATTTAGTCCTTTTATTTAATTAACTATCTAAACATTAAAATTTTGAACCGAACCTTCACATACCAAAATCATAAATTTGTAAATATTTAATAAAAATATTTCTGAGCTCGATTATAGAAATGAGGTCTCGACACCTCATTTTTTGAAACCACTTAACTTTTAGGACAACCCACTTATACTTAATTATTTGTTCAATTATTTAAAAATTATAAAATAAAAATTCATTATAAAATCATAATTGACTCATATGAATTAAATGATAATTAATACAGGCTTACTCGTCGAATTTGTGGTCACGAAACCACTATTTCTGACTCCGCTGAAAATGAACTATTACAGAAAATGAAATGGAAATGGAAATGATCAATTTCCAATTCTATATGGATTACTTAAAAATGGTTGGCACAATGAGTTTATGTTTTTGAGTTTTTTAGAAGCATGAAAATGAAGATAAAACATTCTGTCACAGTGAACATGTTAAGTTATGAAATATTGAACAATTTTCTTGAAATTTTACCAGGGGTAAAATCGTTAAAAATTTTATTAGGGGTAAAACCATCAAAATTTTACTGGGGTAAAATAGGGATGAGAAAATTTTTTAATATAGAATATTAAAGTTTATTTTGGGAAATAGAAAAGCCAAATAGGGTTGGATCACATTACAGAGTACTAGGTCAAAATGCCCAAGAAGTACTCGTAATTGGACTCGATATGAGAAAGGCCTGAAACCCCTTATTTAACATGAATACAAGGTGTGTCGTCCACCCCTCTTACTCTAAATAGGAAATTGTTTTTCTATTTGAAATAAATGACTACAACTCAACAAGGGTTTTACCTTTTCTTCATATGAATAGATGGCACCGATAGAGTTATTAACATAACTTTAAGAGATCGTTACTCTACTGAAAAATAGAGAGAATTTATTCTCAACTATCAAATATATTTTTCCAGAATAAAAATTCTACCCATTTCTATTAAGAATAGAGAATTTTTGTTTTCACTCCAAATAAAAGAGAAAAGTTTTCTAGTTCTGTGTTTCAATTCAATTGGTTCAAGCTCACACTCGAAATAGTTCGTGGTACGAGAATAGTGGAGAAGATTTTTTAATTGAAAGCTAGGAACAACGAACGGCCGCTAAGCTAAAAACACAGGTATGAATTCAGTTAGGGTTTATTGCTATAAATATCACAAACCAGATTGGTTTTTTAAATTTTAATTTTTTGCTATGCAAGAAAACAATTTTCAAATTGAGATTTTTCCAACAGTGAAACCAATGGTGGGGATCGAGCAAGATGGAGTTAGATTCGAAGGATGCATCAAAAAACAAGGGTTTTAACATCCTCAACCCGAACTAGTTTGCCTGATCCGGATCTTGAGTGTTATTACCTACACTACTTAACAATAATTCAAACAGTGAAGAAACACTAATTATTAAAAAATATTCTTCTTATTATTTTAAATGAAATACTTACATTATGTTTGGTTCTAGGGAGTAAGAATAGATTACAGCCCAATTTGGCAGGCCCACCACAAAACTTATGGTTGGTTGGCTATAATGGTCTATTATGGCTTGCATTGATTTATAGTTTAATTCAGGAAGAGGCTACATAGTCATTCCCTTTCCTTGCCATTGAATATCCATTCAACTTAGTGGAATAGGGAATTTTTTCCCATTTTCAATTTTTTCCCTCACCTTTACCCAGAGGATAAAGATGTAACTAGAACCATCATCGTTCTCCTTCAGTCTCACTGGTAACTTCCTTTCCTTTCCATTTTTTCGCTTCCCTTTTCTTCCTTTTGTTGTAGAGGAGACATGGGTCAATCGATTGAAGCCATCATCTTCCGTTCTTTCTTCTTTTTCTTTAAATTTTAAGCTAATAAAACCCTTTGGTTGTAGATTTGCAACCTTTTATTTTTTCCTTTTTATTCTTTTTTTTTCCTTCACCTTTGGTTGTAGAGTTGCAAGCGAAAGTGATGACCAAGTGCTTCTTTGATGTTGAAATTGGTGGTAAGGCTATTGGCAGAATTGTTATGGGCCTTTTTGGGGATGTTGTTCCTAGAACTGCTGAGAATTTTTGTGTCCTTTTCATAAACAAGCTAGGCTAAGTCTTCTACATTCACTTTTGTTTTTTTTCTTAATATTTTTCTTAATTAGATTAACATTTTTATTTCTGCAGGAGAGAATGGATATGGTTTCAAAGTATGCTCCATTCACCGTATTATTAAAGATTTCATAATCCAAGCTGGTAATTTTACTAATGGAAATGTAAGCCTTCTCTTTCTTTCCCCTTTTCCTTTGGCTTAGAAAGAAAGAAATTTTCATTATTAAGTAGAAAATTGGTGCATTTTCTAGTTGTAAGGAACTAGTGGAATGAGTATTTATAGATCCAATTTTGAAGATGAGAGATTTTCTTATGAGTTGTTCACTAGTAATTAAAACCCTTCAAGTTTCGATATTTGAGAGTTTATATTTGGGCTTGATGGTTTAAGTGGTATCTATAATGAATTCCTAGCTTGGTTCCTAATATTTTGAAGCTATTAGCTGCAATGAAGCATGTTGGACCCGGAGTATTAAGCATGGCCAATGAATGCCCTAATACCAATGGGAGCCAAATTTTTATTTGCACAGTAAAGGTGAGCTCGGCTGCAAATTGCAACGTTATTCTCTTTTGTAGATTATGTAGTTTTAAGGCTAATTGCATTTTTAAGCAAAACATATAAAAAAAAGTTCATTATTCAATTGCATAAACTTTCATGTTAATTTCCTAGCGTAAGCTGTTGAGTAGCTACTAATTGTTCATTTGCCCTTATCTCCATTTCACTTAAAAAATTTCATGTACTACTAATGTTTCGATCTACCTCCTTTGGACCCTTGTTTTAGAGTAACCTGATTTTATTACCATAAACATGCACATTGGTTTGAGTTTTGGCTTTATTATATATGCGATGAGAACCAAAACATATATGTTTTGAAGCTAATTGTTTCCCTTTAATGGAAATATATTCTTGTTCTTTTTTTGGTCTCTTATATGTCCTCTCTTATTTTTATGTTTTGAAACATATAGGCTTGGATGACTACTTTATGGTGAATTGATTTCGTTCATCAAACTAAGACCTGGAATGTAACAGTCCGGTTTATACCCTAGTCAGAATAGTGGTTTTGGGACCACAAATTCGAGTTTGTATAATATTTTAATATTATTTTCTGTGCCCTTGATATGTGAATTAGCATGTGTTTAAATTCTATAAGCTAATTAGTCCGTTTGAGTGTTTAATTTGAGCAAAGGATTAAATTGCATTGATTATGAAAGTTGCTTTCTATTTGTAAAAGTATCAATGTGTTGTGGCTTTATTAAGGTGAGGCCTTATATTTTTATTATTCCAAATTATAGAAAGTGGATGGATAAGGTCTTAAATGCCCATAATGTACAATTGTTTTAATTATATGAATGAAGGCCATCATGGTAATTGGATTATTAATATTAGATTAAGAAACAAAAAGATAAGTGTTCATCTTTTATTTCTCTTCTTTTAACCAAAAATCACTAAAGAAAGAAAAGAAAATACAAGCTAGGGCATTCGGCACTCTTTAAGCTTGATTAAGGTAAGCTTTGACTTCGATTTTTGATAATTTCTACGTTTTTGTAATCGTTACTTTGAGAGCTACAAAACCCATGCCTTGATTTTGTGTTTTGATGATGTATGTGAAATATGCCATTGATGGTTTTACAAGCTTTGTGATGTTTGAGGATGATATATGAAAGATTTGAGCTAAATGAACATGTTATGTTCTTGAAGTTTTGATGAATTTAGCTAAATAGGGCTAAATTGAGAAAATAGTAATTTGAGGGACTAAATTACAAATTTGATGAAATATTTGGACTTATATAGTCCCTAGAGAGGTTGTGTGTGTGCGTTTTGTGAGTTTGATGTTTTGAGTAAAATGGACTAAATTAATAAAATGTACAAATGTGAAGGCTAAGTTACAAATAGCCCTAAATATATGTGTTTGGATTTAATTGAATGAAATAGTGAATAAAAGGATAAATTCTGAATATGTTTAGATCAAGAACCGAGGAAAACAGACTTAGATCGCGGGAAAGCAAAAATAACCGAGTAGCCATTTCCATTTGATAAATCAAATTCGAGATAAGTCACTATGCAAATAAACTTATCTATATTGAATTGAATATATGTATTCATATGTCTATCGATGAAAATGAATGGGTATGAAATGCTAAGTGCGGGAATTTCGAAATAAGTTCGATATAGTGATAAAGCCGAGAAGTCCCGTATGAACCTTGGAATAGATAGGATTAGCTATGTCATGACATAGGTATCTGTTCTATTTTATCATGTAAGACCACATCCGGGACGTTGGCGTTAATTTGAAATTTGTGTAAGACCTCGTCTGGGACGTAGGCATCGATATGAACTTTATGAGTAAGACCATGTCTGGGACATCGGCATCATGTTATCTCGTGTAAGACCAAGTCTGGGACGTTGGCATCGTTATGATCTGTATGTGTAAGACCCTGTCTGGGACAGGCATCGATATACGAGTGTATGTAAGATCTCGTCTGGGACGTTGGCATTGTACTACTATTCTGAGCTTTCTGAGTATCCTACTAGGTTTCTAAGGGTTCAACAGACAAGTCTACAATACGAATGGTATATCTGAGCTATGATCAATAAGTGAGTGATTATCCATTTCAGGTACGTTGAATGCACATTAAGTGTGTATAAAAGGTAAGAACCTATATGACT